>OX451738.1:1429234216-1430434216 GCA_948472305.1 Vicia faba | reverse complement strand
CTATTAGTGAGTAGGTAGCCTTGTCGTTGGATATTTTGAGGGACAATTGGAGGGACGTTACAGTCACGAAGGCAACTTGTGGAGACGCTTTAGCAATTCTGTTTTAGGGACTAGATCATTTACCGAGAAGGCAACTGTAGGGTCATTGAGGGACTATGATCTTTTTTATTTATGGGTCTTTGCTAAAGCGTTCCTACCTCATGACTGTTTTTTAAAGGCAACCAAAGTTGACGTACCTTAGAGGTGTATATGTGCAAGTGTGTTATGTTCAATTTTTTTTTTGTCTTTTTGTTAAGTTTGCTAACGTTTAATTTCAGTTTTGTCATACAAACCTAGTTACTAACCGTTAATATATTGCATAATATTAAAGTGCAGGAATTTAAATCTACGCTATTACAATGCTTCGGGGATGGGATTTACATTATACAAGGATAAAGGGGGATAAAACAGTAAATATCCTAATTTTTATCTATTACACCCAGTAAACAGATACAATAATAGTAAAAATACGAAATTAAATAAATGCGCGCAAAGTTGAAAACACGTCTGAAAATGTAAAAAGAAATTTTTTTTGTTGTTTTTGGTATAAAAGAAAATAAAGCCTAAGTCTATTTAATTTTAATTTTAAGAAAAAGATGTTAAATTAATTAATTAATTTGTTTACAAATTTAACTTAATTAGAAAAAATACTAGCCTAATGTCTTTTTTGTGATTTTTGATTTAAGATTAATTTAAATATATAAAAAAGGTCAATAAAGAAATGAAAAAAAATACAAATGGGGGCACCCTTCGATTGCAGGGAGAGATGGATATCCCTCGATCTAGTGAGAGCAGTTGTCCTTTGATCCAGAAGAAGTTGGCTTTCGAAGGTGGCTTCCGATCCAGAGGAAGAAAGGTGGCCTTCGATCCAACGAAGGATGGTTGTTTTTCGACCCAGGAGCATTGTTGAAAGGGCCCGATGAATCACCTGTGAGGGTACTGAATCTGCAAAGATATTATGAAATAAAACACAGGACCTGGGTATCGAAATCCAGGTCCTTCGATCCTGCGCGCGTTGGATCTTTTCAGGCTATATCTGCAGCAAGTGTTAGCAAATGAAAAACATGACCTGGGTGCCAAACCCAAGCTCTTTGATTCTGTCTAGAATGAAAAATCGAATGAAACAACAAGTATGGGTGTGTTATGTAAATACGAAGTTTGACATTTTACCCTCTCTTATCAGTAGTTGGAACCTTCGATTTGACACTTTCTGGATGTGGGTACCTTCGATCTGGGATTTCTGGGTGTAGATACTTTTGTTGAAGGGTTGCTTTGGGTTAGATTACTTATGAAATTTTTTGACAACCTTTGGTGGGTTTGTGGGTAGCGTATCTCTAATCCCTTCTTTTTGCTTGCAAGCATGCTGCTTATATAGATTAGGAGGGAGGGGACAAGAGAAGTAATGTTTGTAACATCCATTTGAATGCCATGAATACCAAAATGTAACCTTGGCCAAAGTTAAATAATTTTGTCCATTTTTGAATTTGGTATAAATGTAGACATATTGGCCTTCGAATGCTCTCTTTCGAATGGATTGATGGCCTCCTTCGAATGGCCCTGATTCAGCTCCTTCGAACGGCTCTGATTCATTTCCTTCGGATGGGTCTGATTCAGTTCATTCGAATGGTTTTGGATTCTGATTCGAAGTGTTCAGAACTTCCCTTAGTATGCCAATTGAAGGACACTTTGCTCTGATGTTCCAAATTGAAGGAAACTTTTATCCTCTAATCGAAGGAACCTCTGATGCTCCAAATCGAAAAAATTTATGATGCTCCAAATCGAAGGAAGCTCTAATGCTCCAGTCGAAAGAACCTCTGATGCTCCAATCGAAGGAACCTCTAATGCTCCAAATCGAAAGAAGTTTTGATTCTCAAAATCGAAGGAAGCTCTGATGCTCTAAATCGAAAGAAGTTATGATGCTCCAAATCGAAGGAAGCTCTGATGCTCCACTCGAAGGAACCTCTGATGCTCCAATTGAAGGAACCTGTTGCAAGGCCAATCGAAAGGCTTTGCTGAAATGCCAATTGAAGGGCATTTTGGAGATATCAATAGAAGGGAACTTGAAAACACTACTCACAAATTTCCTTTTACTTAGGCAAGGGTTCATGACCAACCATGTAGGGGAAGACCTTGGAAAATATGAGAGGGTAAATTTTGGGGTACAACAGTTGCCCATGTTCAATCTTCTTAAACCTAAAGATATAGATTGGCTTGTCTTCCTTTCGTGATATGAAGGTGGAAGATGATTGAACACTAGAGTGCCCAAAAATTTGCACTCGGCTGAAATGATACTTGACTGTGTAGGTAATATCAGGAATGGGCTTATAGATTCCATTGGAAAATATGATAGGAGACTGTCGGAGATGGGTTTAAAGATGTCATCTAAGGAGTATGACAGAGAGTCATCAGAGATGGGCTTAAAGATGCCATCCAAAATAGATGTTGACTTCATAAGAATTCTCTTTGTGGGGGTCCTGCTCCTGTTGTTCGAGGAGGAGTTTGCTGGGGAATATTTTTCAGGGGAATAGAGTCTAGGAACTTCGGTTGTCCATTACTCTTCTAGGGATTCATCTCTTGACTGAAGAGATTGAAGTGAAATGATATCTGGTCAGGATCCAGGATTTGAAGTGACTTGCTGAGGATGATAAGGCTGACTGCTATCTGGTCGTATTCCAGGATTCACAATGACTTACTGGGGAAATGAGATTAAACTATTATCTGGTCGTATCCAGGCTTTGTTGTTTCTTAAACTGGAATGGACATCAGAAATATCTTAGCATCGATTTAACTAAACCAGAGAAAGGTCTTGGATCAACTTTGACTAGAATGGAAATCAGAAGAATCTTAAGGTCGATTCAACTGAACCAGACAAAAGTCTTGGAATATCTTCAACTGAAATAGAAATCAGAGAGATCTTAGTGTAGATCTGACTGAATCAGAGAAGGTCTTGGATCAACTTTGACTGGAATGGAAATTAGAAGAATCTTAGGGTCGATTCAACTGAACCAGACAAAAGTCTTGGAATATCTTCAACTGGAATAGAAATCAGAGAGATCTTAGTGTCGATCTGACTGAACCAGAGAAGGTCTTGGATCAACTTTGACTGGAATGGAAATCAGAAAAATCTTAGGGTCGATTCAACTAAACCAGACAAAAGTCTTGGAATATCTTCAACTGGAATAGAAATCAGAGAGATCTTAGTGGAGATCTGACTGAACCAGAGAAGTTCTTGGATCAACTTTGACTAGAATGGAAATCAGAAGAATCTTATGGTCGATTCAATTGAACCAGACAAAACTCTTGGAATATCTTTAACTGCAATAGAAATCAGAGATATTAGTGGCAATCTGACTGAACCAGAGAAGGTCTTGGATCAACTTTGACTGGAATGGAAATCATAAGAATCTTAGGGTCAATTCAACTGAAACAGACAAAACTCTTGGAATATCTTCAACTGGAATAGAAATCAGAGAGATCTTAGTGGCGATCTGACTGAACCAGAGAAGGTATTGTGAGGGCATCTTTCTGAGGAAGATCCTGAGATAACCCTTTGTTATACGTAGCTTTTGAGAAGACTACCAGGTCACATAAGTAGTTAACAGTGTTTGTTGATTTGATCTTTCCCTGAAAAAGGTAAAGAATTAGTCATATGTAATGTCATGATGTATGAAATGTATTGTGATGATGTTCTCAAAATAAATGAGATTATGTTGTATGTGATATGTATGTGCATGCGATGTGTATGTGCATGCCATGATGTATGAATATGGGATGCTATTGCGATATTTTCCAGTCTGGGAAAATAAATCCCTGACAGCTGCTAAAGAATATAAGGAAGTTGAATCCTTCATTTCTACTGGGGATGATGAATAGAGATGATTCGTTGGGGATTGACTCTGATTGAGAATAACTTTGTGGAGGGAGGATGCTTTGTTGGAAAATCCTGCTGATGTAGAGGAATAGACTCTATTTGGGGAATGAGCTTCTACAGTTTGTGAAATAAACTCTACCCGGAGGAGGTTTTATAAACTGTTCGCAGTTATAAAACTCGGCTGAGGAAGGCAGATTTTAGCTCTCTGAAGGAACTTTGCTGGAGAAAGTAATTCCTGCTTGGGGAAGAAGAGACCAAAACTTTGGTTGTTTTTACTCTGTGGGAAACATAGACATCACTAGGACGTATGCTGAGGATACGGCGATGACTTCGCATCAGGACGTTTCTGCCCCTGTACCTGCGGAGAAAGTGTTGTACCCCAAATTTTGACCTAAGATACCATTTCCCATCTGCATCATTACATTGCAAGCGTTTTGATCTATCGATTTTTAAAATTCATAACTTTTTCAAGTCAAGAGCTGTTTATTTGTTGAACGCTAAATTTATTAACTGATCAAGACTTAAATGATGTTTATTAATTATTTATTATCTTAAATTTAAATAATTGGAATTTATTTTCAGTTATTATATAATTCTAAGATTTATAAATAATAAAGTAAATATTTGAAAAGAAGTATATTAATTGTTCAGACAGTGTTTATTTATTATTTATTATCTTAAATTTAAATAATTGGAATTTATTTTCAGTTATTATATAATTTAAAGATTTATAAATAATATAATAAATATTTGAAGGGAAATTCATTAATTGATCAACAATGTTATTTAATTATTTATTATCCTAAGTTTAATAGTTAAAATTTATTTTTTCAGATATTATAATTTAGAGAATTATAAATAATGGAATAGATTGAAGAGAAGTTTATTGATCAATGATGTTTATTTAATTGTTTATTATTCTGAATTTAATAGTTGGAATTCATTTTCAGTTGTTATAATTTAAAGAATTATAAACGATAAAATAAATAACTAGAGATAAGAAAAGAATTAATTGATAAAATATTGGAGTTTTATTCATTTTATTCTAATTGTACAATTGTTGTGTAAATACTGTATTTATTTACAACGTATTTACAATAATAATTTTTACAAAGTTTAAAATGAAATAAAAAACTATTCTAATTTTTCCTAAATTCTAAATCTTCTATCCAATGCTTCTCTGTTTGTTCATTTAATTTTACCTGCAAAACAATTAAAAGAAAAACGTCAGAAATAAATAAATAATTAAAAGCAGAAAATTATTTTTAGTGTTCATCATTAAAAGCAAACGGCTGGAATCAGTTTTACCCTTTTTGCAAATCGCGGGATTTCTCCCGGTTCACAAAAAGGGACGAATTTTTATTTTCAAAAATGAATGCACAAATTTAAAGATGCACAAATTCATTTTTTGTTTTCAGAACTGCATAATTAAAAAGCCAACTGCATGTTTCAAATCCCATGCATATTTCAAAATCAATATAAAATGCATAATACAAACAGCATATGCATTTTCAATTCCAAGTCAATATCCCAACGTAAACTAGTATAGGAAGAGGCCAAAAACATAAGGTTTTGCTGTACCATGCAGAAGTCAGAGCAAATATGCAGTTCAAATCAATATATGCAAGCAAAAACATTTCCATTTACATCATTTTCCAGCATTATTGCTTTTTCAGAACAAATGCATAACATATCATTTTTATGTCAAATTTGTATTGGGGAGAGAGAAGAGAGATATAAGTTTGGTTTTACAGGTTTTGGTTTAGGCAGGAAGAGGATAGAAACAGAACAGTAGTAACTTAGTAGAAAAATGAAAAGCATGAAAATAGAATACCAAACAAAACTGGATGAAGCAGATGTGCAGAAGGCCAAGGAAAATATAGTAAAATATACCAAACCTGTAGCATAAACATCCAAGCCAACTAACGGATAGAACGACATCAAACCCCCTTCAAAAATTCAGAGAGTTCAATCTACCTTCAAGCCTCCAACACTCAAAAATTGCCAAACACAATACAAAACCAGTAACCAAGCTCTCAAAAGCCAGAACCTGTTATCTCATAAACCAAAACCTTATGGCCTAAACTACAAACCTGCTACCATAACCATTTTCAAAACCTCAACCATGGCCTAAACCTGCGTAAACCAGTAACCATAAACCAGAACAACCTTAGGCCACAAACTAAGAACCATGTCAAAACATGTCAAACCAACAACCTTGGCCTGAAACCACATAACCTGCGTAAAACCAGTATAGCATCACCAAAAGTCATAACCACTTCAAAACCTTAAACCATGAAACCGATGTCCAATACCAAAGCCTCATAATAGCATCATAGGCCATTAGAAAAGCATACAGAAGCATAGCTGAGAAGAAGAGGAAAAGCATACAACGAAGGCAGCATTCAAGCATTACATCATCAAGCTAATCAAAACAACAAAAATGTTTCAACCATAGCGTGTTTAAGGCAACCAGAAAAGCCTCGCAGGCATTCATCATAGGCGACAGTTAAGCAAAGCAAGGTAAAGGCAGAAGAGAAGAACATATTGCACAAAGTTTTCAGTTTTACTCATCATCAAACAAAATTAAGAACGAAATACCGGGCAACTGAAGCAAGCATCCTCACTGTCTTCCCTGCTCGCCCCGGCCTCCTAGCGCACGCCCAACTGTCCTCTTCCGTCTCCAAGGTTAACACTTCTCTTTTTCTTTCTTTCAAAAATACCTCAGATGATCATGTGAGAAAAACGAAGTTAGAATCGAAATGAATCAAAATCGTAACATGCAGTAATCAACAAACCCTAATGAAATAAAAAAGATGAAATCACCTTAAATCTGTCGCCCCAAAGCGTTGTTGGAGGGAAGAAGAGGTTGGAAGTACCAGCGGCCATGGACAAACGGGCGAAGAACTCAGAAGCTTAGACCAAGACTAAGAACAACGCGAGGACGAAGAAGACAAGCAAGCGCCGCTCTGCCAAAACCTTGTGAACCCTAATCCCAAACTAAACAAACGCGTTTAACCTTAAACCTTGTGTCAACGATTTGGACTTAACTCATGCCCTGCCTAAGCCCAACGATTTGCTTATCCACCCCCTATCTTGCTTCTGATATTCTTGATTTTTGGCCTCTTAAAACCTCTTCTGGCCCATGCTTTTGTTTATCATTTTCTTTTGTTCTTGATACATTTTTTTATATTTTTTTTCCTTAGCCCTTTTCTTAATTATTATTAGTTAGTTAGTTAATAAGTTAATAATAGGTGTATTTCTTAATTAAAACAAATTTTAATAATTGAATTATTTTATTAGTTTAACATTAGGTTTAATCTAGTAATTTTAGTATTTTTGTTTATTTATTAGGTTTAGTTAAATAACTTTTAAAGTTTAATTTAGTTTAGATTTATTTACTAAGTAATACTTTGTATTAATACCAAAAATACCTAAAAAATAAAATATTAAAAAAAAACATATATTAATACAAAATATATTTAAAAAATAGAATTTAAGATTTAAAACATTTTATCTTTTCTTTAGTTAATTCTCTTGCGTTATTAATATTAAACAAAAATCTAAAAAATGCATTGTTCACACCATTTAGTCTATTATTTAATTGTTGCTATTTAATCATCATCCGCATAAATTTCTGTTTATTTATTTTGTCGTTACTTGTTTATTCCGTTTACTTCTAAATCCAAGGGAAAAACGATTAAATTTGTTGACTTCATGTCCTCAAATCCAATCACGCGAATATTTACATTTCATTAAAACGTAAGACAATTTTTCCCCAAATATCGATCTTTTCAAAACTCATACCTTTTAAGCAAAAACTTCGACATTAGGTCGTCGTATCTTCAAAAACCCGTTTGTACCCCTTTTCGGCCAAAAAAATTTATTTCTTAATCAAACGAACATTTTAATAAACAGATATTTCAAAAGGTTCCTATAGAGTACTATAGATACATTGGGTGCTAATACCTTCCCATTGTATAACCAACCCCCGAACCATAGATCTCTTTTCAAAACGCCTTGTATTTTTACTTTTTTAAAAGTATTATTTTACATTGCATATTTAGGGTTTTATTTCGCTCTTTCCCCTTTTCCCTTGGAAATAATAAAGCGCGGTGGCGACTCTTGCTTTTGTGAGACGAATTAATCAATAATTCGATCTCTGATTTACCCCGCTACATTTTTTATCGCTACAGAATTGGCGACTCTGCTGGGGACAGATTGACCTTTTGTTGGTCCATCCCTAAGTGGGTTAAGCCTAATTTGTCTTATCTGTTTTATTATTATTTGATTTGTTTGATTATGTGTTTAAATTGGGGTTGTTTGGGTTTTTTGCAAAGGACGAATCCTATACCCGGATTAAGTTACACTTAAGGAATAGGACGGGCGGTACAGTCATGTTAACTTTGAGGGAGTAATCCCGAAGAAGGAGGCATGAGATCCCCCACTCAATGGAAGGCCCTCTTGAACTTAATATTTATTTACCGAGTAATCGGGAAGACATTATTATTTTCGACCTAGGAGCCAGAGAAATTGAGGACCGTAGAACCCTAACCCATCTTGGCCTTTTTAGGTGTAGCGCGGAGACTATAACGGAGTAATTCGGAAGTAGTTGTTACGCGATGCTACGCTCAGATGAGTTTCTCTTGAGAATATTGCTAATTATTGAGTAATCAAGATGTTGGTAATATCCGAAGGAGGAATGTAGACTCTGGGAACTCTTAGAACATTGTCTTACAGGTGCGATTGAACCGTTAGTACATACCTTGGGGTGGGCTTTACCCTTGACTCCATGCTGAAACGTTGAACCTTTGAACCCCATGTTTGCAAGCTTGTGTGTGACTGTTGCATTATCATTCATTCATGCATTCATCAGCATTTTTGTGAAAACTTGTTTTTCAAGGAACTTAGGAATGATTTTCGCAGACATCTCAGCTATTATGGAATTTGGAAGGAGAAACACTCGGAGTTTTAGTTTTAAGGAGCCCGAGATTGAAGAACTGAAGAGTTTGATTCCTAAGATCGAGAACCCGACGGATTTTCAGAGAAAGTATGGGTCCATTATACCTCTCATGAAGCGTAAGATGAAGGAAGGCATCCTTAGTACGTTGGTCCAATTCTACGATCCTTTGTACCGATGTTTCACCTTTTCGGATTACCAGTTGATGCCCACCTTAGAAGAGTACTCCTACATACTTGGTTTGCCGATCACCGACTGTGTTCCTTTTTCTGGATTAGAAGAGGAACCCAAATCTCACGAGATAGCGACCATCACCCACTTGAAGAAGTCAGAGATAGAGGAGAACATGACTACAAAAGGGGGAATCTGAGGTTTGTCTGCGCAGTTTTTGTTGAGGAAAGCTCGTCATTTTGTTGAGATAAAAGATATTATTGCCTTTGAAGACGTGTTTGCTTTACTCGCCTATGGTCTATTCTTGTTCCCTAACGTTGATAAGTTTGTGGATATCAACGCCATCAGAATTTTCTTGATTGGAAATCCGGTCCCTACGCTGCTGGGAGATACCTACTACTCCATCCATCTTCGAAACTTTTATCAAGGAGGAATGATTATTTGTTGTGTACCGTTGTTGTATCAGTGGTATGTTTCTCATCTACCTGGGTCTGATGTTTTCTGGGATCTCGAGGAAGAGCCGAGATGGGCGCCAAAAAATTATGGCTCTCACTCATTTCGACATTGATTGGTATAGTCGAGTTTACTACGACGTGAAGATCATCGATAGCTGTGGTGCTTTTCCTAACGTGCCTCTTCTTGGTACGAAAGGTGGAATTAATTATAACCTTGTTCTCGCGCGCCGTCAGTTTGGATATCCGATGAGGGACAAGCCAAACAACATCCATGTGAGTGGTTTCTTTCTACAAGAAGGACAAGATCATCAGGAGGCTAAGAGGGAGATCGAAGGAGCTTGGCGCCACATCCATAGGAAAGGGAGAGATATGTTAGGACATAGGGGTGCCGTTTCTTTGGAACCTTACCTACATTGGGTCCGTGCTAGGGCTTGTGCTCTCAAGATGCCCTATAAACTTGAGAAACCTTTATTCCCTACCGTTGCATCGTCATCTGTTGTTATCCTTATCGAGAATATAGGAGAATACCAAGGAAATCTGGCTAGGATGAAGTCCGAGAGGGATGCTTGGAAAGAAAAGTTTAATATGTCTGAATATGAGAATCGGGTCCTGACTCGACAGCTAAAGGAAAAGGAGGATTTGCTATTTATTCAAGACGGCTGGTTCATTGATCATGATGAGAAACTTCGTCAAAAGGATGCTTTACTGAAGAAGTATGCTAGTGAAAGGAAGAGAAAGAAGGAATGTTCGGTAAGCGTTGCTCTTGTTCCTAAGCCACAAAAAGAAATCATTGATCGACTGGTAGCTGAGAAGAAAGAGATGGAAGACTTTTATGAAGAGAAGATCAGGAAGCTCCGGTTACAGTTGGCATTTGGTCCTTCATCTGATGATTCTGAGTGATCTTTAGTTCTTAGTTTTTATTTTTACTGATGTCATTTTGTAAAACTCTGTAAAAGGGCTTCATGCTCCGAAGTTGTAATTTACTGTTTTATTATGGACTTCATGTTCCGAAGTTGTAATTTATTGCTTTATTATGGGCTTCATGTTCCAAAATTGTAGTTTACTGCTTTTATTATTGGGTTGTTATCCCAAAGTTGTAATTTATTGTTTTGTTATTCCAAAGTTGTAAGTTGTAATTTACTGTTTTTGATTAATGGATTGAGTTTTTGTTATTCCAAATTCCTTTACCATTGATGTGTGCAAAATCATCGAAGTTCCTTGAAAAACTATTAAAATGAATCATAATTTGCATCACATATCATGCATCATCCGACATTCCACTTCACATGCTTTCTAGAGTCTTATCCTTGTTTCTTTTTCCACTCCAAAGGTTGTCAAGCTGTCTCATCGATACGATACTCGAGCCAATCGTCAGAGAAAGATGGAGGATCTGGAACAGGAAAACCATGAGCTTCGTGAGGAGGTTGCTACCCTTCTTGTCGGTATGGAAAAGTTAACTGCACTAGTGGAAAGTTTGGTGGTTGTTCAGAATCAGCCATCGACTACAGCTGCTGAGATTCAGACTTCAACTACAGTGGTTTCCGAGATTGTCACCGTTCCTACATCTGTGACTCAAATCAACTCTCCGCTTCAGCATCAGATGACGAAAGGTTTTCCGTGGGGAATGCCTTACAACTTTGTGCCAGAGGGGTATCAGCCTGTCGTACAACCTTTGTTTCAACCTGCTCTGTCTCTTCCTCAACCAGAGACAACTGCCTTGCCGCCGGTAATCCCGTCTGTAACACCTTTTCTGCAACCGGTAATGACAACGGTCGCTCCTGTGGTTTACTCCGTGCCATACTTGAATGAACCTACTTATCCTGCCGAGCCTGCTGAAAGTTTGGGTCTTTTTGATAGAATGGAAGAATTTCAAGATCAATTCCAAGAAATGCAGAAGGAGCTTAGAGCGTTAAAGGGGAAGGATTTGTTTGGGAAAAACACGCATGACCTTTGTTTAGTTCCGAATGTCAAAATTCCAGCAAAATTCAAAGTGCCAGACTTTGAAAGATATAAGGGTGATTCGTGTCCTCGAAGTCATTTGACTATGTACGTGAGAAAGATGTCTACGTATTCCGATGATCATGACTTGTTGATTCATTATTTTCAAGACAGTTTGACGGGTGCTGCTCTAAAGTGGTATATGGGTTTAGACAGTATTCGGATCCGCAACTTCAACGATCTTAGCGAAGCCTTTGTTCACCAGTATAAGTATAACGTTGACATGGCACCGGACAGGGATCAACTCCGGGCGATGTCGCAAAGAGACAGAGAATCTTTTAAGGAATACGCCCAGAGGTGGCGTGAAATTGCTGCTCAAATCTATCCATCTCTTGAGGAGAAAGAGATGACGAAGATATTTTTGAAGACTTTAGGTTCCTTTTACTATGAAAGAATGATTGCCAGCGCACCCAGTGACTTCACCGAAATGGTAAGCATGGGCATGCGGTTAGAGGAAGGGATTCGTGAAGGGCGTTTGGTTAAAGAAGGAAGTCCGTCTAGCAGTACTAAGAAGTTTGGAAGTGTTTTCCCGAAAAGAAAAGAGCAGGATGTCAGCGCATTGTTCCCAGGGAGACCGAGGAGAGGTTACTCTCACGTTGCGGCAGTCACTCCGGCTGTCCGCCCAGCTTTGATGACCCCAGCTCATCAAACCCCGCCAACTCAACAACGGCCATTTCAGCAGCAGCCTCGACAACAGGCTTATCCATTCAACAATCAGAACCGTTCATCCAGAAAACCGCAGTTCGATGCCATTCCTATGACTTATACTGAATTGTTCCCTGCTCTTATCAGAAAGAACCTCATAACGACAAAGCCTCCTCATGTCGCACCAAATAGTACTTCTCCGTGGTACAAGGCGGATCAGTTTTGTGAATATCATCAAGGGTCGCCGGGGCACAACCTTGAGAATTTTTTTGCTCTAAAGGCGGACGTGTAGAGGTTGATTAAGAATGGTATCTTGTCTTTCAAGGATGTTAATCCAAATGTTAGAGATAATCATTTGCCTCGACATGGGGCAACATCAGTGAATATGGTGGAAGGTTGTCCGGGAAAGTTTCGAGTTTTTCAAGTTGAACACATTAGAGAGTCGTTGATCAGGTTACATCAGAGTTTGAGAAGACTTGCCTTTGTTAGACATCAACATGATTATGATGTTTGTGAATTTTGTTCAAGAGAGGTTGATTGCCCTATTGTGAAGGAGGATATTCAGAAGTTGTTAGACCAGAGAGTTATCACTATTACATATGACAAAAATCCGGAGGATGAAGTGAATGTTATAATACCACAATTCAATTTGCCTGAATCAGTAGAGATCGTTTACGACAGTCAGACTGCATCTGTTGATCCTTTGATTATTTATCCACCTGGTCCTGTGCCTTACAACTCGGACCAAGCTGTACCGTATAAGTATAATGCCACAATGATTGAGAATGGGGTAGAAGTCCTTATACCAACAAGACCGTCTTTTGTTAACATTGCTGATGTGAGTAGAGTTACAAGAAGTGGACGTGTCTTTGCAGCAGTACCTTTGAAGAGACCAGAAGTTCAAGTCAGGAGGCCTATACCGGCAGAAATTCCAGCGAGAAATGTTGAACCAAGGGTTGAGATAGGCCGATCCAGTGAACCTATCCCTCTCCCTGAGGAGGACGAGATCTTGAAGCTTATCAAGAGAAGTGAATATAAGATTGTGGACCAACTATTGCAAACTCCTTCCAAGATTTCTTTGCTTGCTTTACTGAGAGATTCTGGTGCCCATAGAGAAGCTTTGATAAAGGTCTTGGACCAGGCGTTCGTGGATCATGATGTGACAGTTGACCAATTTGATGGAATTGTGGGAAATATTACTTCGTGTAACAATCTTGGTTTCAGTGATGAAGAACTTCCGGAGGAGGGAAGGAACCATAATATGGCTTTGCATATCTCAATAAGTTGTAGAAATGATACTTTATCAAGTGTGTTGGTAGATACAGGTTCGTCGTTAAATGTGATGCCCAAGACTACATTATCTCGACTCTCATATCAAGGTGCTCCCATGAGACCTAGTGGAGTAATTGTTAAAGTGTTTGATGGTTCTAGGAAGACTGTCATTGGTGAAGTGGATCTTCCTATAGTAATTGGTCCTCATACTTTTCAAATCACTTTCCAAGTAATGGATATTCGTGTTGCCTACAGTTTCTTATTGGGTCGTCCATGAATCCATGATGCAGGGGCAGTCACCTCCACGCTCCATCAGAGACTGAAGTTTGTGAGGCATGGGAAGCTAGTGATGATTGGTGGAGAGCAGGCTATGGTGGTAAGCCATTTGTCATCTTTCTCTTTTATTGATGCTGATGAGGATGTTGGAACCCAGTTTCAAGCTCTATCTGTTGCCAAGAACGAAGTGAAGAAACAAGGGACGTCTATTTCTTCTTTTGAGGATGCGCAACGAGTGGTGGAAAGTGGTTCGGCTGAAGGTTGGGGCCAGGTGCTGACTTTGCCCGAGAACAAGTCTGGAGAAGGTCTTGGTTTTCGTCCCGTGTGTGCGAGGGTCAAGCATGAGGTGGTTGCTCGTCCGATTCAAGAGGTTTTCCGAAGCGCTGGTTTTATCCATCCGACTCCTCCTGAGGTTGATGCTATCATAGAAGATGATTCCGAGGAGGATTTACCCGATTTTGTGACGCATGGATTGGCTTGCCAAAACTGGATAGCTGTTGATGTTCCTGTTGTGATGCACATTTCCGAGTAATGTTTTGTTTTGTTTTTTTTTTAAAAACTTTCGCTCTGCCCAAGGCGAAAAGTATTTTGTGTCGGGCTATGAAAAATAAATCCTTTTGCTCTGCCCAAGGCAAAAGAGAAATGTATGGGCCCTTTGTTTCAAGTATTTCCCTTCAATAAATAAAATTGTTATTTTGTCCACTACTGTTTTATTTTTCATTTTTTCTGGGAAATAGTAATGAAAATTAATTGGTAGTAATAGGAAAACATAATAATATTTTGTTTCATTTATACAACATTCATATTAATCGATTTCTAAAATAAAGCATAATCATATGTGCAGATTAATCCATGACTTAACCATTGAAAACAATGATCCTATGCCCTCTCTCAACTTTGAATTCCCTGTGTTCAGAGCCGAAGAAGAGGATGGTGAAGAGGTTCCTGTTGAAATTTCCCGTTTGCTTGAGCATGATGAGAAGATCATTCAACCGTTTGAAGAACCTTTAGAGTTGGTCAACTTGGGTGATGAAGAAGATAGAAAGGAAGTCAAAGTCGGAGCATTGCTTATCCCAGAGGTTAAAGAGAAAATGTTGGAGCTTCTCAAAGAGTATGTTGATGTGTTTGCTTGGTCCTACCAAGATATGCCGGGTTTGGACAATGATATTGTGGAGCATCGTTTACCGTTGAGACCTGAATGTCCGCCGATTAAGCAGAAGCTGAGAAGGACTCGTCCCGATATGGCTGACAAGATCAAAGAAGAAGTTCAGAAGCAGATTAATGCAGGTTTCCTTGTTACATCGGTCTATCCTCAGTGGTTAGCCAATATAGTGCCTGTTGCTAAGAAGGATGGCAAAGTTCGGATGTGTGTAGACTATAGAGATCTGAATAGAGCTAGTCCGAAGGATGAATTCCCATTACCGCACATTGACGTACTGGTCGACAGTACCGCCAAGTTCAAAGTCTTTTCTTTCATGGATGGTTTCTCTGGTTACAATCAAATCAAGATGGCACCAGAAGATATGGAGAAGACAGCTTTCATTACACCGTGGGGAACTTTTTGTTATCGGGTTATGCCGTTTGGTTTGAGGAATGCTGGTGCAACATACCAAAGGGCCATGACTGCTTTGTTCCATGACATGATGCATAAAGAGATCGAAGTGTATGTGGATGACATGATTGCCAAATCACAAACTGAGGAAGATCATTTGGAACACTTATTGAAGTTATTCCAGCGTTTGAGAAAGTATAAACTCCGTCTGAATCCCAACAAGTGCACTTTTGGTGTTCGTTCTGGAAGACTTCTGGGTTTCATTGTTAGTCAGAAAGGTATTGAGGTAGATCCTGATAAAGTCAAAGCTATTCGGGAAATGCCCGCACCCAAGACGGAAAAACAAGTAAGAGGATTCCTTGGGAGACTGAACTATATTTCTAGATTTATATCTCATATGACTGCTACCTGTGGGCCGATTTTCAAGCTTCTCCGAAAGAACCAAGGATGTGTGTGGACAGAAGATTGTCAGAGAGCTTTTGATAGCATCAAAGAATATTTGCTTGAACCTCCCATTTTGATTCCTCCGGTGGAAGGAAGACCTTTGATTATGTACCTGACTATATTGGAAGATTCCATGGGATGTGTGCTTGGTCAACAAGATGAGACTGGAAGAAAGGAACATGCCGTATATTATCTGAGTAAGAAATTCACAGACTGTGAGTCTCGATACTCATTGCTTGAGAAAACCTGTTGTGCTTTAGCTTGGGCTGCTCGCCGTCTGCGCCAGTATATGATTAACCACACCACTTGGTTGATCTCCAAAATGGATCCGATCAAGTATATCTTTGAGAAGCCCGCCTTATCTGGAAGAATAGCTCGTTGGCAGATGTTGTTATCTGAATATGACATTGAGTATCACACTCAGAAAGCAATCAAAGGGATTATTTTAGCCGATCATTTGGCTCACCAACCAATTGACGATTATCAATCCATCAAGTTTGATTTCCCAGATGAAGATGTTATGTACTTGAAAGCTAAAGATTGTGAAGAGCCGTTACATGAGGAAGGACCTGATCCCGAATCGCATTGGGGTTTGATATTTGACGGAGCTGTGAACTCTTATGGGAATGGAATTGGGGCAATCATCGTCACTCCCCGAGGCACTCATATCCCGTTCACGGCAAGATTGAAGTTTGACTGCACGAACAACATGGCTGAATATGAGGCATGTATTATGGGTCTCGAAGAAGCAGTGGATCTAAGGATTAAGATTCTTGATATTTACGGAGATTCGGCATTGGTAATTAATCAAATCAAAGGAGAATGGGAGACTCGTCATCCTGGTTTGATCCCTTACAGAGACTATGCTAGAAGATTGTTAACTTTCTTCAACAAAGTGGAATTACATCATATCCCTAGAGATGAGAACCAAATGGCTGATGCTTTAGCTACTTTGTCTTCAATGTTTCAAGTGAATGGTTGGAACGATGTGCCTACAATCAGAGTTATGCGCCTCGACAGACCTGCTCATGTGTTCTCAGTAGAAGAGGTCACCGACGACAAACCATGGTTCTATGACATTAAACGTGTTCTTCAAACTCAAGAGTATCCGCCTGGGGAATCCAATAAAGATAGGAAGACATTGAGAAGATTAGCAAGCAGTTTCTTCCTCAATGAAGAGGTTTTGTATAAGAGGAATTACGACATGGTCTTGCTCAGATGTGTAGACAGACGTGAAGCAGACATGCTAATGCAAGAAGTACATGAAGGATCCTTTGGCACTCATGCCAACGGACATGCAATGGCTAGAAAGATGTTGAGAGCTGGTTACTATTGGATGACAATGGAATCTGATTGCTGCAAATATGTGAAGAAATTTCATAAATGCCAGATTTATGCGGATAAGATACATGTGCCACCGACCCTCCTCAATGTTATCTCTTCACCTTGGCCTTTCTCTATGTGGGGCATTGATATGATTGGAATGATTGAACCCAAAGCTTCAAATGGTCATTGTTTCATCTTGGTAGCGATCGATTATTTTACTAAATGGGTGGAAGCAGCATCTTATGCTAATGTAACCAGACAGGTGGTAGTCAGATTTATCAAGAATCAGATCATTTGTCGATACGGTATCCCGAGCAAGATCATCACTGATAATGGTTCGAATTTGAATAACAAGATGATGAGAGAGCTTTGTGAAGAGTTCAAGATCGAACATCATAATTCTTCTCCTTACAGACCGAAGATGAATGGAGCTGTTGAAGCTGCTAACAAGAATATCAAGAAGATTGTCCAGAAGATGGTGGTAACTTATAAAGATTGGCATGAAATGCTTCCGTTTGCTCTGCATGGATACCGTACTTCAGTTCGAACTTCAACGGGCGCAACCCCATTTTCCCTAGTTTATGGTATGGAAGAAGTACTCCCCGTGGAGGTTGAGATTCCGTCTCTGAGAGTGTTGATGTAAGCTAAACTTTCTGAGGCTGAATGGTGTCAAAGTAGATATGATCAGTTGAATTTAATTGAAGAGAAGAGATTGACAGCTTTGTGTCACGGTCAATTATATCAGCAGAGAATGAAGAAGGCTTTTGATAAGAAGGTTTGACCACGCGAGTTCAGAGAAGGTGACCTTGTGCTCAAGAAGATATTATCTTTCCAACCTGATTCTAGGGGCAAGTGGGCTCCGAATTATGAAGGACCGTATGTCGTTAAGAAAGTTTTCTCTGGAGGTGCCTTGATTCTCACCAATATGGACGGTGAAGAGCTCCTGCGTCCCTTGAACGCCGATGCAGTCAAGAAGTATTTAGCTTAGGTTTGAGTTGACAGTTTGCTAAGTTGAAAACCCGAAAGGGCGGCTTAGGCAGGCTTTTGGTCAGAACAGTCTTGGCATTTGAGCACATTTTGGAATTCGAAGTTGTTAGGGAGAATAGTGATCATTGTTTTTATGCAACCCTTTCTTTCATGTACTATTTCCCAAACTTTTGTAAACCGTTGGAGTCGCGTTGTTAGCGAACTACCATCTTATTAATGAAATTTGAGCATTTACCTTTTGTGGGCAAAATTTTAATTTTTTCAGAAATATTTGAAACAAAGTATTTAAAATATTCTTATTTTTAAAATGTGTCGTGAATAATGAAAGGAATATTAACAGTTGTTCTGAAAGATGGTCAAGCCATGAAATGCAAAACAACACGGTAATTTATCCTTGCATGATGAACATGTTTCGTTTCAAAATCGTCATTGAGGTGTTGGTTGTGTAAGCTTGTGTTTCTGGTGGTACTAAGTTTGGTGACTCCCCAGTTGTTCCAGTTAAGATTTGTTTCAGTTATCTTTATTTGGGAGATTTCTGAAGTGCGGTACGCTTCGTCTCATGCCAGTGGTCTATTGGTGTTAGAAGATTGGATTTGGATACTTTTCTCCTCAGAAGACTTGAACCTTGTGGCGTGTTATGCTCTGACGTTGCTCTGTGGTTCCAGTTCCAGTTTATTTTCCGTCTTTTTTAAGATTGGCCGAGTATCTATCTTGTCGTGACATCTTATTGTCTTCAAGATATTCCGTCTGCTCGTTTCGTCAGCATAACATTCATTTATTCATTTACACTTATACCACGCATGCATATTCACATTTGCCGTTGATTTTGGGTTGTACTTTGTTTATTCAAACAGCGTACATGTTTCTTTCTAAGTAGAAGGTTAGCTTAGGCAGAAAATGTGCTTCCTTTCTAAATTCCCCAACGGAGCTAATCCTCATGGATGATTTTTGATTTAGCTTACCTTGTCCATCTCTGGATAGGATGAATCCCCGATCAAGTTACTTTCTCATTGGGTAGAGTCTTGTTTGACTATTTTCTCTCTAGTTATTCCTGGATGAAGTTGTTGTCTCTTGCATAGGCTATCTCATTGATTTTCCCCAGTGAAATCGCGACCTAGACGAATGGTGCATTTATTTTGCACATTTAAGTATGTGATCTCCTCGGGAAGGATTGATTCATGATTCTCTTTAACGAAGATTTTATTCTCTGCCAGTGTCATCGCGATTTCCTTCTGAGTTATCTTTGGAAAACGACAAGCGGCAGCTCTTCATGAGCAACTTGTACGTTATTATTTTTTGGAAAACGACAAGCGACAACTCTTCACGAGCAACTTGTGCGTTATTATTATTTTTGGAAGACGACAAGTGGCAGCTCTTCATGAGCAACTTGTGCGTTATTATTATTTTTGGAAAACGACAAGCGGCAGCTCTTCACGAGCAACTTGTGCGTTATTATTATTTTTGGAAGACGACAAGCAGCAGCTCTTCACGAGCAACTTGTGCGTTATTATTATTTTTGGAAAACGACAAGCGGCAGCTCTTCACGAGCAACTTGTGCGTTATTATTATTTTTGGAAGACGACAAGCGGCAGCTCTTCACGAGCAACTTGTACGTTATTATTTTCCTGGAATATAGCAAGTGGCAGCTTCTTTATTTGAGCAGCTTGTATGTTATTGGTACTTTTTCTGGAATACAGCAAGCGGCAACTTCTTTATTTGAGCAGTTTGCATGTTATTGACAACCCTGGACGACAGCAAGTGGCAGCTTCTTTATTTGAGCAGCTTGTATGTCATAGTATCTTTGGACGACAGCAAGTGGCAGCTTCTTTATTTGAGCAACTTGTATGTCATAATATTTTTGGGAAGACAGCAAGTGACAGCTTCTTTATTGGAGCGACTTGCGTATCTACAATCTTATTCTTTCAGCGGTAATGAGTATATCTCGGGAAATCTCGCAGAGAAGTTTGTCATGAGTCATTACCTTCAGAAGTTGGTAGTCCATCATCAGCAAATTTGATACTCTCTGTCTATCTTTGACCTCGAGTTGTGAACTCACTGTTTTGGGTCAATAATCTGTTTTATGGCCTATGCAAGATGCCTTCTTTGTTAGGGTCAGAGGTCGTATTCCCTCAATTTTATTCGCCGTCAAGAGTCTTTCATTTGAAATCGATGGCTCGTTTCCCCAGTAGTGTATAATCCATGTCTCTGTGTTTTGTTGGCGTTTGATTTCTCCAGCATTGTCTTGTTTCATACAATATCTTTCTCTGTGAATTCAATCACTGCATTCATATCAAACATAATGGCGGTATCTTAGGGTAAAAATTTGCGTATTATGTATTTAAGTACCTTCAATCTCGTCGAAACGAAGATTTTAATCTTCATATCTCTGGATAGAAGAAACTTTAATAGGGGCAGCTGTTGTACCCCAAATTTTGACCTAAGATACCATCTCCCATCTGCATCATTACATTGCAAGTGTTTTGATCTATCGATTTTTAAAATTCATAACTTTTTCAAGTCAAGAGCTGTTTATTTGTTGAACGCTAAATTTATTAACTGATCAAGACTTAAATGATGTTTATTAATTATTTATTATCTTAAATTTAAATAATTGGAATTTATTTTCAGTTATTATATAATTCAAAGATTTATAAATAATAAAGTAAATATTTGAAAAGAGGTATATTAATTGTTCAGACAGTGTTTATTTATTATTTATTATCTTAAATTTAAATAATTGGAATTTATTTTCAGTTATTATATAATTTAAAGATTTATAAATAATATAATAAATATTTGAAGGGAAATTCATTAATTGATCAACAATGTTATTTAATTATTTATTATCCTAAGTTTAATAGTTGAAATTTATTTTTTCAGTTATTATAATTTAGAGAATTATAAATAATGGAATAGATTGAAGAGAAGTTTATTGATCAATGATGTTTATTTAATTGTTTATTATTCTGAATTTAATAGTTGGAATTCATTTTCAGTTGTTATAATTTAAAGAATTATAAACGATAAAATAAATAACTAGAGAGAAGAAAAGAATTAATTGATAAAATATTGGAGTTTTATTCATTTTATTCTAATTGTACAATTGTTGTGTAAATACTGTATTTATTTACAACGTATTTACAATAATAATTTTTACAAAGTTTAAAATGAAATAAAAAACTATTCTAATTTTTCCTAAATTCTAAATCTTCTATCCAATGCTTCTCTGTTTGTTCATTTAATTTTACCTGCAAAACAATTAAAAGAAAAAAGTCAGAAATAAATAAATAATTAAAAGCAGAAAATTATTTTTAGTGTTCATCATTAAAAGCAAACGGCTGGAATCAGTTTTACCCTTTTTGCAAATCGCGGGATTTCTCCCGGTTCACAAAAAGGGACGAATTTTTATTTTCAAAAATGAATGCACAGATTTAAAGATGCACAAATTCATTTTTTGTTTTCAGAACTGCATAATTAAAAAGCCAACTGCATGTTTCAAATCCCATGCATATTTCAAAATCAATATAAAATGCATAATACAAACAGCATATGCATTTTCAATTCCAAGTCAATATCCCAACGTAAACTAGTATAGGAAGAGGCCAAAAACATAAGGTTTTGCTGTACCATGCAGAAGTCAGAGCAAATATGCAGTTCAAATCAATATATGCAAGCAAAAACATTTCCATTTACATCATTTTCCAGCATTATTGCTTTTTCAGAACAAATGCATAACATATCATTTTTATGTCAAATTTGTATTGGGGAGAGAGAAGAGAGATAGAAGTTTGGTTTTACAGGTTTTGGTTTAGGCAGGAAGAGGATAGAAATAGAACAGCAGTAACTTAGTAGAAAAATGAAAATCATGAAAATAGAATACCAAACAAAACTGGATGAAGCAGATGTGCAGAAGGCCAAGGAAAATATAGTAAAATATACCAAACCTGTAGCATAAACATCCAAGCCAACTAACGGATAGAACGACATCAAACCCCCTTCAAAAATTCAGAGAGTTCAATCTACCTTCAAGCCTCCAACACTCAAAAATTGTCAAACACAATACAAAACCAGTAACCAAGCTCTCAAAATCCAGAACATGTTATCTCATAAACCAAAACCTTATGGCCTAAACTACAAACCTGCTACCATAACCATTTTCAAAACCTCAACCATGGCCTAAACCTCGTAAACCAGTAACCATAAACCAGAACAACCTTAGGCCACAAACTAAGAACCATGTCAAAACCTGTCAAACTAACAACCTTGGCCTGAAACCACATAACCTGCGTAAAACCAGTACAGCATCACCAAAAGTCATAACCACTTCAAAACCTTAAACCATGAAACCGATGTCCAATACCAAAGCCTCCGAATAGCATCATAGGCCATTAGAAAAGCATACAGAAGCATAGCTGAGAAGAAGAGGAAAAGCATACAACGAAGGCAGCATTCAAGCATTACATCATCAAGCTAATAAAAACAACAAAAATGTTTCAACCATAGCGTGTTTAAGGCAACCAGAAAAGCCTCACAGGCATTCATCATAGGCGACAGTTAAGCAAAGCAAGGTAAAGGCAGAAGAGAAGAACATATTGCACAAAGTTTTCAGTTTTACTCATCATCAAACAAAATTAAGAACGAAATACCGGGCAACTGAAGCAAGCATCCTCACTGTCTTCCCCGCTCGCCCCGGCCTCCTAGCGCACGCCCAACCGTCCTCTTCCGTATCCAAGGTTAACACTTCTCTTTTTCTTTCTTTCAAAAATACCTCAGATGATCATGTGAGAAAAACGAAGTTAGAATCGAAATGAATCAAAATCGTAACATGCAGTAATCAACAAACCCTAATGAAATAAAAAAGATGAAATCACCTTAAATCTGTCGCCCCAAAGCGTTGTTGGAGGGAAGAAGAGGTTGGAAGTACCAGCGGCCATGGACAAACGGGCGAAGAACTCAGAAGCTTAGACCAAGACGAAGAACAACGTGAGGACGAAGAAGACAAGCAAGCGCCGCTCTGCCAAAACCTTGTGAACCCTAATCCCAAACTAAACAAACGTGTTTAACCCTAAACCTTGTGTCAACGATTTGGACTTAACTCATGCCCTGCCTAAGCCCAACGATTTGCTTATCCACCCCCTATCTTGCTTCTGATATTCTTGATTTTTGGCCTCTTAAAACCTCTTCTGGCCCATGCTTTTGTTTATCATTTTCTTTTGTTCTTGATACTTTTTTTTATTTGTTTTCCTTAGCCCTTTTCTTAATTATTATTAGTTAGTTAGTTAATAAGTTAATAATAAGTGTATTTCTTAATTAAAACAAATTTTAATAATTGGATTATTTTATTAGTTTAACATTAGGTTTAATCTAGTAATTTTAGTATTTTTATTTATTTATTAGGTTTAGTTAAATAACTTTTAAAGTTTAATTTAGTTTAGATTTATTTACTAAGTAATACTTTGTATTAATACCAAAAATACCTAAAAAATAAAATATTAAAAAAAAAACATATATTAATACAAAATATATAAAAAAATAGAATTTAAGATTTAAAACATTTTATCTTTTCTTTAGTTAATTCTCTTGCGTTATTAATATTAAACAAAAATCTAAAAAATGCATTGTTCACACCATTTAGTCTATTATTTAATTGTTGCTATTTAATCATCATCCGCATAAATTTCTGTTTATTTATTTTGTCGTTACTTGTTTATTCCGTTTACTTCTAAATCCAAGGGAAAAACGATTAAATTTGTTGACTTCATGTCCTCAAATCCAATCACGCGAATATTTGCATTTCATTAAAACTTAAGACAATTTTTCCCCAAATATCGATCTTTTCAAAACTCATACCTTTTAAGCAAAAACTTCGACTATAGGTCATCGTATCTTCAAAAACCCGTCCGTACCCCTTTTCGGCCAAAACAATTTATTTCTTAATCAAACGAACATTTTAACAAACAGATATTTCAAAAGGTTCCTATAAAGTACTATAGATACATTGGGTGCTAATACCTTCCCATTGTATAACCAACCCCCGAACCATAGATCTCTTTTCAAAACGCCTTGTATTTTTACTTTTTTAAAAGTATTATTTTACATTGCATATTTAGGGTTTTATTTCGCTCTTTCCCCTTTTCCCTTGGAAATAATAAAGCGCGGTGGCGACTCTTGCTTTTGTGAGACGAATTAATCAATAATTCGATCTCTGATTTACCCCGCTACATTTTTTATCGCTACAGAAAGTACATGCAGAGATTTTGTGGATGGATCTATGTCGTGATTATACTTGAACATGTATTGAATGAGTGTCAGAATGACGTCCGTCTTTGGATCGTATCTGCACTGTACTTGAAACATGTGTTGAATGAGTGTCAGAATGACATCCGTCTCTGGATCGTATCTGAACTGTACTTGAAACATGTGTTAAATGAGTGTCAGAATTACATCCGTCTCTGAATCGTATCTGCACTGTACTTAGAAGATGGTCTGAAGTATCAAGATGACATCCGTCTCTGGATCGTACTTGAATTGTTTCTAGAAGGTAATCTGGAATAAGTATCAGGATGACATCCGTCTTTGGATCGTACTTGAACCGTTTCTAGAAGATGATTTGAATAAGTATCAGGATGATACCCGTCTCTGGATCGTACCTGAACCATTTCTAGATGAGAATCTGGAGTAAGTGTCAGGATGACATCCGTCCTTGGATCGTGCCTGAACCGTTTCTAGATGAGAATCTGGAGAAAGTGTCAGGATGACATCCGTCTTTGGATTGTACCTGAACCGTTTCTAGATGAGAATCTGGAGTAATTGTCAGGATGACATCCGTTCTTGGATCGTACCTGAACCGTTTCTAGATGAGAATCTGGAGTAAGTGTCAAGATGACATCCGTTTCTGAATCGTACCTGAACTGTTTCTAGATGATAATCCGGAGTAAGTGTCAGGATGACATCCGTTCTTGGATCGTACCTGAACCGTTTCTAAATGAGAATTTAGAGTAAGTTTCAGGATGACATCCGTTTTTGGATCGTACTTGAACCGTTTCTAGATGAGAATCTGGAGTAAGTGTCAGGATGACATCTGTCTCTGGATCGTACCTGAACTGTTTCTAGATGATGTGTTAAAATAACTGTCAGAATGACATCTGTCTCTGGATCATATCTGCACCGTTTCTAGAGGAGACTCTGGAATAAGTGTCAGGATGACATCCTTTTCTAGATCGTACCTAAACTGTTTCTAGATGATATGTTGAAATAAGTGTCAGAATGACATCCGTCTCTGGATCGTATCTGCACCATTTCTAGAGGAGACTTTGGAATAAGTGTTAGGATGACATCCGTTTCTGGATCGTACCTGAACTGTTTCTAGAAGAAAGTCTGCTTTATTTAGAACGTTTCCACTGGGAATTCCTGTTCAATTGCTTTTGAGAAGAAATCCGCTGAGAAACATTGATTTTGCTTGATTGTACGTGATTCGTTGTTGGAATTCATGTCTAATGCCCCCAAGTGATTCAGATGGAGATATGTCCCTGGCTATTTGGCTTTTTTGAGAGATTACTTGAATCTTGACTTGGCTTCCCCATATGATGGACAATGATCATACCGTGCCCCTTGGTCTAAAGTGTTTTTCCACTTGAGGTGAACCTTTTCATTGAGAAAGTTTTTATTCACTAGATACTCGTCATGTGAATTTCTCTGTTGTCAAACAAATAACTATATGCAAACAATGATATTCAAATAATGCAAGGTTTATGCTTGTCTTGAATTTTTTGAAAATTCATTTTTTAGTAAAACAAATTTTGCAAGAGAGTGATATCAACTCAGGATTTATAGCAAGTCCTACAGGAGTCAGGATACCTTTTGTATCAGTATGCTTCCGAACTAACCTATGCTTCAGTTAAGATTTTTAAGGGTTGTAGCATAGCCTGGTTCACGGTTTAAGAAACAAATGATAAAGGCTCAAATTTTATTTGTACCCACCCGTTCTTTGTGATGTTCTTCGATCCTACGCTCAGCTAATTGTGCGTTCAGATCCCAATTGAGTCTGGCATCCTGTCCTTGATGTTCCGGATACTGAAAGTTTATTTGGAAGAGGCAGTCAGTTTGTAATCTTTTTTTTGTGTCGTGTATTTGTAGTAACCTCTTTTTTTTTGTTTTCGTTATCCCTTCTTTTGTCTGAGTTGTTTCTTTTGTGATTACAGTCAGCGGGATGCCCCAGTTTTTCTCTTAAGTCTCCTTTATAGGCTTTGACTTAGCGGGCTTTTATTTTGAGAGATAATGATTGTCTGTCTTGACGATTATGCATAACCATCACCGTATTTTAATTAAGAAGGAAGTCTTTGATGCCATTCATTATGTATGAAGTAGAAGATTGCGATTGATTGCGCGTCGGAATTGATTGAGAAACTACCCTGCCCCAGGTTGTGATTAAGGGTTTTAATTTGTGTGAAAAGAAAAACTTATGCTTCTTATGCTCAAAGGGGTTGACTAGGGATTATCTTCCTTATAACTCCATTGATTGGGATTTGAAACAACGCATGTACATCGTCAGCAAGGTCTGTTCAAAAGCACATTGTGTGAGATTGTGGTATCGTTTTCGTCATCCTCCCTCTAAAGGCTTATAGCTTTTTTAATCGAGAGTCGAATATCACGTAAAGGAAGCAAGAAAACAGTTTAAATAAAATGACAATGAAATCATTCAAGACAAACATATGCGATGCATTAATGGGAAAACCAAAGTTCGGCATAATAGTAATTGTTTGAACAATAAATGAAATTACAAATGAAAAATAAAATAAAAAACTTGACGTTCTCAATGATTTGGCCTAGGATCAGTGACCACTTTGTGAGTCTCTGGAGGGTCAAATTCAATCTCTTTGGTGTCAATCATATCCTGAATTTTGTTCTTCAGAGCCCAGCAGCCATTTGTATCATGTCCATGACTATCAGAATGATATGGACAACTTTCGTCGGGGAGGTAACTAGGAGCAGAAGTATTGGGATTTCACAGAGGAGCCTTTAACGTAATCAATCCTGCTTTCAACATGTGGTGTAATGCTTGAGCTAGTGACATGTTGATTCTGGTGAATTGTCTCTTAGGTATGACCTTTTTATGTTGGTTTCCCTATTGGTGTCGTTGCATAGGTGTAGAGTTAGAGACCAGTATTTCCCCACAGATTGATTGTGGTCGTCGGCCTTATTGCGACCCTTCTGGCCATACACAGCATTGACTTCCCTCTTACCAGCAAATTTCTTCTTCTCAGCATTAGAAGATGCAGCCATCGGGATCTTCCCACTCTTGATACCATTTTCGATCCTCTCTCCAGTTAGAACCATCTCTGCTAACCCGAATGAGGAACTCCCAATCAGCATATTAAAGAATGGTCTTGTTAGAGTGCCCATGAACATGTCTACCATTTCACGGTCATTCATAGGAGGTTGTACCCTGCCAGCTAGATCCCTCCATTTTTGTGCATATTCCTTGAACCCTTCTCTTGAGCTCATGGACATATTCTGCAGTTGCACTCGAGTTGGTTCCAGGTCAGTGTTGTATTGGTACTACTTGTAGAAAGCAGCAGCCAAGTCTTCCCAGGTATGGATGTCAGTTCCTTCCAGCTGATAGAACCAATCCAGTTGAGTGTCAGCCAAACTTTCTTGGAAGAAATGGACCTATAGCTTCCGGTCAGCAGTGTGAGGCTGGATCTTTTTGACATATGACCTCAAGTGAAGCTTGGGACAGGAAACATCGTCATATTTTGCAAATATAGAGACCTTGAACTTAGGTGGGATGACCACCCTTGGAACCAAACCTAATTCTTCGAAATCCAGACCGAGCACCCTTTGAATCTCCATGGCAATGAGCCGATCCTCCAGCCGTTTATATTTATCGTCCGCAGGAGGATATTTCTCCTCATAATAGTCAGGTTCATCTTCTTCAGACGCTGGATTGTTGTCTCCTTCATCTGATTCCTCGTTATCTTCCTCTTGATTATCCCCTCCCTTTGATGGGGTTGCAAAATCTAGAGCTCGGTTAGCTGGTCTTCTTCTTCCCACACTCAAAACACGAAATGGTTTCTTTGCCTTCTTAGCCTTCTTTTTGATGATCAGAGCTTTCAGGTCTTCTTGCCCCTGGATCAGAGTCAAGAACATTTGTTGGAACTGAGCATTTTGAGCCTGAAGGTCTTTGATTGTTTATTCAAGAGCCATTTCTTTGCTTGCTGAAATAAACAACAAATAAGATGAGGACCCTGCTTTGAAACCTGTTTATGCAATAACATGTATGATATGCGTATGCAATGTTTTCAAGGACTCACAGGGTAAACAAGAAGATGTCAGCAGTTAAAATTTGTAGCTTTGAAGAACTTCGTATTGTTGTGTGTCCTTCTATGAGAATCAAGCTCACCATATCAAGTGGGTCATAGCCCCTGACTCAAGTTGTCATGTTTGGTCTTTTGACGACATTGGCTAGAGGAAAATAAATCCCCTTGCCCCTTGCTAGACGCCTGCTTTATCATAACCTGCATCACAAACCCTTGAGATCCTAGAAATGGTTAAGGAAATATTGTGGCATGATGTTATGATGTGTATGCTATGTGTTAAGCAAAAGTGTAAGGTGATGTAAGAAAGTAAACCCTGCAAGAGATCCAAGTTATTGGATAATGACTGTAAACAAATCCTGTAAGGAAATCATGTTGTCAAATAATAAAACCCTGCAAGTAGTTCAAGTTGAAAGCAAACAAATCACACAAGCAGCCTTAGGTTTAGGCTTGCATGGGGTTTGTAGGTAAGTACCCTCTTGAAATTTAGTTGGCTCAACCTGTCCTATAAATAGTAATTGGGTTCTAAGGGATCTCAATATCACTGACCGTCTCTTCAGAAATTGTTTCAGCTCCGCACTGAAGTATTGTGGCCAAAAAATCCTGAAAGTCCAACCTCAATGAGTGTAGTATCGAGTATCAACCAATCTTCGGTCGGAACCAAAGTCGGTTATCTCACTACTCCCTAATGGCTAGGATGAGTCAATTAAAGGTTCTAAAGGTCCGTTAGCGCTTAGTGACACTATGAGGAAGCCTAATGTTATCCTTAACTTACTCAAGGAACATTAGTATAATCCAAAGTATCGCGCTAATGTAGCCACCACTTTGTTCGTATTTGTCTACACGGTACAACCTCCATGATTTATTGCTACTTACCTAATAAGGTGCCCCAGATCCGGGTGAAGGACCTTTTAGTAACAACCCAAGCAACCCTCAAAGATAAAGCAAACAAAACACACAATGTAAAGCATATTTAAAAATGAACTAACTCTAAGGTAAACCCCACTTTTCTTTCTCCCTAGCAGAGTCGTCAGTTCTGTGATACGGTGGCAGAACCGACTGTTAATACTGGTTTTTGTGTTTGTGTTTGAAAATGTTACGGTAAGCAAGAGTCACCACCGACTTTTCTTTTATCCAACAAAGGAAAGGGTGAAAAGAACAGAAAAAGACCTTTTTCGAGAGTTTTCTGAGTAAGGGGGGTAGATTATGGAAAGGGAAGGTGTTATCACCCTTTCCATCTGTGGTCTTCCACGGGCTCTTAGAGGTTTGCTCATTTTGAAATACCTTTGTGCTTTGTGTGTTTGAAAATGTTTTGAAAATGCCTTAGTACGGCGAACTTTATAATGTTTCTCGGGGTAGTGGAGAAAATATACAAAGTGTTTTGAAATGTCTTTTGAAAACTAGTTTTTATGTAAGTGCAAAAATGTTTCAGCAAACTTCTAACATCTATCTACTTTTATACTCGAAAAGGTTGTTCTTTTCATCTTTTCCTTTAGACAGTGCTATCCTACTATTAGGGAGTAGGTAGCCTTGTCGTTGGATATTTTGAGGGACAATTGGAGGGACGTTACAGTCACGAAGGCAACTTGTGGAGACGCTTTAGCAATTCTGTTTTAGGGACTAGATCATTTACCGAGAAGGTAATTGTAGGGTCATTGAGGGACTATGATCTTTTTGATTTACGGGTCTTTTCTAAAGCGTTCCTGCCTCATGACTGTTTTTTAAAGGCAACCAAAGTGGGCGTACCTTAGAGGTGTATATGTGCAAGTGTGTTATGTTCAATTATTTTTTTTTGTCTTTTTGTTAAGTTTGCTAACGTTTAATTTCAGTTTTGTCATACAAACCTAGTTACTAACAGTTAATATATTGCATAATATTAAAGTGCAGGAATTTAAATCTACGTTATTACAATGCTTCGGGGAGGGGATTTACATTATACAAGGATAAAGGGGGATAAAGCAGTAAATATCCTAATTTTTATCTATTACACCCAGTAAATAGATACAATAATAGTAAAAATACGAAATTAAATAAACGTGCGCAAAGTTGAAACACGTCTCAAAATGTAAAAAGAAAATATTTATCATCAGTAGCATGCACAACTGTAGATGATTCTCCTTTTCAACAGATGTTAGAGCACTTGAACTGACATCCTTCTTCTTCGCCGTTCAACATAAGAGGATCCTTTCAAAAATCTAGACTTGGTCAGAGACTGGTCTTCAGCTCTATTATGATCAAACATTCCAACTTTAAACTTCACTGGTGAACAACAATACTCACGTCATGATCTACACAACAACTTCCTTTTTAAAGGAAGCACGCACCTAGAGATGATGTCCCGACATCAGATACGACATCATCCATTCTTACTATGGTTCTAGGGGTAAATTCCATAGTAACTTATAATCAACTCTTGTGGGGGTTAACACAAGGAAGCAAACCAACAACAACTGATCAATTTTCAGGATCAGACTACCAACATATGAAGGGGATTGCACGAGCCACATCTAAATAAGCTTTTCTTTAGACCTCATGTCTGACTTTGAGATGATGGATGCCATTGTATGTACCTACAAAGGAAATTCCCTCTATTAGATCTCTGGAACAGACTCTGCTAGGCATGACAAAAAAAAATTTCAAAGCATTTGTTTCCCTTGATTCTTTAAAAACAATGCCCTTAAAGTTTTAACATCTTCAAAGATATCACAACATTCTGTTTGACATCATATCAACCCTTGACAATGGGATCTTTTTCAACAACTTTTAAGGGTACACAAAGAGAATTACAAATTCTCTTCCTCAAGGGAAATCAAAACAATACTCAGGAGTATCAAACACTGTAGTTGGATCATAATACTCCTCTTCAAACAAATTTGTTCTATGGTCACAAACAGGATTCCATGAATCTGGTTCCTTTAATCAGAAGGATCTTCCAGATACGAGCTCATCTCATATACATAAAGGGTCTTGTGGAGATTCCTTTATGAGTTCTTCTCAAGAGCATAGAGCTCAACCTTTATACACCCATAAGCCTGACACATAGAGTAGATAAACTATTGATTGTGTGCTAATCAACCTGCACAAATCAGATGCCTCCTCTTCCAGATCAAGAGTAGGTTCCAAACAAAAAGTATTCATAATATTTTTGTTTAGCACCCAAAGCATTTGTTCTTCAAATGGTAGTTGCATACCTGCTGGAGTAATATTCTAACATCCCATAGAACATCAGTTCCTTCTTCTTGGAACACACCATCCTTGACAGTCTTCAAGATCAATATGTAGGTGTATATGAGCATCATTGATCAATTGATTCTCGTCAACCTTATTGATAAATGTCTTTATGAGTGGACTTGAGGAAAATCTCAAGTATCTTTGACACTTTTAATACGGTTGAAAATGTCAGTATATATTATGTTGAGGGTAACAACCCTAGTATCCTTATCATACTTCCAGGGTTACATGTAGCGGAATATAACGAACTCCTCGACAATATTCAGACACGCCACTATCTAAGTACAAACATGGAAACCTAGGATTAAAAAAATAAACCCTACAAACAGCAGTTTCACACTAAGTTGCAGGCCTGATGGCAACACCCAGGAACACTACTACTGATCCTTGCCAAGATATCATCCATACAATAGTACAAATTGTCCAAGTTCATACCTCTTTTTAGTAAATATTTTCTTCCTTTCCCATGACCAGAAAGTATCTTCATAGGATCTCACCCAGAGCAGAATAGGATGCCTGCTCTGATACCAATTGAAATTCTAGCACAACAGACTTAGATGTCCTACAAGGATATCGAGATAACTGATCTGACATAAGCACACAGGCAAGATAAAACAGTACTGAAAAAATAAAGGACACACTAGAATTATTTACCCAGTTCAGTATACAATAACACCTACTCTATGGGCTACCAAGCCAGGAATGAAGTCCACTATCAGTAGTATCAATTTGCATACCCTACAGCCAACACACCCATTGATGATCTACGCACTTAATCACTACCCAATGACCCTTCTACCTAGGTCGTCCCTAGATATGGAATATACACATCCCACTTCCAATCATCACAATGATGTCTAGCAGTCAACATCTCAGTCACTGCATAAACAGCCCTTCACCAAGATTCTGATCACACAGATAAACAGTTTGGAAGACATACTTCCATGGCAACCTAGCTAAGTTTCTAAGTTAAACTCCACTATTTGTTGGTTTTGCTCCTAACACATCCTGGAGTTTCTTCAAATCTTCCTCCAAGAATAATGCATCTCTTACCTACAGGCTTTGAGATGAACATGGTAACCTTTCCACAACCCAGAAGGTTTACCTTGACAAAACCCTTAGAATTCTACATCTTGAGTCGTATCTTTTCTAGGTTACAAATCCTTCTATTTATAACATGTTACCCAACCGGTTTTGGGCCTTCAACCACAGCAAATCAGTTGTAACAAACTGCAGAAATTTTTTCCTTAAGAAAGATCTTCAATTTGTTCTTTCCTAAATAATCTCCTTATTTAGAAAGTCTTCATTCTCCTTGATTTCTGATTGAATTTTCTAAACCTTTAAATATGCGCCACATAGGATGCATAATATTCTCCTAAACATTGTGCTTATGTTAAGAACAAACTGATACTCATTAATCCAGCTCAGCAGGCGTAATATCAAGACATCTTCTTCGACATGTTGTTCCAGTTGTTGAAAAAGTTCAACACAACATATTCAGACATTGTAATAGGACTTCTTGGTGTACCTGTTCTTCTTAGCAAGTTTATACATCCTATTCTACATTATATTATTGCTGCTATTATTTGTTTTACAAAAATTAAGCCAATCCTAAAACAACAGAACTAACAATCTTAAACAATAGGAATTTCTTATGGAGGTTGAGATGTGATGATTTGTGGTAACAATGAGACAAGTGGGAGGAGAAGGTAGAGATGGGTTGAGATGGTATGGGTGTAGAGATGAATGAAAGTAAACTGGAAACATGTGTGGTTGATGAGGTCGCAAGGTCGGGAGTGGTTATGGTGTTATGGTCGTTTAGTTTCGGTATTGCAAGTAGATTCATGGAGAGACCAAAGATGTCTCACTTGACAGCTGTTAATAGGATCCTAAGATACATCAAAGGAACTCTTGGTTGTGGAATACTCTTTCTCGCAGCTGATACGAGCAAAAAAAATGTGAGTTACTCGGTTACACGGATTCTAATTGGTGCATAGAAAAGGATGATTGAAAGTCTACGACTGGTTATGTCTTTATGTTCAACAGAGCTCCAATCTCTTGGTTCTCTAAAAAGGAACATGTGGTGACACTCTCCTCTCTTGAGGCCAGGTATATTGTTGCATTGATGTGTGCGTGTCAGGTTGTGTGGCTTGTGAATCTACTGAAAGAGTGGGGCAACAATGTTGAAGAAGTTGTCACACTCTTGGTTGACAATATTTCAGTCATCAATCTTGCAAGGAATCCCATAGCACATGGGAGGAGCAAGCATATCGAGATGAGATTTCATTACTTGATGGAACTGGTGTGTGCAGGCCAGCTGAGGTTAGGATATTGTCGAATCGAAGAACAACTTAAAAATTTGTTAACGAAAGGGGTAAGAAATGTGGTGTTCAAGAAGCTTGTGGTGAGTTTGGATATGAAGAACTTGGAGCATTTGAATTAAGGTGGTGTATTGGAAGTTTAGAATAATTCAAATGCAATATAGAAGCTTTGAGAAGCATCACGTCGAAACACCTTATTTGAGAAGCACTTCTGAAAAGCAAAAATTTGAAATTTTCGCAGAGGAAATCGATTACCAAAAAATGGGTAATCGATTTCCACAGTTGAGATTTTTCTGGATTTGCAATTTTGAGATCACGAAATCGATTCCTTGTTTTGGGAAATCGATTTCCAACGCGGTTTTTGTGTTGTTTTGCTGTTTTATGGGTATGTTGAGGTTCCAACTTGTTTAGCTTTGTATCCTATATATACTCCCTCATTTCTCCTCAATTATTCACTCTCTCTCTCTTTCATAATCTCTAAATTTTTTCAAACTTCATCTTCTTCAGATAACCACTTTTTACCATTAATTCACAAACTTATTTTATGTATGTTTAAAAGTTTAAAGATACTTTAACTTTACTTCAATGACTAATTTTATTTAGGTGCAAAAATGCTTATCATTGTTGCAACTTATGATGGAGAACACAGCCATGGTGTCTCTGATGAGTCATTCAAACCATCTTTCATCGTCCATACTTAATGATTCATCAATATCTACTAATAATAAATCATCAACAATACTAAATGGCAAAGAAACCATATACACTAGAATTTGTGATGATGTTATGCAACAAAAGCTAAGATGTGAAAAGCATATCAAGATCGAAGAATTTACAAGTTCGCTAATCAAAGATCCTAACCTCAATGCAGTATTAGCTAAAGCAGTCGCACAAACTATTGCTAGTCAACAAAGCGACAAGGTCCAAATCTCAATTTGAATCTTTCAGAATAATGGAACGAATGAAGTTTCTTGATATTTCAGAGTTCGGTTAGAATGTAAATAAAGTCTAGACAAAAGAAAATGACTCACTAAAATTTGTAACTTGTATTCTAAGCAATAGCTTGATATTTACAAAGCATTTGTCTTCATCAGTTCGTGTAGCAATGGAGCATAAACTGAAAAAAATTCAGTATCGGTGCCTCTAAATAAAAGTTAAAAACTACTCTATCTTATGTTAAAGAAAACACAGCATTAGATCAGCATTTACATTGCTATTGCCGAGAACACGATTTTCTTTACGGGCTTCAAAACTACATTGTACAGAAAATCTTTAGAAGCTCGAGGCCTTGTAAAATAATGTGATTATTTAACATCACCGCTCTTGATGGTGGTCCTCATCATAGGTTTAGACTCGTTTCTCGCAGCTACCTTCAATTTTTCATTTTCTGCAGCTTCCTTATCTGCTTTCTTCTTTTCATATTCAACCTGCTTGCAATTTTCGTCGTGTGCTCGGATGAACATCCTCACAAAGTTCAACAGTGTAGATACAACTATAGATGGAGGCAAAATAAGAAAACCACAAAAGAAAGAATCTCAATGGTGTGTTTATTGTGAAATAATGTTTTTCTTTACAACATAGCTATTTACCTTGTTCGAACGGGCAACGTGCCGGATCTTCTCCGAAGTATAGCGCCAATGCATCTGCATTTCTACCCTGGTGCATTCAGATTCAGAATTTCAGACATGTTTCTTGTCATATCTTGAATTTACCGTTTACGGAAACACTATGCTAAAGAGGAAAGAACCAAATCCATACCACATTCGCATAAAGCTGAGCCAAAGACCTCACTTCAGCTTCCGCGTGACTAAGAAATTCTTTCAGAATCTGAACATTACCGAGTGAAAAAAAAGTCAAGGCTAAATGCTTGATCATAAGTTGCAATCAGATAGAAGCATTAAAATAACATGCTATAGATTGTACTACCTGGCAGAAGTATTCTGACACGGGCCCGTCGTTTTCTGATGCAGACAGTTCTTGAATTACTTTCTCCAGTCCTTTACTAATAGCTTGCATTTCTTCTGCCAAATATTTCAATTGTAGCTGTATGCAAAAAAATTCTTGTAACTCGGCATACACCAAAATCGAAATGAGAATAAACTCGAACCTTCTTATATAACAGTAAAATAAACAACAATACCTTGGTTGAAGCCTCCAAACTGACTAGGTCTTTAGGGAAATCTAAAAGTTCCGGAAGCTTTTCAGCAAGCACCTATAAATCATATAAACAGTTATTATATGAATACAACACTATGGAATGAAGATGTTAACTTCTAGTGCAGAAACATTTCATATTGGAATGTAAGGAAAATGAGTCTTACCTTACAAAGATAATGCATGAGGGTCATTTTGTTGTTTCGGGCTCGTGTATCAGTGAGTTTAAGAAGACTATCTAACCGAAACCCAACCGCAGCACCTACGGTAATCCAATAAATTACATATTAGGAAATCAATTAAGACTAAAAAGCTTTGTACGTGTATCTATAAAGATATGCTTTGTGATAGTCAAACCGCAAATGCTAAAAAGCTTCAACTCACCTCTTGCGGTTCCATGGTTCAAAGCATTACCAAGAGAAAGAATGGTCTGCATGATTCTTTTCAATTTGATGGAATTTCTTATCTGATACACAAAACAATGAAAATGATGGTTGTGGTTTGCGGACATTGTAAAACTTTTTACACCGACAATGTATCAAAATTAAGCTCGGAGAATAGTTAAAAGAAAAATATAAATGATTTACCTGTTCGGATGCAGAATTTACAATATTCAAGTCCCTTTTGAGGTCTGAAACCTACAAAAATAACAAAGTGCACCGAGGTAGCTAAATTACTAAAGGTAAGAAAACAGAAATATTTAATAACCGAAAGTATAGCTCGGTTGTTTTCTGACCTGGGAGCAGAATTGCATCTTAAAACAGAAAACTCTTAGCTTGCTTTCCACTCTTGGAACTTTCATTAGTTCTAAAAAGAACTATCACAAAATGAAAAAAGAAAAACAAATAAGAATGATTACAGCTTAGATAGTGATTACAGCTTAGGCATGCTGTGATTATTCATTCACCTGTTCGCACTTCCCCAAGTTTTCCGTATCTCCTGTGTAGGCCTGCGTAAAGAGAGTGATTACGGTTTAAATAAAAATATACTGTTGCAAAGTTATCAATGCTAGCCTCACGACATGAGGTTCAAAGGATTTGATACCTTGAGCTGGTCCATCTCTTCTTTAGTCGGACAGAACTTTATAAGGTTCTCAACCTGATCAACATATAACACGGAATCGTCCAATGCGAGAACATTACTCTGAAAACAATGGTATAAGTAAAGCACGTGAGAAAATATTTGTTAGTCGGAGAAAAAAACAAGAAATGCTTTTCTAACAATATTGAATATTTACGAATTTGAGATTTTTAGTTAGGAAGGAATGCCTCACCATTAAATCAGGCAATGGAATTTTGACTTTTGTAAGCATAATTTCACAGTTATACGCCCGTCTGAGTTCAATCTGCAAGATGACATGAATATTCTATCAAGAAGAACTCAAAAACATTACGCCCTGGCAACTTGCACCAGGCAAATGTGAATAAAATTGAAAAGAAAAACATACTATTTGAACTTTGTCGGGTTTTTGCCCTGAACGACGATTTGATTTTCCTCCTTTATCATTATTAGAACTCGGAGTGGCAGCTGAAAAAAGACTCTCAAGCTCTGTCATGTCGAACTCTGGAGCCCTAACACCAAAAAGTTAAAACAAGAGGGTAAGTAAATAAGCTCATATGTTATTACTTAGTGACGAAATTCTTAACACATAATTCGTACCTACTAGCTTCATCGAGTTTCTGAGTCTCGGCCCACAAGCTACCGTGCATGGCCCTTGTTAACTTTAACCAATGGTAAGGTTTCAGGTTGCTTCTTTTAGTCTGAGTTTTCGAATTAGCTCGCAACATTCCACGTCCCTTTGCACCAAATGCGCCAGAAGGTGGTCCGGGAATTGGAGGCACGCTTCCAGGAGGTCCGGGAGCCGGAGGTGCATTTCCGGGTGGTCTCGGAACTGCATGAGACTGTGGTGAGGCACTGCCAGGTTTTGATAACCCATTGGCAGAAGGAGGTGGAGGGGGAACATTTGGAGGGCTTCTAGACTGAGAATTTTGGGATGCAGAAATAGGAGGAGGAGGTGGTGGTGGCGCTAATGGTGTCGTGCCAGATTGTCTTGGAGGTGGAGGTGGAGGAGGAGGGCCAGACATAGAAATGGACGTGTTTGTACTTTGTGGAGGAGGAACGGGAGGAGGAGGTATTGACGACGATGAAGTTTGTGCAGTTGAAGATAGAAATGGTGGTGGAGGTGGGGGAGGAGGACCTTTCGATGAATCTTTGACAGTGGAAAGAGATGTTTCAGCGAGGGACGAAGAAGGGGGAGAAGGAGGAGGAGGAGGAGGAGCCAATGGTATCCGGTTTTTATCGTGCATTGAATTTTCACTGTATTGTGTGACAGTAATTGTAGATTGCGTCAAATTTGAAGTAAGTTCTTGTTGAGGAGGTGGCGGCGGAGGTGGAGGAGGAATAGGGACGAGTGGCTTAATAGTCTTCTCGACAGCAGAAGGAGGACCCACTGAAGACTTTAACAGCGAAGATGGAAGCAATGCCGGGGATGTTGATGCTGCAGGAATGCATGTAGAACAAGACTCTACAGATTTTGGCGCCTTTGAATCTGAAGGAGGAGATATCGTCGCTGCATGAGTGAGTTCTTCTTTGCTATCCATCGGTGTATGATCTTGCAACACGCTTGTTATTCCGAGAGCCGATGGTGCACTGTGATACCTTGAGATAGCTACAGGTGAACCTAGCAGTGAGCTAGAAGAATAAGAAGCTGAAGCTGAAGCTGGTCGAATAGCTTGATGCATCCTTGGAGAAATTATTTTAGATTGTGTAGGTAGCTGAAGAGAAACCTGCAATTCTTGAGGATCAATCTTCTTTTTAATTGATTTTGCATCAACGCCGGGTTCAACTAAGGGACTAGTTTGTTTCTTATGAACCATCGATATATGACTCTTGATATCATTTTCTGACAACGCTGGGGTTTCTGATTTTTCAATCATTGTTTTCGTTGAACTTGAATCCATCGACTTTTTAATTACAAGAATTGATTGTTCCCCCTTGGTATCATTTTGCAAAAATGACTTTGATTCTAATGATTCAGTATCCTTTTTCTTTGACTTTAACTTCTCCACCGTCTGTTTCGTTGAATCTGATTCCGTGGATGGTTCAATTGAGGGAATAGATTGCCTCCCTAGAGCCACAGACATAGGAAACTTGGTATCATTTTCCAACAATGACTTTGATTCTAATGATTCAGTATCCTTTTTCTTTGACTTCAATTTCTCCATCGTCTGTTCCGTTGAATCTGCTTCCGTGGATGGTGCAATCAAGGGAGTAGATTGTTTCCCTTGAGCCGTAGACGTAGGAAACTTGGTATCATTCGATTCAAATGACTCAGTATCCTTTTTCTTTGACTTTAATTTCTCCACCGTCTGTTCCATTGAATTCGCTTTCGCGGATGGTTCAACTAACGGAATAAATTGTTTCCCTTGAGCTGTAGACATAGGAAACTTGGTATCTTTCAATTCTAATGATTCGGTATCCCTTTTCTTCGACTTTAATTTCTCCATTGTCTGTTCCACTGAATCCGCTTCGGCAGATGGTTCATCTAACGGAATAGATTGTTTCCCTTGAGCCGTAGGCATAGGAAACTTGGTAGCATTTGATTCTAGTGATTCAGTATCATTTTTCTTTGACTTCAATTTCTCCATCGTCTGTTCCAATGAATTCGCTTTCGCAGATGGCTCAACTAATGGAATAGATTGTTTCCCTTGAGCCGTAGACATAGGAAACTTGGTATCATTTTCCACCGGTGCCTTTGATTTTAACGATTCAATCTTCAATTCAGTAAGATCTGAATCTTTTGGGAGTCCAATTGAGGGAATATGTTGTTTCCCCTGATCAATTATATCTAAGTGTTCTTTCTTCTTTTCCAAGGTAGCATCACCAAATGATTCAAACGACGGTACTGAAACTTTTGGCTGAGTCTTTGGTTCAACTTTAGGTCTGCTATCATTTTTCAACCGAGCCTCTGAGTCTAATGATTCAACCTCCTTTTCTTTCGATCCCGGCAGTCTAATATTTTTCACCGGGGTTGCAACCGATCCCGGCAGTCTAATATTTTTCACCGGGGTTGCAACAGTAGAAGATTCCGATGCAGGAAACATGACGTCCTTTTTCAACGCCGCCTCCTTTGATGCTAATGAGACAATATTCTTTTCCTCAGATTCCAACGACCCATTCTTTTTCTCCGTTGACTTTGCATCTATTGATGGTTCTTTTAATGGGATAGATTGCTCCACCTGAGCCGTAGAAGTAGGAAATTTGAGATCCTTTTTCAATGATTGTTTTGACTCTGATGATTCAGTCTCGATTTTAGCAGAAACTGAATCTTTTGACAGATCAAATGAAGGAATAGGCTGGACCGCTTGACCTAAACTCGCAGGACTCTTGATTTTCTCTTCTGATGACAATTTCGGTTCAAGCATTTTTTCCTCGGTAGCATCTTCAGATGACTGCAATGGAGACTCCGGAAGTTCCTCGTGATCAGAAGATTTCAGACTGCTCGTTTCGTTTTGTGTCTTGGAATCAAATTTTAATCTTCCGGAAAATGACTCGTTTAGCACGGTGTTTGGTGAACCAGAAGAAGCTCCACTGTCCAATCTTTCAAGAAGGATATTCGATGACGTGATCTGTTGGAGCATATTTGCTACATCTGTCTTCGGATCAAGCCAATCAACATGGCTAAAAATTTCCTTAACTTTATCAAATGCTTCAACAGGTAGACCTTCTTTCTCCTCCAGACGAGGAGGAGGAAGATCGACTGAAATAACAGAAGACGAAGAAGTATCCATATCTGAGAAAAGAACCTTCAACCAGAAACGCAACATATATTTCGTTAACTTGGCATTATCGCTAACCATAACATATAAAAATAGAAACAGATATAGAGATAGATAGATAAATACCTCTACTCTGAAATTTTTTGGGAAGTGATCTTTAGCATTCCATAACATGTCGATTTCATCGCGGTTGAGCATCAAAATATTTGATCTTATGAATGCTGTATTAAACATCACACGGAACATCATTTGTTCACGTTCCAAATCACTTTCCAAACTAATACACTCAAGTACAACATCGCCTTGAACATGACAATGTATGTCAATCTTCACAAGTTCACAATCAGCCTGTAACAAATACGAACCGAAAAAATAAAATTGATTTAAGAACATTGCGGAAAACAACAAGTTTACTATTCAAGAACCCTCTGGCTTCATCGTCGTGACTCGAGATGATGAAGCCGTGGGATTCACAATTCATGATACAGCTCAATATAGTAAAAAGAATTAAGTATCACCTGTTTAAAGTACCGAACAAGTTTGCTCTTTTTTGGAGTAGAGAAGAGAACTTTGGGAGTCCGATCCGCGGGAATAAAAGGGTCCTGTCCGTATATCCTAAAAATAGGACGGCAACCACCGTCTCCATCCATATTAGGAATTTGTCTTATAATTACACAATCCAACGTAAGCGCCCTGTCCAAAGGAGGCCATTCGGAACCAACATTTCTCCTTGATATGTATTGAAGATACCTCAATTGTGAAGGTAAGGGATTCAACGGTGACATCAACTGCAAAAGTTCCCGAGGCGCTTGCTTATATATCATATCCAACGTTTTCTGTTCCCCTGTAAACATTTTTCTATAAATCAAGAGTGAAGCCAGCATAAACGCTAAAACCGGCCACCCACCTCGTTCGCAATGCATCAATACAATATTTTGTTGCCCAAGTTGAAGCCAATTTTCACCCGATCTCAAGAAATGATGAATCATTTCCATTGTAAGTAACGGGCAACCTTCATACTGTCTAGGATAGTCCATCACAGTCATGTCATAGTCGCATAAAATGTTCGATATATGACTTTGGTGCTCTCCTTCCCTCATGTTGAACACCATAAAAGAAGCGTCGGGGAAATGCTCGCCAATTTGCCTAATTATTCCTCCTATATACCCTTTGTACTCGCTTTCGTCCATAACTTCCGTCGTAAAACAGTAATCAAACACTACAAATGAAACAACAAAATAATCACTACCAAATACACATGAAGTAAAACAAAGTGTAGCTCAAAATCGCGGTAGCACAAGGTATTTTCGCGAAGCTCGCTATCACTATCAATCCAAGCATGCACTAAGATGTAAACAGCTGATTGAATTGAACAACTAGTATTACAATTCAAAACAAAACTATACAATTCCTATTATTCACTCAAAAAATAAGCTAAACATAGCATAATCCATTAACACAAAAAGCCTAAAGATGCAATTTTTAGACTCGACAGAAGCCAACATTGTTGACATTAACACAAAAAGAGCAGAGAAGAAACGTACCATAAACCCTTTCAGTGATTTCAAGAAGGCCATCAGGGGGTTTCTTATAAAAGAACTTGCGGAACAAAGCCATTTATATAGAATAGAAGATCTTAAGAGCCCTAATTGAACCTACATTTGAGATAATGAGATCTCAGAAGCCCCACCAAATGGGAATACAATGATGATTGAAAGGAGTGTATGCTTTCAACAATCAGAAACATGGAATTTTGCTGTGTGTTTAAGGAACACTCTATAGGTATTGTCTTTGTCTTCACATGCACACTTTGTTACATCAAAAAAAAAGGGAAAAAAAACTTAGCTTTCAATCAAAAAAGTAACATGAGAGTGGTTGCAATGTAGAGATTATTGAATATGGTTGGAATTTGGAAGCTTGTTTAGAAGAACAATTTGGATCGAGGTTTTTCTCTCTCTAACGAAATCTGTGTCTTTTTGTTTTATTGTGTTTTTTTGAGAAAAATAATGAAAATAAAAGACATGGGTTTGGTTTTTATTTGGTGATGATGATGATTGTTTTTGTCTTAGAATTAGTTAGGACAAAGACACAAACAAATGTGTACTAGATTGTGGTCACGTGGGTGTTATTTTCAACTTTATATATGTTAACACAGTTAACTAACCCATGTTTGGATTAGGTGTTGTTGTTTTGTTTGCTTTTACTTTTTACATAATAACAAAAAAAATTGTATTTGAACTATAAAGAAAATAATTTATTTACCCTTAAGACTTTTTAGAAGATTCTTTTTAGATATATAAATATTTTATTATATGATCAAAATATCATATAATTTAGGATGAAATGAATACAAAAATACAAATTAATTACATTATCAAGTAAGTTAAAAGTATCAAAAGATCTTACCTACATGGAAGTATACGGCCTTCTACAAATTATACATGTATTGAAAAATATATTGTAGAAATAAATTTATAAGAAAATATTTGTCATTTTAACAGAAAAATATTTCTAAATTTAACAATATAATAATATAAAAAATTGTGTTTTTAAAATTATAGAAACTCACATTTAAATTAAGGATGGAGGATAAGAGCGAGGTAATTAATTAGATTGAACAATGAACTAATAAAGTTATATAGAAATTCAATCGATCGAATTGGTATTAAAAAGAATTATTAATTTTTTAAGTATTATAGTTATATTAAGTATAATAAACAGATTTTTATTTGGTATTATAAAAAAATTGAAACTTAATGAAAATAAATATTAAAAAATCTATAATATAAGAAGATTCATTCTATCCAAATTATCAATTTTGTCCTTTTGTTCCAATATCACACCACGTGGATATATTCTTTGCTCTCTATTCCATATTTCATTTTCTTGTCTGACCTCTCTCCTTGTTGTACGTATCCTTCCTTATCCAACTTTCCATGTTCACTGTTCGTTTCACTCCCTCTCCAACTTTTCATATTCATTGTGAATTTTGTAACTGCTATTCAATCGTTCCAAAAACATCATGGTTGCCATTCAATATAATCTTTCATTCTCTTAATTTTTGTTACAGCTTCACCCCCCTCTCAAACCCTAGCGTTTTTTCCTCTTCTCCCTCCTATCGATTTTCTCCTTTCTATCGGTTTAACATGGCACAGCCAATTGAAGCTATATGCGACATCAATGACGGTAAAGAGTTGTGGAAGGTTGCAATCAGGGTTTATTATCGGTGGAACGTGCTGATTAACAACAAGGAGCATTTTGAAATGATTTTTATCGACAAAGCGGTAAAATATGTTTCCTCTGCCTCCGAGCAGTTTCATGGTGGTTATGCATTTGTTCTGTTTTTTGCACAATTCTATTGGTATTTTCTGTTGTTATGGCAGATTTTTTATACCACGCGTATTGAATTGTTGGTTTTTTGAAATTCTGTTATTTTTGTGTGCATTGCAGGGCGATGATATACATGTTGTTGTCCCAGTGGCACATAAGTCGGTTTTTGATGAAAAACTATTGTTGGGCCATACTTATATTGTGTCCAACTTTAAGGTTCAGCTGAATGTTTCGTCTTTTAGACCTTCGGCTCACAGGTTTATGCTCAAGTTTATGAGAGGTACGTCTGCTGGGGATGATAACAAACATGACATCCCTGCGAAATCGTTGGTATTTACTGGTTTTTCCGATATAATCAGCGGTAATTATAACAGGGATGTGCTTATAGGTAAAAAAATATCTAACATTTTATTTTATCTTTTGTTCGTTTAATTTAATTCGATATATTATTTTTTTTCTATAGCATGCTTGTGTTTGTTTTTCTTATGTGGGTGTTTGTTTGTTTTTTGGCAAGACGTAATTGGAATGGTTGAGAGCATTGGGTATTCCCAGACACAGTCGGGTTCAAAATAATTGTCGGTTAATATGATGTTAAGGGACCACATGTATGTAATCCAGTGCTTCCGACTTTGTTATTATCTCATATATCATGTGAATGAATCATAAGGTTCCTTTGTTGACCGGCTTCTATGTATTCATTGTTTAGCAACAACACTCTGAATTGTACTCTTTGGGAATCGTATGTCGGACACTTTATCAAATTGAAACAGGATCATGACAATACATCTGGCCCAACTGTGTTGTTGCTGCAGTATGTAAAAGTCAAACAAGAGGGTAACGGCGTGGTTAATTTTGTTATTATAGGACTTCTTATTTTTTACCACTGACACTTGCCTCGTGACTTTGTTTGTGTAGGAAAGTTTCCACTATCGGTCACAAACACCTACAATGTCATGTTGACTTGCCTCGACTCTGGTTTTCCTCCGATTAAAGATTTCATAGACGGGTATATTCTCTGTACGACTTCATTGGTATCTGTTGATGGGTTGGAATTCTGCTGTTGTTGTGTGAAAATTTTTTAATTCACTTATTCATGCAGCATGCCTAAGGAGTTTATCGTTGTTGTCTCCAGGAAGGTGGGTTCGGGTTCACAGCTATCATCACAAAATTCTGAAAAAACACAACTCAGCCCTGCTCAGAGGTTACTCTCAAGTGCTATTGTTTTGCCTCTTGGTGAAATAATCAAACTCCGTGATGTATGATACAGTTTGTTTGTTGTTGTTGTTTTTTTCCTATACAGTTGGTCACTTCTTTTTTCTTTTTTATAGTTTGTGATTAATGTCATGGCCTATTGATGCAGATTACATTTTGCACCACTGTTGCTAAAACAAGGATTCTGGTTGCATCTTCGTTTGGGTGGTGTTACCATGCCTGCCATTTGTGTCCTTGCATTGCACGTGGTGACACTCCTCCGTTTGACTGTGATGTTGGTCATTCAACTGAGGTTGAGATCTATATGTCTAATTAAGAATCCTTTAGTATATATAGTGGTCGCGAAAGCTATTTTTGTGTATTTATGTCATCGTATTTTTTATATTCGTTAATTATGGCATTGTAGGTACAAGATAAAGATTCAGGTTTTCCATGGGGGCAGCAGTTGTAACTTTGTGTTTGGAATAGAGAATGTGAGCTTCTTCTGGGTTTATCTGCTGCCTAACTACGCCATACTATGATCAAGGTTTGGTGTCTTATTCCCTACCCCTTAGTATATGCATTTTTGTAATGTTTTGGTACTTATTGTTGAGATTTGTTGTATAGGATGGAATTGATAATCCATTAGAATTCCCATTGGCACTGGAGCAGTTGTTGAGTTTGGAGATGGCATTTAAGGTGAAGTGGCGGCCGCGATGGAACAATTGTTCTGTATTGAGTATCCTTAGGGATGAGCCTTTTATCAGGCAGCTTCAGGCTCTATGGGACATAGACGAGGTATAATCTTTTTAACAGGTTTCTGGTATTTTAGGTTGTTTGATTATTTGGGTATTACATAGCTTTTCTAACGATGCTTTGTTTGCCATAATAAGGAAGTTATTGTTGGCCCCTCCATAACATCTGATCCTCTGCAGGTACTTACCATATTGCAGTTTTTTGTTGTTCACATGTTATATTATAATTGATGTTATATGCTTATATTACATATAATGATTATTGTTATATTATGCTTAGGTTAAGGAGAGTGTGGATGAGGCCAAAACAGGTGCGCCTGAAGATTGTGTAAAGGAAACGATAATTGGTGACTCCCTTCCTGTTTCTGCATAAGTATGTTTTGTCTGAATGGTGTGAAATAAAACCTATTGTCTGATTCGATGTGTAACAGGATCTCGATATCACCTCTAAGCATAACCCGAATCCAACGATGCATATTGGTAAAAGACACTTTCCTGGGGGTCAAGTGAATCAACAACCTCAGAGGAATTCTGTGATGGACAATTATCTTCTAACAAGATTAGGAAGACAATCAAGCTGGAGAAGAATGATTAGTCGCGGATGTATTTTGTTGTGTTTCTTTGTTTCAGATGGTTTGACTATGCGCGTACAATTAATATCGTTGTTTGTTTTTTAAAAGTGTTTGCCTTTTCGAATTGGATTTGTAAATTTAGACTTGTGTGCCATTAAGTTGTGCTAACTTAATGTTAACACACAATTTCCTGCATTTGTGTGTATCTTTTGAATGATCAGGTTTACATAATTTTACATTGAAATTTTACGAATTTATTCCTCTGTTATCACTCCTATGGAGCAACACCTTTTAGTCTATTGTTTTCAATCTGGCTATTCCTGCATAACAGTAATGTCGATTTCAGACATGCCGTTGTCCTAGCGTATGCAGATAACTCTCTTCAAAGTGGTTTCAGGAAATCAGTGTATTTGCAAAACACTTCCAGCATCTACATTGCTGGAAAGTACATGGCATGTGAATCTGTTATAGTTTTTCCCTGTCAAATCAAGACGGTTCCTATCTAAGACGCTTGTGCATATTTGCTTCTGCTGGAAAATACTTACACTCATTGTACTCGTCCAGTAGAATTTGGGATAATCTGCATACTCCTGCATAACAGTAATGCCAATTTCTTACATGGCTATGTGGCGGCATTTGCAGATAACTCTCTTCAAATTGGTTTCAGGAAATCAACGTATTTGCACAACATTTCCAGCATCTGCATTGCTGACAAATAACTGGCATCTTAATCTATTATAGCTGTTCCCTGTCAAATCAGGACGGTTCCCATTCAAGACGCTTGTGGAGATTTGCTTCTGTTGGAAAATCCTTACACTCTTTGTACTTGTACGGTAGAATTTGGGATAATTATGTTACTCTAATATTCATGTAAATTATATTTATGACTGTTGTGAGTTGTCATAGTAAGTACATCAGGCGTTTTCAATTCAAATAATGCATCAGGCCTTCTCAATTTAACTGAGTTATATATCGTCTCCAACTGCAATTTTCTGATATGAATCTTATATGGCATTTAAATGTGTCTAATATTGATAGAAATGCATAAATTCCATCGTAGACGGTATACATTTTAATTCAATAACATTTGTCATGGGTCTCTGATGTTGATAGAATATAAAATCTTATTACCACAAATGTCATGCATCTGTACTTTCATGTGACAGTCGAATGTATTTTAAATCAGTGAAAAAGGTGGTATACTCCTCTATTTACCACCCAATCTGCATACACCTCCAATGTTTATAGCTCTATTGACCATCACCTATGATATTAATCACATATGCCATCTCCTTTGATCTAACAACTAAATTAATAAAATGATATATGTATGTACTGTCACCTCTGTTTTTTCTAAACTTGTAACTCATATTGAATAACACAACAACATTATCCAGTTTTTATTATATATACATATGCAGTATTGTATTGCCACTCATGTTAAATGCTGCACACATTAATACTTTTATTAGAGTCAGTTATCAAATTTTAATAACCACCCTATCCACTAAAATTAATAACTTCCAACCTTTTGGATTTTTGTACCGGTTCAGTTATATTATACTTATATTCCTATTTTCCACACTGCAACAGTCAACACCAACATTACATGGAGTTTTTAAGGTGATATCTTTGTGAAACATTCATTGCTTCCTCCTTCTGAAACTGCACTCATGTGTTGTTATGTATTTTCTGCATAATTTTGTGTGCACAGTAAACTATTAGCAGCAGCTCTATTGTTTTACCAGTCATATCCGTCATTTCTTCATAAATACCAACATCTCTTGACCACTCATTCCATACATTACTTTGTCCTGAAGCCATGATATTGGATTATGTTCCAAGCAATCCCGCTTAATCATCCATTGCCAGACATAGAAGGGGAGTCATTTTAAAAGCGTGCAAAAATTCCCGTAATTGTCTGAATTCCACAACTAAATGTGCATCATCTTTGGCACCTTCTGTTTCAACAAATACATCGAATACACTAACTTATGTTTCTGCTACATATGAACATTTCATATATCTTTCAAATTCAAGTATTTCTAGAAAGAGGAGGAAGCTAATTTTGGATAACATAAAAAATTCACGTAATATGACGACCGACTCAACTCCAACAGGTAGCGGTCCAATTCATGAAATTCCTCCGCAGGTGCCACCCACTTATGCGCATAAAATATCGGTTACATCAATTCTATCTAATATGACATGCATTAAAGTATTAGTTATCAGTCTCCACCAGCATCCTGTGTTTCCAGCAATTTTCCTGGTTTTGGAAATTCAGGGGCATTGCTCCAAAGTATCAGTCACGAAGCTCGAACAAATTGTACCATCAATCATGCATCTGCCTCAAGAGAATCAGCTTCTCATTACTCTGTAGCACCTGATATAACACCTGAATCTCATCAATTAGTCGATGCAGTGAACAATTCCAGTGACGGTATGAGCTTGACTGATGGTTCGGATGTGGAGTCTGAATCAGAGTATGACACATTAGTAGATTCTCATCTACAGGGTAGGTTACATTTTACAAATTAGGTTGTCAAATCGTATAATTACTATACTTTGATATCTAATCTATATGATTAGCTGATTCTTCATCAAATAACTCTTCATTGTATTTCTTTTAGTAAAGCACCTCAACACCTCTATTGAGAACACCATTCAGGTTCGACTTGGAACCCAAAAAGGACTAACTACACAGTTTCATTCCAAACTTTTGTAATTCTTTTTCAGACTATTCTGACATAGGAGACAAAACATGGGAATGTGAAAGTTTTCAATCATGTATGTGGTACGGTAAACGCATCGGCAGACCGAAAACACCAATTAATCCCAATTTCCACTGTTGCTGCTGTGGTGGAAAAGTTGTATTACCTTTTATTCAGGACCCACCATCAGTATTGCAACATTTGTTATATAATGAAACATGTCCAGATAGTAAAAACTACCAAAACAACATTCGAACATACACCACAATGTTTTCTTTCACGTCTCTGTGAATGAAATTAGACATAACATTCTCAAAAATAGGCGGCCCACCTACTTTGAGACTGCACAGTCAAACCTGCCATCGAATTGGTACTCTACTACCGGAATCAGGACAACCTCCCCAATATGCTCAACTATATATTTATGATACCGACAATGAAGTTGATAACAGAATGAAGTGTTTCAGGTTTTTTTCAATTAACTTACAACATTTACTTCCTCTGTCACCATATTTCCAGTCTCAATATTTGACTTTTTTATAATGTGTAGGGATAATAAGGTGATCCAAATCAACAATGTCAACAACCTGAAGATCATGTTAGATGAATGTAGTGTTCATGCAAAATCCTTTAGGATGGAAAGAGATGTTTTAAAGGTTAATTCGTACTTTGACTTAAAGCTGAGGCTAATTACTGATAGATCAGAGGACGGTCGTGTCTACAATAGACCAACAGTATTCGAGGTTGTTGCCCTGATTGTGGGTGATATTCATTTTGCTTCTAAACGAGACATCATCGTTCAACCACGTGAAGGTGGCTTGCAACGAATTGATGAATTTCATCCTGCGTATTTGGAATATCAATATCCTCTTATTTTTGTGTATGGTGAAGATGGTTATAGAAAAAATATACTTCACAAGTATCGCCATGATACGACAGTTACTGGTAGAAATCGTCAAAGCATAAAGGACTCACTTTCTTACTGTTTGCAGCAACGAACAAATGAGGCTAAAACCTTACTTCACTCTAGACGTTTGTTTCAACAGTTTTTAGTTGACAGTTACACCATGATGGAATCTGAACGGCTTAATTGGTTGAGAGATAATCAATCAAACTTACAAGTTGGAAAATATAATAGATTGACTGATCAATGTGTTAGTGGTGGGCAACATCAACCATGAAAGAGAGGAAAGCATGTGGTGCTACCATCTACATTTGTTGGAAGCAAGAGATACATGGATCAACTTTATTTTGATGGTATAGCCATTTCAAGTAAATTGGGATTTCATGATTTATTTGTTACATTTACTTGCAATCTAACTTGGCCGGAAATTACGCGTGCATTGTCCGACATTGGGTTACAGCCACACGATCGACCGAAAATTATTACAAAAGTATTCAAAATAAAATTTGATGAACTAATGGATGATATTACCAAACGCCATGTTATGGGAAAAGTGTTGGCATGTAAGTACTCTTCTTTATATTAAATCTCAATTGTGCAGTAAGTTTATTTCCAACAACTCTAGATGTTAACTAACTATTGCCTTTTTTAGTTATGTACACCATTGAGTTCCAGAAGCGTGGATTGCCCCATGCACACATTCTGATTTTCCTCCACCCTCAGAACAAATATTCAGCACCTTCAGACATTGATAACATCATCTGTGTTGAAATTCCTGACCCCATTGTTCATCCTAAATTATACAGTTTAGTTAAGGCGAACATGATGCATGGTCTTTGTGGGTTATCACGGATGAACTCGCCGTGCATGAAAAATGGAAAATGCACTAAATACTTCCCCAAAAAGTTCATTGAACATACTGTTGTTGATGCTGATGGCTATCCCTTATACAAAAGAAGATCGCAATCGCATGTTATCGAAAAAATGGAATTACATTGGACAATCGACATGTTGTTCCGTATAATACGAGATTTCTTTTGAAATATCATGCACATATAAAAATGGAACGGTGTAACCAAAGTACATCCATCAAATATCTTTTCAAATATATAAATAAGGGATATGGTAGAATAACAGCGTCTGTTTCTGGAAATGACACCGAACACATTGATGAAATCAAACAATATCTGGACTGCAGATATATTTCCCCGAGTTATGTTGGTGGATTTACTCTTACAACGTTCATGGGAGAAAACATGTGGTGGAGCGTATGTTCTATCATTTAGTGGGTGAGAAGGTTGTTTACTATACAGATCATGACTGAATGGAAAATATTTTGAAAAATGCAAGTGTGATTGGGTATATGTTTACTGCATGGCTGGTCGCAAATGCACAATATGAAGAAGCCCAATCACTGACTTATGCTTAGTTTGTCTCAAAGTTTGTTTAAGACAAAGGATATAGGGTCTGGAGGTCATGCAAAAGAGGGTTTACAGTAGGTCGTTTAGGATGAAATGAATACAAAAATACAAATTAATTACATTATCAAGTAAATTAAAAGTATCAAAAGATCTTACCTACATGGAAGTATACGGCCTTCTACAAATTATACATGTATTAAAAAATATATTGTAAAAATAAATTTATAAGAAAATATTTGTTATTTTAACAGAAAATATTTTTAAATTTAACAATATAATAATATAAAAATTGTGTTTTTAAAATTATAGAAGCCCACATTTAAATTTAGGTAAAATTGTCAAATATAATAATATCGATTTTTATCGATTTAACTAACATTTGAATATTGAGAGTTATAAATTAAAAAACTATATATATTATATATATATATATATATATATATATATATATATATATATATATATATATATATATATATATATATATATATATATATATATATATATATATATATATATATATATATATATATATATATATATATATATATATATATATATATATATATATATATATATATATATATATATATATAATAGTATAGTTAATAATGGAGGATAGGAGCAAGGTAATTAATTTGATGAACAATGGGCTCATAAAGATATAGAAATTCAATCGATCGAATTGGTATTAAAAAGAATTATTAATTTTTTAAGTATTTTAGTTATATTAAGTATAATAAACACATTTATATTTGGTATCATAAAAAAATTGAAACTTAATGAAAATAAATATTAAAAAATAATATAATTAAGAATGTAGGATAGGAGTGAGGTAATTAACCAGATTAAATATTAAACTAATTAGATTGTACTGAGATTCAATCGAATCTAACATATATTAAAAATGTTATTATTTATTTTTAAAATATAATTATATTAAATATAATTAACATAATTTCATTTGGTATCATAAAAAATAAATAAAACTTTAGACAAAACATCTATAACTTTTTTATTTCTTGCCTATCATGTAATTATTATATTTGTTTCACCAAAATATGTTGTATTGTATTTAAACTATTTACATTTTTTCAAAACTACTTATAAAAATGGATTAGTTTTCCTTTTATTTATTATTTTTAACTATATTTTTATTTTATTGTTGTTAATCTTTTTCTATAGTAAAATAATAATAAAAATAGAAATTTGACAATTATATGTAAATATTTTTTTAAAAACCTCATATATTGAAAAAATAAAACATACAAATTAGACGGGTCAAACCATCAACTTGTCAAAAAATAAAAAATTTAAGAAATGTATTTCTAGCCTATTATAAATAAATCCTTACTAATGTCAATAGAAATAAACTAAAAAATAGTAAGAGAATTATATGTGAGACCAAATTAGTAAAAAGGTCATTACATGAATTTCCTTCTCTATATGTGTGAGAAATGAAAAGGTGTCTATGTGCAAAAAAGAAGGTCATATAAGTGTTCCAATTGTTTCTTACTTGCCAAGGCATAAAAAATTACTTGTAAAGTGATTGTACCTTAGAATCATTTACAATCCATAGTTTTGACCAATCATTTTTCAATGCAACCTCCATAGGTCTAAGTGTAACATCTTGAAATTTGAGTAATTTATTTAATCGAATTATTTGTGTTTTAATTTGATTAATTAGTATGTGGTATATTTTTAGTTAAACAAATTATGATTATATATTTGTATGTGGGTTAAGGTGGGTTATAGTATAATTGGTGGGGTGTAGTGGGCTTTTGATAGAAATATTGGAATAGTTAGAAATATTAATACTTTTAACTAATTAGAATAAAATAAGAAAATGGTGGAAAATGGTAGAGTTGGAGTTGAAATGAAATAAAAAAGAATGGAGGGAATAAGGAGAAAGAAGAGATAATATGAGGGGAGGAAAGTAGAATTATTGTAAGATGGAATAATTAGGTTAATTTAATTATTTAAAGTTAGTGTTAACCTAGAGTTGAGTTACATAGAGAAGCTGTGAGTTTGAGAAAAGAATGCAAGAACTAGAGAGGCAAGAAGGCTAGGGTTTGAAGGGGGGAGAACACCAACCACCAATCTTAATCAAATTCGAATTTGCTGTTAGAAATCTGAGGTAAGGGAGAAAGTGAAGGTGTGAAGAAAACACAAGAAAATGGGAGTTTGAATTGGATTTTCCTTTCTTAAAAAACTTTCGCTTCTAAGCATTGTTTGTTAAACAACGCTTTTGAATATTTCTTCTAAGCAATGCTTCTAATTAAGTTATAAAAACATAAACTATTAGGCATAAGAAAAAGTAAAGAACATGTGATATATCCTGGTTCACTTGAGAAACCTCCAAGCTAGTCCAGTCCACCCTTCTAAGGTGATTTCACCTTGAACTCAATGACTTAATCCACTATAACCAATATGATTACAATCGCATGGGCAACCACCGGTGACTAACATCCAATGACGTGTTCAGGGATCCAAATTGGATATAACATTCATTGACCCAATAGAATCCGATCCCTCGGAATCTCCTACCAGGATTTCCTTCCAATAATATCCATCCGTGATCTCACAAGGCTGACCTTCACTGGTATATGACTACTATTGACCCAATAGAATCCACTACCAGGATTTCATAATGACCTTCAGTCACTATCTTCTTGAGCACAGACCTTCACTCAGCCTCTCAAGGTATTATCAAACAACTGTTTGATTTACATTTGTTTACAATAAACCGCTTCTACACAATCTGGATATAAACAAAATTTAAGCATACATCAGAAGATCCTAATACACACTAAAAATATTACATTATACTGTAGCATCAATGTGTGGTCTTCTTTTCTTCAAGTGGCTTCTTCACGGACAACAACCCAAAGCACTTGAATCGCTGAAGTCTTCTTCTTCATAAGCTTCTGGAAGCTTTGTTGATCTTTATGTAATAAAGCTAAGAACTTCTTCATCTTGATTCACCTTATAACATTATGGACAATAATCCCTGTTCTATTTTCTTCTATGATCACTTTAGAGCATAACATTTGTGTTGTAGATTTGTAATTGGAGCTTTCATGATCATCTTCATTATCTTCTGCGACTTAGCAAGCTTTGTGCAGCATATGAAATTAAGCACATTGTGAATCAATGATTTCATTATAATCATTATCAACATTATTGAAGAATCATTTTAATAACAGTTGTTATTATTGTTGTTATAGTGGTTGATAGCTTTTTTGTCGTGTTTCAATAATGACAACTTTCATTTTAAACATTGAACACCAACAATATTTTAGCATACATTTCTTTTCTTATATAGCCAAGAAAAATAGAGTCGTTGGCTATTCGAAAAAGAGTCGTTACAAATAGTACTGATACGTCCTTTTTTCTTCCACAATTCAAGCTAGTGGAGAGGTAGTGGAATAAGGTTTTTTCGTAATGTGTACTATTATACCATGTTAACATTATATTATTTCCTTCTACTTTTCAGAGGCTTCTGCGAGCATGAGTTTAGAAGTGGGAACATAACATAAGGTCTTCGGAACATCAAGTCTTCAGAGTCTTCAGAACTGCGTCTTTGGAGTCTTTAGCACTTGGTCGTGAGAACCTCTTATAGAGAACCTTGGATCAGAAGAGCTTCAAGTTTTCAAAGTCTTAAGAGCTGCGTCTTTAGAGTCTTCAGCACTTGGTCTTGAGAACCCGTTGTAGATAACCTTGGATCTTTAGAACTTCAAGTCTTTGGAATATTCAGAATTTCCGTCTTTAGAATCTTTAGCACTTGGTTCTTTAAGAATCCTTTTAAGAACCTTGTTATTAGAAACACAAGTCTTCATCATCTGGACTTCAATAGAAATGTTGTCTTCATATCTTTTAACTTTGTCTTCTTAAAACATGTTATCTTTTTATAAAATAAGTTTTTTTAGCATCTGGACTTCAGTAGAAACATTGTCTTCAGATCTTCTAACTTTGTTTCTTTGGAATACAATGTATTTGGAAACTTGAGTCTTTAGCATTGGACTTAAGTTAAAACTTCTGTCTTCACATCTTCTGACTGTTCTTTTAGAATCCGTTGTCTTTAGAAACATGACTCTTCAGCATCTGGACTTAAGTAGTAACTTCTGTCTAAATATCTTCTGACTGGTTTCTTTAGACAAACATCAGAGCCTACACTTCAGATCCTTTTGGAGTGTCTTACTACTGTTCAACATAACTTGTGTAACACAGAAGCGAAACTAATTCTCTTATAATGTCTTGGCCACACCATCCATCAAAAGTAGAACTTGTTTTTTAAGTACTCAATAATAACAAACATTAGAATATCAAAATTGTTCATACAAACATACTCATTTGTTATCATCAAAACTCAGAGATGATATTTCATAACCAAATTTTGTTCTTACAATCTCCCCGTTTCTGATGATGACAAAACTATGTATTTTGATGACACAATTTTGTTCTTATAATCAGAAAAAGTGAAAATAGAAAGGTAAGGAATACTTATCCTTTTTATGATACCCCCCTGAGTCAATGACTTGATGATAATCAAATATCTTGACTCTGAACCATTTGAGTAAAGCTTCCCTTGGTTCCAATAGATCAGATATCGAGATCTTTAGAGTCTTGATTCTGGAGTCCAATAATTGAGATCTTGATATTTCAGACAGTCTTTAACTTCTGATTCGCTCAGTTATCCTGGGAGGCATTTGCTTCTGTTTTTTATTCTTATGTTCTGAATTTCATTTTCTTAGATAGTTTACATCTTCTGAACATTATGATATTGTAATACGGTGGGAGAACTGACTTGGGCGTTTTGCGTTTGATCGCAATTGTTGCGGATAGCAAGAGTCACCACCGACTTTTCTTTTATCCAATAAGGAAAGGGTGAAAAGAACAGGAAAGACCTTTAGAGATGTTTTCTTGAGTTCGGCGGGGGGTAGGTTATGAAAATGGAAGGTGTTAGCACCCTTTTCATCCGTAGTTATCTACGGGCTCTTAGTTGTTTGTTAGATCACTTGATTTGTTTTAAAATTTGCTTGTGGTGTGGGTTTGAAAATATTTTGAAAATGTCTTTGTAATGATTCATGTCTCTATAAGAATGCGTACAAAGTGTTGGTTTTGAAAATAGTTCAAAGAGGTGTTTATTGTGGAAGATGTTTTTGAAAGTGGTTTTGAAAAGTATCTTTGTAATGATTCTCGTCTCTATAAGAATGCATACAAAGTGTTTTAACTTTTGAAAATGTTTCAATTGAAAGTGTTGGTGCGAAAATGTTTTTTAGTTATGAGCAAGCAAGCAACTACGAGCGTCCCACCTACTCAAAAGGTCTAATGTTCTTTTCTTCCTCCTTTATATGTTTCTATCTTACCATTTATTGATTAGAATCCCCATCATTAGATGTGAAGGGAAGGGCGTGGTACGTTTTTATAGTCATAGAAGGCAACCTATGAGACGTTTTAGCAATTTTCGTTAAGGTCTAGATCGTTTACCAAAGGAAATATTGAGGGACATCGAGGGACTATGATCTTTTATCAAGGGTCTTTGCTAAAACGCCCATATTCGAGGGACATGACTATTTTCCGAGGCAACAAGTGAGATTATCCTAGAGGTGCGTGTGTGAATTGTGTTTGATTTGCATGCATTTAGTCATTGAATTTTGGATTGTCTACTTGTTGGTTTTATCTTGCCATACATCCTAATTACTAACATTTGTATAAAGCAATAAAAATGCAGAAAATAAATATCCTACACTATTACAACCATATTGAATATCAAGAAAATATAAAGACAAAACAAAATAAAAGAAGGGAACATGATCTCTTTGATCCAGGCAGTATCTCCCTTCGATTCAACTCTTCATGGCTTCTTTCAATTTGGGCCTGGAAGTCAATGTGAGATGCACTCTTTGTTTCACCCTTCTTACTTCTTCTTTTTATTGGGCCTGGAAGTTAGTGTGGCGAAGCGTAAAGCTTCGATTCACACCACACTCTTTATTCTGTTTGCAACTGTGAAACAGCCAGGGGCGAAGCCTAAGGCTTCGATTCAATAAACTTTATTTTGTTTTCTTTATTTTGTTTGAGTCTGTACATGTTAGTTCTACCATATATTTGGACAAGAAAAGCATGCAGTCGAAAGGACAAAAATAAAAAAGTGAACAAATGTTATTTACATGCTTGAAACGAAAGGGTTAAGGCCAGGGTGACTTACCTTGCTTGACACTGGAATATATGTGTTGGACCTTGAGCTGCTGCCCTGGGTGCGCCTAGATTCGAAGGAAACAAACAAGGGTGGTGTTTCTAGTGCTGGATTCAAAGGCCAAGAAGAGTGGAGTTGTATTTGTTGTTTCTGGATTCGAAGGAAAAGAACAAGTGTAGTGTTTCTAGTGTTGGATTTGAAAGGAACCGAAACAAGGGCGTGGTCTTTTAATTTTGGGTTTGAGAATATGTTAAGTGTTTGATGATTTTCACACAATCAAAGTTTCTCCAACTACCAAAGCCCTCTGGATGTGTTGTCCAACCCCCTTTTAGATGTTGTGGAACATCTTATTTATAGATGAAGTTTGGCTGAGATTTGAGATGGAAAACAAAAGAATTTGAACAAATCAGGTATGCTATTTTTGTAGCTTTCGAGGTGCAGTACTTGTATGCCAAATTGGTGCAAGAATGAGAGCAACGTAGCAGGACTACTGTGCAGTAGTTTTGGAGCTTGTGGCCAGTGTAGCAGGCTTGAACTTGCAGCATATAGGACTCTGGCCAGCAAGCATTTTTGAATATTTCTCTTTCGTTTTGACCAACTGGATCCATCCTTCGACCATCCTCCTCTTCAGACAACAATATTTATTCCCAACCAATATGTATCCTTCGAATGGGCCATTTGCAATTTTTTGAATGGGCCACCAATACATGTCCTTCGAAGGGGGCAAACGTATGTCCTTCGAATGGACCATAAGACTGTCCTTCGAATGCGCCAATTGTGCGTCATAGTGTAGAAACTATGTGGAATCAAAACAAACTGTTTCTAAGGGAGATATTGCCCAGTCGAAGCTAGCATGAAAATGGCCAACGCTTTGTGGGTGCTAGCATGAAGGGAAGCCATTGCCTTGTATATTGAAGGCAAGCACAGAGGAAGCCATCTCCTTGTGATTCGAAAGCACAAAGGAGGCACTTGCCCTGTGCATGTTGGCATACAGGATGTACTTGCCTTGCAGGCATGAAAAAAGTACCGCTAATGCTTGTGAATCGAATGATCCATTTAGGAGGTTGATGTTGGTGAATCGAAAGATGCATTTAGGAGGTTGCTACTTGTGTGAAGCTTGTGGACCAAATAATGCATAAAGGGGACCAGAGTTAGATTTTAAGTATGTTGCTTCAAAGGAAACCGATACTCCAATTGAAGCTTTGTTGTGAAGGTAGCCTTTTGTCTGATCAAAGCTTGGTGTCAAGATAGCCATTGTCCAAACGAAGCTTGCATACAGGAGGCCAAATGTCCAATCGAAACCTCTGGATCGAAGCAAGCTGTTTCAAAGGGGATATTGCCCAGTCGAAGCTAGCATAAATCAAAGCAATGCCCAGTCGAAGCTTAGTATGAATCGAAGCAAGCTTGCTTTTTTTCAATTTTGTCGAAAAATCAAATTTATCTGCTTTGCTCTTTCAATAGTTTTCTCTTTGACTTGATGCTTGAAAATCCAATATGATCTAGTTGTACTTGTGCAGTCTTGACCCAGTAGAAATTTTGTGAGAAAAATCTTGAGAAAAGAGAGGGAAAATTTTGGGGTACAACAGCTGCCCATGTTCAATTTTCTTAAACCTTAAACGCGAGTATGGCACGTTGCCATTCGTAGCTTGAAGGTAGAAGATGATTGAACACTAGAGTGCCAAGAAATTTACACTCAATTATGTGTCAATTGATTGTGTAGGGAATGGGCTTAAAGATGTCATTTGAAGAGATGATAGAGAGTTGTCGGAGATGGGCTTATAGATGCCATCCAAAGGTGATTGTTGATAGAAATTAGACCAAGCCTAATCCTGACTGTAACTGAGAGAAGCATCAGAATAAATCTTTGGTTGATTTAACTCTGAATGATATGCTGGAACAGACCCGTGTTAAGCCGTGTCTGGAAATGTATTAGAAGAAATCTATGTAAGATTTCTTTATGATGAGCCCGCGTGAAGCTGCATCTGGAAATTTATGAGAAGGAATCTGCGTAAGGTTGCCTTATGATGAGCCTGTGTAGGGTTGCTTTAGGAGATATATGAGAGGGAGCCTGGGTAAGGCTGATGAGTCCGTGTGAAACTGCATCTGGAGATATATGAGAAGGAACCTGGGTAAGGGCTGCTTCAAGATGAGTCTGTGTAAAACTTCATTTGGAAATGTATGAGAAGGAACTTGGGTAAGGTTGCTTCATGATGAGTCCGTGTGAAACTGCATCTGGAGATTTATGAGAAGGAACCTGGGTAGGGTTGCTTCAGGATGAGTCTGTCTGAAATTGCATCTGGAAATTTATGAGAAGGAACCTGGGTAGGGCTGCTTCATAATGAGTCCGTGTGAAACTGCATATAGAAATTCATGAGAAGGAACTTGGGTAGGGTTGCTTTAGGATGAGTCCGCGTGAAACTGCATCTGGAAATTTATGAGAAGGAACCTGGGTAGGGCTGCTTTAGCTGTTTGTGTAGATAGTTGCCCTGCCTTATTTCAGGAATTAATCTACAATCAGTTGTCCTCAGATAGTTGTCCTATCTTGTTTCAGGTATTAATTTGGAACTTGTTTTTGTTGGTCATTTGAGATAGTTATCATGTCTTGTTTCGGGAATTAATCTCTGACCTCTTTGAAAATTGTTGATGATAGCTATTTGTTGATTGATCTTTCCTGAAAATGTAAAGAGTTAGCTGCATGCAATGTCATGATGTATGAAAAGCATGGCGTAATGATGTTCTCAAAAATAAATGAGGTTGTGTTGTATGCTTTTATCATGTATGTAATATGATGCATGAAATGTGAAATATTGTTGGAATGTATCTTTGTTTTGGAAAATAAATCCTTGACAAATACTGGGGAGATTTGGGAAGTTAAATCATGGACTGCTGTTGGAGATGAAGAATGTGCACATCTTCAAACCTTGTTTAGAATATTTCCGCTGGGCATTCATGTTGTTTGAGGAGAACTTCGCTGGGGGACGTTGATTTTGCTTGAGGGAAACTCTGTGGAGAGCGTTGATTTCCGCTTGGGGAAAAGAGTTCAGGAGTTTTAGTTGTCTTTTGCTCTACAGAGGAGTTATCTCTTGATTAGATAGAAAGTAAATTAACAACTTGTTGGGGATAAAGAAGTTAATTGTTATTTAGTTGTCTCTCAGGTTTTGCAGCAACTCACTGGGGATTATAGGAAAGTCTACTAAGGAAGAGGGGTGTTGGTCCCTTGATTTGTAGTAGTCGGAGAGGAAAACTTAAGCTGGGGAATCTGTAGTTTATTGGGGAAATAAGACATGTTGCCGATCTTCTGGAGAGGTGTTTTCTTTTGGTAGAACTCATCGAGGATTCTTGAGATCAACTCAGTTGGGAGAGGTTTTCCGGAGATTGAAACTCTGGCTAGGGATTGCCTGGATCCAACTTTATGGGGAACCATCGCCGTCTTTTGATTCAAAAGGACGTTCTTGATGTCATTCATTGTTTAGTAAGTGAAAGCTTGCGACTGAACACACATTTGAAATAACTAAGAAACTACCCTGCCCCAAGGTTTTGATTAAAGGTTTTAATTTGTGTGAAAAAGAAAACGCCCACTTCTTTGGCTCAAAGGGGTTTACTAGGGATTATCTTCCTTATAACTCCAGTGTTTAGGGATTGAAAGAAACGCTTGTATATCGTCAGCAAGGTCTGTTCAAAAGCATACTGTATGAGATTATGGCATTATTTTCGTCATCCTCCCTCTAAAGGTTTGCAACTTTTTGAAACAAGAGTTGAATATCATAAAGGGAGTAAAAAGCATAGTTTAAATAGAGTGAAAATGAATGGATTAATTCAAGACAAACATATGCAATGCATCAATGAAACAAGTTTAACATTAATAGATAAGTGTTTGAACAACAAAAGAGATTACAATTGAAAATTCAAAATGAAAATGACGCTCTCAATGATTTGGCATAGGAGCAGTGGTCATGTTGGGAGCCTCTGAAGGGTCAAACTCAATCTCCTTGGCGTCAATAATGTTTTGAATCTTGTATTTCAGCGCCCAACAATCGTTAGTATCGTGCCCAGGATTGTAGTTAGAAGAATAAGTTTTAGGGTTTGGATGAGGTCCTATCAACGTAATCAGATTCATCCTTAACATGTGTTGCAATGCTTGAGGCAGTGGCATGTTGATGTTGGTAAACTGTCTTTTGGGCTCGTCTTGCCTTCGCTGATTTCCCTGTTGTTGTCACCGCGATGCAGGACCGGAGATCAGGACTGCCCCCACATGTTGGTCGTGGTTGCTCTTGTTATAACCCTTTTGGACATACACATCATTAGACTCTTTTTTCCCGTTGTATGGCTTTTTCTGAGTATCAGAGGATGTAGCTACTTGGATCGTTCCGCTTCTGATTCCATTTTCAACTCACTCCCCAGTTAGAATCAAATCGGTGAATACAGTTGAGGAGCTTCCGATCAGGTGATTGAAGAAAGGTCCTGTCAAAGTTCCCATGAAGATATCAATCAGCTCCATGTCCGCTAATTGAGGCTGCACGCTACCAGCCAGGTCTCTCCACTTTTGGGCGTATTCTTTGAAGCCCTCGTTAGAATGCATGGTCATATTCTGCAAGTGCACACGAGTTGGTGCAAGATCATCGTTGTATTGGTACTTCTTATAGAAACCAGCAGCTAGATCTTCCCAAGTGTGAATGTGGGAACTCTCTAATTTATAGATCCATTCAAGTTGCGTCCCAGCTAGGCTCTCTTGGAAGAAATAGACCCAGAGCTTCTGATCAGTGGTGTATGGTTGAATCTTGCGGGCATAAGATCTCAGATGCATCTTAGAACAAGAGAACCTATCATACGTGGAAAAAGTAGGGATTTTGAACTTTGGTGGGATGACCACTCCAGAAACCAAACCCAAATCTTCAAAACCCAGCCAAGGTACCCGAAGAAGTGAAAAACACAAGAAGGGGGGTTGAATTGTAAAACTTGAAAATAAATGCAGACAACACGTTGTTTTTATCCTGGTTCGTTTGATCTCAAACTACTCCAATCCACCCGTCAAGGTGATTTCGCCTCTCTCCAATGAGGTCTTAATCCACTATATTCAACTGAATATTACAACTGCTTTAACAACTGCTAAAGCCTTCTTGAGTCTAAACCACAGACTGGTTTCTCAAGGAAGTTCTTTCTTACAGATAAATGAACAATATGTGTGTTGAATGTTTTCTACAAAAACTATATATCACAATTGTGATAATACACAAATTAAGCTTATGTGAAACTAGAATGCTAGAACTATAGAGTAAGCAATTTGAGAGATATAGCAAACTGTATGAGTGAGGATGAATATGATTTGCTTTAGGCGTGTAGAGAGTTGTAGAGCATTAGCCAATTCATTTCTCATTGACTTGTTTTTATAGCTTTGGAAAAGATACGTTGTAGTCAATTATTCCATTTCAATGCCCATTACGTTCTTTCCATATTGAGAAGATCTTTGTCTTGGAATACAGCCGTTGGTAATAAAGCATCTTGAATGCACAGTACCGTTGTCAATTCAGCGCGTTATTTGCTTTGGCTTATTCTGACGCTTCTAGGTGCTGATGATATTGTTTTGGTCTTGATCAGAGTTTAGAGAATGTTAAGCGCATATCTGTTCATCAAGCTTCAGCGTAAGCACATGCTTTGATCTTCTGATGCTGGCATATGATATTTCATCTTCTGATGCTGATGTTGACATTCTTATGCTGATATTCATCAGAGTTTCTGCAAATGCACAATATAATTTTTATGTAGCATATATGTCTCATATGAATTATACAATTTATTTAATCTTGCATTTTGTTATCATCAAAACTTTAACTTAGGGTAGTAGATTCAAACTTTGTTCTAACAATCTCCCCCTTTTTGATGATGACAAAAACCGGATTTTTTCAATTGAAATTTAAAGAAAAAAATCATAGATAACCAAATAATAAATTGTATCAGAGATAAACAGAAAGTTATCAAGGATAAGAAGATAGGGAATAAAGAGGTAACATAGTTATGATTAGAAAAACTCCCCCTGAGTTTATTACTTCCCTTTAGTTCCATGAGTCCTTTAGCATTAGATCTTTACTTTTCCAGAGCAGAGCTTCAGTGTATTGGAGTTCATCAGATTCTTGTACCTGTAAGCTTATGCAGAACAAAGAAACATTCAAGTATATCAGAGTGTTAGAATGTTTGAGACTTTTATCTCAGTAATCCGTTATTGAAAAATATCATTCTTTCTCCCCCTTTTTGTCAGCAATCAAAAAGTGCAAATAATTGAAGTTAAAAACGATCAGTGCAGAAAAACGATTGTATTCAGTTCAGTGCTCAGAAAATATTACAGATAACATAAAAAGTAATGAAAACATTAAGAAACAAAATCTAAGGAGCGGGTGGAAGGCGTGTGAATAGAGCTTCTAGCATGTTCTTAATCTGATCAGTGGTTTCCTTCTGCTGATGCACCATGCTGGCTACAGAGTCAATCTTACGATCCTGAACATCCATCCTTTCCTTCATTCGTTGATCATTCTCATCCATTCTTTCCTGCAGTCTAAGATCATTTTGCTTCAGCTCTTCAAGAGTCTGCCTGTCCAATGCAGCTTGAGAAGTGTCAGAATCAGGATGCTTTTGAGAGCTTTCTACAAGGACTTCTTCTTGACTTAATTTTTCAGCTGGAATCGTCTGTTCTTCTGCTGGTTGAACTGTTGAAGCTGGACGCTTTTCAGACCAAGGCTCACTGTCCAGATGAAGAACTTCATCCTTCAGCAGCTGACTTAAAACTGGACCTTCCATTTCTTTCAGCAGTTTGCTGAAGTTCTACTGAGCCTATCCATAGCTTTGGTCCTGCAGCTTAAAGGTTTCAGCGTATACCCATCTTCTGAAGAGTGTCCAGAGGTGGTCTGAAATAACGGGATCAATTACTTCCAGACTAGCCTGCTTTAGAGAAGAAATCCACTTCTGCATATCTGTTTCAAAATTCAAGATGCTATAACCAACATCTAGTTGTTTGGGTTTGGGAATGGCAGTTTTATTGATAATGGCAGCAAAGCGTTCAAGGACTGTTAGATCAATGAAGGTTTTGCTGTGGTCATCTGGATTTTTCTTGGGTGAGGGAGTAGGAGAATCAGAAATTATTATTGGACTGTGTGGAGTGTTTGGAGGAGTTGTTTCTGGTGATGATGGTAGTTGAGGTATGTTCACAGTTGTACCACATGGCAGTTGAATGGCCAAGGGTTGTGGTTCAGGAGACTCAGAGGTTTGTGCCTTAGAGTTTTGTGTCTCAGGTTGAGGTTCAGGGGATTGAGCCTCAGAGTGTTGAGACTCAGGTTGTGGAGATGATTCGTGTTGAGGTGAAGGTGGATTAAGTTCTGGTTGTGGAGATAGAGGTTGTGGAATTTCTGGTTCTGGTGAAAGTGGATCTTCTGGTATTGGTGAGAGTGTAGTTTCTGGTTGTGGTGAATGGGGAGTTTCTGGTTGAGGATTTGGATTATGAGGTTTGGCGCGGGATCTTCTGAGGGTTAATGACTCAGAAGGGTCAAATTCAGGTTCAGTATCATCAATGGTTGGAATGGGAATTGGGATTTCAAATGAAGCTGGGGTTGGAATAAATGTTGGAACAACAGATGAATTTAAAACATTAACAGAAGACATATTACCTCTCTTCTTTGGGGTCTGCTGAGATGATCCTTCTGATACAACCTTTCTCTTCTTAGTCTTCTTCAGAGTAACTTCTGGTGTTTGCTGGTGCAGATCTTTAATGTTCAGAGTGGGATATGTGCCATCAGCCTTACAAGCATCCAAGTATCTGAGAACAATGACTGGTTTAGAGTCAATCTCAGAGAATATGGGAAAGTCGTCCAAAGGGACTCTTCTGCTGGTGATTTCAGCATGAGGAGTGACGATGGGCTCCTTCCTTATGTTCTCTATCAGCTTCATCTTCTTCAGATTCTTGGCATTCAACTGCTTGCCAACAGAAGGTTCTAGAGAGCTTATTTCCTGTGCCTCTGTCAGGTGTTCAATCAGCCTATTCTCCATTAGAATATCTGATATCAATCTGCCGAAGGGTATCCAATCCCTTTTAGTACTTTCTTCTTCTCTCGTTTCCTTGACGCTGGTCCTCAGATGGTTGAATAGAAGATGAGCTAGATTAATCTTTACCTTCTGATTAATAAAATAGATCAGAAACTGATGATCTATGTTTATATAATCAGGAGAACTTGTAGGCTTCCTGTGATTGAAACAGCCCAGAATAATCTTTGCCCAAATTCTGTGCTGATCTTTCAAATCTCTTATTTTGCTGGAGGGAACCCCATGAGTGAAAATCTCTCTTGCAATAACAGCAGCATCTGAGCATCTTTCTGCCATGTCAATACAGCGGATACCACCACCAGTGTATCCAATCAGCCTTGCAATGTGATCTTCAGTAATCACAATCTTCTTTCCCATGATATACGAAGTAACATGATGAGTTGAGGAAGACGCATGTATCCAGAATTCTTTAACCAAAATGGGGAACGTTGGACCCACCAACCTATCAAAGTACCTTTCCCAACCTTGTGCCTTAATTTCTTCAGACAAATCAAAGCCATTCTCCTTCAAGCTGTTGAAATCCACTATCAATTCTGACAGAACTTCCAAGTTTTTGACCGTAGTGAGAAGCGTTCTGAAAGGAATCTGATATTGTTCAGAAGAAGCAACTTGCTGGAAACCTGCAGAAGGAGTGCTAGAGGATGCCATGTTCACACAAGGGTTTTTTTTTGTTGAGAAAAAGCTTGAAAAAGGGTTTCACACAGTAAGAAGTGAAGAAAAACACAGAAGAGTTTTGAAGATTGTAAGTGACGGTAAAAAGTGCATAAATGATGTTTAAGGCGTTTAAATAGGTTTCAAAAAATTGTTTTGAAAACATAAACATAAACGTTTCAAAAATAAATCATGATTACTTGCATTTAATGTTGGCTGATTTTAGGGGATTTAGAAAGATATTTGGAACGGTTACCCATGACATGTGTCTCAATGCATCCAATCAGTGCTTTGCCTTCTCAGAAGCGTGCACGCGTGTTCTGCCTCAGGAATTAGCTGATGACTGGATGACACTTGTTGATTTAGTGAACATCACATCTATCCTTGAAATGAGACGCTCAGATCATTATGGATAGAGTCTGATACAATCTGCATGTCTAAATTTCCGAAAGAAGATTGATCAGAAGTTCACAGTAAAATAAAACAATTTCTGAAGGTTAATATATAAAATTAAAACATTTTCACTCTGGGCAGAGCTTCATGCTGAGATGTTTCAGAATGAAGTTGAATCTATCTTCAGAAAGTGGTTTTGTGAAGATATCATCCCATTGATGGTCTGTATCAATAAATTTTAAGTTTAAAATGCCTTTCTGAATATAGTCCCTAATGAAATGATGTTTTATTTCTATATGCTTAGCCCTAGAATGCAAAATTGGATTTTTACTTAAGCAAATGGCAGAAGTGTTGTCATAGAGTATAGGAATGTTACTCTCAAATATCTGGAAGTCTTCAAGCTGACTTTTCATCCAGAGTATTTGTGTGCTGCATCCTGCTGCTGCTATGTATTCAGCTTCTGCTGTTGATAGCGCAATTGTGGATTGCCTTTTGCTGGACCAAGAGATCAGATTTTCTCCCAGAAACTGGCAGCTTCCAGAAGTACTTTTACGCTCTACTCTGTCTCCAGCAAAGTCAGCATCACAGTAACCTACTAAGCTGTAATCACTAGATTTTCTATAAAATAAACCCAGATTAGTAGTACCTTTCAGATACTTGAAAATTCGCTTAACAGATGTTAAGTGAGATTCTCTAGGATCTGATTGGAATCTTACACAAATGCATACACTGAATAAAATATCAGGCCTTAAAGCCGTCAGATAAAGAAGAGAACCAATAATACCTCTATAGACCTTCTGTTCTACCTTTTTGCTTACCTCTTCTCTTTCCAGAATGCACGTGGGATGCATTGCAATCTTTGATGGCTTACATTCTGAGAGATCAAATTTCTTCAGAAGTTCTCTGACATATTTGCTCTGATAATGTAAGTTCCCTCTGGAGTTTGATTAATCTGAATTCCCAGAAAGAATTTCAGTTCCCCCATGAGGCTCATCTCAAATTCTGCCTGCATACACTTAGCAAATTTTCTTCCAAGAGAAGGATTAGTAGATCCAAATATAATATCGTCAACATAAATCTGACACACTAAGATGTCATTCTTAACTGTCTTACAGAATAAGGTTGTGTCCACCTTCCCTCTGGTGAATTCCTTTTCTAACAGAAAGTTACTTAGTCTTTCATACCAAGCTCTGGGAGCTTGTTTCAGACCATACAGTGACTTCTTTAGTTTGAAAACATATTCTGGATTTTTTGTACTTTCAAAACCAGGGGGTTGGTGCACATAAACCTCTTCTTCTATATAGCCATTTAAGAATGCACTCTTGACATCCATCTGATATAGAGTAATGCCTTTATTAACAGCAAAAGAAATTAAAAATCTGATAGACTCTAACCTGGAGAATGGAGCAAAGGTTTCTGTATAGTCTATACCCTCTTGCTGACTATAGCCTTGTGCTACCAGTCGTGCTTTGTTTCTGATGACTTCACCTTGTTCGTTCAGTTTGTTTCTGAATACCCATTTTGTTCCAATGACATTGAATCCTTTTGGTATGGGAACTAGATCCCACACGTCATTTATGGTGAATTGATTCATCTCTTCTTGCATTGCCAAAATCCAGTCATTATCCATAAGTGCTTCATCAATTGAAGAAGGTTCAATCAGAGAAACAAATCCCATGAGGGATTCTTCAGAGTTTCTGAAGCTGGCTCTTGTTCTGATTGGATCTTCCTTTCTTCCTAAGATTGTTTCTTCTGGGTGATCCAAGCTGCTTCTGGGTAGTCTTTTCTGAGGTTGATCAACAGATGTTGCTGGATTGCTCGCAGTGCCTCTTTCTGATGTTGAAGGAGTGTCTTTGTTGAGAACTTCTGATGACTTGTCTTCAGAGCCTGTGAATTCAACTTTCATACCTGCAAAGACTTCATTCTACTATTCCAGAGCCTATGATCTTTCCCCTCTGATTGCCTCCAAAGCCTACATGGCCTCCAGGCTTAAGTTCCAAGCTTTGGAACATATGCCTTCTTCCCGTCATGTGTCGTGAGCAGCCAGAGTCCAGGTACCATGATTGGTATTTCTGATTTGATGCTAAAGATATCTGCAACATGTATTATTTTATCCTTAGGTACCCATATTTTCTTAGGTCCTGATTTGTTAGCTTTACCAAAACTCTGGTTGAATTTTGGTTTCACAGAATAATTATTACTAGTATATTTAATGTCATGTGTGTGACCATACACAAAGTGTGAATTCAGAGGAGTGCGTTTAATATTTAGATCCATGGCATTCTTTGGTGTAGGTACCTTACCTTGGTATCCTATTCCCTTTCTGCCGTTTCTGCTAACTCCATAGATCATTGAAGCCATTTTGCTTCTATCTATGCTTTTAGCAAGGAACTTCTGAAAGTTGTGATCATACTCCTTGATGATCTCATCAACGTTGTTGGGAGTTTCAGAAATTGTTTCCTTCTGAGAGTTTTGTAAAAGGTTTTCTAATTTTGAAATTTTATTTTTCAACTCAGAATTTTCCAATTTGAGACTCTCAGTTTTATCAGAGTCAGAATCAAGATTCCTTTTCAGGTTTCTGAATTTAACTCTGATCTGCTGATATCTTTCCAGAATTTCGTTAAGGCTTTCAGCAAGTTCAGCCTTTTAGTAAAATTAATTGCAAAGTCAGGGAATACCTCTTCGGTGTCTGATTCAGAGTCTGATTCAGAAGCTTCACTGTCTTCTGATATGTTAGCCATGAGAGCTATGTTTGCTCTCTCATCATCTGATTCTGAGTCAGCTTTAGATGAGTCAGAGTCATCCCATGTAGCCATGAGACTTTTCTTCTTTTCTCTTCCAAACTTCTTTTTGGGCTTTTCCCTCTGAAGCTTTGGACAGTCACTCTTGTAGTGTCCTTGCTCGTTGCATTCATAGCAGATGATGTCCTTGGTGTTTGGCTTTCTACTTCCTGAAGAGCCTTCAGATCTTCTGTATCTAGAGGAGGAGTCTGACCTTCTGTATCTGGAGGAGGACTCATTCTGATCGGATCTTCTAGTATTCCTGAACTTTCTTTGCCTCTGCTTCCATAGTTGGTTCACTCTTCTGGAGAGGAGGGAAAGTTCGTCTTCTTCTGATGAGGACCCATCAGAGGTTTCTTCAACAGCCTCTAAAACTTTGGAGTCAGATTTTCTGTTAGATTTTAAGGCTAAAGGCTTACCTTGCTTCTGAGGTTCGTCAGCTTCTAGCTATATCTCGTGACTTCTGAGGGAGCTGATAAGTTCCTCCAGAGATATTTTGTTGAGATCTTTAGCTAGCTTCAGCGCTGTAACCATTGGCCTCCACTGTTTTGGCAAGCTTCTGATGATCTTTTTGACATGATCAGCAGTAGAATACCCTTTGTCCAGAACTTTGAGACCAGCCACCAGAATTTGAAATCTTGAGAACATCGTTTCAATTGATTCACTTTCTTCCATTTTGAATGCCTCATACTTCTGAATGAGCGCAAGAGCTTTAGTTTCTTTGACCTGAATGTTGCCTTCATGCGTCATTCTGAGGGAGTCAAACATGTTCTTTGCAGTGTCTCTGTTAGATATCTTTTCATATTCAGCGTAAGAGATGGCGCTGAGAAGAATAGTTCTGGCCTTGTGGTGATTTTTGAAGTCACGCTTTTGTTGATCAGACATTGCCTTCCTGTCAATCTTCTGACCACTTGCATTCACTGGGTGCGTGTATCCATCTGTCACCATGTCCCACAGATCAGCATCATGTGCCAGAAAGAAGCTTTCAATTCTGTCTTTCCAGTAATCAAAATTCTCTCCATCAAAGACTGGAGGTTTGCCGCTGAATCTGTCTCTATCTTCATTGTTGTCATTGCTGGTGTGTTGATATGTTCCTGCCATTGTGTTTTTCTGATGCTGGATCTTGTACTGACACGGTTAAGTGTTTTAGCTCAGAACCAGGCGCTCTGATGCCAATTGAAGAAGTGAAAAACACAAGAAGGGGGGTTGAATTGTAAAACTTGAAAATAAATGCAGACAACACGTTGTTTTTATCCTGGTTCGTTTGATCTCAAACTACTCCAGTCCACCCGTCAAGGTGATTTCGCCTCTCTCTAACGAGGTCTTAATCCACTATATTCAACTGAATATTACAACTGCTTTAACAACTGCTAAAGCCTTCTTGAGTCTAAACCACAGACCGGTTTCTCAAGGAAGTTCTTTCTTACAGATAAATGAACAGTATGTGTGTTGAATGTTTTCTACAAAAACTATATATCACAACTGTGATAATACACAAATTAAGCTTATGTGAAACTAGAATGCTAGAACTATAGAGTAAGTAATTTGAGAGATATAGCAAACTGTATGAGTGAGGATGAAGATGATTTGCTTTAGGCGTGTAGAGAGTTGTAGAGCATTAGCCAATTCATTTCTCACTGACTTGTTTTTATAGATTCCAAAAAGATACGTTGTAGTCAATTATTCCATTTCAATGCCCATTACGTTCTTTCCATATTGAGAAGATCTTTGTCTTGGAATACATCCATTGGTAATAAAGCGTCTTGAATGCACAATACCGTTGTCAATTCAGTGTGTTATTTGCTTTGGCTTATTCTGACGCTTCTAGGTGCTGATGATATTGTTTTGGTCTTGATCAGAGTTTAGAGAAGGTTAAGCGCAAATCTGTTCATCAAGCTTCAGCGTAAGCACATGCTTTGATCTTCTGATGCTGGCATATGATATTTCATCTTCTGATGCTGATGTTGACATTCTTATGCTGATATTCATCAGAGTTTCTGCAAATGCACAATATAATTTTTAGGTAGCATATATGTCTCATATGAATTATACAATTTATTTAATCTTGCATTTTGTTATCATCAAAACTTTAACTTAGGGTAGTAGATTCAAACTTTGTTCTAACAGTACCCTTTGGATTTCAATGGCGTTGAGACGATCCTCCAGTTTTTTGTATTTGTCGTCCGCAGGAGGATAATATTCTTCAGCATAGTCAGCCTCTTCTTCGTTAGACTCCAGACAATGGTCCCTTTCTTTTGTCTGGTTGTCTCCCTCAGTTGTCGGAGTTGCTAACTCTAGAGCTTGCTCTGTTGGTCCTCTGAACCTCCTTCCCAAGTTCAAGACACCCACCGATTTCTTTGTCTTTTTCTTCTTGTCTTTGAGAAGAAGAGTCTTCAGGTCCTCTCTCCCTTTAGCCAAAGTCAGGAACATCTGTTGGAATTGAGCATTTTGTGCTTGAATATCTTTCACTATTTGTTCCATCTTACTGAAATAAATAGTAGAAAGATAAGGAAACTTGTGTGGGAGAAACCTGTCATGATATGATGCATGGTAAGTGGATGCATGTTTTCAAGGATCTCGCGTGGTAAACACAAGAAGATGTTAGAAGTTGAGATTTGATCACAACTTTGATTGGAGAACTTCGTGTCAGTGGATGTTCTTCCACGAGAATCAAGCTCACCATGTCGAGTGGGTCATAACCCTTGACTCAAGTTATCGTAATTTGGTCTTTGACGATGTTTTATTAGAGGAGAATGAATCCTTTTTCCCCTTGATAGACGTTTGGTTCACCATCACCCTGCATCATAGGCCCTTGAGATCCTTGAAATGGTTATTGAAAAACGATATGGTATGATGTCATGATGTTATGTACAAGTATGCAAAGCAAGCAAGTCGTTATGTATAAATAATCATATACACACAAAGAAAACAAGTCCTTAGGTTTAAGCTTGCATGGAGTTTGTAGGTAAGTACCCTCTTGAAGTTTAGTTGGCTCAACCTGTCCTAGTAATAGTAACCAGGTTCTAGGGGATCTCAATATCACTGATCTTTCTTCATTGGGCGTTGTTTCAGCGCAAGCCTCTTTATTGGAAATCGAAATATCCCAAGTCCAATCTCAATGATCGTAGTATCGAGTATCAACCAACTTTGGACTGCACCAAATCTGGCTATATCACTACTTCCTAATGGCCAAGTTGTTCAATTAAGGTTCTAAGGTCAGTTAGTGCTTTATGACACCGCTCAGCGGCCCTATATTCTCCTCGATTCAACAAAAAGGATACTGGTACCAACAAATGCGTCACACTAACGTAGCCATTACTTCAACCATATTGGTCTATGTCGTACAGTTTCCACAATCTATTGCTACTTACCTAAAAGGTGCCCCATATCCGGGTGGAGGATAAAAAACAAAGCCCAAACAAGGACCATAATGTAAAGCATCCAAGTCAAACAAGGAAAGTAAGTAAAGGTGATCTAGCCCTAAGGTAACCCCACTTTTAAGTTATAAGTCCCCAGCAGAGTCGACAGTTCTGCAATACAGTGGTAGAACTGACTTGGGTGTTTTGTGTTTGATCGCAATAGTTGCGGATAGCAAGATCTGCCACCGACTTTTCTTTTATCCAATAAGGAAAGGGTGAAAAGAACAGGAAATACCTTTAGAGATGTTTTCTTGAGTTCGGGGGTTAGGTTATGAAAAGGGAAGGTGTTAGGACCCTTTTCATCCGTAGTTATCTACGGGCTCTTAGTTGCTTGCTAGATCACTTACTTTGTTTGAAAATTTGCTTGTGGTGTGGGTTTGAAAATATTTTGAAAACATCTTTGTAATGATTCTCGTCTCTATAATAATGCGTACAAAGTGTTGGTTTTGAAAATAGTTCAAAGAGGTGTTTGTTGTGGAAGATGTTTTTGAAAGTGATTTTGAAAAGTGTCTTTGTAATGATTCTCGTCTCTATAAGAATGCGTACAAAGTGTTTTAACTTTTGAAAATGTTTCAATTGAAAGTGTTGGTGTGAAAATGTTTTTTAGTTATGAGCAAGCAAGCAACTACGAGCGTCCTACCTACTCAAAAGGTCTAATGTTCTTTTCCTCCTCCTTTAGATGTTGCTATCTTACCATTGATTGATAAGAAGCCCCATCGTTGGATGTGAAGGGAAAGGCGTGGGACATTTGTATAGTCATAGAAGGAAACCTATGAGACGTTTTAGAAAATTTCATTAGGGTCTAGATTGTTTACCTAAGGAAACATCGAGGGACATCGAGGGACTACGATCTTTTATCGAGGGTCATTGCTAAAATGCCCATATTCAAGGGACATGACTATTTTCTGAGGCAACAAGTGAGATTACCCTAGAGGTGCATGTGTGAATTGTGTTTGATTTGCATGAAGTTAGTCTTTGAATTTTGGATTGTCTATTTGTTGGTTTTATCTTACCATACATCCTAATTACTAATATTTGTATAAAGCAATAAAAATGAAGAAAATAAGTATCCTACACTATTACAACCATATTGAATAGCAAGAAAATATAAAGACAAAACAAAATAAAATAAGGGAACATGATCTCTTTGATCCAGGAATTAGCACCCTTCGATTCAACTCTTCCTGGCTTCTTTCGATTTGGGCCTGGAAGTCCGCGTGGGATGCACTCTTCGATTCACCCTTCTTGCTGCTTCTTTAGATTGGGCCTAGAAGTCAGCGTGGCGAAGCCTAAAGCTTCGATTCACACCATACTCCTTGTTCTGTTTGCAATTGTGAAACAGCCAGGGGCAAAGCCTAAGGCTTCGATTCAATAAACTTTGTTTTGTTTTCTTTTTTTGTTTGAGTCTGTACAGGTTAGTTCTACCATATATTTGGACAAGAAAAGCATGCAGTCGAAAGGACAGAAATAAAAAAAGTGAACAAATGTTATTTACATGCTTGAAACGAAAGGGTTAAGGTCAGGGTGACTTACCTTGCTTGACACTGGAATGTATGTGTTGGACCTTGAGTTGCTGCCCTGGGTGCTCCTAGATTCGAAGGAAAGAAACAAGGGTGGTATTTCTAGTGCTGGATTCGAAGGACAAGAAGAGTGGATTTATATTGTTGTTTTGGATTCGATGGAAAAGAAAAAGTGTAGTGTTTCTAGTGTTGGATTCGAAAGGAACAAAAACAAGGGTGTGGTCTTTTGATTCTGGGTTTGAGAATATGTTAAGTGTTTGAAGATTTTCACATAATCAAAGTTTCTCCAGCTACCAAAGCCCTCTGGATGTGTTGTCCAGCACCCTTTTAGATGTTGTGGAACATCTTATTATAGATGAAGTTTGGCTGATATTTGAGAGGGAAAACAAAAGAATTTGAACAAATTGGGTATGCTATTTTTGTAGCTTTCGAGGTGCAATACTTGTATGCCAAATTGGTGCAAGAATGGGAGCAGCGTAGCAGGACTGTTGTGCATCAGTTTTGAAGCGTTGTGGCCAGTGTAGCAGACTTAGACTTGCAGCATATAGGACTCTGTCCAGCAAGCAATTTTGAATATTTCTTATTCGTTTTGACCAACTGGATCCATCCTTTGACCAGCCTCCTCTTCAGACAACAATATTTATTCCCAATCAATATATATCCTTCGAATGGACCATATATCTGTCCTTCGAATGCGCCAGCTGTGTGTCATACTGTAGAAACTATGTGGAATCGAAACAAACTGTTTCCAAGGGAGATATTGCCCAGTCGAAGCTAGCGTGAAAATGACCAACGCTTTGTGGGTGCTAGCATGAAGGGAAGCCATTGCCTTGTATATTGAAGGCAAGCACAGAGGAAGCCATCTCCTTGTAAGTTGAAAGCACAGAGGAGGAACTTGCCTTGTGCATGCTGGCATGTAGGATGTATTTGTGTTGCAGGCATGAAGGAAGTACTGCTAATGCTTGTGAATCGAAGGATGCATTTAGGAGGTTTATGCTGGTGAATTGAAAGATGCATTTAGAAGGCTGCTACTTGTGTGAAGCTTGTGGACCAAAGAATGCATGAAGGGGACCAGAGTTGGATTCGAAGTATGTTGCTTCAAAGGAAACCAATACTCCAATCGAAGCTTTATTGTGAAGGTAGCCCTTTGTCTGATCAAAGCTTGGTGTCAAGATAGACATTGTCCAAATGAAGCTTGCATGCAGGAGGCTAAATGTCCAATCGAAACCTCTGGATCGAAGCAAGTTGTTTCAAAGGGGACATTGCCCATTCGAAGCTAGCATGAATCGAAGTAATGCCCAGTTGAAGCTTAGTATGAATCGAAGCAAGCTTGCTTTTCTTTAATTTTGTCAAAAAATCAAATTATCTGCTTTGCTCTTTCAATAGTTTCCTCTTTAACTTGATGCTTGAAAATCCAATATGATCCAGTTGTACTTGTGCATTCTTTACCCAGTAGAAATTTCGTGAGAAAAATCTTGAGAAAAGAGAGGGAAAATTTTGGGGTACAACAAATACCAAGATCAAGATGACTTTACCTTTCATAAAGTTCTCAACTTCTGAACAGTATTGGGCCTATATAATATTTGAATATATGTTCACAGAGTATACATCTTAGATTATATGAACATTCAATCTTTAAGAGACTCAACAGAGTTCTTTCATTTTTACCTGTCTTAGAATGCCTAGTGAACTTGTTCAGAGTTCCTCGGTTAATCATCAAACAATCAAACAAGCGTTAGCGGTAAATGTACATTTTATATAATTTCTTTTACGATTCATCAAGTTCATCAAAATTATTATACTTCTCCCCCTTTTTGACATCATCAAAAAGATAACTATTCGTGAAAACATAAAAAGTCAACAAAAGTAATTTTTAAAACAGTAACATAATCAGAAGAACACAAGCATATTTCTATAGTTCACAAGCAAAAGGAAATAGAAAATTCTAGAGCCTAAGGTTCAAGAGCAGGAGCATAAATCTTTTACAGAATCAACTATAATATGTTCTGAACCTTCTCATTGACAGCCTTTTGCTCAATGATGCTTTCTCTGAACACATATTATTCTCCTCTAATCTCACCAATTGCGTTTTCCAGACGCACAATGGCAGGATCAGAAGATGAAGCAACCATGGTGTTGTACCCCAAAATTTTCCCTCCCATTTTCCCTCCCATTTTCTCATCACAAGACCCTTGGAGTTCAAGATCCAGTTAGGGTTTCCTCTGCTCAAGACTTCTCCTTACACTGTTGACCCAAATTAGGGTTTGTGTTTGCACAAAGATATTTTGACCTAAAATGCCTAAGATGACTTTCATGCTTCATGTTGGACTCCCAAGTTTATCCATACCAAGTTTCAAGTCTTGATTCCAAATTTTGCCCAGTCAATTGGACAGTTGACCTAGAAATCAACTGTATTGGGGAAAAAGTCAACTGTGGCCAATTGACAGTCAAATCTCATGAAAATTGACCCACATCAACATTATGAACTCACATGGACCATTTGATCAAGTTTGGACCATAATTCCACAAGAAATTTGATCAGATCACCAAAAGGGCAAAATGGTCATTTTTAGGGTTTTGACTGCACAAAGGCAATTTTTGACTGTTTGACCTAGACAATGGCAAACCAAGCTCACATATGGACTCAAGGACCCCATGGAATTGTCTTGACATACTCAACAAGTTCAAAAGATCCCAAATGCACAAAATTGACAGTTGAATTTCCCAGTCAATTGATCAATTTTGACTGTATACTGAAAAGTCAAACTTTGACTTTTTGGTCAAAATCAAGTGTCAAGATTCATTTTTCATCAAAACATGCCAAATCATGAAACTTGTTCATCAAGAAATCAAAAATTGCAAATTAGGGTTTGAAATGAAGATTTTTCATAACTTAGAATTTTTCTAAGTTATGAAAAACCCTAATTTTTTCCTAACTTTCCCCCACTTTCTCATCAAGATGCATTTGGATTCAAGGAAAAGTCAAAACATGAAAGTTGTAGCCTATTGAAAAATCTACAACTTTGATTCACAAAGTTTTCCCAAAAGAAGCTTGTAGCCCAAGTTACAATTTTTGGAACAAGGGTACCAAACCATTCTTAACTTAGAGAAAATTTGACCTATTTTAGGCAGGATTTTTGCCTAACTTCAAGACCTTTTTTCACATACTTCCACTTGGAATTTCAATTTGCATTTCAAATATGGATTGTAGTACACATTCCAAGCTTTCCAAAATGTCCAAAAACTCATCAAACAACCTCATGGTTAGGGAGAATCGAATTTGGCAAGTTGGGAAAAACTCACTTTTGATTTGGCCAATTTACATGTTCATACATTTGTGCCATTTTGAATTCAGCTTGCTTTCCTTGATTACAGGTCCTATATCCCATTTGCACTCAATAATTTAATGCTAACTCATTGTGCCAAGGCCTTATTTTGTGTGTTCAAACATTATATGCAAGATTAAGCCATTTTTAGATAAAGCATTATATCCATTTTAGAAAAGTTGCACTTTATGTCAAATGCAAATCCAAGCAAGTACATTGCAAATCCTTTTGGCACAAGTTTAGGAACTAATTACACTGATCAAGGCCAAGGTATGCCGCATAGATTGAGGGCCTGCACAAGTCTAGAAACACAAGTTGACATTTGTTGCTTAAAGTTGAAGAAAGCTAGCATAACAATACACAACTCTCATTCCTATAAACCAGAGCTTAAGCAAAGTTATCAAACACTTTCTAATCATCAAACCTAAGCTGAAACACGAGCCAACCATCTCCATTGCCTTCTCAAACACAGAATCACCCTCAAACTGCCAAAACAGGGTACCTGCTGCAGATTGAGTTCCATAGCTCAATCCTTTCATGCATTCTTGCTAAAATCACTTCAAACACATCCCACATCATCCCTTGAAACTATTCCAAACCTCAAACACGACCTGTAACACTCCCAAGCAACATCACCATTTTCATTTTCTTGTTTTGCAGTTGAAGTTCCATAGCACGATTCTCTTGGTTTCCAAACAAAGTAAAGCTTGGAATAGCATCCCTGGACATCAAGGAAGCTGTACCAATCATCACCTTGCATTAAAAGCACCTCCATCACCAGATACGATTCCAACTGAACAGGTAAATTCATGAACTCATATCTCTCTATCCAGGCATTGTTAGCTTTAGGTTTGTGAAGAAAATATGTCACATTCATAGCCCTGAACATGCCCATGTAATTAGTTTTCATTTATGTTATGTGTGCTGTGAGAATTTGATGTCTGAACATGGAACAAAAACTAGGTCAGGAATTGGGAGAGAAGAAATTCTCTCTCATTTCTGAGAGTTAGATCAAGTTTTTGGTATGTATGGATTCGTTGTTGGATGCTTAACATTTTTTGTGTTGTAAGTTTTTGTTAAAACTCAAAGAATCAGGATGTTTGAATCCATGTACAAAGCGCGCGTTTTTGGGACAAGAATGGCTGGAGGTTGAAGAAGCTCCACGTGGGCTGGGCCTGATTTGTTATTTCTGTTTACACCCCACTTTTACTTTTAAACCCCCTTGGCCCATTATGCTTATTTTTATGATTTTTTGATCTTTTCTTTTTTGTTCTGACTTATTTATTTTTTCTTATAATATTAAAAATATAAAAAATATTTTTCACACCATTTTTGAATTTATTTGTTTAAAATAGTATTTGTACATAAATAAATACCTAGATATACTTTTATTCAAAAATACTAAAATAATGCAAACACATTTTATTTTCCATTTTTATTTTATTTTATCTTCTGAAAATATTTTATATAAAATATACCTTTTTTATAAATATTAAATATTATTATTTTGTATATAATATATATTTAGTAAATAATACAAATACATATATATTTATTAGTACATTTAGGTTAAAAAATACAAAATATATACATTTTTATTTTTATTAATACTTAATATTAAAAATACCTTTTTTACAAATATACTTCATTTTTATTTTTATTTTTGTACATAACTAATAAATATTGTATATATTAAATAATTAATATCTTTTATTTAATAAATTAGGGTTTTGCCCTAAATACACAAAAACACCAAAAATTAATACTTTTTATTTTGTTTATTTGACACATAAAAAATACTTTTTTTTCATACATATAAAAAACAATTTTTGCATCTTACATATTCATTTTATTTTTATTTAATTTGTGCAATTACATACCTTGTAAATTCTCAATTTGATGTAATAGTCTAGGTTTAAATTCCTTGTCAAAATACCCCCATTTGAACATTTGTACCCCCCTTCTCATATATTGTGTTGTAATAACTTAGGAACTTTATTTTTCGCACTTTAATGCTTTCTAAATATACCATGTTAGAATTAGGGTTTGTATGCAAATCAATTAACCAAAATAGTTTGACCTAATTTCAAGATAAACAAGCATGAAAATGGACAACACTAATCACACTTGCACCCCTAGGGTATTCCACTTGTTGCCTTCAAAAATGGGCCATATTGCATGTTAGGTCTCTTTGGGCAAAACAAACACAAATCAAATGATCATAGTCCCTCGATTACGCTTTCGAAAGTTGCCTAAAAAACGATCATGTCCCTCCAAGGAAAAATTTCCCAAAGATACTTGGCACCATTGCAATTATGGTCTAAACGATGACCCACGCCCGTCCCTTTCACATCCTAACACAAGATTGTCCACCAAATGCAATGGTGGAACAAAATTGTTAAAAGGGTTAAAAACATAAGAGAAATCTTTGAGAAATTTAGGAGTAGACAAACTCTTAGTTACTTGAATCAAACTTGCAAAACAAAACACTTGCCTATTTTCTAAACCACACATCACTACACTTTCAAAACAACTTTCAAAAACAAATGAAAACCTTTTCAAAAGACATACACCTTTGTATACATCCCAACATGGATCATTACAAAGGTTGCCATCACATTGGCTTCTTTTTAAAACATTTTCAAACCCACACACACAAAAGCACCATTTCAAACAATTGAAAATTAAGGCAAGATGATCTAAGCAAGTAACTAAGAGCCCATGGATAACCATGGATAGAAAGGGTGCTAATACCTTCCCTTTCTATAATCTACTCCCCGAACCCAAGAAAACATCTCAAAGGTTTTTGCTGTGCTTTTTAACCTTTCCTTAGGATAAAATAAAAAGTCGGTGGCGACTCTTGCTCAACCGAAACATTTGCAAAAACAAACGCAAAACCTCAAGTCAGTTCTCCCACCGTATCACAGAACTGGAGACTCTGCTGGGGAAAAATTTAAAAGTGGAGTAACCTTAGGGCTTAGATCACCCTCTTGCATGACTAATTGTTTGATTTGATTGCTTTATATCTTGGCTCTCTTGTTTGGGTTTGCAATCCTACACCCGGATTTTGGGAAACATTCGTAGATAGCAATACATTCTGGAAACTGTGCGGGGTATACTGACACGGTCAAAGCAATAGCTATATTAGTGCGACATATTTGTGAGTACCGGTAACCCTTGAGTTCAATCAAGGAGAGTACAGGGCCGCTGAGTGATGTCACTAAGCACTAATGACCTAGAACCTTACTTGACCATCTTGGCCTTTTATTAGGGGTAGTGAGATGACCGGCTTTGGTGCAGTCCGAAGTTGGTAGATACTCTATACTACACTCATTGAGGGTTGTTTTCTTGGAATATTTTGGTCGCTAGTTAAGTGGCTAAACCAAAACAATGAACAATGAAAAAAATCCAGTGATATTAAGCTCCTTAGAACCCGGTTACTATTTATAGGACGGGTTTTTAAGCCAACTACACTCAACAGGGTACTTACCTATGAAACCCCATGCAAGCCCGAAACTAGGGTTTGGTGTGATTTGCTTGTACATATGTTTGTGCATACATCATGAACATCATAAAGCATCATATGCATTTACTAACCATTTCAAGGGTTTAGATCTTCATCTTTGTTCTTGTTTTGTAGGTCATGGAAATTCCTCGCAGAAAAACCATCCAAGTTAACCTTGTGAGAATCTCTCCTCAACTCAAGGAGCTCACCTCAAGAATTCCGGAAAGCTCATCCTTCAGTGAAAGACATGGTAGACTGCTCAGCTTAGTCAACACCAACATTGAAGAAGACATGATGAAAGTGCTATTCCAGTTCTTTGACCCTCTTCACCACTGTTTCACTTTCCCTGACTACCAGTTGGTACCCACTTTGGAAGAATTTTCTCAACTCCTGAGAATTCCTATCCTTAATCAACTACCTTTCAACGGTACGGAAAAGGAACCAAAGCCTGAAGATGTTGCTCGAGCATTACATCTACAGCCTTCTGACATCAAGGGGCATTGGGAAACTAGAAGTGGCGTCAAAGGTTTCTTAGCAAAATTCTTGTTTGAGAAGGCACAAGAGTGTTGGAACTCATTGGACCTACAAGCCTTTGAAGAGATTCTGGCTCTCCTTATCTATGGGTTGGTCATGTTCCCAAATCCTGACCAGCTTGTAGAGGTCAACACCGTCAAAATCTTCTTGTCTAGAAATCCAATACCAACATTGCTTGGGGACATCCTTCACTCATTTTACACACGAACAATGAGAAAGAGGGGTGTTCTCATGTGCTGTACTCCTCTCTTTGCAAGGTGGTTTATTTCGCACCTTCTACAATCTGTCTTGAAGAATGACCAAGGCTCAAGGTGATCCCAACGGTTGATGACTCTTACTCACTCTGATGTACATTGGTGTTCTCGGTCCAGAGAAAATGTCATCATCGTCGATCATTGCAGAGAGTTTCCTAATGTTCCTTTACTTGGAATCAGAGGAGGTATCACCTACAACCCTTGCCTAGCTTTGAGGCAATTTGGATATGCACGAAGAGATGGCCCTCACGACATGTTGATTCCTGACCTAGTTTTTGACTTCGACAACGATGCGCAAGGACTTCGCCAAAGATTCATCAGAGCTTGGAGGATGCCCAACAAGGTTGATAGCAAGACACTGGGACACAAGAACTCCATCCCTCTTGAGCCCTATCTCAAGTGGGTACGAGCCCGAGCCCAGAGTCTAATGATGCCTTATCCTCATGTTCTCCCTGTGATTAAAGAGCCCGTCAAGGAAGGAGAGGTTCCCTACACCATCCTACATCCTGACATGCCTACATCGTGGGAGGAGATGCAGAAGAGTTGGATCCAACTCAAGGAGGAACGGAACACTTTTGAAGCCAGCTTCTACGCCAGCGAGAAGAAGGTTTTAGAGCTCACCCGCCGACTCCATGAACAAGAGGCCCTCAACACCTACATTGCGCCAAAGAGGATGCGCAACGTCTTTTTACCTTGAGAAGTTGTTTTTGTAATATTTCGCCCATGGGGAATTTATGTACTAACAAATCTTTTCTTATTAATATGACGTGCGTTCTTTTTGTCTGCAACAATTGTGAATTTCTAAAACCTTTGAATGCATTGCATAGATAGCATCTCATGCATCATGTGCATAACAGGTACCCTTTTTTCTACAGGTTGCTTAATCCTCTTCGCTGTTTATTTTGAACAGTCATCATGAATCCATAATCATCCAGTGAGCAATCAATCAAGGCCCTTCAGGCCCAAAGTGCCCAGTTTCAAGAAATGGTCATGAGCCTGGCCCAAGGTCAGCAAGAGTTGAAGGCTTTGCTCCTAAAGAAGAAGAAGAAGAAGAGGACTGCGTTGTTCAATACTGGACGCAGGTTTGGGAACACACTCCATAACGAGGCTGATCCAACTACTTCCTCTGCAGAGAAAGACAGTCCCCAAGGGGGAGGAGCTCATAGTCCTGCAGTCTCTGACAACGAGACGGATTACAATGATGAACAATACCCTCCCGCTGCTGACAGATACAAGCAATTAGAGGACCGCTTGAGTGCCATGGAGATTCAAAATGTACCAGGGCTGGATTTCGGAGATTTGGGGTTATCTTCTGGGGTGGTAATCCCACACAAGTTTAAGGCACCTTCCTTTGCCAAATATGACGGGGCTTCCTGTCCAAAGCTGCATCTAAGGTCGTACGTAAGGAAGATCCAACCTTACACGACAGATAAAAATCTTTGGATCCACTTCTTCCAAGATAGCCTTTCGGGGTCACAGCTTGAGTGGTTCTATCAGCTAGATGGAACCAGTATCCGACATTGGGAAGATTTGGCAACCGCATTTTATAGACAATATCAATACAATTCTGACCTCGCTCCTACGCGTACCCAACTTCAGGGTATGTCTCTAGGAACGGGCGAAGGGTTCAAAGAATATGCACAAAAATGGAGAGATTTGGCTGGCAGGGTGCAACCTCCATTGACTGATCGTGAGCTGGTTGACATGTTTCTAGGGACCTTGTCTGGTCCATTCTTCAATCATCTGGTTGGCAATTCCTTCGCTGGGTTTACGGATTTGATCCTAACGGGTGAAAGGATAGAAGCTGGCATCAGGTCAGGAAAGATACAAAAAGCTGCCTCCGCAAGTACTGAGAAGAGGCCTTTCAAGAAAGAAGCAAGTGCCGTCTATGGTCCTAGAAGACAAGTCAAGCCAGAAAGCCGTCAACACGTCAATGCTTTGGTCATTTCAAAGCCTGTTGCTGCTCCTCAGCAGTACAATCAACAAAGAGGTGAAAGGCCCAAGAGGCAGTATACTCGGCTGAGTATGACCTTGTCACAAATCTTACCGCAACTGCTATCAACCAGCTTGGTGACCATCAAAGAGGCTCCGAAGGTCGTGAATACTGCTTCTCCTAAGTATAACCCAAATGCCCGTTGTGCTTATCATTCTAATAGCCCCGGGCATACTACTGATGATTGCTGGGCCCTGAGAAATAAGGTGCAAGACCTTATCGATGCGAAGGAAATTCAGTTTGAGGCGCCTGAGAGGCCAAATGTTGTAACTGCTCCTATGCCCCAGCATAGAGTAAATGCCGTCGAGGAAGATTTGTATGCTGTTTCGGTGAATGATGTTGCTACCCCTCTATTGACTGTTAAGAGGAACCTACTGCTAGCCGGTTTATTTTCGGGTTGTAGCAAGGGTTGCCTCCTGTGTGCTGTTATCCCTACCGGTTGTCCGCTGTTGAAATCAGGCATCCAAAGCCTGATGGATAGCAAAGAAATTCTATTCAAGAAAACTGCTGTTCCGTTTGTTTTCGCTGAAGAATTATATGTCGTCACAATTTTCAACAGTCCTACCAAAGCTCCCCCGAGGAAGCCAGTCCAAATTATGTCTGTTGCACCCATTACCATTACTGTTCCGGGGCCTCTCCCCTATGAATATGACAAGGCTGTCCCATGGCACTATGGGGCAGACGTGTATGTGCTTGGAGTGAAGCAGGAGTTCAACACCGGTACCAGTATCAGTAACATCACTGGTCCCGCCAAGATTACTCGCAGTGGCAGGCTCTTCTCCCCTGACATTGCACCACCAGTTATCCGAAAACCTCTTATCATCACACCCGCAAGTGTGCATGTTTCAAATCAAGTTCCTGTGTCTACCACTGCCGCCGAGTCCTCTGATGCTCGGGGCAAAGGAGTTGCTACCGATTTGCCTGCCCGGACGGAGGCACCAAAAAAGACCGCTGTTGAAGCCTCCCAACAAGAGATGGAGGAAATCCTTAAAATCATTAAAAAGAGTGACTTCAATGTCGTCGAACAGCTGGGGCATACCCCCTCCAAAATCTCTATGCTATCATTGCTGCTGTGCTCAGAGGCCCACGCCAAGGCCCTGATTTCATTTCTGAAAACGGCCCATGTGTCGCAAGAGACATCTGCAGATCAATTCACTGACTGTGTGGCTAATTTGACAGCTGACAATGGCTTGGGGTTCTCGGATGCTGACCTTACCGCCAAAGGGAAAAATCACAATGATGCCCTGCATGTCTCTATAGAATGCATGGGGCACTACTCTCGCACACGTGTTGGTGGACACCGGTTCTTCCCTGAATGTTTTGCCCAAGAAGGCCTTAGATCGGTTGGATTGCGAGGGTCTGGAATTGAAACCTAGTAACATCATTGTTAGAGCCTTCGACGGTTCTAAGAGGATGGTGAATGGTGAGGTAGACATTCCTATCCGTGTGGGTTCCCAAGTCTTCGACTCAACATTCTACGTGATGGATATTCGTCCATCTTATTCCTGTTTATTGGGTCGACCTTGGATTCACAAGGCTGGGGCGGTAACATCCACTCTACACCAAAAGCTCAAATATCCTGTCAAAGGGAAGATTGTTACTGTGCAGGGTGAGGAGGAATACATGGTTAATCACTTGAATTCATTCCGGTATATCAAGATGGACGGGGAGTTTATTGAAACCCCCTTTCAGCATTTTGAGGAGGTACCTCCAACGTTAGCATCAGCTGAAACAGTGGTTGAAGAAGACTTTCCCTTGAAGATGGCTTCCCTGAAGGATGCCCGGGCAGTGATTGAGAAAGGCAAATGTGCAAACTGGGGTCAGCTTCCTGACTTCACTCAAAAGACCGACAAGTTTGGGTTGGGCTTCACTGCAGAGGCTCAGAGGGCTGTGCGCAAAGAAAGGATCAGAAAGGCTCCGGTGTTTATCACCAACCCAAGGGTGAATGCTATCGAGGAGGACGTAGAGGAAGCAGAATTTGACAGTTGGATCTATCCAACCACCAACAACGGACCAAGCAACTGGACAACAAAGGATTTTACACCTATTACATTTGTCACGCAGTAATGAACTCTTTTGATTTTCAATTTGTAACAAACAATATGTTGAAACTTTTATTGGCTCGGTGTCCTACCCGGGGCATCGTAGCTCCATTTGTGAGGGCTTTTTGTATGACATTTCCATATATCATTAATCAAAACATTGGACGTTTGTTGCATTTCAAATCTTGTGCTCTTTTTCTTTCTGTGTTATATATTGCAAAACAGCTATATTTACACACACTCACTTATACAGGTTTCAATCCACTCTGGATCTCACTGGTAACAGCTCTGCTACTGCCAGTTATGACTTCGAAAATCCGATCAACTTGGCCGAAGACGAAGGTGAAGATGATTGCGAAGTGCCTGGTGAACTCGCAAGACTGCTACTCCAGGAAGAGAGGGCCATTCAGCCGCATGAAGAGCCCGTGGAAACAATGAACCTGGGTACTGAGACAGATAGAAAAGAAGTCAAGATTGGTGCCAATCTAGAGCTCAGCATGAAGCAACGATTGATCCAGATGCTACATGATTACATGGAGATCTTTTCTTAGTCTTACGAAGACATGCCTGGTTTGGATGCCGACATTGTGGTTCATCACCTGCCTACCAAGGAAGACTGCCCTCTGGTAAAGCAAAAGGTCCGCCGTATGCGTCCAGAGATGTCCGAAAAGATCAAAGCTGAGGTTATGAAGCAATTCGATGCCGGATTTCTAGCAGTGACTTCTTATCCTCAATGGGTTGCCAAAGTGGTGCCAATGCCGAAGAAGGATGGTAAAGTCAGAATGTGTGTCGACTACAGGGATTTGAACAGGGCCAACCCCAAAGATGATTTCCCTCTGCCTCACATCGACGTTCTTGTTGACAATACTGCTCAACACAAGGTGTTCTCCTTCATGGATGGTTTTTCAGGGTATAATCAGATCAAGATGGCTCCGGAAGATATGGAAAAGACTACCTTTGTCACTCAGTGGGGCACCTTCTGCTACAAGGTCATGCCGTTCGGGTTGAAAAATGCTGGGGCAACCTACCAACGTGCCATGGTTGCTTTATTTCATGATATGATCCATCATGAGATTGAAGTATACGTCGATGATATGATTGCAAGGTCCCAAACTGAGGAGGAAGACCTTGACCATCTGCGGAAGCTGTTTGACCGACTGAAGTTGTACAAGCTGAGGTTGAACCCAAACAAATGCACCTTTGGGGTGAGGTCTGGAAAATTTCTAGGTTTCATTGTAAGCGACAAAGGTATTCAAGTGGACCCTGCCAAGGTGAAAGCCATACAAGAGATGCCAACTCCCAAGACAGAGAAAGAAGTCAGAGGCTTTCTGGGACGACTGAATTACATCGCCCGATTCATCTCACATCTAACTGCTACCTGTGAGCCAATCTTCAAATTACTGAAGAAAGATCAAGTAGTACGTTGGAATGATGAATGTCAGGCTGCTTTCGAAAAGATAAAGGAGTATCTCCAAGAGCCACCCATTCTTATGCCACCCGTGGAAGGGAGACCTCTAATACTATACTTGACAGTGCTTGACAACTCAATGGGGTGTGTGCTGGGGCAGCATGACGAGTCTGGCCGAAAAGAGCACGCTATTTATTACTTGAGCAAAAAGTTTACCGACTGTGAGTCTCGGTACTCACTGCTCGAGAAAACTTGCTGCGCTCTGGTATGGGCTGCTCGCCGGCTGAGACAGTATATGTTGACTCACACTACTCTGTTGATTTCAAAGATGGATCCCATCAAGTACATATTCGAAAAGCCTGCCCTGTCTGGGAGAATAGCAAGATGGAAAATGATCTTGACAGAATATGATATCCAGTACACCACTCAAAAAGCAATCAAGGGAAGTGTACTGGCAGATCATTTGGCACACCAACCTATGGACGATTACCAATCATTGAATTTTGAATTTCCGGACGAAGATATCATGGTGGTAACTGATTGTGAAGTACCTGGACCGGATGAAGGACCTGAGGAAGGATCCCGATGGTCTATGCATTTCGACGGAGCCTCGAACGCTTTGGGTAACGGCATCGGCGCTGTGATCATATCCCCCAAAGGTACTCATACTCCACTCACCGCCCGGCTGTGTTTCAACTGCACCAACAACATGGTAGAATATGAGACGTGTATCATGGGTCTTCAAGCTGCAATCGACCTAAGGATCAAGTTTCTGAGTGTCTTCGGAGATTCCGCTCTCGTGATCAATCAGATCAAAGGCGAGTGGGATACGAAACACCCAAATCTTATTCCTTACAAGGAGTATGTGTTGACTTTGCTTCCCCACTTTGAAGAGATAACTTTTGAACACTTCCCAAGAGAGGAGAATCAGTTAGCGGACGCACTAGCTACGATGTCTTGAATGTTCAAAGTCAAATGGGACAATGAGGCTCCCCGGATCATTATCTGGAAGTTGGACGAACCTGCATACTGCTGCGATCTTGAGGCCGAAGAGGTGACCGAAAAACCCTGGTATCATGAGGTGAGGAGATACTTGGAAGCTCAGGAATACCCTGAAGGCGCATCGGCAAATGACAAGAAGTTCCTGAGAAGGTTTGCGGCAAAATTCTTCCTCAGCAACGACATTCTCTACAAGCGAAACCATGATTCAACTCTACTGCGTTGTGTGGATAAAGCTGAAGCAGAAAAGATCATGGCAGAACTACATGAAGGTACATTCGGAACATATTCCAGTGGGCACACCATGGCAAAGAAAAACCTTCGAGCGGGATATTTCTGGTCCACAATGGAAGCCGACTGTTACCAACATTCTCGAACTTGTCATAAATGCCAGATCTATGCTGATAAAGTGCATATCCCTCCGGTTCCTCTGAACGTCCTGACGGCACCTTAGCCTTTTGCAATGTGGGGCATTGATATGATCGGCGAGATCCGACCGACGATATCCAACGGGCATCGCTTCATCTTGGTAGCAATCGATTATTTCACGAAGTGGGTTAAGGCAGCTTCCTACGCCACGGTAACCAAGAGCGTCGTGGCACGTTTCATTCGGCATAACCTGATTTGTCGGTACGGCGCCTCAGAAAGAATCATTATGGACAATGGTACAAATCTTAACAACAAGATGATCACTGAGCTCTGCGAGCAATTCAAAATACAGCACCACAACTCTTCTCCTTATCGGCCGAAGATGAATGGGGCTGTAGAAGCAACTAATAAGAATATCAAAAAGATTGTGCAGAAGATGACAATGACCTACAAAGATTGGCACGAAATGTTACCATTTGCTCTTCATGGGTACCGTACCTCGACAAGGACGTCAACCGGGGCAACCCCCTTTTCCTTGGTCTATGGCATGGAGGCAGTCTAGCCGATCGAAGTCCAAATACCCTCTCTCCGGATAATGAAGGATGCAGACTTGAACGAAGATGACTGGATCCAGACTCGACTTGATCAATTAAACCTAATTGACGAAAAGAGACTCACCGCTATCTGTCATGGTCAGACATACCAAAAGCGGATGATCAGGGCATTTAACAAGAAAGTCAGACCACAAGAGTATCAAGTTGGGGACCTGGTAATCAAACGCATCATCCTTCCTCAAAGTGATCCCCGGGGCAAATGGACCCCTACGTACGAAGGGCCATTTGTGGTTAAACATGTGTTCTCAGGAGGAGCCATGATTCTAACCACCATGGATGGTGACGACTGTTGTACCCCAAAATTTTCCCTCCCATTTCTCATTGATTTCTCATCACAAAGCCCTTGAAGATCAAGATCCAGTTAGGGTTTCATCTGCTCAAGACTTCTCCTTGCACTGTGGACCCAAATTAGGGTTTGTGTTTGCACAAAGATGTTTTGACCTAAAATGCCTAAGATGACTTTCTTGCTTCATATTGAACTCCCAAGTTTATCCATATCAAGTTTCAAGTCTTGATTTCAAGTTTTGCCCAATCAATTGGACAGTTGACCTAGAAATCAGCTGTATTGGGAAAAAGTCAACTGTGGTAAATTGACAGTCAAATCTCATGAAAATTGACCCACATCAACATTATGAACTCACATGAACCATTTGATCAAGTTGGGACCACAATTCCACAAGAAATTTGATCAGATCACCAGAAGGGCAAAATGGTCATTTTTAGGGTTTTGACTGCACAAAGGCAATTTTTGACTGTTTGACCCAACCAATGGCAAACCAAGCTCACATATGGACTCAAGGACCCCATGGAATTATCTTGACATGCTCAACAAACTCAAAAGATCCCAAGTACACAAGATTGACAGTTGAATTCCCCAGTCAATTGATCAATTTTGACTGTATACTGAAAAGTCAAACTTTGACTTTTTGGTCAAAATCAAAGGTCAAGATTCATTTTTCATCAAAACATGCCAAATCATGAAACTTGTTCACCAAGAAATCAAAAAATGCAAATTAGGGTTAGAAATGAGAATTTTTCATAACTTAGAATTTTTCTAAGTTATGAAAAACCCTAATTTTTTCCCAACTTTGCCCCACTTTCTCACCAAGATTCATTTGGATTCAATCAAAAGTCAAAACATTAAAGTTGTAGCCTGTTGCATAATCTACAACTTTGATTCACAAAGTTTTACCAAATGAGGCTTGTATCTCAAGTTACAAATTTTTGAATAAGGGCACTAAACCATTCTTAACTTAGTGAAATTTTAACTTATTTTGACAAGGTTTTCTACCCAACTTCAAGGCCATTTTCCATACACTTCCATTTGGAATTTCAATTTGAATTTCAAAAATGGATTGTAGTACACATTCCAAGATTTCCAAAATGTCCAAGAACTTCTCAAACAACCTCATAACTTGAGAGAATCGAATTTCACAATAAGGCAAAAACTCACTTTTGAATTGGCTATTTTCCATGTTCATAATTTGTGCAAACTTCTCAAACCAGCATGCCCCTTGATTACAGGTCCTTAAACCATCCAACACTCAATAATTTAATGCATGTTCATTGTGCTAAAACATTGTTCTTTGAGTTCAAGCATTACATACAAGTTTAATCCATTTATGGAAAAAGCAAAATAACCATTTTTGAAAAGTTAAGCTTTATGTCCAATTGAAAATCCAAGAAGTACAGTTGAGATCTAATTGGAACAAGATTATGAGCAAAACACTCTGATCAAGGAGAGATTATGCAGCACATTAGGGGGCCTCTACTGACCTAGAACACAACTTGGGCATTTGTTGCTTAAAGTGTAAGTAACTTTGCATTTTGAAAGACAACTCTCATATCAGCTTACAAACACTTAAGCAAACTGGTAAAACACATCCAGGACATCCCAACCAAGCTAGTACACGACCCTAACATCCCTCATACACTCCTAATCTGAGAATCACCTTCAAACTGCAAGAACAGGGCAAGGCCTGCAGTTTGAGTGCCATCTTTCATTCCCCTCAAGCTTTCTTGCCCAAACCAGTTCACACACATTCCCTAGCATCAGTGCAAGCTAACCAAGACCTGAAACACGATCTGTAATTCCTCTAACAAGTTCCACCATTTTCACTTTTTCATTTTGCAGTTGAAGTTCTACAGCTCAATTCAAGGAGTCTCAAGGCAAAGTAAATATTGGAACAGCATCACCACACCTCAAGGAAGCTATACCAACCATTATCTTGCACTGAAAGCTTCCCCATTGCCAGATAGAACTTCAACTGAACAGGTACTTTGGTGAACTTCTAACTCTTAGTATAGGCATCATTAGCTCTAAGTTTGTGAATAAGAAATGTTCTACTCATGCCACTGAACCTGTACATGCTTTTACTTTTCATTTCTTTTGCTTGAGCTGTGAGAATTTAAGGTTTGAAAATTGCAGAAAACTTAGGTCAGGATTTGGGATTGTTAAAATTCTCTCTCATTTGAGAGTTAGGATGACTTTTTTATATATTTAGAATCGTGATTCAATGCTTAACATTTCTTATGTTGGAAGTTTGTTCAAAAAATCAAGGAATCAGGATATTCGAATGAAGGTTCTTGCGCGCGTTTTTTGAATGGTTTTGTTCAGAGGTTGAAGAAGGTGCCTCATGGGCTGGGCCAGTTTTGGTTCTGCTCTTTACACCATATTTTGTGATTCATACCCCCCTAGCCCATTTGTTTGATTTAATGTTTTTTTTTATCTTTCTTTTTTATTTCTGATTCATTTATTTTTTTCTAATAATATTTAAAATTTGAAAAATCATTTTTACACCATTTTTGCATTTTTTAAGTATTTATTTGATTATATGGACATTTATATACAAATATATATATACTATTATTTAGAAGCATTAGAAAAAAATAATGTAAACATATTATATTTCTGATATTTATTTCATTTTTCCCTTTTGAAACATTTTGTATAAAAAATACTTTTTTATAAAAAATTAGATATTATTATTTTGTGTATATTTAATATATTTTGTAAATAATATAAATATAAATATATATATATATATATATACATATATATATATATATATATATATATATATATATATATATATATATATATATATATATATACATATATATATATATATATATATATATATATACATATATATATATATATATATATATATATATATATATATATATATATATATATATATATATATATATATATGTATATATATATATATATCTATATGTATATATATATATATATATATATATATATATATATATATATATATATATATACATATATATATATATATATATATATATATATATATATATATATATATATATATATATTATATATATATATATATATATATATATATATATATATATATATATATATATATATATATATATATATATATATATATATTATATAATATATATATATATATATATATATATTAGTACACCTAGAATAAAATACCCAAAAATATACATATTTTATTTTATTAATATTTAACATTAAAAATACATTTTTATAAATATACTATATTTTTATTTTATTTTTTGTATATAAATAGTAAATATTATATATATTAAATAACTAATACCATTTTGATTAAAATTAGGGTTTTGCCCTAAATATGAAAATACTCTAAAAATAATACCCTTTTTATTTCTTTTTTATTTTTACATAAATAATACTTTTTCATACATATAAAAATTCTTTTTACATCTTGCATATTTATTTCATTTCCATTTTTTTATGCCTTTAATTATATTGTAAATATTCAAAGAAAATGATGTAATAGCTAGGTTTAATTTCTTGTCTAAATATCCCCCATTTGAAACATTGTACCCCCCTCCCCATATTATTGTGTTGTAATAGTGTAGGAATTTAAATTTCGCACTTTAATGCTTTCTAAACATACCATGCTAGAATTAGGGTTTGTATGCGAATAAAATGAACAAAATAGTTTGACCTAATCTCAAGATAAACAAGCATGAAAATGGACAACACATCTCACACTTGCACCCCTAGGGTATTCCAATTTGTTGCCTTCAAATAAATTAGGCCATATTGCATGTTAGGTTTCTTTGGGTAAAACAAACAATCAAATGATCATAAGTCCCTCGATGACGCTTTCAAAAAGTTGCCTAAAATGATCAAATCCCTTTCAAAGAAAAATTGCCCAAAGACATTTAACACTATTGCAATTATGGTCTAAACGATGACCCGCGCCTGTCCCTTTCACCTCCTAATACAAGATTGTCCACCAAATGCAATGGTGGAACAAAATTGTCAAAAGGTTTAAAACATAACAAAAATCTTTGAGAAAACTTTAGGGTAGATAACTCTTAAGTACTTGCCAATTTGCAAAGAAAACACTTGCCCATTTTCAAATCACACTTCACAAACACTTTCAAAACAAACTTTCAAAAAAAAAAAACTTGAAACATCTTTTCAAAAGACAAAACACCTTTTGTAAAACATTCGAGTAAAGAATTGTTACAAGGGTAGCCTATACAAGGCATCTTTTCAAAACATTTTCAAAACCACACACCAAGCACCATTTCAAACAATTGAAAACCAAGGCAAGTTGATCTAAGCAAGTACCTAAGAGCCCATGGATAACCATGGATGGAAAGGGTGCTAATACCTTCCCTTTCTATAATCTACTCCCCGAACCCAAGAAAAATCTCAAAGGTTTTTGCTGTGCTTTTTAAACCTTTCCTTAGGATAAAATAAAAAGTCGGTGGCGACTCTTGCTCAACCGAAACATTTGCGAAAACAAACGTAAAACCATAGTCAGTTCTCCCACCGTATCACAGAACTGGCGACTCTGCTGGGGAAAATTTTAAAAGTGGAGTAACCTTAGGGCTTAGATCACCCTCTTGCATGACTAATTGTTTGACTTGTTTGCTTTATGTCTTGGCTTTATTGTTCGGGCTTGCAATCCTACACCCGGATTTTGGGAAACATTCATAGATAGCAATACGTTGTGGAAACTGTGCGGGATATACCGACACGGTCGAAGCAATAGCTATATTAGTGCGACATATTTGTGAGTACCGGTAACCCTTGAGTTCAATCAAGGAGAGTACGGGGCCGCTGAGTGATGTCACTAAGCACTAATGACCTAGAACCTTACTTGACCATCTTGGCCTTTTATTAGGGGTAGTGAGATGACCGGCTTTGGTGCAGTCCGAAGTTGGTAGATACTCGATACTACACTCATTGAGGGTTGTTTTCTTGGAATATTTTGGTCGCTAGTTAAGTGGCTAAACCAAAACAATGAACAATGAAAACAATCCAGTGATATTGAGCTCCTTAGAACCCGGTTACTATTTATAGGACAGGTTTTTAAGCCAACTACACTCAAGAGGGTACTTACCTATGAAACCCCATGCAAGCCTGAAACTAGGGTTTGGTGTGATTTGCTTGTACATATGTTTTGTGCATACATCATAAACATCATAAAACATCATATGCATTCACTAACCATTTCAAGGGTTTTGGATCTTTATCTTTGTGCTTGTTTTGTAGGACATGGAAATTCCTCGCAGAAACACCATTCAAGTCAACCTTGTGAGAATCTCTCCTCAACTCAAGGAGCTCACCTCAAGAATTCCGGAAAGCTCATCCTTCTGTGAAAGACATGGTAGACTGCTCAGCTTAGTCAACACCAACATTGAAGAAGACATGATGAAAGTGCTATTCCAGTTCTTTGACCCTCTTCACCACTGTTTCACTTTCCCCGATTACCAGTTGGTGCCCACTTTGGAGGAGTTTTCTCAACTCCTGAGAATTCCTATCCTTAATCAACTACCCTTCAACGGTACGGAAAAGGAACCAAAGCCGGAAGATGTTGCTCGAGCATTACATCTACAACCATCCGACATCAAGGGGCATTGGGAAACCAGAAGAGGCGTCAAAGGATTCTTAGCAAAATTCTTGTTTGAGAAGGCACAAGAATGTTGGAATTCATTGGACCTACAAGCCTTTGAAGAAATTGTGGCACTCCTTATCTATGGGATGGTCTTGTTCCCAAATTCTGACCAATTGGTAGATGTCAACGCCGTCAAAATCTTCTTGTCCATAAATCCAATACCAACATTGCTTGGGGACATCCTCCACTCATTTTACACTCGAACAATGAGAAAGAGGGGTGTTCTCATGTGCTGTACTCCTCTCCTTGCAAGGTGGTTTATTTCGCACCTTCCACAATCTGTCTTAAAAAATGACCAAGGCTCAAGGTGGTCCCAATGAGTGATGACTCTTACTCACTCTGATGTACGTTGGTGTTCTCGGTCCAGAGAAAATGTCATCATCATCGACCGTTGCGGAGAGTTTCCTAATGTTCCTTTACTTGGAATCAGAGGAGGTATCACCTACAACCCTTGCCTAGCTTTGAGGCAATTTATATATGCACGGAGGGATGACCCTCATGACATGTTGATTCCTAACCTAGTTTTTGACTTCGACAACGATGCGCAAGGACTTCGCCAAAGATTCATCAGAGCTTGGGGAAAACTCAACAAGGTTGATAGCAAGACTCTGGGACACAAGAACTCCATCCCTCTTGAGCCCTATCTCAAGTGGGTACGAGCCCGAGCCCAAAGTCTAATGATGCCTTATCCTCACGTACTCCCAGTGATTAAAGAGCCCGTCAATGAAGGAGAGGTTCCCTACACCATCCTACATCCAGACATGCCTACATCGTGGGAGGAAATGCAGAAAAGTTGGATTCAGCTCAAGGAGGAACGAAATACTTTTGAAGCTAGCTTCTACGCCAGTGAGAAGAAGGTTCTAGAGCTTACCCGCCGACTCCATGAGCAAGAGGCCCTCAACACCTACATCGCACCAAAGAGGATGCGCAATGTCTTTTTGCCTTAAGAAGTTATTTTGTAATATTTGGCCCATGGGGCATTTATGTACTAACAAATTTCTTCTTATTAATATGACGTGTGTTCTTCTTTGTCTGAAACAATTTTGAATGTTCTAAATCCTTGAATGCATTGCATACATAAGCATACCATTCATCATGTGCATAAGCAGGTCTCACTCCAGGTTTCCTTATCTGTCTGCTGTTTACTTCAGTAGGATGGATCTCGAGCAAACAGTCAAAGACCTACAGGCTCAGAATGCACAGTTCCAACAACTCCTGATGACCTTGGCTAAGGGTCAGGAGGATATCAAGACTCAATTGGGGAATAAGTACCCAGTGAAAAAGAAGAAAAAGAGGATTGGGGTGGCTACTTTGGGGAGAAGATTTGACGGAGAAGCTCGGAGAGTGCTTGAATTTCCTCCTACTTCTGATGAAGGGACCAGTAAAAGAGATGGAGCTGCGGTGCCTTCCGAGTCTGATGCGGAAGAAGAAGAGGTTGAAGAGGATGAAGATTATTCTGACCAGCAATACCCTCTAGCTGATGATAAATACAAGGGTTTAGAAGACAGATTGGCCGCAATGGAATTACAAAGAGTACCGGGTTTGGATTTTGAAGACTTGGGCTTGGTTGCCGGGATTGTGATTCCCCCAAAATTCAAAGTGCCAGTGTTTGTGAGGTATGATGGGCTATCTTGCCCCAAAATGCATCTCAGGTCCTACGTGAGAAAGATTCAACCCTATACGGCAGATAAAAACCTCTGGATTCATTTCTTTCAAGACAGCCTTTCGGGAGCTCAGTTGGAGTGGTTTTATCAGCTAGAAGGAACCAGTGTCAGAAATTGGGAAGATTTGGCTACCGCTTTCTACAAACAATACCAGTATAATTCTGATCTTGCTCCTACTCGTACCCAACTTCAGGGTATGTCACTAGGAACAAGCGAGGGATTCAAAGAATATGCACAAAAATGGAGGGATTTGGCTGGCAGGGTGCAACCTCCTTTAACCGACCGTGAACTCGTTGATATGTTTCTTGGGACCCTATCTGGGCCATTTTTCAATAATTTAATTGGTAACTCTTCCGCGGAGTTTACCGATTTAATCTTAACATGCGAAAGAATAGAAGCTGGCATCAAGTCAGGAAAGATTCAGAAGGGTGTTGCTGCAAGTGTTGAGAAGAAGCCTTTTAAGAAGGAAACAGCTATGGTATATTCTCAGAGAAGAGCAGGGAAGGCGGAGCGTCGGCCAACTGTGGGGGCCGTAATGATTCAAAACACTCCGAGTGAGCAGCCTCGCTATAACCAGTCCAGACCAAATCAACAACAAGTGGAACGGCCACAACGACAGTTCACCCGTATTAATATGACTCCAGCGCAAGTGCTTCCCCATCTGTTGAAGTTGAATCTTGCCACCATCAAGGAGGCGCCAAAGAATGTGAATACGTACTCTCCGCATTATCATGCCAATGTTAAATGCGCCTACCATTCAGACAGTGTTGGACACGACACCAATGATTGTTGGGCACTCAAGCATAAAATCCAAGACCTGATAGAGGCGAAGGAGGTGGAGTTTGACGCTCCGGAGAAGCCTAATGTGATATCTGCACCCATGCCGAAGCACGGCCTAAATGTCAATGCCATCGAAGAAGATTTGTATGTTGTTGATGTCAATAATCTGACTACTCCATTGTTAACCATTAAGTTGAACCTGTTGAGGGCCGGGATCTTCCCGAGATGTAAAGAAGACTGCTATTGTTGCTACTCTCTGCCAATTGATTGTCCGTTACTGAAGAAAGGCATCCAAGGCCTTATGGATAGTCGACAAATTTTCTTTGAAAAAGTTTCTGCTGTTCCGGTTCATACTGAAGATGTCTCAATCATAACCATTCACGCCAATCTTTCCAAGGCCGTCAAAAAGCCTGTTAAGATTACACCAGCTACGAAATCTGTTCCTTTGAAGATAACAATGCCAGGTCTTGTTCCCTATGTTTCTGAGAAGTCGATACCTTGGAACTATGGCGGTGACGTCTACTACCATGGTATCAAACAAATCGAAATAATTGAAGAAAGTTCGGATGATGAAGAAGCCAGCATTAGTAACATTGCGGGCACTAGCAAAATCACCAGGAGCGGGAGAATATTTTCTCCAGAGATTGCCCCTCCAAGAGCAGTCTTTGGACCCTCATCAGCTGACAAGGTCGTCCCTGCACCAATAAAACTGTCTGCTAGAACTCCTTTGATTGAAGATGTTGTTGTTCCTAGTACCGTCTCTCCTACCGCTGCTGACAAAGGTAAGGGAATCCAAGATGAGCCCGTCAAGACGAGGGCTCAACCCTTGGTTATCCCGGAAACCTCCAAGAAGGAAATGGATGAGATTTTGAGGATAATCAAAAGAAGTGATTACGATGTGGTAGAACAACTGGGGCAAACTCCCTCAAAGATCTCCATGCTGGCACTGCTACTTTGCTCAGAAGCGCACGCTAAAGCCCTGATAAAATTCCTGAAGGCAGCCCATGTGCCCCAGGAAACCTCTGCGGATCAATTTCAAAATTGCGTGGCTAGCCTGACTGCGGACAATGGATTAGGTTTCTCTGATGCCGACCTAACTCCTAAAGGTAGAAACCACAATGATGCTTTGCACATTTCAGTCGAGTGTCGAGGGACCACTCTCGCACATGTCTTGGTTGACACTGGTTCGTCGCTGAATGTATTGCCTAAGAAGGCCTTGGACCGACTAGATTGTGAAGGGTTGGAATTGAAGCCGAGTGATATTGTTGTCAGAGCTTTCGATGGTTCGAAGAGAATGGTCCATGGAGAGGTTGAAATTCCCATCAAGATAGGCACTGAGGTGTTTAAATCTACTTTCTATGTGATGGACATCCGTCCGTCATACTCTTGCTTGCTGGGTAGGCCTTGGATACACCATGCTGGGGCAGTCACTTCCTCCTTACATCAGATGTTGAAGTATCCTGTCAAGGGAAAGATCATTACTGTCCATGGCGAAGAAGAGTACATGATTAGCCACTTAAATTCTTTCCGGTATGTGGAGGTTGAAGGAGAGTTCATTGAGACACCGTTTCAACATTTCGAAGAAGTCCTTCCTGAAATAGCAGTAGCAAAGTTGGCAGCTGAGACACCGAAACAGATGGCCAGGATGGCATCTCTGGAGGACGCGAGGGCCGCAATAAAAGAAGGGAAGAATTCAGCATGGGGGCAGTTACCTGACATTCCACATAAGACAGACAAATTTGGATTAGGGTTCACGGCCGCTGGCCAGAAAGCTATGCGCCGTGCAAAGATTGAAAGGGCGCCAGTCAAAATTTCTCCCTACAGAATCAACGCCTTGGAAGACGAAGACAAAGAGAGCAACATTGAAGAGTGGATTTATCCAACTGTCAAAGGAGGATTGAGCAACTGGGAGGCAAAAGACTTTGTCCCCATCACTTTTATTCATCAGTAATTTATCTGTTAAACATTTCCTATTTGGTCTGTAATATTTACTTTCAAACAATCCGTACACTATCTTTTCACCTCCTGCCTTGCCCGGGGCATGTAGGTCCACTTGTAAGGGTTTTGATTATTTTTCATATCCATATGCCATGTTTAATGATTCATTGGACGTTTTTCATTTGATAAACTGCTTATGTTCATTTTCTTTCCTTTTGCATTTTTTGTTTAAGGATGGCTATCCCTTACACACACCCACACTCACCAATGCAGGTACCCATCCACTCCGGATTCCATGGGTGACTATTCTGCTATATCTCTCAATAACTCTGAAGATCTGGTCAATCTAGCCGAGTACGAAGATGACGAAGGTTGTGAAGTACCCGGGGAACTAGCCAGACTTCTGCAACAGGAGGAAAGGGCCATCCTACCGCATGAAGAGCCATTAGAAACTGTCAACTTAGGGACCGAGGAAGACCGGAAGGAGGTACAAGTGGGTGCCAATTTGAAACCAAATATCAAGGAAAGCCTGATACAGTTGTTGAATGAGTATGTCGAAATCTTCGCTTGGTCTTATGAAGACATGCCGGGTTTAGACACAGACATCGTGGTTCACCGTCTCCCCACAAGAGAGGATTGTCCACCGATCAAGCAAAAAGTCCGCCGAATGAGGCCTGACATGTCTGAAAAGATCAAAGCAGAAGTGATGAAGCAATTCGACGCTGGCTTTCTGGCTGTTACGTCCTATCCTCAATGGGTCGCTAACATCGTGCCAGTACCTAAGAAAGATGGCAAAGTCAGGATGTGTGTGGACTACCGGGATTTGAATAGGGCCAGCCCTAAAGATGATTTCCCGCTACCTCATATTGACATCTTGATCGACAATACAGCTCAGCATAAAGTGTTTTCCTTCATGGATGGATTCTCGGGCTACAATCAAATCAAAATGGCCCCCGAGGATATGGAGAAAACAACTTTTGTCACACAATGGGGCACTTTCTGTTATAAGGTGATGTCGTTCGGGCTAAAGAACGCAGGGGCAACTTATCAACGCGCCATGGTAGCTTTATTTCATGATATGATACATCATGAGATTGAAGTTTACGTAGACGATATGATAGCTCGGTCACAAACAGAGGAAAAGCACCTTGAACATCTGGAGAAGCTGTTTGCCAGGTTAAAAGAATACAAGCTCAGGCTGAATCCAAGTAAATGCACTTTTGGAGTTAGGTCTGGCAAACTCCTGGGATTCATTGTAAGCAACAAAGGCGTTGAAGTCGATCCCGCAAAAGTAAAGGCAATACAAGAAATGCCTGCTCCCCGTACTGAGAAGGAGGTTAGAGGATTCTTGGGGCGCTTAAACTATATTGCCAGATTCATCTCACATCTGACTTCTACCTGTGAGCCAATTTTCAAACTCTTGAAAAAAGATCAGGTAGTCGAGTGGAACGACGATTGTCAAGCTGCTTTTGATAGAATCAAGGAGTATTTGCTAGAACCTCCTATTCTGATGCCACCCGTCGAAGGAAGGCCATTGATCATGTATTTGACCGTCTTGGATAACTCAATGGGGTGTGTTTTGGGCCAGCATGACGAGTCTGGTCGAAAAGAGCATGCTATTTATTACCTTAGCAAAAAGTTTACCGACTGTGAGACTCGCTACTCACTGCTCGAGAAAACTTGCTGCGCTTTGGTATGGGCTGCTCGCCGACTAAGACAGTATATGTTGACTCATACTACCTTGTTGATTTCCAAAATGGATCCTATCAATTATATCTTCGAAAAGCCCGCTTTATCTGGAAGGATAGCTAGATGGCAAATGATCTTAACTGAGTATGACATCCAGTACACCACCCAAAAAGCTATAAAAGGGAGTGTACTAGCTGACCATCTGGCTCATCAAGCTATCGAAGACTATCAACCCATGAGATTTGACTTCCCAGACGAGGACATCATGAATTTGGACAACATTGAAAGTAACGGACCGTATGACGGGCCCGAAAAGGGATCCCGATGGACCCTGTACTTTGATGGTGCTTCAAATGCGCTTGGAAACGGTATCGGCGCGGTACTCATTTCTCCGGAAGGTTGTCACACACCTTTCACGGCCCGACTTTGCTTCAGCTGCACAAACAACATGGCTGAGTACGAAGCTTGCATCTTTAGTCTCAAGGCTGCTATAGACTTGGGGATCAAATCTTTGATCGTATTCGGGGACTCGGCTTTAGTTATCAGTCAAATCAAAGGAGAGTGGGATACCAAGCATCCTAATCTTATCCCATACAAAGAACATGTCCTGACATTGTTGCCTCATTTCGAGCAAATTACCTTCGAGCATTTCCCGCGAGAAGAGAATCAGCTAGCAGATGCTCTAGCCACAATGTCCTCCATGTTTAAACTCAACTGGGATAACGAGGCTCCCCAAATCACCATCGAGCGAATGGATGAACCTGCGCATTGTCACGAGATTAATACCGAAGAAGTAGTTGAACAACCCTGGTTCCATGAAATCAAAAGGTATCTCGAGACTAGAGATTATCCTGAAGGAGCTTCCGTAAATGACAAAAAGTTCTTAAGGAAATTCGCTGCTAAGTTCTTCCTGAGCAACAGCATCCTTTACAAACGAAGCCATGATTGTGTATTACTCCGATGCGTAGATAAAGCTGAAGCAGAGTTGATCATGACTGATATACACAGCGGCACATTTGGCACTCACTTGAGCGGGCATACAATGGCTAAGAAGATCCTAAGGGCAGGCTATTACTGGTCTACCATGGAAGCTGACTGCCATAAACATTCCCGTACTTGCCACAAGTGTCAAGTCTATGCTGACAAAGTTCATATCCCTCCGGTTCCTCTCAACGTTCTGACTGCTCCTTGGCCATTTGCAATGTGGGGCATCACATGATTGGAGAGATCAAGCCCACGGCTTCCAACGGACATCGCTTCATCCTGGTTGCCATTGATTATTTCACCAAATGGGTCGAAGCAGCTTCCTTCGCCTCTGTTACTAAAAATGTGGTTGCCCGCTTTATCAAGCAAAATCTCATATGTCGGTATGGTGTTCCAGACAGGATCATCACAGACAACGGTACAAATCTGAATAACACGATGATCACTGCATTGTGCGAACATTTCAAGATTTATCATCACAATTCATCCCCCTATCAGCCGAAGATGAACGGTGCTGTTGAAGCTGCGAACAAAAACATTAAGAAGATCATTCAGAAAATGACAGTCACTTACAAAGACTGGCATGAGATGTTACCGTTTGCTCTACATGGATACCGTACGACGACACGTACTTCAACTGGGGCAACCCCATTTTCTTTGGTTTATGGCATGGAAGCTGTTTTGCCTATGGAAGTCCAGATCCCTTCTCTAAGGATTATGAAGGATGCAGGTTTGAATGAAGATGATTGGATGCAGACCCGACTTGATCAACTCAATCTGATCGACGAAAAGCGACTTGCTGCTATATGCCATGGTCAGACGTATCAAAAGCGGATGATCAAGGCATTCAATAAGAAAGTCAGGCGTCAAGTATATCAAGTCGGAGATCTCGTAATCAAGCGGATTATCTTGCCGCAAAGTGATCCCAGGGGCAAATGGACTCCTACATATGAAGGACCATTTGTGATCAAGAGCATATTTTCTGGTGGTGCAATGATTCTGACCACCATGGACGGTGACGATTTGCCGCACCCTGCGAACGCCGACATAGTCAAAAGATACTACGCATAAAATAACCCGACAAGTCGAAAGCCCGAAAGGGCGGCTTGGGCAAAAATGGGCATCCCGGTGAACCGAAAACCCGGAAGGGCGGTTTAGGCAAAAGTTAGGGATAAAAACAAAAATCTGTACACCCGGCAAGTTGAAAACCCGAAAGGGCGGCTTGGGCAAAAAGGGGTTTCCCGGTGGATCGAAAACCCGAAAGGGCGATTCAGGCAAAAGTTAGGGAATTAAAGCGTATGACTATGTCTCGTCGGATCACTTCAAGGACAATCTCTTCACCAACCGGTTCCAGGCTTCTGATCAATCCAGTCATCGTCAAACGAAGCATTGAGTGGACAGATATTCAGAATTGAGAAAGCTATAGCGGAATGGAATCCCATGGAATTATTTCACATAGCCATCTTTATTTTGTATAAATCTTTCAATATTTACGACAAAATCCTCTTACTAGGATGATTGTCTCCTTTGTACAAATATACTCATAGAAATTAAATACAAATACTTTTCCCAGAAATTCGTGTCATTTCCTTTTCTCTTCTCTTGCACTGTTTGTTTTATTTTGAGAAACGTCCAAAGTTTTGTTAAATAGGCATATGCATTTGAACATAATCATCTCCTTATGAACCAATAAAGAGGATTACTGATGAGTCAAAGATACAATTGGATATCTTGATACCCCTTCAAAGGAAATCCCCAGTAGATTCTGAAAGCTTATCCCCTACGGAGTACGGACGTCTCTCCCGAGTTTTATTCAAAGTTATTCCTCACAAGGGCTTATAACTGGGTTATCCTCAGCTTATTGCCACGGAAGATCGCACTCGCCAAAATTCTTCCTATCCCCAGCGGAGTTCATCAAAATTCCCCAGCAGTAACTTATCTTTACAATCCCCCAGCCAGAAGGTCCTTAGGAATTCAATTCCCCTCAGAGTTTAAGTTTCAGCATCCCCAGCGAAGCCAGACTAATGAACCTTCTCCCCACGAAGTTTTAGGAGAGCAAATCTTGAGTTCCCCAGTAAGGTCGCCAGAGATGATTCCCTCCAAACTGAAGTTTCTCAGTCTTACCTCTCCAGCATGAGTCTATTAACTTGGAACTCCCCAGTAGAAGTCATCAGGAATTCCCCAGAAGATTGGTATACAACCCAAGCTCCTTATTCTCCAGCAACAACCAGGAATTATTCTTCCCGACAGCAGTCAAGGTACCTTTATCTTCAGCCATCTCGGATTCATCTATCCTTTGCAAGACAGCTCTCCAGCTTACATGCGCACCCACTTACATTCATATCATATAACATATATTGTATCATGCATCATGACATTGCATACAATTAACTCTTTATCTTTTCAGGTAAGGTCGGTCGACAGACTAAAATCATTATCTTCCCAGATCTTTGAAAACAGTTTACGGACACTTCCCAACAACGGATGCTGCTCTATTGCTTATTCAACTTCAAGATTTCTAGAAATAGTTCACGGGTTCTCCAAGTAACGGGTGTTAACCTATCGCTTGTTCAGACTCTTCCCAAAACTTCTGAAAACAGTTATGGATTCTTCCCAACAACGAATGTTAATCTATCACTTGTTCAGATACAGATTTCTGAAAACAGTTCACGGGTTCTCCAAATAACGGATGTTAACCTATCGCTTGTTCAGTTTCTTCTCAAGACTTCTGAAAACAGTTTTTGGATTTTTCCCAAGAACGGATGTTAATCTATCAACTTGTTCAGATGCAATTTTTTGAAAACAGTTTACGGACGCTTCCCAACAACGGATGCTGCTCTATTGCTTATTCAACTTCAAGATTTCTGAAAACAGTTCACGGGTTCTCCAAGTAACGGATGTTAACCTATCGCTTATTCAGGTTCTTCTCCAGACTTCTGAAAACAGTTTATGGATTCTTCCCAACAACGGATGTTAATCTATCATTTGTTCAGATGCAACCTTTGAAAACAGTTCACGGATTCCTCCCAACAACGGACTTCAATCTATTGCTTATTCAGACCCCCAGTTCAGAGATGGCCCCAGGCATGGACATCTCCCTGATACTCATTCCAGATGGCATCGTTAAGCCCATCCCCGACAAGCTTCTGTCATCCCTCCAGATGGCATCGTTAAGCCCACTTCCAGATGGCATCGTTAAGCCCATCTCCAAATGGCATCTCTAAGCCCATTCCCCCATCCATTGTTTTGACGAGTGCAAATTTCCGGGCACTCTAGTGTCCAATCTCCTTTTACCCTCAAGTCACGAAAGGCAAGCTTGCCAATCTAACTCTTCGGATTCAAGAAGATTGAACAGGGGTAACTGTTGTACCCCAAAATTTTCCCTCCCATTTCTCATTGATTTCTCATCACAAAGCCCTTGAAGATCAAGATCCAGTTAGGGTTTCATCTGCTCAAGACTTCTCCTTGCACTGTGGACCCAAATTAGGGTTTGTGTTTGCACAAAGATGTTTTGACCTAAAATTCCTAAGATGACTTTCTTGCTTCATATTGAACTCCCAAGTTTATCCATATCAAGTTTCAAGTCTTGATTTCAAGTTTTGCCCAGTCAATTGGACAGTTGACCTAGAAATCAGTTGTATTGGGAAAAAGTCAACTGTGGTAAATTGACAGTCAAATCTCATGAAAATTGACCCACATCAACATTATGAACTCACATGAACCATTTGATCAAGTTGGGACCACAATTCCACAAGAAATTTGATCAGATCACCAGAAGGGCAAAATGGTCATTTTTAGGGTTTTGACTGCACAAAGGCAATTTTTGACTGTTTGACCCAACCAATGGCAAACCAAGCTCACATATGGACTCAAGGACCCCATGGAATTATCTTGACATGCTCAACAAACTCAAAAGATCCCAAGTACACAAGATTGACAGTTGAATTCCCCAGTCAATTGATCAATTTTGACTGTATACTGAAAAGTCAAACTTTGACTTTTTGGTCAAAATCAAAGGTCAAGATTCATTTTTCATCAAAACATGCCAAATCATGAAACTTGTTCACCAAGAAATCAAAAAATGCAAATTAGGGTTAGAAATGAGAATTTTTCATAACTTAGAATTTTTCTAAGTTATGAAAAACCCTAATTTTTTCCCAACTTTGCCCCACTTTCTCACCAAGATTCATTTGGATTCAATCAAAAGTCAAAACATGAAAGTTGTAGCTTGTTTCATAATCTACAACTTTGATTCACAAAGTTTTCCCAAATGAGGCTTGTATCTCAAGTTACAAATTTTTGAATAAGGGCACTAAACCATTCTTAACTTAGTGAAATTTTAACTTATTTTGACAAGGTTTTCTACCCAACTTCAAGGCCATTTTCCATACACTTCCATTTGGAATTTCAATTTGAATTTCAAAGATGGATTGTAGTACACATTCCAAGATTTCCAAAATGTCAAGGAACTTCTCAAACAACCTCATAACTTGAGAGAATCGAATTTCACAATAAGGCAAAAACTCACTTTTGAATTGACTATTTTCCATGTTCATAATTTGTGCAAACTTCTCAAACCAGCATGCCCCTTGATTACAGGTCCTTAAACCATCCAACACTCAATAATTTAATGCATGTTCATTGTGCTAAAACATTGTTCTTTGAGTTCAAGCATTACATACAAGTTTAATCCATTTATGGAAAAAGCAAAATAACCATTTTTGAAAAGTTAAGCTTTATGTCCAATTGAAAATCCAAGAAGTACAGTTGAGATCTAATTGGCACAAGATTATGAGCAAAACACTCTGATCAAGGAGAGATTATGCAGCACATTAGGGGGCCTCTACTGACCTAGAACACAACTTGGGCATTTGTTGCTTAAAGTGTAAGTAACTTTGCATTTTGAAAGACAACTCTCATATCAGCTTACAAACACTTAAGCAAACTGGTAAAACACATCCAGGACATCCCAACCAAGCTAGTACACGACCCTAACATCCCTCATACACTCCCAATCTGAGAATCACCTTCAAACTGCAAGAACAGGGCAAGGCCTGCAGTTTGAGTGCCATCTTTCATTCCCCTCAAGCTTTCTTGCCCAAACCAGTTCACACACATTTCCTAGCATCAGTGCAAGCTAACCAAGACCTGAAACACGATCTGTAATTCCTCTAACAAGTTCCACCATTTTCACTTTTTCATTTTGCAGTTGAAGTTCTACAGCTCAATTCAAGGAGTCTCAAGGCAAAGTAAATATTGGAACAGCATCACCACACCCCAAGGAAGCTATACCAACCATTATCTTGCACTGAAAGCTTCCCCATTGCCAGATAGAACTTCAACTGAACAGGTACTTTGGTGAACTTCTAACTCTTAGTATAGGCATCATTAGCTCTAAGTTTGTGAATAAGAAATGTTCTACTCATGCCACTGAACCTGTACATGCTTTTACTTTTCATTTCTTTTGCTTGAGCTGTGAGAATTTAAGGTTTGAAAATGGCAGAAAACTTAGGTCAGGATTTGGGATTGTTAAAATTCTCTCTCATTTCTGAGAGTTAGGATGAGTTTTTTATATATTTAGAATCGTGATTCAATGCTTAACATTTCTTATGTTGGAAGTTTGTTCAAAAAATCAAGGAATCAGGATATTCGAATGAAGGTTCTTGCGCGCGTTTTTTGAATGGTTTTGTTCAGAGGTTGAAGAAGGTGCCTCATGGGCTGGGCCAGTTTTGGTTATGCTCTTTACACCATATTTTGTGATTCATACCCCCCTAGCCCATTTGTTTGATTTAATGTTTTTTTTATCTTTCTTTTTTATTTCTGATTCATTTATTTTTTCTAATAATATTTAAAACTTGAAAAATCATTTTTACACCATTTTTGCATTTTTTAAGTATTTATTTGATTATATGGACATTTATATACAAATATATATATACTATTATTTAGAAGCATTAGAAAAAAATAATGTAAACATATTATATTTCTGATATTTATTTCATTTTTCCCTTTTGAAACATTTTGTATAAAAAATATTTTTTTATAAAAAATTAGATATTATTATTTTGTGTATATTTAATATATTTTGTAAATAATATAAATATATATATATATATATATATATATATATATATATATATATATATATATATATATATATATATATATATATATATATATATATATATATATATATATATATATATATATATATATATATATATATATATATATATATATATATATATATATATATATATATATATATATATATATATATATATATATATATATATATATATATATTAGTACACCTAGAATAAAATACCCAAAAATATACATATTTTTATTTTATTAATATTTAACATTAAAAATACATTTTTATAAATATACTATATTTTTATTTTATTTTTTGTATATAAATAGTAAATATTATATATATTAAATAACTAATACCATTTTGATTAAAATTAGGGTTTTGCCCTAAATATGAAAATACTCTAAAAATAATACCCTTTTTATTTCTTTTTTATTTTTACATAAATAATACTTTTTCATACATATAAAAATTCTTTTTACATCTTGCATATTTATTTCATTTCCATTTTTTTATGCCTTTAATTATATTGTAAATATTCAAAGAAAATGATGTAATAGCTAGGTTTAATTTCTTGTCTAAATATCCCCCATTTGAAACATTGTACCCCCCTCCCCATATTATTGTGTTGTAATAGTGTAGGAATTTAAATTTCGCACTTTAATGCTTTCTAAACATACCATGCTAGAATTAGGGTTTGTATGCGAATAAAATGAACAAAATAGTTTGACCTAATCTCAAGATAAACAAGCATGAAAATGGACAACACATCTCACACTTGCACCCCTAGGGTATTCCACTTTGTTGCCTTCAAATAAATTGGGCCATATTGCATGTTAGGTTTCTTTGGGTAAAACAAACAATCAAATGATCATAAGTCCCTCGATGACGCTTTCAAAAATTTGCCTAAAATGATCAAATCCCTTTCAAAGAAAAATTGCCCAAAGACATTTAACACTATTGCAATTATGGTCTAAACGATGACCCGCGCCTGTCCCTTTCACCTCCTAATACAAGATTGTCCACCAAATGCAATGGTGGAACAAAATTGTCAAAAGGTTTAAAACATAACAAAAATCTTTGAGAAAACTTTAGGGTAGATAACTCTTAAGTACTTGCCAATTTGCAAAGAAAACACTTGCCCATTTTCAAATCACACTTCACAAACACTTTCAAAACAAACTTTCAAAAAAAAAAAAACCTTGAAACATCTTTTCAAAAGACAAAACACCTTTTGTAAAACATTCGAGTAAAGAATTGTTACAAGGGTAGCCTATACAAGGCATCTTTTCAAAACATTTTCAAAACCACACACCAAGCACCATTTCAAACAATTGAAAACCAAGGCAAGTTGATCTAAGCAAGTACCTAAGAGCCCATGGATAACCATGGATGGAAAGGGTGCTAATACCTTCCCTTTCTATAATCTACTCCCCGAACCCAAGAAAAATCTCAAAGGTTTTTGATGTGCTTTTTAAACCTTTCCTTAGGATAAAATAAAAAGTCGGTGGCGACTCTTGCTCAACCGAAACATTTGCGAAAACAAACGCAAAACCATAGTCAGTTCTCCCACCGTATCACAACGACCTTCCTCACCCCGCCAATGTAGACATAGTAAAAAGATACTACGCATGAATAAAGGACCCGCTAGGTTGACATACCTAGGCAAAAATAAGGGCTTCCCGGCGAATCAAAAGGGTTCGGACAAAAATAAGGGATGAAATGAAAAAAAATCTGTACACCCGGCAAGTCGAAAACCTGAAAAGGCGGCTTGGGAAAAAATGGGTATCCCGGTGGACTGAAAACCCGAAAGGGAGGTCCAGGCAAAAGTTAGGGATAAAGCGTAACACTATGTCTCATTGGATCACCTTGTACTAATATATATATATATATATTAGTACACCTAGAATAAAATACCCAAAAATATACATATTTTTATTTTATTAATATTTAACATTAAAAATACATTTTTATAAATATACTATATTTTTATTTTATTTTTTGTATATAAATAGTAAATATTATATATATTAAATAACTAATACCATTTTGATTAAAATTAGGGTTTTGCCCTAAATATGAAAATACTCTAAAAATAATACCCTTTTTATTTCTTTTTTATTTTTACATAAATAATACCTTTTCATACATATAAAAATTCTTTTTACATCTTACATATTTATTTCATTTCCATTTTTTTATGCCTTTAATTATATTGTAAATATTCAAAGAAAATGATGTAATAGCTAGGTTTAATTTCTTGTCTAAATATCCCCCATTTGAAACATTGTACCCCCCTCCCCATATTATTGTGTTGTAATAGTGTAGGAATTTAAATTTCGCACTTTAATGCTTTCTAAACATACCATGCTAGAATTAGGGTTTGTATGCGAATAAAATGAACAAAATAGTTTGACCTAATCTCAAGATAAACAAGCATGAAAATGGACAACACATCTCACACTTGCACCCCTAGGGTATTCCACTTTGTTGCCTTCAAATAAATTGGGCCATATTGCATGTTAGGTTTCTTTGGGTAAAACAAACAATCAAATGATCATAAGTCCCTCGATGACGCTTTCAAAAATTTGCCTAAAATGATCAAATCCCTTTCAAAGAAAAATTGCCCAAAGACATTTAACACTATTGCAATTATGGTCTAAACGATGACCCGCGCCTGTCCCTTTCACCTCCTAATACAAGATTGTCCACCAAATGCAATGGTGGAACAAAATTGTCAAAAGGTTTAAAACATAACAAAAATCTTTGAGAAAACTTTAGGGTAGATAACTCTTAAGTACTTGCCAATTTGCAAAGAAAACACTTGCCCATTTTCAAATCACACTTCACAAACACTTTCAAAAAAAAAAAAACCTTGAAACATCTTTTCAAAAGACAAAACACCTTTTGTAAAACATTCGAGTAAAGAATTGTTACAAGGGTAGCCTATACAAGGCATCTTTTCAAAACATTTTCAAAACCACACACCAAGCACCATTTCAAACAATTGAAAACCAAGGCAAGTTGATCTAAGCAAGTACCTAAGAGCCCATGGATAACCATGGATGGAAAGGGTGCTAATACCTTCCCTTTCTATAATCTACTCCCCGAACCCAAGAAAAATCTCAAAGGTTTTTGATGTGCTTTTTAAACCTTTCCTTAGGATAAAATAAAAAGTCGGTGGCGACTCTTGCTCAACCGAAACATTTGCGAAAACAAACGCAAAACCATAGTCAGTTCTCCCACCGTATCACAACGACCTTCCTCACCCCGCCAATGCAGACATAGTAAAAAGATACTACGCATGAATAAAGGACCCGCTAGGTTGACATACCTAGGCAAAAATAAGGGCTTCCCGGCGAATCAAAAGGGTTCGGACAAAAATAAGGGATGAAATGAAAAAAAATCTGTACACCCGGCAAATCGAAAACCTGAAAAGGCGGCTTGGGCAAAAATGGGTATCCCGGTGGACTGAAAACCCGAAAGGGAGGTCCAGGCAAAAGTTAGGGATAAAGCGTAACACTATGTCTCATTGGATCACCTTGTATCCAGAATTCGGCATCAACTATCTGGCTCAGCCTTCGGCATCGATCAATCAGCTTCATCTTCAACTAAGCAGCAAATTGATGAGACGCTTGAAGACATAAAGGCGATAGTAGAGTGGGAACCCAGTGGGAATATTGTGCACATAGCTGTTTTGTTTCCTTTTCAAAATTGTATAAACTTTATGTTATTCGGCGGCGTTCTCTTACTAGGACGTCGGCCTCTTGTACAAAAAACGCCTATTTACAGGCAAATTTCAAAATCAATACAAATTCACTTTTCCAAACAAATTGCCAATTGTTTTTCCTTTTTCTGTTTTGTCTTGCGAAAAACGTCCAATGTTCATTTTTGATATATGCATTTGACATTATATTGCTAATACTTGCATACGAAACAAAAGACTAATTACAGGTGACATCAGAAGTAGGGGCAATATAGAATTGTCCAGGCAGTCTAGTTGCTTTGTCCGCCAGGGTATCAAGGTAGATTCAACTGAAGAATGTGACCAAGTTACCTCAATTCCCCAGCGGAGTGTAGGCATTCATCAGCAAGCATCCCCGGCAGTCTTGATCTAAGATTGTTCCCCGGAGGAATACAGACACCCCAGTGGAACCATTTACCAGTATAGTCTGAAGGTTTCCCCAGGAAAGTTGGAATTCATATCCCCAGCAGGTCTTGAAGCTTATCCCCTGCAGAGTACGGACGTATCTCCCGAGCTTTATTCAAAGTTATTCCTCACAAGGGCTTATAACTGGGTTATCCTCAGCTAATTACCACGGAAGATCGCCCTCGTCAAAATTCTTCTAATCCCTAGCGGAGTTCATCAAAGTTCCCCAACATAACTTATCAACACAATCCCCAGCGGAGTTTATCATTGTCATCCCCAGAGGAGTTTATCATTATTATCCCCAGCGGAATCCATCATTGAAATCCTCAGTGGAGCTCTCGTCAAAACTTCAGCGAAAGTATCTCTTCCACAGAGCAATTCCCCACAAAATAATCTCTCCAACAAGTTTATTCCCCAAAGGAGTCATCTTCCCCTACCAGTGTATTCTTGCAACCATCATCCCCAGCGGAAGCAAAGAGCTCTACTCTTCAACGTCAGCCCAGGATTTAATTCCCCAGCCAATCGTCAAGGATTTATTTTCCTAGACGAAAACACATTCATAAAACATTTCACATTTCACGCATCTTGCTTACATACATGATAAAGTGCATACAACACTATCTCATTTTGAACATCGTCATGCATTTCATACATCATGACATTGCATACAACTAATGTTTTGCCTTTTCAGGGAAAAAGACAATCCAAAAGACAACTACCTTCAACTGTCACAATTCCAGATTCGATTCTTGTATCTAGCCAGGGAACATCTCCAGGGCATATCTATCAACTGTCACAATTCCGGATTCGATTCCTGTATCTAGCCAGGGCACATCTGAAGAGTTTGAAGATTCGATTCCTGTATCCAGCCAGGGCATATCTGTTGACGACTATTTCCAGATTCGATTCCTGTATCCAGCCAGGGCATATCTGTTGACGACTATTTCCGGATTCGATTCCTGTATCCAGCCAGGGCATATCTGTTGACGACTATTTCCAGATTCGATTCCTGTATCCAGCCAGGGCATATCTGTTGACGACTATTTCCAGATTTGATTCCTGTATCCAGCCAGGGCATATCTGTTGACGACTATTTCCAGATTCGATTCCTGTATCCAGCCAGGGCATATCTGTGAGCAACCGATTGTAGATTCGACACCTGTATCTAGCCAGGGCATGTCTGCATGAAGAGATTGAAGATCAATACCTGTAATAAGCCAGGGAAACATCTGTCTTTCTCAAAGTACACAAGTTCTCGCTAAGGAATCTCTTATGCGATCAACACTTCCAAATGACATCTATAAGCCCATTCCCGACAAGGTTCTGTCACGTCTTCAGGTGGCATCTATAAGCCCATCTCCCTATCCACCATCTCTCTAAATGGCATCTATAAGCCCATTCCCGACATTACATTGTTGATACTCCAAAATGCGAGTGCAAATTTTCGGGCACTCTAGTGTCCAATCTCCTTTTACCCTCGCGTCACGAAAGGCAAACTTGCCAATCTAACTCTTCAGGTTCAAGAAGATTGAACAGGGGCAACTGTTGTACCCCAAAATTTTCCCTCCCATTTTCTCAACATTTTCTCATCACAAGACCCTTGGAGTTCAAGATCCAGTTAGGGTTTCCTCTGCTCAAGACTTCTCCTTACACTGTTGACCCAAATTAGGGTTTGTGTTTGCACAAAGATATTTTGACCTAAAATGCCTAAGATGACTTTCATGCTTCATGTTGGACTCCCAAGTTTATCCATACCAAGTTTCAAGTCTTGATTCCAAATTTTGCCCAGTCAATTGGACAGTTGACCTAGAAATCAACTGTATTGGGGAAAAAGTCAATTGTGGCCAATTGACAGTAAAATCTCATGAAAATTGACCCACATCAACATTATGAACTCACATGGACCATTTGATCAAGTTTGGACCATAATTCCACAAGAAATTTGATCAGATCACCAAAAGGGCAAAATGGTCATTTTTAGGGTTTTGACTGCACAAAGGCAATTTTTGACTGTTTGACCTAGCCAATGGCAAAACAAGCTCACATATGGACTCAAGGACCCCATGGAATTGTCTTTACATACTCAACAAGTTCAAAAGATCCCAAATGCACAAAATTGACAGTTGAATTTCCCAATCAATTGATCAATTTTGACTGTATACTGAAAAGTCAAACTTTAACTTTTTGGTCAAAATCAAGTGTCAAGATTCATTTTTCATCAAAACATGCCAAATCATGAAACTTGTTCATCAAGAAATCATAAATTGCAAATTAGGGTTTGAAATGAAGATTTTTCATAACTTAGAATTTTTCTAAGTTATGAAAAACCCTAATTTTTTCCTAACTTTCCCCCACTTTCACATCAAGATGCATTTGGATTCAAGGAAAAGTCAAAACATGAAAGTTGTAGCCTATTTCAAAATATACAACTTTGATTCACAAAGTTTTCCTAAAAGAAGCTTGTAGCCCAAGTTACAATTTTTGGAACAAGGGTACCAAACCATTCTTAACTTAGAGAAAATTTGACCTATTTTAGGCAGGATTTTTTCCTAACTTCAAGACCTTTTTTCACATATTTCCACTTGGAATTTCAATTTGAATTTCAAAGATGGATTGTAGTACACATTCCAAGCTTTCCAAAATGTCCAAAAACTCATCAAACAACCTCATGGTTAGGGAGAATCGAATTTGGCAAGTTGGGAAAAACTCACTTTTGATTTGGCCAATTTACATGTTCATACATTTGTGCCATTTTGAATTCAGCTTGCTTTCCTTGATTACAGGTCCTATATCCCATTTGCACTCAATAATTTAATGCTAACTCATTGTGCCAAGGCCTTATTTTGTGTGTTCAAACATTATATGCAAGATTAAGTCATTTTTAGATAAAGCATTATATCCATTTTAGAAAAGTTGCACTTTATGTCAAATGCAAATCCAAGCAAGTACATTGCAAATCCTTTTGGCACAAGTTTAGGAACTAATTACACTGATCAAGACCAAGGTATGCAGTATAGATTGGGGGCCTGCACAAGTCTAGAAACACAAGTTGACATTTGTTGCTTAAAGTTGAAGAAAGCTAGCATAACAATACACAACTCTCATTCTTGTAAACCAGAGCTTAAGCAAAGTTATCAAACACTTTCTAATCATCAAACCTAAGCTGAAACACGAGCCAACCATCTCCATTGCCTTCTCAAACACATAATCACCCTCAAACTGCCAAAACAGGGTACCTGCTGCAGATTGAGTTCCATAGCTCAATCCTTTCATGCATTCTTGCTAAAATCACTTCAAACACATCCCACATCATCCCTTGAAACTATTCCAAACCTCAAACACGACCTGTAACACTCCCAAGCAACATCACCATTTTCATTTTCTTGTTTTGCAGTTGAAGTTCCATAGCACGATTCTCTTGGTTTCCAAACAAAGTAAAGCTTGGAATAGCATCCCTGGACATCAAGGAAGCTGTACCAATCATCACCTTGCATTGAAAGCACCTCCATCACCACATACGATTCCAACTGAATAGGTAAATTCATAAACTCATATCTCTCTATCCAGGCATTGTTAGCTTTAGGTTTGTGAAGAAAATATGTCACATTCATAGCCCTGAACATGCCCATGTAATTAGTTTTCATTTATGTTATGTGTGCTGTGAGAATTTGATGTCTGAACATGGAACAAAAACTAGGTCAGGAATTGGGGGAGAAGAAATTCTCTCTCATTTCTGAGAGTTAGATCAAGTTTTTGGTATGTATGGATTCGTTGTTGGATGCTTAACATTTTTTGTGTTGTAAGTTTTTGTTAAAACTCAAAGAATCAGGATGTTTGAATCCATGTACAAAGCGCACGTTTTTGGGACAAGAATGGCTGGAGGTTGAAGAAGCTCCACGTGGGCTGGGCCTGATTTGTTATTTCTGTTTACACCCCACTTTTACTTTTAAACCCCCTTGGCCCATTATGCTTATTTTTATGATTTTTTGATCTTTTCTTTTTTGTTCTGACTTATTTATTTTTTCTTATAATATTAAAAATATAAAAAATATTTTTCACACCATTTTTGAATTTATTAGGCATTTATTTGTTTAAAATAGTATTTGTACATAAATAAATACCTAGATATACTTTTATTCAAAAATACTAAAATAATGCAAACACATTTTATTTTCCATTTTTATTTTATTTTATCTTCTGAAAATATTTTATATAAAATATACCTTTTTTATAAATATTAAATATTATTATTTTGTATATAATATATATTTAGTAAATAATACAAATACATATATATTTATTAGTACATTTAGGTTAAAAAATACAAAATATATACATTTTTATTTTTATTAATACTTAATATTAAAAATACCTTTTTTACAAATATACTTCATTTTTATTTTTATTTTTGTACATAACTAATAAATATTGTATATATTAAATAATTAATATCTTTTATTTAATAAATTAGGGTTTTGCCCTAAATACACAAAAACTCCAAAAATTAATACTTTTTATTTTGTTTATTTGACACATAAAAAATACTTTTTTTTCATACATATAAAAACATTTTTTGCATCTTACATATTCATTTTATTTTTATTTAATTTGTGCAATTACATACTTTGTAAATTCTCAATTTGATGTAATAGTCTAGGTTTAAATTCCTTGTCAAAATACCCCCATTTGAACATTTGTACCCCCTTCCCATATATTGTGTTGTAATAACTTAGGAACTTTATTTTTCGCACTTTAATGCTTTCTAAATATACCATGTTAGAATTAGGGTTTGTATGCAAATCAATTAACCAAAATAGTTTGACCTAATTTCAAGATAAACAAGCATGAAAATGGACAACACTAATCACACTTGCACCCCTAGGGTATTCCACTTGTTGCCTTCAAAAATGGGCCATATTGCATGTTAGGTCTCTTTGGGAAAAACAGACACAAATCAAATGATCATAGTCCCTCGATTACGCTTTCGAAAGTTGCCTAAAAAACGATCAAGTCCCTCCAAGGAAAAATTTCCCAAAGATACTTGGCACCATTGCAATTATGGTCTAAACGATGACCCACGCCCGTCCCTTTCACATCCTAACACAAGATTGTCCACCAAATGCAATGGTGGAACAAAATTGTTAAAAGGGTTAAAAACATAGGAGAAATCTTTGAGAAATTTAGGAGTAGACAAACTCTTAGTTACTTGAATCAAACTTGCAAAACAAAACACTTGCCTATTTTCTAAACCACACATCACTACACTTTCAAAACAACTTTCAAAAACAAATGAAAACCTTTTCAAAAGACATACACCTTTGTATACATCCCAACATGGATCATTACAAAGGTTGCCATCACATTGGCTTCTTTTCAAAACATTTTCAAACCCACACACACAAAAGCACCATTTCAAATAATTGAAAATTAAGGCAAGATGATCTAAGCAAGTAACTAAGAGCCCATGGATAACCATGGATAGAAAGGGTGCTAATACCTTCCCTTTCTATAATCTACTCCCCGAACCCAAGAAAACATCTCAAAGGTTTTTGCTGTGCTTTTTAACCTTTCCTTAGGATAAAATAAAAAGTCGGTGGAGACTCTTGCTCAACCGAAACATTTGCGAAAACAAACGCAAAACCTCAAGTCAGTTCTCCCACCGTATCACAGAACTGGAGACTCTGCTGGGGAAAAATTTAAAAGTGGAGTAACCTTAGGGCTTAGATCACCCTCTTGCATGACTAATTGTTTGATTTGATTGCTTTATAACTTGGCTCTCTTGTTTGGGTTTGCAATCCTACACCCGGATTTTGGGAAACATTCGTAGATAGTAATACGTTGTGGAAACTGTGCGGGGTATACCGACACGGTCAAAGCAATAGCTATATTAGTGCGACATATTTGTGAGTACCGGTAACCCTTGAGTTCAATCAAGGAGAGTACGGGGCCGCTGAGTGATGTCACTAAGCACTAATGACCTATAACCTTACTTGACCATCTTGGCCTTTTATTAGGGGTAGTGAGATGACCGGCTTTGGTGCAGTCCGAAGTTGGTAGATACTCGATACTACACTCATTGAGGGTTGTTTTCTTGGAATATTTTGGTCGCTAGTTAAGTGGCTAAACCAAAACAATGAACAATGAAAACAATCCAGTGATATTGAGCTCCTTAGAACCCAGTTACTATTTATAGGACAAGTTTTTAAGCCAACTACACTCAACAGGGTACTTACCTATGAAACCCCATGCAAGCCTGAAACTAGGGTTTGGTGTGATTTGCTTGTACATATGTTTGTGCATACATCATGAACATCATAAAGCATCATATGCATTTACTAACCATTTCAAGGGTTTAGATCTTCATCTTTGTTCTTGTTTTGTAGGTCATGGAAATTCCTCGCAGAAAAACCATCCAAGTTAACCTTGTGAGAATCTCTCCTCAACTCAAGGAGCTCACCTCAAGAATTCCGGAAAGCTCATCCTTCAGTGAAAGACATGGTAGACTGCTCATCTTAGTCAACACCAACATTGAAGAAGACATGATGAAAGTGCTATTCCAGTTCTTTGACCCTCTTCACCACTGTTTCACTTTCCCTGACTACCAGTTGGTACCCACTTTGGAGGAATTTTCTCAACTCCTGAGAATTCCTATCCTTAATCAACTACCTTTCAACGGTACGGAAAAGGAACCAAAGCCGGAAGATGTTGCTCGAGCATTACATCTACAGCCTTCTGACATCAAGGGGCATTGGGAAACTAGAAGTGGCGTCAAAGGTTTCTTAGCAAAATTCTTGTTTGAGAAGGCCCAAGAGTGTTGGAACTCATTGGACCTACAAGCCTTTGAAGAGATTGTGGCACTCCTTATCTATGGGTTGGTCCTGTTCCCAAATCCTGACCAGCTTGTAGAGGTCAACGCCGTCAAAATCTTCTTGTCCAGAAATCCAATACCAACATTGCTTGGGGACATCCTTCACTCATTTTACACACGAACAATGAGAAAGAGGGGTGTTCTCATGTGCTGTACTCCTCTCCTTGCAAGGTGGTTTATTTCGCACCTTCCACAATCTGTCTTGAAGAATAACCAAGGCTCAAGGTGGTCCCAACGGTTGATGACTCTTACTCACTCTGATGTACATTGGTGTTCTTGGTCCAGAGAAAATGTCATCATCATCGATCGTTGCGGAGAGTTTCCTAATGTTCCTTTACTTGGAATCAAAGGAGGTATCACCTACAACCCTTGCCTAGCTTTGAGGCAATTTGGATATGCACGAAGAGATGGCCCTCACGACATGTTGATTCCTGACCTAGTTTTTGACTTCGACAACGATGCGCAAGGACTTCGCCAAAGATTTATCAGAGCTTGGAGGATGCCCAACAAGGTTGATAGCAAGACACTGGGACACAAGAACTCCATCCCTCTTGAGCCCTATCTCAAGTGGGTATGAGCCTGAGCCCAGAGTCTAATGATGCCTTATCCTCATGTTCTCCCTGTGATTAAAGAGCCCGTCAAGGAAGGAGAGGTTCCCTACACCATCCTACATCCTGACATGCCTACATCGTGTGAGGAGATGCAGAAGAGTTGGATCCAACTCAAGGAGGAACGAAACACTTTTGAAGCCAGCTTCTACGCCAGCGAGAAGAAGGTTTTAGAGCTCACCCGCCGACTCCATGAACAAGAGGCCCTCAACACCTACATTGCGCCAAAGAGGATGCGCAACGTCTTTTTACCTTGAGAAGTTGTTTTTGTAATATTTCGCCCATGGGGCATTTATGTACTAACAAATCTTTTCTTATTAATATGACGTGCGTTCTTTTTGTCTGCAACAATTGTGAATTTTTAAAACCTTTGAATGCATTGCATAGATAGCATCTCATGCATCATGTGCATAACAGGTACCCTTTTTTCTACATGTTGCTTAATCCTCTTCGCTGTTTATTTTGAACAGTCATCATGAATCCAGAATCATCCAGTGAGCAAGCAATCAAGGCCCTTCAGGCCCAAAGTGCCCAGTTTCAAGAAATGGTCATGAGCCTGGCCCAAGGTCAGCAAGAGTTGAAGGCTTTGCTCCTAAAGAAGAAGAAGAAGAAGAGGACTGCGTTGTTCAATACTGGACGCAGGTTTGGGAACACACTCCATAACGAGGATGATCCAACTACTTCCTTTGCAGAGAAAGACAGTCCCCAAGGGGGAGGAGCTCCTAGTCCTGCAGTCTCTGACAACGAGACGGATTACAATGACGAACAATACCCTCCCGCTGCTGACAGATACAAGCAATTAGAGGACCGCTTGAGTGCCATGGAGATTCAAAATGTACCGGGGATGGATTTAGGAGATTTGGGGTTATCTTCTGGGGTGGTAATCCCACACAAGTTTAAGGCGCCTGCCTTTGCCAAATATGACGGGGCTTCCTGTCCAAAGCTGCATCTAAGGTCGTACATAAGGAAGATCCAACCTTACACGGCAGATAAAAATCTTTGGATCCACTTCTTCCAAGATAGCCTTTCGGGGTCACAGCTTGAGTGGTTCTATCAGCTAGATGGAACCAGTATCCGACATTGGGAAGATTTGGCAACCGCATTTTATAGACAATATCAATACAATTCTGACCTCGCTCCTACGCGTACCCAACTTCAGGGTATGTCTCTAGGAACGGGCGAAGGGTTCAAAGAATATGCACAAAAATGGAGAGATTTGGCTGGCAGGGTGCAGCCTCCATTGACTGATCGTGAGCTGGTTGACATGTTTCTAGGGACCTTGTCTGGTCCATTCTTCAATCATCAGGTTGGCAATTCCTCCGCTGGGTTTACGGATTTGATCCTAACGGGTGAAAGGATAGAAGCTGGCATCAGGTCAGGAAAGATACAAAAAGCTGCCTCCGCAAGTACTGAGAAGAGGCCTTTCAAGAAAGAAGCAAGTGCCGTCTATGGTCCTAGAAGACAAGTCAAGCCATAAAGCCGTCAACACATTAATGCTTTGGTCATTTCAAAGCCTGTTGCTGCTCCTCAGCAGTACAATCAACAAAGAGGTGAAAGGCCCAAAAGGCAGTATACTCGGCTGAGTATGACCTTGTCACAAATCTTACCGCAACTGCTATCAACCAGCTTGGTGACCATCAAAGAGGCTCCGAAGGTCGTGAATACTGCTTCTCCTAAGTATAACCCAAATGCCCGTTGTGCTTATCATTCTGATAGCCCCGGGCATACTACTGATGATTGCTGGGCCCTGAGAAATAAGGTGCAAGACCTTATCGATGCGAAGGAAATTCAGTTTGAGGCGCCTGAGAGGCCAAATGTTGTAACTGCTCCTATGCCCCAACATAGAGTAAATGCCGTCGAGGAAGATTTGTATGCTGTTTCGGTGAATGATGTTGTTACCCCTCTATTGACTGTTAAGAGGAACCTACTGCTAGCCGGTTTATTTTCGGGTTGTAGCAAGGGTTGCCTCCTATGTGCTGTTATCCCTACCGGTTGTCCACTGCTGAAATCAGGCATCCAAAGCCTGATGGATAGCAAAGAAATTCTGTTCAAGAAAACTGTTGTTCCGTTTGTTTCCGCTGAAGAATTATCTGTCGTCACAATTTTCAACAATCCTACCAAAGCTCCCCCGAGGAAGCCAGTCTAAATTATGTCTGTTGCACCCATTACCATTACTGTTCCGGGGCCCCTCCCCTATGAATCTGACAAGGCTGTCCCATGGCACTATGGGGAAGACGTGTATGTGCTTGGAGTGAAGCAGGAGTTCAACACCGGTACCAGTATCAGTAACATCATTGGTTCCGCCAAGATTACTCGCAGTGGCAGGCTCTTCTCGCCTGACATTGCACCACCAGTTATCCGAAAACCTCTTATCATCACACCCGCAAGTGTGCATGTTTCAAATCAAGTTCCTGTGTCTACCACTGCCGCCGAGTCCTCTGATGCTCGGGGCAAAGGACTTGCTACCGATTTGCCTGCCCGGACGGAGGCACCAAAAAAGACCGCTGTTGAAGCCTCCCAACAAGAGATGGAGGAAATCCTTAAAATCATTAAAAAGAGTGACTTCAATGTCGTCGAACAGCTGGGGCATACCCCCTCCAAAATCTCTATGCTATCATTACTGCTGTGCTCAGAGGCCCACGCCAAGGCCCTGATTTCATTTTTGAAAACGGCCCATGTGCCGCAAGAGACATTTGCAGATCAATTCACTGACTGTGTGGCTAATTTGACAGCTGACAATGGCTTGGGGTTCTCGGATGCTGACCTTACCGCCAAAGGGAAAAATCACAATGATGCCCTGCATGTCTCTATAGAATGCAGGGGCACTACTCTCGCACACGTGTTGGTGGACACCAGTTCTTCCCTGAATGTTTTGCCCAAGAAGGCCTTAGATCGGTTGGATTGCGAGGGTCTGGAATTGAAACCTAGTAACATCATTGTTAGAGCCTTCAACGGTTCTAAGAGGATGGTGCATGGTGAGGTAGACATTCCTATCCGTGTGGGTTCCCAAGTCTTCGACTCAACGTTCTACGTGATGGATATTCGTCCATCTTATTCCTGTTTATTGGGTCAACCCTGGATTCACAAGGCTGGGGCGGTAACATCCACTCTACACCAAAAGCTCAAATATCCTGTCAAAGGGAAGATTGTTACTGTGCAGGGTGAGGAGGAATACATGGTTAGTCACTTGAATTCATTCCGGTATATCGAGATGGACGGGGAGTTTATTGAAACCCCCTTTCAGCATTTTGAGGAGGTACCTCCAACGTTGGCATCAGCTGAAACAGTGGTTGAAGAAGACTTTCCCTTGAAGATGGCTTCCCTGAAGGATGCCCGAGCAGTGATTGAGAAAGGCAAATGTGCAAACTGGGGTCAGCTTCCTGACTTCACTCAAAAGACCGACAAGTTTGGGCTGGGCTTCACTGCAGAGGCTCAGAGGGCTGTGCGCAAAGAAAGGATCAGAAAGGCTCTGGTGTTTATCACCAACCCAAGGGTGAATGCTATCGAGGAGGACGTAGAGGAAGCAGAATTTGACAGTTGGATCTATCCAACCACCAACAACGGACCAAGAAACTGGACGACAAAGGATTTTACACCTATTACATTTGTCACGCAGTAATGAACTCTTTTGATTTTCAATTTGTAACAAACAATATGTTGAAACTTTTATTGGCTCAGTGTCCTACCCGGGGCATCGTAGCTCCATTTGTGAGGGCTTTTTGTATGACATTTCCATATATCATTAATCAAAACATTGGACGTTTGTTGCATTTCAAATCTTGTGCTCTTTTTCTTTCTGTGTTATATATTGCAAAACAACTATATTTACACACACTCACTTATACAGGTTTCAATCCACTCTGGATCTCACTGGTAACAACTCTGCTACTGCCAGTTATGACTTCGAAAATCTGATCAACTTGGCCGAAGACGAAGGTGAAGATGATTGCGAAGTGCCTGGTGAACTCGCAAGACTGCTACTCCAGGAAGAGAGGGCCATTCAGCCGCATGAAGAGCCCGTGGAAACAGTGAACCTGGGTACTGAGACAGATAGAAAAGAAGTCAAGATTGGTTCCAATCTAGAGTTCAGCGTGAAGCAACGATTGATCCAGATGCTACATGATTACATGGAGATCTTTGCTTGGTCTTACGAAGACATGCCTGGTTTGGATGCCGACATTGTGGTTCATCACCTGCCTACCAAGGAAGAATACCCTTCGGTAAAGCAAAAGGTTCGCCGTATGCGTCCAGAGATGTCCGAAAAGATCAAAGCTGAGGTTATGAAGCAATTCGATGCCGGATTTCTAGCAGTGACTTCTTATCCTCAATGGGTTGCCAACGTGGTGCCAGTGCCGAAGAAGGATGGTAAAGTCAGAATGTGTGTCGACTACAGGGATTTGAACAGGGCCAGCCCCAAAGATGATTTCCCTCTTCCTCACATCGACGTTCTTGTTGACAATACTGCTCAACACAAGGTGTTCTCCTTCATGGATGGTTTTTCAGGGTATAATCAGATCAAGATGGCTCCGGAAGATATGGAAAAGACTACCTTTGTCACTCAGTGGGGCACCTTCTGCTACAAGGTCATGCCGTTCGGGTTGAAAAATGCTGGGGCAACCTACCAACGTGCCATGGTTGCTTTATTTCATGATATGATCCATCATGAGATTGAAGTATACGTCGATGATATGATTGCAAGGTCCCAAACTGAGGAGGAACACCTTGACCATCTGCGAAAGCTGTTTGACCGACTGAAGTTGTACAAGCTGAGGTTGAACCCAAACAAATACACCTTTGGGGTGAGGTCTGGAAAATTGCTAGGTTTCATTGTAAGTGACAAAGGTATTCAAGTGGACCCTGCCAAGGTGAAAGCCATACAAGAGATGCCAACTCCCAAGACAGAGAAAGAAGTCAGAGGCTTTCTGGGACGACTGAATTACATCGCCTAATTCATCTCACATCTAACTGCTACCTGTGAGCGAATCTTCAAATTACTGAAGAAAGATCAAGTAGTACGTTGGAACGATGAATGTCAGGCTTCTTTCGAAAAGATAAAGGAGTATCTCCAAGAGCCACCCATTCTTATGCCACCCTTGGAAGGGAGACCTCTAATACTATACTTGACAGTGCTTGACAACTCAATGGGGTGTGTGCTGGGGCAGCATGACGAGTCTGGCCGAAAAGAGCACGCTATTTATTACCTGAGCAAAAAGTTTACCGACTGTGAGTCTCGGTACTCACTGCTCGAGAAAACTTGCTGCGCTCTGGTATGGGCTGCTCGCCGGCTGAGACAGTATATGTTGACTCACACTACTCTGTTGATTTCAAAGATGGATCCCATCAAGTACATATTCGAAAAGCCTGCCCTGTCTGGGAGAATAGCAAGATGGCAAATGATCTTGACAGAATATGATATCCAGTACACCACTCAAAAAGCAATCAAGGGAAGTGTACTGGCAGATCATTTGGCACACCAACCTATGGACGATTACCAATCATTGAATTTTGAATTTCCGGACGAAGATATCATGGTGGTAACTGATTGTGAAGTACCTGGACCGGATGAAGGACCTGAGGAAGGATCCCGATGGTCTATGCATTTCGACAGAGCCTCGAACGCTTTGGGTAACGGCATCGGCGCTGTGATCATATCCCCCAAAGGTACTCATACTCCACTCACCGCCCGACTGTGTTTCAACTGCACCAACAACATGGCAGAATATGAGGCGTGTATCATGGGTCTTCAAGCTGCAATCAACCTAAGGATCAAGTTTCTGAGTGTCTTCGGAGATTCCGCTCTCGTGATCAATCAGATCAAAGGCGAGTGGGATACGAAACACCCAAATCTTATTCCTTACAAGGAGTATGTGTTGACTTTGCTTCCCCACTTTGAAGAGATAACTTTTGAACACTTCCCAAGAGAGGAGAATCAGTTAGCGGACGCACTAGCTACGATGTCTTCAATGTTCAAAGTCAAATGGGACAATGAGGCTCCCTGGATCATTATCTGGAAGTTGGACGAACCTGCATACTGCTGCGATCTTGAGGCCGAAGAGGTGACCGAAAAACCCTGGTATCATGAGGTGAGGAGATACTTGGAAGCTCAGGAATACCCTAAAGGCGCATCGTCAAATGACAAGAAGTTCCTGAGAAGGTTTGTGGCAAAATTCTTCCTCAGCAACGGCATTCTCTACAAGCGAAACCATGATTCAACTCTACTGCGTTGTGTGGATAAAGCTGAAGCAGAAAAGATCATGGCAGAACTACATGAAGGTACATTCGGAACACATTCCAGTGGGCACACCATGGCAAAGAAAATCCTTCGTGCGGGATATTTCTGGTCCACAATGGAAGCCGACTGTTACCAACATTCTCGAACTTGTCATAAATGCCAGATCTATGCTGATAAAGTGCATATCCCTCCGGTTCCTCTGAACGTCCTGACGGCACCTTGGCCTTTTGCAATGTGGGGCATTGATATGATCGGCGAGATCCGACCGACGACATCCAACGGGCATCGCTTCATCTTGGTAGCAATCGATTATTTCACGAAGTGGGTTGAGGCAGCTTCCTACGCCACGGTAACCAAGAGCGTCGTGGCACGTTTCATTCGGCATAACCTGATTTGTCGGTACGGCGCCCCAGAAAGAATCATTACGGACAATGGTACAAATCTTAACAACAAGATGATCACTGAGCTCTGCGAGCAATTCAAAATACAGCACCACAACTCTTCTCCTTATCGGCCGAAGATGAATGGGGCTGTAGAAGCAGCTAATAAGAATATCAAAAAGATTGTGCAGAAGATGACAGTGACCTACAAAGATTGGCACAAAATGTTACCATTTGCTCTTCATGGGTATCGTACCTCGGCAAGGACGTCAACCGGGGCAACCCCCTTTTCCTTGGTCTATGGCATGGAGGCAGTCTTGCCGATCGAAGTCCAAATACCCTCTCTCCGGATAATGAAGGATGCAGACTTGAACGAAGATGACTGGATCCAGACTCGACTTGATCAATTAAACCTAATTGACGAAAAGAGACTCACCGCTAACTGTCATGGTCAGACATACCAAAAGCGGATGATCAGGGCATTTAACAAGAAAGTCAGACCACAAGAGTATCAAGTTGGGGACCTGGTAATCAAACGCATCATCCTTCCTCAAAGTGATCCCCAGGGCAAATGGACCCCTACGTACGAAGGGCCATTTGTGGTTAAACATGTGTTCTCAAGAGGAGCCATGATTCTAACCACCATGGATGGTGACGACCTTCCTCACCCCGCCAATGCAGACATAGTAAAAAGATACTACGCATGAATAAAGGACCCGCTAGGTTGACATACCTAGGCAAAAATAAGAGCTTCCCGGCGAATCAAAAGGGTTCGGGCAAAAATAAGGGATGAAATGAAAAAAAATCTATACACCCGGCAAGTCGAAAACCTGAAAAGGCGGCTTGGGCAAAAATGGGTATCCCGGTGGACTGAAAACCCGAAAGGGCGGTCCAGGCAAAAGTTAGGGATAAAGCGTAACACTATGTCTCATTGGATCACCTTGTATCCAGAATTCGGCATCAACTATCTGGCTCAGCCTTCGGCATCGATCAATCAGCTTCATCTTCAACTAAGCAGCAAAGTGATGAGATGCTTGAAGACATAAAGGCGATAGCAGAGTGGGAACCCAGTGGGAATATTGTGCACATAGCTGTTTTGTTTCCTTTTCAAAATTGTATAAACTTTATGTTATTCGGCGGCGTTCTCTTACTAGGACGTCGACCTCTTGTACAAAAAACGCCTATTTACAGGCAAATTTCAAAATCAATACAAATTCACTTTTCCAAACAAATTGCCAATTGTTTTTCCTTTTTCTGTTTTGTCTTTCGAAAAACGTCCAATGTTCATTTTTGATATATGCATTTGACATTAAATTGCTAATACTTGCATACGAAACAAAAGACTAATTACAGGTGACATCAGAAGTATGGGCAATATAGAATTGTCCAGGCAGTCTAGTTGCTTTGTCCGCCAGGGTACCAAGGTAGATTCAACTGAAGAATGTGACCAAGTTACCTCAATTCCCCAGCGGAGTGTAGGCATTCATCAGCAAGCATCCCCGGCAGTCTTGATCTAAGATTGTTCCCCGGAGGAATACAGACACCCCAGTGGAACCATTTACCAGTATAGTCTGAAGGTTTCCCCAGGAAAGTTGGAATTCATATGCCCAGCAAGTCTTGAAGCTTATCCCCTGCAGAGTACGAACGTCTCTCCCGAGCTTTATTCAAAGTTATTCCTCACAAGGGATTATAACTGGGTTATCCTCAGCTAATTACCACGGAAGATCGCCCTCGGCAAAATTCTTCTAATCCCCAGCGGAGTTCATCAAAGTTCCCCAACATAACTTATCAACACAATCCCCAGTGGAGTTTATCATTGTCATCCCCAGAGGAGTTTATCATTATTATCCCCAGCGGAATCCATCATTGAAATCCTCAGTGGAGCTCTCGTCAAAACTTCAGCGAAAGTATCTCTTCCACAGAGCAATTCCCCACAGAATAATCTCTCCAACAAGTTTATTCCCCAACGGAGTCATCTTCTCCTACCAGTGTATTCTTGCAACCATCATCCCCAGCGGAAGCAAAGAGCTCTACTCTTCAACGTCAGCCCAGACTTTAATTCCCCAGCCAATCGTCAAGGATTTATTTTCCTAGACGAAAACACATTCATAAAACATTTCACATTTCATGCATCTTGCTTACATACATGATAAAGTGCATACAACACTATCTCATTTTGAACATCGTCATGCATTTCATACATCATGACATTGCATACAACTAATGTTTTGCCTTTTCAGGGAAAAAGACAATCCAAAAGACAACTACCTTCAACTGTCACAATTCCAGATTCGATTCCTGTATCTAGCAAGGGCACATCTCCAGGGCATATCTATCAACTGTCATAATTCCGGATTCGATTCCTGTATCTAGCCAGGGCACATCTGAAGAGTTTGAAGATTCGATTCCTGTATCCAGCCAGGGCATATCTGTTGAAGACTATTTCCAGATTCGATTCCTGTATCCAGCCAGGGCATATCTGTTGACAACTATTTCCGGATTCGATTCCTGTATCCAGCCAGGGCATATCTGTTGACGACTATTTCCAGATTCGATTCCTGTATCCAGCCAGGGCATATCTGTTGACGACTATTTCCAGATTCGATTCCTGTATCCAGCCAGGGCATATCTGTTGACGACTATTTCCAGATTCGATTCTTGTATCCAGCTAGGGCATATCTGTGAGCAACCGATTGTAGATTCGACACCTGTATCTAGCCAGGGCATGTCTGCATGAAGAGATTGAAGATCAATACCTGTAACAAGCCAGGGAAACATCTGTCTTTCTCAAAGTACACAAGTTCTCACTAAGGAATCTCTTATGCGATCAACACTTCCAAATGGCATCTATAAGCCCATTCCCGACAAGGTTCTGTCACGTCTTCAGGTGGCATCTATAAGCCCATCTCCCTATCCACCATCTCTCCAAATGGCATCTATAAGCCCATTCCCGACATCACATTGTTGATACTCCAACATGCGAGTGCAAATTTCCGGGCACTCTAGTGTCCAATCTCCTTTTACCCTCGAGTCACGAAAGGCAAACTTGCCAATCTAACTCTTCAGGTTCAAGAAGATTGAACAGGGGAAACTGTTGTACCCCAAAATTTTCCCTCCCATTTTCTCAACATTTTCTCATCACAAGACCCTTGGAGTTCAAGATCCAGTTAGGGTTTCCTCTGCTCAAGACTTCTCCTTACACTGTTGACCCAAATTAGGGTTTGTGTTTGCACAAAGATATTTTGACCTAAAATGCCTAAGATGACTTTCATGCTTCATGTTGGACTCCCAAGTTTATCCATACCAAGTTTCAAGTCTTGATTCCAAATTTTGCCCAGTCAATTGGACAGTTGACCTAGAAATCAACTGTATTGGGGAAAAAGTCAACTGTGGCCAATTGACAGTCAAATCTCATGAAAATTGACCCACATCAACATTATGAACTCACATGGACCATTTGATCAAGCTTGGACCACAATTCCACAAGAAATTTGATCAGATCACCAAAAGGGCAAAATGGTCATTTTTAGGATTTTGACTGCACAAAGGCAATTTTTGACTGTTTGACCTAGCCAATGGCAGACCAAGCTCACATATGGACTCAAGGACCCCATGGAATTGTCTTGACATACTCAACAAGTTCAAAAGATCCCAAATGCACAAAATTGACAGTTGAATTTCCCAGTCAATTGATCAATTTTGACTGTATACTGAAAAGTCAAACTTTGACTTTTTGGTCAAAATCAAGTGTCAAGATTCATTTTTCATCAAAACATGCCAAATCATGAAACTTGTTCATCAAGAAATCAAAAATTGCAAATTAGGGTTTGAAATGAAGATTTTTCATAACTTAGAATTTTTCTAAGTTATGAAAAACCCTAATTTTTTCCTAACTTTCCCCCATGTTCTCATCAAGATGCATTTGGATTCATGGAAAAGTCAAAACATGAAAGTTGTAGCCTATTGCAAAATCTACAACTTTGATTCACAAAGTTTTCCCAAAAGAAGCTTGTAGCCCAAGTTACAATTTTTAGAACAAGGGTACTAAACCATTCTTAACTTAGAGAAAATTTGACCTATTTTAGGCAGGATTTTTGCCTAACTTCAAGACGTTTTTTCACATATTTCCACTTGGAATTTCAATTTGCATTTCAAAGATGTATTGTAGTACACATTCCAAGCTTTCCAAAATGTCCAAAAACTCATCAAACAACCTCATGGTTAGGGAGAATCGAATTTGGCAAGTTGGGAAAAACTCACTTTTGATTTGGCCAATTTACATGTTCATACATTTGTGCCATTTTGAATTCAGCTTGCTTTCCTTGATTACAGGTCCTATATCCCATTTGCACTCAATAATTTAATGCTAACTCATTGTGCCAAGGCCTTATTTTGTATGTTCAAACATTATATGCAAGATTAAGCCATTTTTAGATAAAACATTATATCCATTTTAGAAAAGTTGCACTTTATGTCAAATGCAAATCCAAGCAAGTACATTGCAAATCCTTTTGGCACAAGTTTAAGAAATAATTACACTGATCAAGGCCAAGGTATGCAGCATAGATTGGGGGCCTGCACAAGTCTAGAAACACAAGTTGACATTTGTTGCTTAAAGTTGAAGAAAGCTAGCATAACAATACACAACTCTCATTCCTGTAAACCAGAGCTTAAGCAAAGTTATCAAACACTTTCTAATCATCAAACCTAAGCTGAAACACGAGCCAACCATCTCCATTGCCTTCTCAAACACAGAATCACCCTCAAACTGCCAAAACAGGGTACCTGCTGCAGATTGAGTTCCATAGCTCAATCCTTTCATGCATTCTTGCTAAAATCACTTCAAACACATCCCACGTCATCCCTTGAAACTATTCCAAACCTCAAACACGACCTGTAACACTCCCAAGCAACATCACCATTTTCATTTTCTTGTTTTGCAGTTGAAGTTCCATAGCACGATTCTCTTGGTTTCCAAACAAAGTAAAGCTTGGAATAGCATCCCTGGACATCAAGGAAGTTGTACCAATCATCACCTTGCATTGAAAGCACCTCCATCATCACATACGATTCCAACTGAACAGGTAAATTCATGAACTCATATCTCTCTATCCAGGTATTGTTAGTTTTAGGTTTGTGAAGAAAATATGTCACATTCATAGCCTTGAACATGCCCATGTAATTAGTTTTCATTTATGTTATGTGTGCTGTTAGAATTTGATGTCTGAACATGGAACAAAAACTAGGTCAGGAATTGGGGGAGAAGAAATTCTCTCTCATTTCTGAGAGTTAGATCAAGTTTTTGGTATGTATGGATTCGTTGTTGGATGCTTAACATTTTTTGTGTTGTAAGTTTTTGTTAAAACTCAAAGAATCAGGATGTTTGAATCCATGTACAAAGCGCGCGTTTTTGGGACAAGAATGGCTGGAGGTTGAAGAAGCTCCACGTGGGCTGGGCCTGATTTGTTATTTCTGTTTACACCCCACTTTTACTTTTAAACCCCCTTGGCCCATTATGCTTATTTTTATGATTTTTTGATCTTTTCTTTTTTGTTCTGACTTATTTATTTTTTCTTATAATATTAAAAATATAAAAAATATTTTTCACACCATTTTTGAATTTATTAGGCATTTATTTGTTTAAAATAGTATTTGTACATAAATAAATACCTAGATATACTTTTATTCAAAAATACTAAAATAATGCAAACACATTTTATTTTCCATTTTTATTTTATTTTATCTTCTGAAAATATTTTATATAAAATATACCTTTTTTATAAATATTAAATATTATTATTTTGTATATAATATATATTTAGTAAATAATACAAATACATATATATTTATTAGTACATTTAGGTTAAAAAATACAAAATATATACATTTTTATTTTTATTAATACTTAATATTAAAAATACCTTTTTTACAAATATACTTCATTTTTATTTTTATTTTTGTACATAACTAATAAATATTGTATATATTAAATAATTAATATCTTTTATTTAATAAATTAGGGTTTTGCCCTAAATACACAAAAACTCCAAAAATTAATACTTTTTATTTTGTTTATTTGACACATAAAAAATACTTTTTTTTCATACATATAAAAAACATTTTTTGCATCTTACATATTCATTTTATTTTTATTTAATTTGTGCAATTACATACCTTGTAAATTCTCAATTTGATGTAATAGTCTAGGTTTAAATTCCTTGTCAAAATACCCCCATTTGAACATTTGTACCCCCCTTCCCATATATTGTGTTGTAATAACTTAGGAACTTTATTTTTCGCACTTTAATGCTTTCTAAATATACCATGTTAGAATTAGGGTTTGTATGCAAATCAATTAACCAAAATAGTTTGACCTAATTTCAAGATAAACAAGCATGAAAATGGACAACACTAATCACACTTGCACCCCTAGGGTATTCCACTTGTTGCCTTCAAAAATGGGCCATATTGCATGTTAGGTCTCTTTGGGAAAAACAGACACAAATCAAATGATCATAGTCCCTCGATTACGCTTTCGAAAGTTGCCTAAAAAACGATCAAGTCCCTCCAAGGAAAAATTTCCCAAAGATACTTGGCACCATTGTAATTATGGTCTAAACGATGACCCACGCCCGTCCCTTTCACATCCTAACACAAGATTGTCCACCAAATGCAATGGTGGAACAAAATTGTTAAAAGGGTTAAAAACATAGGAGAAATCTTTGAGAACCTTAGGAGTAGACAAACTCTTAGTTACTTGAATCAAACTTGCAAAATAAAACACTTGCCTATTTTCTAAACCACACATCACTACACTTTCAAAACAACTTTCAAAAACAAATGAAAACCTTTTCAAAAGACATACACCTTTGTATACATCCCAACATGGATCATTACAAAGGTTGCCATCACATTGGCTTCTTTTCAAAACATTTTCAAACCCACACACACAAAAGCACCATTTCAAACAATTGAAAATTAAGGCAAGATGATCTAAGCAAGTAACTAAGAGCCCATGGATAACCATGGATAGAAAGGGTGCTAATACCTTCCCTTTCTATAATCTACTCCCCGAACCCAAGAAAACATCTCAAAGGTTTTTGCTGTGCTTTTTAACCTTTCCTTAGGATAAAATAAAAAGTCGGTGGCGACTCTTGCTCAACCGAAACATTTGCGAAAACAAACACAAAACCTCAAGTCAGTTCTCCCACCGTATCACACATGGCATCTTCTTTAGCCTTAGTATCTTCTTCTACCAATATGGCTTCTTCAGATTTTCTGGCTTCTTCTGCCTCTTGAGCCTTAAGCATGGCTTCATCTACTTCTTTTATAGCTATATCTTATACTTCTCTTTGTTTTATAGCAATTACTTCAACAAGTCTGACTCTTTCTCTTGTTTCTTTTTTTTTAGTTACCATCTGAACATCCCAAACACTGAATGCTTTAGCAAAAGGATTCATTATTTCAACTTCAGAAGACATATACTTCTGAAACTTCTTCCAAGAACCATCCATGTCCTGAGGCTCAGTATGTGTACTTGCCTCTGCCCTTAATTTCGAAATTCTTTTCACAGCCTTAGTTCTAAAAATGTTAATGCATCCATCCAAGGTTTTAGGAACATATTTTTCATAGACAACTATGATAAGATAAACAATGTTCTTCTATCCACTAAAAATATCACACTTAGTTTTCAATAAATAGTTTTCAAGACATCTCTCAGGGCCATCTTCTTCTATCATTTCTTTGATAGTATCCACTATTCCTTCTTGAAAGAATATATCAGACAAAAATCTTCCATAAGGAATGTATGACTTAATGCGATTCCTAGACTCAGAGATAGATTTCCAAAGACAGATGAAGATAGATTGTGGCAGGCTTACTCGAGCATCATTCATCATAAGATAGATGACTGCTTGGTCATCATACCTCAGAAGGTCTTGGTTTTCCCCTATGGGAAGAAAGTTGGACATCACAAGCTTAAACCAAGCTTTGGGAATGGGTAGTAGATTTTCAAGATTGATAATCTCATATCCTGATGACATGTCATGAAGAGAATCAAATTTCTTGGACAAAATAAACCTAGATTTGACAAATTCAACAGTCACACCAACATTTTCATACCCAGTTGCAAGAGTGATTGAGAAGGGAGTAATGGTGATGGAAATTTCAAAGATATAGGAAATGATAAATCCGTTTTCATAATCAAGATAAGCATGCTTCCATAATTCTTTAACAAGATTCACATAGACATGTTTCTTCAGCATTGTGAAGTATCTTGTCCATTAGTGAGAGTAGAACACATCTAAGATGCTGGAAGCAATGTTACTTTCAAGTGAAGAAAGTTTAATTTGTTTTTCGATGATGATCTCAAGAAGATCTTCATTTCCAAGAAAGGTTGATTGAGGCATGATGGACAAATGAGATGAAAGATCTTGATAGGAATTAGTTTATGAGAGGAAAATATAAATATGATATAAATATGATATATATATATATATATATATATATATATATATATATATATATATATATATATATATATATATATATATATATATATATATATATATATATATATATATATATATATATATATATATATATATATATATATATATTCAAGTGGGTGAAAGAGGTTGTACTAATCTGTAAGAATGACATAGATCACTGACATAAGACAAGAATTTAAAAGAAGGGGAATGGAGTGAATTAGTCTTTATAAAGACAGAGTACCATACAGGTTCCAAATAAGGACTTTGAGTGAATCAACATTTAGAGGTGGCAGACCGGAAACTGATATAGCAAAATATTGAACATAGTTGCTTAAATGAGCAGTTATCATCACATACATCATACGTAAAATTTCTGGCTCATTCTCAAGAGAACTTACGTGTTCACATTATCCAAAGAATTGATTAAAATATTTTTCCCTTGGAAAGAGAGAATGTTCCAGATCATGAGATTTTTACTTAACCAGAAAATTCACAACTTGGAGTTGCACAAACATTTGGAATGTTTGTGTTTAAAACATCTTCTAACTTTTTGTTGTACCCCGAAATTTTCCCTCTCATTTTATTCAAGACATGCTCATAGAGATCCCCAAATGCTCAAGGTTGACTAAGAATTGACCAGACAAATTCTCCTCCTAAGCAATAGATCTCCAACTAGGGTTTCATTTTTCACAAAGAAGTTTGGGTTTCAAAGGCCTCAAGTTATTTCCATGGTCCCTAATATGTCCCCAAGAATTCTCATGCCAATTTTCACGCCTTGCATTACAAGTTTGCCCAGTCAATTGCTCAGATGACTAGAAATCAACTGTATTAGGTCAAAAGTCAACTATGGCCAATATACAGTCAAACTTCAAGATTTTTGGTCAATATCAACATTTTGAAGTTATATTCATAATTTGATCAAGTGTTGATCATGATTCCTCAAGGAATGCTCTTAAATTTTTAAGAATAAAAAATTTCTAAATTAGGATTTCTATAGGAGAAGTCAACTGAACTTTGACCAGGCATAACTTTCACATGCTTCATCAACTTTTCCCCAAACAAATCCCATTTTGAATAAACTTCAATTCTCTACAACTTTTATTTTATTTTAAATTCCAAAAGATGCATCATTTGAAAGATATGATCTCATACGTTACAGGTCATTTTCAGAAAGTCAACAAAAGACACTTTTTTTCAAGGCAACTTACATCAAGATGATTTCTCCAAATACAAAAATGATTAAAAGAGAAACTGTAGAGGACATCTTGAGCTTTCCAAAAATTCCAGAATCATCTTCAAAAGATGAAATTTGAGAAAGTTATGAAGTGCCCAAGTTGGGCAATTTTCAAGAAAATGCATGAAATCTCAATTGAGAAATTTTGTGATTTTAAGTTATCGGGCCTAGCTTTTTGGAGGTCAAACATACTCATGATATGTCCAAGGACCTATAAATCTATCCATGCATTATTTTGATTTTGATTTTGATTTATTTGAATTTTTATTCATTTAAATATGAATTAAATCAAATAAAATATGAAAACTAATGGGCTAGTGCATATGGGCTTGGCTTGATCCATCATAAAGCCCAATAATTCGTGCAAGATACATAGAAAGTGTCTAGGTTCATGCAAAATTCGAAAAGGGCAAGAATCAAACAAAAATGGCAATGGATCATGAAGTTTGGAAACTTTTCAAATTTTGATTTTTTGTTTTAAGGCCATGGTTAATGGCTTGATTCTTTCCATGATGGTTTACACTCCTCTCTTCCCTCTATAAATACATGACATTGCAAGCAAGATAGGACACACACCAAACTGCCTAGAGATTCTCTTAAAATTTTCACAAAATTCTCAAGAATTACAAAATTCGAAACTCAAACTTCCCGCCCATATTCATCAAAACCAAGCCTTGTATCGCGTTTCTGAAGCTCCAAGGATCTCATTCCTATCCTTCTTGTAGATTGAAGCACGCTAGAATACGCCTACAAGGTTGCTCCAGTTGGGTAAATTTTTCAATCTCAAAATTTTTAATTCTCACGTTATAAATTATTTTTAAACACGCATACATGTTCACACTGATGCTTGGATTGTTTTAGAACCATTGCCTTTGAGTTTTGACGCAGGAATCCAATTCTACCATTGGTAGGGCTCATGAACTTTTGAGTTTCAGATCCAACACTACGAGCGATTTCAGACCAAATCAATACCATGGTTGGATTTGTAGCACATGTCCCATTTATTATTATTTTTTGCTTTATTTCATTTTCATTTGTCTCTTTTATTTCAATAGTTTCTTTTGCTATTAATAAATCATAAAAGACATCATAAAATCAAATAAACCAAAAATAATTAGACTTAGATTTTTATTAATTAAATTAATTTTAATTATTTATTTTAATCACCTTTCTTTTTTTTTAATTAATTAATCAATTAGAAATAGGATTAATTTAATTTTTAAATATTTTTCTTAATAATAATAAAAAACAAAATAATATTAGATTTTTTTCTATAGTTAATTTTTAATCAATGTTCATTTTCTTCTATTAATTTAAATTAGATTTAGCTTTTTAATTTTCAATTTAAATATTTTCTTAAAAAATAAACAAAACTGTTGTACCCCAAAATTTTCCCTCTCATTTTACTCAAGACATGTCCCTTGAGATCCCAAACTTGCCCTAGGATGACCAAAAATTGACCAGATAAGTTTTCCTCCTAAGGCAATAAACCTCTAACTAGGGTCTCAGTTTTCATCAGGATGTGTGAGCTCCAAGGGTCTCAAATGTTGTACATGGTCCTAATATGTCCTCAAGGTTATCCATTCCAAATTTCATTCCATACACAACAAGTTTTCTCAGTCAACTGCTCAAAGGCATAAAAATCAACTATATTAGGTCAAAAGTCAATTGTGGCCTATATACAGTCAAACTTCAAGATTTTTGGTCAACATCAACATTTTAAAGTGATATCCATAATTTGATCAAGGGTTGACTACGATTCCTCAAGAAATGCTCTTAACTCATCAAAAGTCAAAAATGGCAAATTAGGGTTTCTATAGGAAAAGTTAACCAAACTTTGAACAAGCATAACTTTCTCATACTTTATCATAAATTTTTCCATCAAAGCTCATTTTGAAGATAATCCAATTCCCTACAACTTCTCTTCAGCCCTCAGGATCAAGAAATGCCCCAGTTAAAAGATACAAGCTTATACATTATAGGTCCTTTCAAAAAGTCAACAAAACACCTTTTGGGTCAAAGCTCCTTACATGAGCATGGAAGATCCAATTGAAATGAAACCAAAAGGTTATTTATAGGACATTCTAATCTCTCTAAAAAGTCCAAGAATACCCTCTTAGGGTTAAAAATGAGAGAGATATGCATTGCTAAAGTTGGCCAATTTTTGGAAAAATGCATGAAGCCAATATTGATCAAACTTGAATTTTTTCCAAATGGGCCCATCTTTTCATGCTTGAAACTTGTTTCTAACATGGCCCACGACCTCTGAGCTCACCCATACAACATTTTATTATTTATGTTATTTATTTTGATATTTTATTCATTAAAATTCAAAATTAAATAAAGAAATAATGGAGATAATGTAAGATTTGATTTGGGATCTTTTTCCATTAAGTATTGGGCAAGATTTGCTGATTATGTCAAGGGAAGCTCGTGGAGGGAAGACAAGATTTGATTTAGTCCAAAATAAGTCAAAAATCACATAATTAGAAAGAAAATATTTCTCATGAAAGCATGGATATTCTTCCATATTTGTTGACCTAATAGTGTCTCATATATATGCACAACAATTATAGACCTAACACGCGCGCAACAGCCCCAAAAGAACCCTAACACTTCTCATAAAATTTCGAAGAGTGGTGCAATTCGTGATTCCCATTCGCAGCCAGCTTCAAAGCATTCTAACCATTCCTTGGTGTTCCCGAGGTAAGCTTAGGTAAGCATGGATCATCATCTATAGCCATAACACGCTGAAACTCATTGTACATAACTCATATTTTCATAATTTTTCTGTCTATCGTATTTTAAATTATAGCCCATTTCAATTCGTTCTAATCCCATTAACATGATCACATGATGATAAGGAAGAGATCTGGGAAATCATTGATGAGCTTTGATGGCTAAATAGCCATCTGTCATGGCTAGGGCATAATGAACTGCAAGCTTCGTATCTCCCTGTACAGGGGCCTTCAGACCAAACGGACACCACCACTGGATTCGCAGCCCTCGAATTAGGGGGGTAGGGACCTTCTTTTGCATTTAACATTGCTATTTTGCAGGTTTGATGATTGAAGCCCGTTAGAGAAGACGACCGGAGTGTTGACTCTGGCGTCGCTAGGGTTTTGAATAAGGAGAAGGCATACGTGGCACAATCCACTCTTTTAATTGGTCCATTCAAATATCCAGGGCCCACTGGGGTGCATGCGTGTACACCTCAACATCTTTTTGGTGTTTCCAATATATTATCATTTTGTCATTGGTATAAAAGATCAACATGTTGGCTGAGTGGTAAGAGGAACGTGTGCAAAGGGAGAGACCTGGGTTCGATACCCAGGTATGGAGTTTTGTTTTTCTAACAGGTTTCATACAGATTCAGTGTGCACAGATCCAAGGCGTGCACCATAGGCCATCCAATTCACATCATCAGATCCTAGTTGGCTTGGATCCAGCGCCTCCAAGCGTGCAGCCCCACCATAGACTCTCTAGATGCTTCCTTACCAGATCCAACGCAAGGGTAATGGGCCAACAGATCCGGGCCTTAACAAAAATTCAGCCAACACCCCCCAATTTGCTTCTTACTCCAGGCCCATTTCTCTCTTTTTTAATTTACTTTATTTTTCTTTTTTTAATTAGTTTATGTTTTTTTAAATTCATTTTTTTAATCATAAAATCAACAAAAAATCACAAAAAAGAGATTTAGGTTTTTTTAAATTAAAATTAACTCTTGCAAATCAATTTAATTTAATTGATTTTAACTTGTTTTCTTTAATTTAAAATTAATTAGAAATTATGTTAAATCTCAATTTTTTTTTCATATAAAATACCAAAAAATATTTTTATTAAGCAGTTAGATTTTTAGGGTTTCAAACTTGTTCCCATCTTAACTTTCGTGCGCTTATTATTTTCCGTTTTATCATTTTTCAATTTATTGTAACTGTTTCCCGGTTTATAATAGTTTAATTAGGGTTTAAATTTCCGCATCTGATTATGTAATTGCCCCGAGGCCATGTAATAACTTAGGAGTTTTTATTTTCCGCACTATAAACTGCTTAGATGAATGGCTAATAGGATTGCATGGAAAGATAACGATTAATTGAACATAGAATAACCTAATTCAAAGATAACATATCTGAATCAAGCAGACTTGCACATGCTCACCCCTAGGGTATTTCCCATTTTGGGTGCCTTCGAAACGGTCATAATTCTCGAAACGTTGGAATTTTAGTGGTTGTCCTTTAGTTCAAGAGATCACAAGTCCCTCGATGACCCTTTCGATTGTTGCCTCGGTTAAAATGTGATCTTAGAACTTTAGGACAACTACTAAGAGTTCTTGCCCAGTTTCCTTAGTGACCATAAACGTCCCTTTCGATAGTACCTCAAGCATCCAACGATAGGGCTACCTACTCACTAATAGTAGAATAACACTATCTAAAGGAAAGGAGGAAAAGAACACCTTTTTCGAGTAGGTAGATGGCTATTAAGTACTTGCTCAAAAAACAACTTTTTCACACCACACTTTCAAAATTCTTTTCAAAAACGCTTTATCAACACTCTTGAGGACTGATACAAGAGTTATCATAAAGCAAACAAAACTTTTCAAAACACACAAACACGAAAGCAATTTTCAAAAATGAGCAAGTACCTAAGAGCCCATGGAAAACCACAGATGGAAAGGGTGCTAACACCTTCCCTTTCCATAATCTACCCCCTTACTCAGAAACATCTGGAAAGGTCTTTTCTGTTCTTTTCACCCTTTCCTTGATTGGATAAAAGAAAATTCGGTGGCGACTCTTGCTTACCGCACATTTGCGAATACAATACGTAAACCAGTATTAACAGTCGGTTCTGCCACCGTATCACAAAAACAAAAACAACAAAAATTGTCATAATTTTCTTACAACTTTTTTTGGGTTTTTAGACGTTCCTTCTTAATCTTTGCATGTTCTTTATTTTCCGCATTATTACTTTTGAAATATTGTATCTGCCCATGGTTTGTAATAGTTTAAAATTAAGATTTCTTTACTGTTTTTACCCCCAGTTTTGGACTTGTAATTTCCCCCTCCCCGAAGCCATGTAATAGTTATTTTAAATTCTGCACTTTAAAGTTTATGCACTTGTATATATATTGAACTGTTAGATGTATGCCTAATAGGATTGCATGACAAGAATTAAAAGTAAATGTTAGCAAACTTAAACATCAAAGACAAATAACTGAAACACAACACACCCGCACATGTGCACCTCTAGGGTACTTCCACTTTGGTTGCCTTCGGAATAAAACATGCATAACTATCGAATGTGAGAGATTTTAGTGGCTACCCTCTGGTTTAACGATCATAAAATGACCCTTTCGATGTTACCTCGGTACATGATCTTAAAATATTAGGGTAGTTACTAAAGTATCTTGCTAAGTTGTCTTTGTGATTGTACGATGACCCTCGATTGTCCCTCAAAATATCCAATGATAGGGCTACCTACTCACTAATATTAGGATAACACTGTCTAAAAGAAAATAGGAAAAGAACAAACCTTTTCGAGTTGGTAGATAGTTCTTAGAGGCTTGCTCAAATAAAACATTTTCCACACATACACTCATTTCCAAAAATATTTTCAAAAACACTTTGTATACGTTCTCAACAATACGAGAAACATTACAAAGTTCATCGCACTAAGGCATCTTTTCAAAATAATTTTTTTCAAACACACAAACACACAGTATTTTTAAACGAGCTAGCATCTAAGAGCCCGTAGATAACTACGGATGGAAAGGGTGCTAACACCTTCCCTTTCCATAATCTACCCCCTTACTCAAATAATCTCGAAAGGTCTTTTTCTGTTCTTTTCAACCTTTTCTTTGTTGGATAAAAGAAAAATCGGTGGTGACTCTTGCTTACCGCAATATTTGCGAATACAAATGCAAAAGCAGTATAACAGTCAGTTCTCCCACCGCATTACAGAACTGGTGACTCTGCTGGGGAATTATAAAAGTAGGGTTACCTCAGAGTTTAGATCATTTTAACTGCTTTCCTTGTGTGTTTTGTATGCTTTATTTTTTTAAAGTGGTTGCTTGGGTTACTGTTAAAGATCCTATACCTAGATCTGGGGTACCTTTTTAGGTAAGTAGCAATAAATCATGGAGGTTGTACGGTGTAGACCGATACGGACAAAGTGATGACTACATTAGCGTGATAATTTGGCTTGTACTAATGTTCCATGAGTCAATCAAGGATAACATTAGGCTTACTCATATTATCATTAAGCGCTAAGTGATATTTAGAACCTTTAATTGACCCATCCTAGCCACCAGAAAGTAGTGAGACAGTCGACTTTTGTTCCGACCGAAGATTGGTTGATACTCGATGCTACACTCATTGAGATTGGACTTTTGGGATATTTTGGCCGCAATACTTAGGTGCTTGAGCTAAAACAATGCCTGACGGAAAGGTTAATGATATGAGACTCCTTAGAATTCAGTTACTATTACTAGGAATAATTGAGCCAACTGAAACTTCAAGAGATTACTTATATTTAAAACCTCGTGCAAGCCTTTAAACCTAAGGTCTTTGTGTGACTTGTTTGTGTTTACTATATTTGTTTTTAAGCATAATCATAACATCATGAACATCATAACATATCATTTTCACTAACCGTTTCAAGGACCTGTGGATTTATCTCTTCTCTGTTTTGTAGGTTATGGATTCAACTCGCAGAAAAACCATCCGGATCAACTTTGTAGAAATTCCTCCCAATCTTAAGGAGTTGGTCTTAAAAGTTCCTGAAAGCTCAAAATTCAACAAAAGATATGGTCACTTGCTCATTTTGGTTACTACCGGTGTTGACGAAGGTTTAATGAGCGTCCTATTCCAGTTCTTCGATCCTAAGCACCATTGCTTCACATTTCTAGATTATCAGTTGGTGCCCACGCTGGAAGAATTATCTAAGCTACTTGGTTTGCCTATATTGGAGCAGATACCTTTCACTAGTTTAGAATAAGACCCAACTTCTAAAAATGTTACCATAGGCTTGCATTTAAATCCATCTGACATTGAATCCAATTGGGAAAGAAGAATTGGGGTTAAAGGTCTTCTTGCAAAGTTTCTAATGAAGAAAGCTCAGGTATTCCTAGACGCCATGAGTTACCATTCTTTTGAAGATATCTTGGCTCTCTTGATCTATGGGTTGGTTTTGTTCCCTAATTCAAACCAACTTATAGATGTCAATGCCATCAACATTTTCCTTACTCACAATCCAGTGCCTACATTTCTCGGGGATATTCTGCATTCACTCCATACATGTACTATGAAGAAGCGAGGAACTATTATGTGTTGTATGCCTTTGTCCTATAGGTGGTTTATTTCGCACCTTCCTTGATCAATAATGAAGAATGAGTTAGGTTTAAGGTGGAATCAAAGGTTAATATCTCTCTCTCACTTTGATATCTATTGGTGTCCTTGCTCTCAAGAAGACATCTCTTTTATTGATCGCTGCGGAGAGTTTCCTAATGTGCCACTCCTTGGCATTAGAGGAGGCATCACCTATAACCCTTCTTTAGCCCTACGTCAGTTTGGTTACGCACGGAGAGATGGTCTTCCTGATATGCTCATCCAGGGTATTGTGTTCAACTATTCAAATGATCTGCAAGGTTATCGTCAGAGGTTCATCCGCGCTTGGGGCATAGTTAAGAAGACTGATAGTAAGACTTTAGGGCGCAAGAACTCCATCCCTTTGGAACCTTACCTCAAATGGGTGCGAGCTTGTGCTCAAAGTCTTATAATGCCATATACTGCCATCTTACCGGTGATCTTAGAGCCTATTATTCAAGGGGATGAATCTCGCATCATTCTTCATCCTGATATGCCAACAAACTTCGAGGAATTGCAAAGGTCTTGGATCCAACTCAAGGAAGAACGAGACACCTTTGAGACCCAATTTTATGCCAGTGAGAAGAAAGTGTTGGAACTGACGAAGCAGCTTCACGAGGAGCAGAGTCTTAATGCCTATATCAGCACGAAAAGGAAGCTTCCATGGGAAACCTAGAAGTTTTAGAAGTTTTAATTGTTATTTCTTTGAAAATTTTGATCTCATTTGAACCTACTAATAAAAATTCTTTGTTTCTGTTTTGATTAAAAGAGTTTAAATCCTATGAGGTCCTTGAAAACATTGCATAAGCATATCATGCATATCATCACATAAACAGGTATTTTAAGACAGGTTTCTTATCTTTTCGCTGTTTATTTCAGCAAAAAGAAATTAGATTTAGCTTTTTAATTTTCAATTTAAATATTTTCTTAAAAAATAAACAAAACAAAAACAACAAAAATTGTCTTAATTTGCTTAGAACTTTTTTTGGGTTTTTAGACGTTCCTTCTTAATCTTTGCGCGTTTTTTATTTTCCGCATTATTACTTTGAAATATTGTATATGCCCATGGTTTTTAATAGTTTAAAATTAGGATTTCTTTACTGCTTTTACCCCCAGTTTTGGACTTGTAATTTCCCCCTCCCTGAAGCCATGTAATAGTTAGTTTAAATTCCACACTTTAAAGTTTCTGCACTTGTATATATATTGAACTGTTAGATGTATGCCTAATAGGATTTCATAACAATAATTAAAAGTAAACGTTAGGAAACTTAAACATCAAAGACAAATAACTGAAATACAACACACCCGCACATGTGTACCTCTAGGATACTCCCACTTCGATTGCCTTCGAAATAAAACATTCACAACTCTCGAATGTGAGAGATTTTAGTGGCTACCCTCTGGTTTAAAGATCATAAAATGACCCTTTCGATGTTGCCTCGGTGCATGATCTTAAAGTCTTAGGGTATCTACTAAAGTATCTTGCTAAGTTGTCTTTGTGACTGTACGATAGCCCTCGATTGTCCCACAAGATATCCAATGATAGGCTACCTACTCACTAATAGTAGGATAGCACTGTCTAAAGGAAAAGAGGAAAAGAACAAACCTTTTCGAGTAGGTAGATAGTTCTTAGATGCTTGCTCAAATAAAATTTTTTCCACACATACACTCCTTTCCAAAAATATTTTCAAAAACACTTTGTATACGTCCTCAATAATACGAGAAACATTACAATGTTCGCTGCACTAAGGCGTCTTTTCAAAATAATTTTTTTCAAACACACAAGCACAAGGTATTTTCAAACGAGCTAGCATCTAAGAGCCTGTAGATAACTACGGATAGAAAGGGTGCTAAAACCCTCCCTTTCCATAATCTACCCCCTTACTCAAAAATAATCTCGAAAGGTCTTTTTCTATTCTTTTCACCCTTTCCTCTGTTGGATAAAAGAAAAGTCGATGGAGACTCTTGTTTACCGCAACATTTGCAAATACAAACATAAAACCAGTATAACAGTCAGTTCTCCCACCATATTACACTTGTAGAAGTATTTTTATAAGAATTTCTAATAAATTATAGATAAAATAAAACATACCGTTGAGATTCTGAAATCTTCATTGTGATTCTTTTATTTGAGTTCTCTACATTCTGGTTTTGACTTTAGCTTATCCTTGATAAAGCTTCTGATCAGCTTCGTTCTGCATCTATTTTCTTCAGAGTGATCTTTCAGAGATTATGAATTATCTTCATATTGATTCCTCTTATTTCTTTGAGTATTCTCAGTTTTCTGATTTGAGAAAAATAACCTTCTTCTGAACTCTAATCTCTAATTTGAGAGCTAGGACCAGTCTTCTCTTTAGTTGATCTCTTCATTCTTCTGTTTAGAATCACCCGTCTAACTTCTTGAGAATAATCCTTATAGGACAGATATTATGATCCTTTATTATCAGAACATCCATTTTTTTGTCAAACTTCCTTTGAACAAAAGCTTATTTTTCAGAAGGTTAATATTTCATGAACTTCTGAGAAGCTACGTGCTAGAGAGAATTAACTATAATTACCTAACTTCTTCTGAATTTTTGATTCCTCGAACAATTTGAAAAATCTGTTCTAATACAAATATCAATAACCTTTGATGATTTTGATTAACAATCTTGTTCTTGCAATGCTGAGCTAACTTATTTAGAGTTAGTTTTTGATCATACTTATTATGATTCAATGGTCGTTCTTTCCTCAGTAATGTCTGGTCACCTACAAAGCCTCTTTCGACAGAGATAATGTTTAGATCTTCTGCATAAGATCTTCTGTCTGCTTGAATAGACAACTTTATCATGAGGTTCTTATGTACCAGAAGATAACAATCTTTCTTCTTTTGAAAAGATTCCCAATGAGATCTTATGAGAAAGTCAAGAAAGGACTAATCTATTTCTTGAAAACATCTCATACTCTCAAGGAACTTAATCTAAAGCATTCAACGGATATAACTTCTTATCTGATGAATCTTTTCTTGTTATCTTGTTCTTCAATTTTCTTATTTTAGACAGTAGTTGAAAATTGAATAACTATCACCTTAGAGTATTTATTCACACAACATCTGGATCTTTATCTGACACTGTTAGGTGTTTTATATCCATCAATAACTGAACCTAGCTCTGATACTAATTGAAGGTGTAAAAATACAAGAAGGGGGGTTGAATTGGGTTTTCCTTTCTTGAATTTTTTTTGCTTCTAAGCATTGTTTGTTAAACAACGCATCTGGATATTGCTTTTAAGCAATGCTTCTAATTAAGTTATGAAAACATAAACTATTAGGCATAAGCAAAATTAAAGAACACGTGATATATCCTGGTTCACTTAAGAAACCCCAAGCTAGTCCACTCCACCCATCCAAGGTTATTTCACCTTGAACTCAAGGACTTAATCCACTATAACCAATCTGACTACAATCGCACAGGAAACTACTAGTGACTAACATCCAATGACACGTTCATGGATCCAAACTGGATATAACATTCATTGGCCCAATAGAATTCGATCCCTCAGAATTTCCTACCAAGATTTCCTTCTAATGATGTCCATCAGTGATATCACAAGGTTGGTTTTCACTCAGTCCCCTTTGAGATATGACTACCATTGACTCAATAGAATCCACTACTAGGATTTCATAATGACCTTCAGTCACTATCTTCTTGAGCACAAACCTTCACTCAGCCTCTCAAGGTATCATCAAACAACTGTTTGATTTACATTTTTTTACAATAAAATGCTTCTACACAAGCTAGATGTAAACATAATTTAAGCATACATCAGAAGATCCTAATACACACTAAAAATATTACATTGTATTGTAGCATCAATGTGTGGTCTTATTTTCTTTAAGTTGCTTCTTCATGGACAACAACCTTAAACACTTGAATCACTGAAGTCTTCTTCTTCATACGCTTCTGGAAGCTTTATTGATCTTGACGTAGTAAAGAGAAGAACTTCTTCATCTTGATTCACCTTAGAACATAATGGAAAGCAGACCTTGTTCTATTTTCTTTTATGATCATTTTAGAGCACAACATTTGTGTTGTGGATTTGTAATTGGAGATTTCATGATCATCTTAATTAACTTCTGCAGATTAGCAAGCTTTGTGCAACATATGAAATTAAGAACATTGTGAATCAATGATTTCATTGTAATCATTATCAACATTATTGAAGAATAATTTTGATAACAGTTGTTCTTGTTGTTGTTATAGTGGTTGATAGCTTTTTGGTTGTGTTCTAATAATGACAACTTTCATTTTTAACATTGAACACCAACAACATTTTAAACATACGATTCTTTTCTTATATAGCCAAGAAAAATAGATTCGTTGGCTATTTGAAAAATATTTGTTACAAATAGTGTTGCTACGTCCTTTTCTCTTCCATAATTCAAGCTAGTGGAGAGGTAGTGGAATAAGGCTTTTTCGTACTTTGTACTATTGTAATTTGTACCAATGTTAACGTTATATTATTTCCTTCTACACTTCAGAGACTTCTGCTAGCATAAGTTTAGAAGCGGGAACATAACATAAGATCTTCAGAACTTCAAGTCTTCAGAGTCTTCATAATTGTGTCTTTAGAGTCTTTAACACTTGGCCGTGAGAACCTGTTGTAGAGAACCTTGGATCAGAAGAGCTTCAAGTCTTCAGAGTCTTAAGAGTTGCGTCTTTTGAGTCTTCATCACTTGGTCTTGAGAACCCTTTGTAGAAAACCTTAGATCTTTGGAACTTCAAGTCTTTGGAATCTTCAAAACTTCCGTCTTTAGAATCTTTAGCACTTGGTTCTTTAAGAATCCTTTTAAGAAGCTTGTTATTAGAAACACAATTCTTCAACATCTGGACTTCAGTAGGAATGTTGTTTCAGATCTTTTAACTTTGTATTCTTAAAACAAGTTGTCTTTTTAGAAACTAAGTTTTTTTAGCATCTAGACTTCAGTAGAAACATTGTCTTTAGATCTTCTAACTTTGTTTCTTTGGAACACACTGTCTTTAGAAACTTGAGTCTTTAGCATCTGGAATTAAGTTAAAACTTTTATCTTCAGATCTTCTGACTTCTCTTTTAGAACCTGTTATCTTTAGAAACACGAGTCTTCAGCATCTGGACTTAAGTAGCAACTTTTGTCTTCATATATTCTGAGTGGTTTCTTTAGATAAACATCAGAGCCTACACTTCAGAGCCTTTTGGAGTGTCTTGCTACTATTCAACAGAACTTGTGTAGCGCATAAGAGGAACTAATTCTCTTCTAATGTCTTGGCCACGCCATCCATCAGAAGTAGAACCTATTTGTTAAGTACTCAACAATAACAAACATTAGAGTATCAAAATTGTTCATACAAACATACTCATTTGTTATCATCAAAACTCAGAAAATATTGCATAACCAAATATTGTTCTTATAGGAAGTGCTTAGATATTTGGTTATTTGCAATGAATGGTAGAAGGGGGACCCTTACCCTTTCTAGGATTATATTGAGGTTTGTGATTCTGTTTTGAATTTTTGTTGATGTATGTAAATCTGAATTTTTTAGCATGATTATTTTAATAATATGATTTTATTATTGATTTTCATGTGGATTATATGATATAAAATTATGTTTATGTATGTTTTGGATTTCCTCTATTGTTGTGTTGAAAAGATTTGAAACATGAACACGAATCCTTATAATTGATGAATAAAAATGTGAAACCAATGTTGTATTAGTGTAATCTTAGTGGGTAATTACATAATATGTTTTTCTGTTAGAATTGGAATGTTGGATGTTGAATTCGGAGTCCCAAACGGGTTCTATTCCAGAAAATGCAAATTCCGTATTCTTTAATAGCATGACGGTCGTCTTGTGAATGGTCATTTGGTCGTTACACGTTCCAAAAAGGTACAGGTGTCACCTAGCTGACAGGGAAACCTTCATGTCTCCACACTTGGATTACAAGTTGGTCGTCATTGGAATTATTATGAGTTTAATTATTATGAGTTTAATTAATTGTAATGGATTATTATCATTGTTGGATAATAAGTTGATTGATCTAAATGTGGTTGTTGAGTTTATTATCAATTATATAGATGCATATAATGATGTTGTATGAATAATTATGTGGAGACTACATAATCGTTGTTGTTATGATAGTAGTTTTAAGGGGGAACTACGTTGTAGCTATGTTGCATGTTATTTATGGTTCGAATGGGGGTCATAAACATGTTTGTTGTTGTTGCTACATCAATTATATTCCATATATTATTTGTGTCATTATTGTGAAAGAGGTGAGTTAGGAGTCTAGAAGGGTGGACGAGTAACTTGTCTCGAGTCTAGAAAGGTGGGCTCGGGGTTCAGAAGGGTGAATATGGTTCATATGAAAAACCATCATTGATTTGGTACCACATGCATAATTTCGATGTTGTGAGTCACATTGCATATATATATATATGGAATGAGTGTGAGATTGTTATGATGTTGCTAGTGTAATGAATATGTACAGATAATCAGAACTAGAGTTTCGTTGCTATGAATGGAAGATAGCCTTTGGAGCTACCTTCGTTTATTTATTGTTTAACGCATTTTAGTGGTTTAGTGCTCTGATCTTGTAACATCAGGAACAAGACGTTTTTGTTATGTTTTTAAGTTAGTGTTGAATTATGATGTTAAAGTTTAATACTTTATTTAGAAGTTAAAATTAAAGTTGTTATTATGTTAATTTTTGCTACATGTTTGCAGATGTTTTGAAAAGTTTGTTGGATGGTTGTCGAAGTGACATCTTAAATTGTCAAGTAATTCTTCTTATATAAGTTTTGGGGTTTAAGGTATTACATAGTGGTATTAGAACAAGTTGGTCCATCTGGCCAGGTTTTTGTAACGTTGTTTGTCCCTAGTAGATGATAATTGTGTAAACATTATCGGTGTAATGTTTCTTCTAATGGTTATTTGCTAGTGTGTAGAGAAATGGATGGAGGTAGAAACATGATGCAATTGCTGAGGCTTTGGAATCACTAGCTCCAGTAATGGCATAGTGAACCAGAATAATCAGAATGATGGAGTTGTTGATAAATCAAGTGAATTGGGGAAGTTTCAGAGAAATAAACCGCCGACCTTTAAGGGCATATATGATACAAAAGGTGCACATACATGGCTCATAGAGATTGAGAAGATTTTTAAGTGATGGCTTATATTGATGCTCATGAAGTGTTGTTATGTACTCATATATTGTATGAGGAAGTTGAAGACTGGAGGGATAATGAATGTCATGGAATGGAAGATGAAGATACAGAGGTTACTTGGGTTGTGTTCAGATCTGAATTTTTAGAGAAGTACTTTCCAGAGGATGTGCGCAGTAAGAAGGAGACCAAGTTCCTTAGGTTGAAATAAGGAAATTAAGAAGTTGTTGAGTATGCAGCTAAGTTCGAAGAGTTGGTGAAATTTTATCCATACTATATAGTGCGATAGATGAAGTATCAAAATGTATCAAGTTTGAAAGTGGCTTACGACCCGAGATCAATCAAGGTATTGAATATCAGAAGATTCACCCGTTTTATGTGCTGGTGAATAAGTGTAGGATATATGATGAAGATAACAGGGTCTGGTCTACTCACTACAAGAGTATCAATGAGAAGAAAAGGAAGAATCAGAACCGTGGGAAACCATATAGTGCTCTAGTTGACAAAGGGATGCAGAAGGCTTCGGGTGAGAAAAGGCTAAGTGGGGGAGAAATTGTCGCTTCTGTGTTATAAGTGAGGTGTTATGGATCATCGTGTCAAAGATTTTACGAGTTCTGAGAAGAAATGATACAAATGTAAAAAGACAGGACATCTCATTGTTGATTGTGTGTCATAACTTGCTAAAATTGTGGGACGCAAGGCCGCATTAGTACTAATTTCCAAAACCAAAGAAGGCTCGGCCTAGAGGGAATTTTTTTGCCTTGTCGGGACTAGAACCTACTAGTTCTGACAGATTGATTCGAGGTGCGTATTTTATCAATGGCATTATTATTATTGCTATTACCGACACGAGTTCAATGCATTTTTTATTTATATTGATTGTGCTAAGAGGTTGGATTTAAAGTTGTCTTATATGGTTGGAAGTATGGTTATTGATACCCCAACTAATGGTTATGTGACTACTTTGTGGGTGTATTTGAATTGTCTGCTAACTATATATGGTAAGAGTTTAGGGATGGACTTAGTTTGTCTACCGTTAATTAATCTATGTTATTCTTAGAATGAAGAGGTTTGAGTTCAACCATGTTCATATCAATTGCTTCAATAATACCGTGATGTTCCCTGAGATTGGAGGAGGTGGAGAGCTTATGTTTATATCTTCTAAGCAAGTAGAAGAATTCTTGAAGGACGAGGCTCAGGTATTTGTGATGTTTTCTTCTTTGAAAATAGACAATAAAGCTGCAAATGTTGACCTGCCAATTGTGTGTGATTTCCCAGAGGTGTTTTCAAACGATATTAGTGATTTTCTATCGAGGCGTGAGGTGGAGTTTGCTATAGACTTAGTGGCGGGTACTAGTCCTGTGTCGATCTGGTCATCACATGTTCCAATGATTTTCCGCCGGAGCGTGATATCAGTTATTTTCCCATGGAACACGAATGACGATCTGGTCGCCACGCGATCCAAATAGGTGATGAGTGTTACCTAGGTGACAGGGAGACCGTCATGGTCTCGAGGCTTGGATTACAAGTCAGTCGTCATTGGGATTATGGGTTGGGTTTTGAGTGGATGATGGGTGTCACCATAGTGACATGCTTCCCGCCATGTTGTCAAAAGGGGAAATATTTTCCCATTTTGTGTATTTCGAGCTGCCGGTTTGGAATTTTGATGTTGTTTTTCTATTTAGTCGATAATTGTCTATTGTTTGGCTGGGATCAATTAATTATTATGAGCTTAATTAATTGTAATGGATTATTATCATTTTTGGATAATAAGTTGATTGATCTAACTGTGGTTATTGAATTTCTTATCAATTATATAGATGCATATGATGATGTTGTATAAATAATTATGTGGAGACTACATAATCGTTGTTGTTGTGATAGTAGTTCGAAGGGGGGACTATGTTGTTGTTATGTTGCATGTTGTTTATGGTTCGAAGGAGGGTCATAATCATGTTTGTTGTTGTTGCATCAATTGTATGCCATACATCATTTGTGTCGTTGTTGTGAAAAAGGCAGTTATGAGTCTAGAAGGGTGGACGAGTAATTTATTCTGAGGCTAGAAGGGTGGGATCGGGGTTCAGAAGGATGAATCTGGTTTGTATGAAGAATCATCATTGATTTGGTACCACATACATATTATTGATGTTGTGAGTCACATTGCACACACACGCGCACACACACACACACACACACGCATACACACACACACACACACACACACACACACACACACACACACACACACACACACACACACACACACACACACACACACACACACACACACACACACACACACACACACATATATATATATATATATATATATATATATATATATATATATATATATATATATATATATATATATATATATATATATATATATATATATTATTGTGGAATGATTGTGAGATTGTGATGATGTTGTTAGTATAATGAATGTGCGATATGTTGTACTCTCTACACTATTTTATATTGAAGTTTATTTCTGACCTTTTTTTGGTTTATGTTGTCCACCATGAACATCTTACAGATAATCATAAGTAGAGTTTTATTATTCTGAGTGGAAGATATCCTTTGGAGCTACCTTCACTTATTTATCGTTTATCGCATTTTAGTGGTTTAGTTCTTTGATATTGTAACACCAGGAACGAGACACTTTTGTTATGTTTTTGAGTTAGTATTGAATTATGACGTTAAAATTTAATACTTTATATGAGAACTTAAAATTTAAGTTGCTATTGTGTTAATTTTTGCTGCATGTTTTCAAATGTTTTGAAAGTTTGTTGGATAGTTATCGAAGTGACACCTTAAGTTGTCGAGTAATTCTTCTTATATAAGTTCGGGGTTTAGGGTGTTACACTAAGGACAACAAAGAACTCAACAAAATATGAAGATGCTCAAATGAATTGATCAACAAAGGCTAGGATAAAGTTTCCATACTTATCTCAAAAAATTCCACCATAACCGGTTGATAGGAGATTATGGTTGTATATATGCACCAACACAATTTCATTTTATCCAATCAATAGGAGGGATGTTATAAACCCTTTATGATTTTAGTGGATTTTGGAGGATTTATGGGGATGTTGACAGCTTTGATAATTTTGAAATCATCTATGGAGGAAGATGAAGTGGTGGAAGAACTTGTTCCAATAAAAAACACTTGAGTTTTTATCTTGTAAATGGATTCCATGACATTTTGAGAGTTTGTTTTCTATTTTTTCCTAATTTCTAGAATCCCGCAGATTGTTCATGATGAAAATGATGGAAGTTTCTATAACCAAAGAGCACTGCTTTGACCTGTTTATAGTGTAAGTCATCCGCCAGTCTTCTAAGTTTTTTGGAAGATTGGAGAACCTAATCGTGTTATAGAACCAAATCCAAAGTTTTTGGAAAAAGGGGCGATAAAAAAATAGGTGCATAGATGTTTCCTCAGCCTTTTTGCAAAGACTGCACATGATAGCCAAACTACAACCTTTGTGCCTCAAGTTATCATCAGTAGATATTTTATCCATCATGAGCTTCCAAATGAGCATATATTTGGAAGAATAAATGTCAATACGCCAAATAACCTTGAACCAATATTGAAGTATCTATGGTGCTTTGAATTGGTATGCTTCTTTGAAGCTGAAATAACTCGGGTGTGATAGAGGCTAAATTATGATATCTTTATAGTTGATGTTATAAAAGAAATAGTGATGGACCCTTTGAATAACAAAAGGGATTATTATGGTCAAACTATTGGGAAAGGCCCATTAAAGGTATTCCAAAATGTTTCTGGGATAAAAGGTGGGGAGCACCATAAGTCCGGCCAAAAATTGATGGAGGTTCCACTTCCAAGAGACCAAGAGGTATTATTATTGATGGTGTTGTACTAATATTTGATGTCAAACCATTGAGTTGAAAATATACAATGCTTGATTATTCCATAAGATTTGAAAAGTACTCCCTTAAGAATTGTTGCCCCATACACCTTACTTATCATCAGATCACCTCTAAAACTTTAGGTTAGATGCCTCATTAAGTCTAATAAGGGATCTTAAACCTAAACCCCCATGGGATTGAGGCATGTAAATTTTGTTCCAAGTAACCATAACTAGTTTCCTTTTATTCACTAATCCACTCTATAAGAAATTCCTGGAAGCTATTCAGTGTCTTTCAATCAAGCAACATGCTATGAATAGATGGTAATGGTGTGTGATGTTACTTTTGTATGGCTGTATTAGGCAAAACAATATGGGTATTGCAAGATGTTTGGATGCTCTGGTGCAACATGTCGGACAAGATGTTCCAGCTAGTGTGCAACATCTGACTCGTATGCAAGCCAATATTTTTGTGTGATTAATGCGTGTTTCTGTTGTTTTCTGAGCGAGATTCTTGTTGTTCTAAAAGATTTGCTAGCAAGTTACTAGTGAGATTTGATTAAAATATTTAACAATATTATTGTGAATCTTTTTGCAAATTACGACAAAATTCAATATCAATTTGTGAGGCAAGAATAGTAGAAACCAAAATAAATGGTCTACAATAATAATAATTCGTACACAGATAATATAACATAATAAGGTGAGAAAAAGACGAAGGTTTGTTTACCTAGTTCGATCAAATGATCTACTCTGGGGGAGAGAGCAACTCTCTAATTCACTATACTTAGAAAGTTGTTACAATAGATTACAAATGAGTTACAAGAAAATAGCCTTCGCCTTCAGGTTCCCAAGAACAACCCTGAATACACCCAAGAACTATCCTATTTTCTACCTAAGTGTTTCCCAACCTCTTCAACCTTCGATATATGAATAACTCAAACCCAAGGTGTAAACAAGTGTTTCCCAATTCCCAATAACCTTAGATAACCCCAAAGGTTTCCAAAACCCTTGCTTTTCTAAGGCTTTCCTTGAGAATAGCCAAAACCTTATGTTATGTCTTTAAACCCTTGCTCATAAGATCTAAGATTGTCACACCTTCAAACATATAAGAGATACATATTTATAATAGAAAATACCCAACAAATAAAGCCCAAAATCACAATCCAATTATACATGGATCCATGGACCGAACCGAAAAAACCCGAAAACCCAAAGTCACTATTCACCATACGGACATCACTATTCACCACACGAACATCATTATTCATTAGTACGGATAACATTATTCATCCATACGGACAATACTATTCACCAACCGATTTTTTTCCCGATTTCTGTTTTTCTACTTTTCGTCTGACTTTCTAAAACTTCTGATTTTCGCAGTAAATGCAATCTCCAAAATATGTTTTCTTTCTCTTCATAAACAAATATTTTAAAGCACATTTATAATAATCTCCACATTAACTTTAAACCGTGTTGATACCAATTTAAAAATCAACAACATTGCTGCTCTCTACCATGTTGAAACTCTAATCAACAACCTTGATCAAATTCATACAACCCTTGAATCTAGATCTCGCCACTTGCATCCACTTGTTTCCAATTACCTTTTCCTGTCTAGCTAAATTAACAAGCCTACAAGTATGATTTTTCAACCACCATTGACTCCACCAATTTTCAAATTCCTCCCTGAAGGTTTTTTTCCCTTTTATTTTGCAGTCTCTCAGCCACATTAAAAACATAATATACAAGGCTAGCATAACCGTCCTTTTGAGATGCTACAATAACCCTCCTTACGTTATCATGAGTCAAATGATAATCAGAGATCTCTGTAACCATTTCCTCAGTAATTCTAGCATCCATAGTAAAAAAACTCCACCTTAAACTGAGTTTTATCCGTTATAGTATCTACCAGTTTTCTCCCTTGGTTTTCACTATTCTTCTTCTGAAGAAATTTTCTACCAACCAAGTAATTTATTTTAACCTTAGCTCTTACCCAAAAATTCAATCACAAATCAGCGGTAACATGCATTTTTATCCCTTGATTTCTGCAAAATTCATTATACTCCTCTGAAACTTTCTCAAGGAATTCATAACGCCTTAAACTCAAATCTCATAGTTCTTCCTTGTCATGAAAGCCTCTACTAGTTAGTGATGAATTAATAACAACATTTAAACCTTCTAAAATATATAGGCCACATATTTTAGACCCTTTATCAATGATCAATTCATCGCATGAAATATTCAACACTCTACGTTCAACTATTGTACAATAGCCTAGATCATCAAACATACTTATAGATACCAAATTTCGCTTGAGTTCTGGAATATACCTTACATTGTGAATAAGAAGTTCACAATCATCAAACATTTTAAGTCTGTCCGTACCAATACCATGAACCTTGCAAGACTTATTATAACCAAGGAGAACAACTCCACCTTGAACCATCTTCAAAGTTTCAAAGTATTTTATTCTTGGACACATGTGATAAGAGCAACCTGAGTCAATGACACAACTATATTTAGTTTCCAAACTCGATACTACTAGTACATCACCATCCTCATAACTTTCTTCAACCAAGGAAACTAGCGCTTGAACAAAATCTTCATTGACCTTTCTCTCAGGATAATCCCTTTTAAAGTGACCAATTTTCTGACAATTAAAACATTTTACCTTTGACTTGTCAGACCTCTTTGATTTTGACATCCCTTTATGATCACCTCCTCCTCTTGACTTCACCACTATCTTTAATCTTCAAATCTTCCGACTTTGAAAATTCATTGGATTTCACCACCGTCTGGACTTCATCCAAAGTAATAGTAACTTCATTACCATAAAGAAGTGCATCCTTAAAGTGCTCAAAGGAACTGGGTAATGAACTCAACAATAGTAAAGCCTTGTCCTCATCATCAACCTTCACTTTGATATTCTCAAGATCATCGATAATCTTGTGAAATTCTATAAGCTTCTAAATTATGGATTTATGCTCCACCATTCAAAATGAATAGAGTTGTTGTTTCAGACACAACCTGTGAGCCAAAGACTTTTTCATATACAATTATTCAAGTTTTGCCCATATAGCAACCACAATTTACTCCTTGGCGACTTCTCTTAGAACTTTATCCTTGAGGTACAAGATAATGGAACTCCTTGCTTTATCCCCCATCTCGGTCTTCTGTACCCGTGTAAGACCTGCAGACATCAATGCTTCATTCTTCAAAGCATCAATACACTTCTCTTGAATTTTATCCTAATTCACAACAAGTGGTGCGGTGAGCGTGGAGCATAGAGGTATTGAGCACCATGGACAGATGGGAGATTGAGAAATTTTCCGCTAATAACTCAAACCCGAGGTGTAAACAAGTGATTCTCAATTCCCAATAACCTTAGATAACCCCAAAGGTTTTCAAAACCCTTGCCTGTCTAAGGTTTCCCTTGAGAATAGCCAAAACTCTATGCTATGTCTTTAAACCCTTGCTCATAAGCTCTAAGATTATCACACCTGCAAACGTATAAGAGATACATATTTATAATAGAAAATACCCAAAAAAATCCAAAATCACAATCCAATTTTACATGGATCCATGGACCGAACTGAAAAGGCCCGAAAACCAAAAATCACTATTCACCGTACGGACATCGCTATTCACTGTACGGACAATACAATTCATCCATACGAACAACATTATTCATCTGTACGGACAACACTATTTATATGTACGAAAGATACTATTCACTGACCGATTTTTTTCCCGATTTCTATTTTTTGACTTCTCACCCAACTTTCTAAAACTTCCAATTTTCGCGATAAATGCAATCTCCAAAATATGTTTTCTTTCTCTTCATCAACAAATGTTTTAAGGCACATTTACAACAAATATCAAATATAGTTATATGGAGATTTAAATTCAAAACAAATCTTTTTGGTAGAGGCTTTTAAGAATACAACAAATGCATTATTATTTAAGAAGACTTAAACCTAACGTTTGAAGGTGTGCACAAGAGTTGAAGATCTTTGTGTTAGGGTTTCTATTTTGAGTCTTTGTTTGTTTTGTTATTTGTGAACCTCTTGCCGTAACCGGCAAAAAATAAGAGAGTCGCCACCATTAAATTTCATTCGAAGGACAAGAGAATAATGGATAATCCTAATTCGCACAGAGATTATAAATTTATAAGTCAATTAGCCGAAGGGAAGGTGTTAGACACGCTTCATCTCCCTTGTTCTCAAGGGGCTCCGCTTTTATGTTTAAGGGTAATATAGGAATTTAATAATCAATGTTTCTATGTATTTGAGAAAAAAAATTTAGTTTTTTAGTTGAGGGACTTGCCTTGGTTTTTAAGCCGCGTGCCTACGTATCCTCTTATGAGGAACCAGAGTCCCAATTCTTAGCTCGTAGTGTTTGGTTGATGTTTTCTTATAGGATTGCGCAGAATTGCTTTCGAATTATCTTTGAATATTGTCTGGTTTGAAAAATGAGTGATCATAGACGCAGTTTGTAGTTAAGTTTGAAGGCAATGCTATTTAATCCTTTTGTGAAAATGTTCTTGAGGTTTTCGTTAAGTTAGTAGAAAAATAATTTGAAGTTGGCTAGCAATTTTGATTAGATTATGAATCGTTGAAGAAGGTCGGGTCTTCATCAGAATTAAGTCGCTCTAGACGAAGTAATTGATTCGATTGAGTCTTGATAAAAAATCTTGATCTTTATAAGAATTAATTTGCTCGAGGTGAAATTTTTTACTTCGTTCATTTACCACTTTGAGCGACAACGTTTGATTACTGCTCTAGACATAAACGGAATTTCGCATGAATTTTAATTGTTTTGAATTGAATAATTAATTGATAGACGTTGAATCGATCCATTAATCACTTGAGGATGTGTATCCTTTTATTTGTAGAATATTTAAGATTAATTTGCTTTAAAAAAAAAATTGAGTTATATACAAAAGATTCAAATCGTTTATAAGCTAATAGCTTGTTTTAGAATCGGGAAATAAAACTATATACAAGTTTCTTTTTTTGTTTTTGTTAATGGTGATATTAAATTAAATAAGCTAAATTATTTAATAAATAACCAAATAAAATAAAATTGTATCGTTTTGTGTTTTTATTTAAGAATAATAGTTTACTACCTTATGTTAATTAAAAACTAATAGCTAAAATGATTTAATAAGACTAATCAAATTACATAACCTGACTAAAGGAAATCATGTTTTATATACTTTAAATTAATTATAAAATTAAACGATTAGATAAGTTTAAATGTATTGGAAAAAAAAAAGTGGTCACATAATATCTAAAATACGTTTCACAAAAGTAAAGCTACAAGATAGCTTCTCTAAGAAAACGAACTCAACTATACAGTTAAAAATGAGAATTAAACTATATTATTTTTCGTACAAATGGGCTCTAACAAGTTTAAACAAACCAAGTCCACTACATTAATCTAGTATCTAACCTAAAGTTAACTTAGCCACTACATAATACATGTAAACCAAACAACAGAATAAATTAATATAAAATTAATAAAATATGAATGGCAAGAAAGAGAGAGTAACAAAATAAAGAGAAAGAGTCAGAAAACTTAACAGAGATGCAAAGAGATATGCACCCAATCTCATTCTCATCTGCAATTTATTTCTCCTTCGTTCAACCAAAAAAATCAAAGCATGGAAACGATGGAGGATATTGTGCGGCAGCGGATCGATGGATATTGTTTGTAATTGTCTGTTTAAAATAAAAATTGGGTTAACTGTCTGTTAAAGACAAAATTTAAAAATAAATCAAAAAATTTAGTAGAAAAATATTTGTGAAAGAGATAGAGAATTATTGATGAGATTGTTGATAAAAAATAAAGGTGAAAAGAGTTTTATTTATAGAATTAGAAATTAGGTTAAAAACATCAAAAAGAAAATTATCCAACATAAAAAATTCGAATGTTAGCTGACCAATCAGAATTGAGTTATGACACAAATTGACACAAATGGACCAATGAAAAATAGTTAACCAAAAAAGATAATATTTTTTATATTTATTATGATTTTTGTACTCTTTTTGGTTAAAAAATGCATAAAATCAAATAAATAATTATTTTTAAAAATGTATTAATTAAAAATACGAAAATAATATATAAATAATAAAAAAAAAGATTTTTTGTGATTTTGAAAATAATTAAAAATGAAAATAGTTAGTAACAAATAAGTAGAAAAAAATATCCAAAGTGCACAAAGTAAAATTCAAAATCATGACCTTATTCTTTACAAGCTCGACTTCCTTATCAATTGTACTATGACATTCTATTCGAGATAAAAAGACACATCAAAACATATGAAAGGTGCAAACATATTTCGCTATTTTTTAAAATACAAATAATTTAAAGTAAATTATTATATATTTTAAATAAGCAAAATAAATTACTGTTAAAACCAAATGTTAGTAAAATCCAAAAAATTTATGAAATCAAGTTTAAAAATAATTTGAATGTTTTAAAAATGGGGAAGACAAATTTGGGATATGACACCTCTCTAGTGCCTTTACATATCTAAAGACATAAAGGTTGATATGTTAGTTCAGTTGTAATTCAACAATCCTTAAACTGGTTAGTGGTTTTCCTTTCTTGGATTGGAAGCCTCCCGGACGTAGGTGATGTTGCACCGAACTAGGTTACCAATTTCTTTATGTTATTTAATTGATGTATGATTTATCATCTATTTTCTTTTATCTGTCTTAGACATATTGTCTGACATCTATCTTGTGTAAAACAAAATTTCAATTAGCATTATAACAGGCACCCTGTTCTATTTGGGTGAGCTCCAGGGAAGGTATTTTCTACTCAAATGGACACTACTAAGAATGTAGAATTTGTCAATATACCACATGTTTTGGAAGGCACCAACTATGACTATTGGAAAGCTAAAATTGGTTGCTTTAATTAAATCCATGGACAATAAAACACGACAAACTGTTATAAAAGGTTGGAAATACCCTGTGATTACCTATGAAGATGGAAACATCAATCTTAAAGCTTGAAGCTGATTAGACAAATGTAGAAGATGGTGAAGCTCTTGGAAACTCCAAGGCCTTTAATGCTATTTTCAATGGTGTAGACAAGAACAAGTTTAGAATGATCAACATATGTATTGAAGCCAAAGAAGCACGTGAGATTCTCAAAATTGCACATGAAGGCACATTCAAAGTTCCCATGTTAAAGCTGCAGCTCATCACAACAAAGTTTGAGAATTTGAGAATGGATGAAGATGAATCCATCTCTGACTTCAACATCAGACTACATGACATTGTCAACACTTCTTTTGCATTAGGAGAGAAGATGTCTAAAGAAAATATGGCCAGAAAAATCCTCAGATCAATACCTAAGAAGTTTGATATGATAGTCACAAATGTTAAAGAAGCCCAAGACTTAACCAACATAAAAGTTGATGAACTTATTGATTGTCTTCCAACCTTTGAGATGACTATAAATGACATGTCTGAAAAGAAGAACAAAAGTATAGAATTTGTATCCAACACTAAAGAGGATGAAGATCAAGGTTAAAGTGAAGGAATTCTATCCAATGATATAGCTCTTCTTGGTAGGAAGTTTAATAAATTCTTGAAGAAACTTGACAGAAGATGGAGGACAAATGTCCAAGATAGAGTGTCAGACATTAGTCCTCAGCATAAAAGCAAAGATGAAGACAAAGCAATCAACGGAAAAGGAGATCAATGTTATAAATGTGAAGGTTTTGACCACATTAAAGCTAAATGTCCTGCGTTTTTAAAGAAGCTGAAAAAGGAAATGTAAATCACTTAGCTTGATTTTGATGATTAAAGGGAAGAAGAAACAACTAATAAGGTGATGGCTCTTACTAGAAAATATGATTATGGTAGTGATTCTAGTGATAAAGAAATCACTGGTGAAAAGTTAGTTTAAACACACAAATTCTTGTATAGTCAGTGGAAAGAAGATTGCATAATAAGAGAGAAACAAACGAGAACTATAAGTGCTCTCCTTCAGGAAAAAGAGAAACTTGCTTCAATCAACATTGGTATAGAAGAAGAAGTTACTCTGTTGAACTCCAAGATTGAAAATATTACTAAATATATGCGTATATTAAAAAATGGTTCAAATATGCTTGATGAAATCTTGGAAGTTAGGAAGACCTCTAGAAATATGAAGAGAATAGGGTTTTACTACACCTCCATGAACAAAGAAATCAAAGTTCCCACTAAGAAGTTTGTTCCCCCTGAGAAGAAGACTGACTTTCTAATGTTGGACCATATGTCACAACATCAGGTTCGACATGTGTATCCTCAAAACAAAGGCAACAAGATCTCATAATGGAGATGTCACCAATGTGGAAGGTATGGTCATATAAGGCCCTACTATTATAGACTGTTTGTATATCCTTAGTCCTATAGTTAGCCAAGGCTCAATAGAAAAAGAGGCAAGAAAACTTAATCAAGGAAAATGTAAAGGACCAAAGAAACAACCACATGTCTCATAGGTCATACATATATTAGAGTTTCCTCAATAGAATATTGGCATTTTGATAGTGGATATTCTAGACACATGATTGGAGAAAAGAATTATCTAGAGGAGTTAAAACCTTACTCCAATAGTTATGTTACTTTTGATGATGGAGCAAGAGGAAAAATCAAGGGTATAGGTAAAGTGGTCTATCTAGGTCTCGCTAGCCTTGATGATGAGTTTTTGGTAGAATGATTAACTGTTAACTTGATTAGTATAAGTCAATCTTGTGGTCAAGGTCTGAATGTGAGCTTCAACAAATCAAAATGCATCATTTTCAGCGAAGATCAAGATATGTTAATGAAAGGTTCAATGTCCAAAGACAACAATTATTTATGGGTATCTCAAAACAAAAGTCAACTTTTAACATGTTTGATATCAAAGGTAGATGAGACTAAGTTATGGCATCAAAAACTTGGTCATCTCAACATCAAGAGTATGAAAAATATCATATATGAATATGCTATCAAGGGATTACTAAATTTTGAGATTGGAGAAGGAAAAATATGTGGAGAGTTCCAGATATGCAACATACCAAGATGTTTGAAAAAAATCTCCAGCATCTTGCCATATCAAAAGTTTTAGAGTTACTTCATAAGGATATGATGGGGCATATGCAAGTAGAAATTTTGGGTGGGAAAAATATGTCTTAGTATGTGTGGATGATTTCTCAAAGTATAATTGAGTCAAATTTATTAAAGAAAAACTTGACACTTTTGATGTCTTTAAAGAGCTATGTTAACATCTCCAAAGATGAAAAGTGAGTGGAATAGTGAGGATAAGAAGTGACCATGGCATGGAGTTTAAAAATTATAAATTCTATGAGTTTTGTTTCTTTGAATGGATTGGTCATGAATTCTTAGCACCTATCATACCTCCCCAAAATGGAGTGGTTGTAAGGAAAATAAGGATATTGCAAGAGTCATCTAGAGTTATGTTGCATGCCAATAACCTAACTTACTATTTATAAGCTGGAGCAATAAACACAACTTGTCACATTCACAATCATGTGACGATAAGATCTGGAACTAAAGAAACATTGTATGAGTTGTGGAAAGGGAGAAAATCAACTGTCAAATGTTTTCATGTATTTGGTAGCAAGTGTTATATCTTGGCAGATCATGAGAAAAGAAGAAAGATGGATCCCATATGATAAAGGGATATTCCTAGGGTATTACAACAATAGTAGAGCATACATGGTGTTATACCCCAAAATTTTCCCTCTCATTTATCAAGAATTTTCTCACAAGATCTCCTTGGGCTCAAGACTGCACTAGGTTTGATCAGCTCAAGGCACCTCCTTAAGTACTGATGACCAAAATTAGGGTTTGAGTTTGCACAAGGATTTTTGAACTTCCAATTCCCCATATGGTTTTCATGGATCATTATGGACCTCCAAGATTGCTCATGTCAAGTTTCAAGCCTTGTATCACATTTTTGCTCAGTCAATTGAGCAATTGACCTAACAATCAGTTGTATTGGGGAAAAAGTCAAACATGGCCAATTTACAATCAAACTTCATAATTTTTTATCCACATCAACATTTTAAACTCATATGTATCATTTGATCAAGTTTTGACCATAATTCCTCAAGAAATTTGATTAAATCTTCAAAAGGGCAAAATGGTCAAAATTAGGGTTTTGACTGAGAAAGGGCAATTTCTGATTATTGACCTAGTAAGTAATCAATTGGTTTAAGGCATGATATCAAGAGTGCAATTGCATCATTTTGACCTAATAACATGGTTCAAAACATTGCAAGTCCATTGGATTGACATATGGATTTTTCAGTCAACTAATCAAAAGTCAACTATATACTGAAAAGTCAAACTTTGACTCTTTGGTCAAATTCAAATGCCAAAGATCACAATTCATAAAAACATGTCAAAATATGAAACTTATTCATCAAGAAACCAAAAAGTCAAGATTTCATTTTGAAAAGTCAAAATTTCTAAACTTAGAAATTTTTCTAAGTGTTGGAAATTTCATGTTTTTTCATAACTGAGCAAAATTTTCACCATGATGCAAGATGATTCAAGAAAAACTTCCAACATAAAAATTGTATATCTCCATGAAATCTACAAATTTTCTTTACACAACTCCTTCCAAAAGTGCTTGGATCTCATGTTATAATTTTAAGAACATGTGGTCATGAAACTAAACACTTAGTGAAATTTTGCCCTAATTTAGTCAGGATTTTGACCCAACTTCATGGAACTTTTTCATATAGTTCCAAGGGGAATATTCAAAATAAATTCAAATATGTGTTGTAGAGCACATTTCAAGCTTTCCAAAATGTCCAAGAACTCCTTGAGATCATTCTTGAGTAGGGAGAATCAAAGAGATGAAGTTAGAGTTTTATCACTTGATTTACAAGGCATTTAGCGATGAACAAAATTCAAATTCAAAGTTGTGATGCATAAACTCTACTTTTCAGGCCTCAAACTTGTTAGGAACTCCATAATTAATGGTTTACACAGCTGTTAGAGATCTCACTTCAAGCATTCAATGCATGGACATGCTTTATATCTATTTTTGGAAGAAAGGTCAGATTGACATTTTGATAAAGTGCTTTTTTACACAAAACTTGTTCTTGAGCCTTGCACTTGTTCTCTTTTGATCACACAAGTCCTATAACTCATGAGAAGCGGTTTAGACACTTACAATCACCCAGCCCATGCTTGTACCTCACATTGAAACTTGGTTTCCCTCTTTTCTTGAAAATCAAGTAACCTATCCAAAAGCTTGTAACTTGTACTTCTGACTTGCCAATGCACTACAATCCTTTTGCTTATACATAGACAAACTATTTGACACAATTACACGAATGCTCAAGCCATGAAAACAGCTAGAACTAAGAATCACATTCCATACTTCCATTTTCACACAAACTGACCAAAAACTTGAAACTCATAATCTACTTGTGCGTTTCTTGTCCATTTTGTTTCTAAAGCTTCTAAACATCATATAGAATTGATCCCACACCCTGTTATAGAACTGTAACACCATTAATATCACCCTCTATTTTCAAGAACAGAGCTCTGCACATTGACTTTTCCATACCATTTCAGCCATCCATTACTCAAGCTAATTATTGCATTAGCTTCTTGGGACCTCAAGGAAGCTAACCTGATCATCACCATCACTTGAAACAAGCTCAAACTTAAAACATGATTTCCAGTTTTGAGGTAAGTTTTCTTAACTTTGTACTCTTCATACAAGCATCATTAATGATTTATTTATGAACAAAACATGTAGATATCATTGCCCTAAAGCTAACCATGTTCATAGTTTCCATTAATTTTGCTTGAGCTTAGAGAATTTTAGGATTGAAGTTTCTGATATTTTTAGGGTTCAGATTAGGACCAATAAAATCCATGCTTATCTTTGATCTATAATTTTGATGCTTTACATTTTTGAAACCTTGAGGAAATTTGCTACAAGTTTCATGTTTACAGTTTTCATTTTTGATGAGAAATGAACAAGTTACAGTTGGTCTAGCTGGAGGTTGAAGATGAAGTCATCAGGGCGCTTTTTGTATCATATATTTATGGTTTTGATTATGTTAACAGATGTATAGCCACCCAGTGGTAGAAGCACGAGCCTGTAACCTTTGGGACCTGGGTTCGAGCCCCAGTGGTACTGTTGTACCCCAAAATTTTCTCTCTCATTTATCAAGACTTTTCTCACAAACTCAAGACTAGATTAGGGTTTGGCCAGCTCAAGACATCTCATCATGCATTGATCACCCAAAATTAGGGTTTGAGATTGTACAAGTATTTTTGGACTATCAATGCTTCATATGACTTTCAAACATCATTATGGACCCCTAAGATTACTCATGACAAGTTTCAAGCCTTGAATCACATTTTTGATCAATCAATTGGACAATTGACCTAAAAAGCAGCTGTATTGGGGAAAAAGTCAACCATGGCCAATTTACAGTCAAACTTCATAATTTTTGATCCACATCAACATTTTAGACTCATATTTAACATTTGATCAAGTTTGGACCATAATTCCTCAAGAAATTTGATCAAATCATCAAAAGGGTAAAATGGTCAAAATTAGGGTTTTGACTGAGAAAGGGAAATTTCTGGTTTTTGACCTAACAAATGACCAATTTGTTTGAAGCATGATTTCAAGGGTTAAATTATATCATCTTGACCTATTGGAATGGTTCAAAACATTGCAATTTCATTGGATTGACATATCAAATTTGCAGTCAACTGATCAAAAGTCAACTGTATACTGAAAAGTCAAACTTTTACTTTTTGGTCAAAATCAAGTGCCAAGGATCACAATTCATAAAAACATGTCAAAATGTGAAACTTTTTCATCAAGAAATCAAAGATTAAAGATTTGGTTTTGAAATTTAAAATTTTCTTAACTTAGAAAATTTTCTAAGTATAGAAAATTTCTTATTTTTTCTCAACTTTAAGCTAATTTTTCACCATGATACAAGATGATTCAAAGAAAGTTCCCAACATGAAAGTTATATATCCATGAAATATACAACTTTGCTTCACACATTTTCTCCTAAATATTCTTGGATCTCAAGATATAATTTTGTGAATACATGCTCATGAACTAAAATAACTTAGTGAAATTTTGCCCTAATTTAGGCAGGTTTTTGACCTAACTTCATGGCAATTTTGCACCTAGTTCCAAGAGGAATCTTTAAATGCATTTCAAAGATGAGTTATAGAGCATATTGCAAGATTTCCAAAATGTCCAAGAACTCCTTGAGATCATTTTTGAGTAAGGATAATCGAAGAGATGAAGTTGGCATTTTCTCACTTTGATTTCAAGCCATTTCATGAAGAACAAAATTCAAATCTGAACCTATGCTGCATAATCCTTGCTTTACAGGTCTCAAACTTGTTTCTCACTTGATAATTTAATGCTTACACAGATGATAAAGCCTTAATCCAAGCACAAGAGTCTTTGTCAAAGCTTTAATTCCATAAATGGCATAAAGTTGCCATTGCCATTTTAGAAAAGCATAACTTTTGCAACTTTTTACTTCTTGAGCATTGGACCTATTTTCTCTGCACACACAAGTCCTATAAACCAAAAACAAGTTGCCTAGGACTTGTACCAACTCCAAGCAGGCTTGTACAAGCATGTAGAGACTTGTCTTCTCACTTTGCTTCAAAAGCAAGTAAAAGTGTAAAAAGACTATAACTCAAAAATCTGTTGTGGAGCTGACTTGAAACCTTCTCTATACTTATACACAAATACATTGCAACAAAATAGACGATTTCTCAAGGCCAGAAACTCTCAGAAACTCCCTATCACCAAAAACCTGTCAAAAACTTGCAGTTTGAGACCAAGCATAGCAATCCAGAAATTTACTCGTGCGTTTCAAGTTCTAATCATTCAAACACTTAACCTACCTCATATCTAAGCTTTCCAGACCATCACCCCTTCACTGTAACTCCTCCTTCTCCATCTTCCATTTTTGTTTTTCAAGCTTGCAGATTGACTTGGATAGATAGATTTAGGCACTTTCCAAGCAAGGCAAGGATTAGAACACACTCAGGGAGGTTCAGGCAAGCTAAAGGGATCTTCAGGCCTTCATAAAACTCAGTCAAACTCCATTCACGATCTCAGCTGAAGAAGGTAAGAACTCTAACTTCTATCTCTTCATACATGCATCAATTGGTCACGATTTGTGAAGATAAAATATAGATATCCTTGTGCTAAAACAAACCATGTTCATATATTTCATTTATATTCATTGTGCATAGAGAATTTTAGAGTTCAAATTTCTGTAAAAATTAGGGCCTTTGAAATTAGTTGTGATCGTTGACTGTTAGTTTACATGAGTTACATGTTTGAAATCGTGGGAAAGAGTACTATCATTTTCATGTTGGAAGTTTCCATTTTCATGGAGGAATGAGAAAGATACAGAGGTTCTGGCTAGCTTGAGGAAGAAGATGAAGTACAGGGCTAGGAGGTGTTATGTGTTATGTGTTTTTTATTTCATATGAACTAACGGATGTACAACTACCCCAGTGGCAAGGCAGCGCACTGAGAATGCCAAGGTCATGGGTTCGAGCCTTGACGCCTGCCTTTTTGCATATTTTCTCATTTTTTGCCATTTCCCTCATTTTTGCAGCGCTGGGCTTTGTTCCATTAAGCTTCATTTTTTTCCTAATGTCTACATCCTGTTTACTCAGGATACCCCCTGGCCCAATCTTTTTATTATTTATTTTAATTTTTATTTTCATTTTATTAAATATATTTTCTTTAATATAAAAAATCATAAAAAATATAAAGCATGATAAATATTGCATTTTGATTATTTTATTTTATTTTCTCATAAAAAATATTTTTATTAAATTATATATTAACTATCCTTTCATAAATAAACTTGTAAAGTAAAATAGATTTAGGTTAATTTTTATTTCTTTTCCTTCACATTTGTAAATATTTATTTTGACATATAAAAAACTAAATATTTTCATAAATATTATTTATTATTTTAAGACAAAAAAAATACAAAATAATACTTAAAGAACTTTATTTTCTTAAGTTAGAAATTAGGGTTAACCACTTTATTCAAGAAATAGTTTTCTTTTTTTAATATTATTAGGTTTAATCCAAAATTCCTCTTTATATGAAAAACAACACGAATTTCTTTTTCTTGCATACATACCATTGCGCATTCCATAAAATATTGTAATAGCGTAGTAATCTTTAAGTTATGCAATTTACCGCTTTTATATACCATGCTAGTAATTAGGGTTTGAATGGCAAGATAAAAACAAATCAAATAGAAAACCCTAATCCAAGACAAAATCAAGCATGAAAATAATACAGTTGCACACCAAGCACCCTTAGGGTTACTCCACTTGGTTGCCTTATATAAAAATGGCCATATTACGCATGCGAAGTATCTTGGCAAAAACAAAAAAATATAAGATCATAGTCCCTCGATGACGCTATTCAAAGTTGCCTTATAAAATGATCTTAGTCCCTAAAAAAATGCTAAGATACTTTGCAACATTGCTAATCATGGCTATACGATGACCCACGCCTGTCCCGTTTACATCCAAAGATAGGGTTGCTTACCAAATCAATAGTAAGACAACAATATCAAAGGAAAAGAAAATGAACAAGAAAGACATTTGAGTAGGTAGATTACTTCTAGTTACTTGCTCCATTTCAAACAAATCTCCTTGCTATTTTCAAAATAAACACACACATTTCAAAACATCTTACAAACATTGAAAACATTTTCAAAAAGACAAACATCTTTGTATACATTCTTACAAACGAGAATCATTACAAAGATTGCCTAAACAATGGCCTCTTTTACAAAATACTTTCAAAAACCACACAAAGCACAATTTCAAAACAAAAGCAAGTGATCTAGCAAGTAACAAAGAGCCCATGGAAAACCATGGATGAAAAGGGTGCTAATACCTTCCCTTTTCATAATCTACCCCCCGAACTCAAGAAACAATCTCAAAGGTCTTTCTTGTGCTTTTTCACCTTTCCTTTTTGGATAAAAGAAAAGTCGGTGGCAACTCTTGCTAACCGCAAAATTTGCGAATACAAACGCAAACCCTCAAGTCAGTTCTCCCACCGTATCACAGAACTGGCGACTCTGCTGGGGAGAATTATGTAAGTGGGGTTAACTTAAGGCTAGATCACAGTTATTTGCTTACATTGTTTGACTTGTATGCTTTACATTATGGTTCATTGTTTGGGTTTGAAATCCTCTACCCGGATTTGGGATACATTTTAGGTAAATAGCAATACGTTGTGGAAACTACGCGGGGTATACCGACATGGTCTAAGCAATAACTATGTTAGTGTGACATATTTGTGGGTACCGGTAGCCTTTGAGTCAATCAAAGAGAATACGGGGCCGCTGAGTGATGTCATGAAGCACTAATGAACTTCTAGAACCCTTACTTGATCAACTTGGCCTTTAGGATGTAGTGAGATGACCGGATTTGGTGCAGTCCGAAGTTGGTAGATACTCGATACTACACTCATTGAGGGACAACAAAGAGATCCTGTTCGAAAGTACTCTTGTTTCACCTGTTCCTGTTGAAGATATTTCAATTATTACCATCTCCGCCAATTCTTCCAGGGTCTCCAAAAGACCCGTTAGAATTACATCTGTTCCAAAAGCTACTCCTCTTATAATCACAATGCCTGGGCTAGTCCCATATGAATCAGACAAAACTGTACCGTGGAATTACGGTGGAGACATCTACTACCATGGCATCAAACAAGATGGGCTGGCCGCCGAGGAGATAAACTCCGAAGAAGAAGACTCCGACATTACAATATTTCCGGAACTAGTAAGATTACCAGAAACGACATAATCTTTTCTCCAGAAATTGCCCCCCTAAAGGCAGTTTTTGGACCCGTGGCTACTCCTAAGGTTACTTCCGTAACAATAATCATCTCTGCAAGTGCTCCAATTAACGAAGACGATACAACCCCTACTGTCATTCCTACCAACACTCCTGCCGCTGAAACTCGAGGAAAAAGTATTCAAGTAGAGTCTGTCCGGACGAAGGCTCAATCCCTGACTATCCCCGAGACCTCCAAGAAAGAAATAGAGGAGATTCTAAAAATAATAAAGAGGAGCGACTACGATGTAGTTGAACAGTTGGGGCAAAATCCCTCCAAGATCTCCATGCTGGCATTATTGCTGTGTTCCGAGGCACATGCAAAAGCCCTGGTGAAGTTCCTAAAGACAGCCCATGTGCCTCAAGAGACGTCTGGTGATTAATTTCAAGATTGCGTGGCCAGCTTGACAGTGGATAATGGCCTAGGCTTCTCAGATGCCGATCTAACACCAAGGGGAAGAAAGAACAACGAGGAATTACATGTCTCTGTGGAATGTAGAGGCACAACTCTGGCCCATGTCTTGGTGGACACTGGCTCATCTTTGAATGTTTTACCGAAGAAAGCTCTCGACAGACTTGACTATGAAGGACTGACGTTAAAGCCAAGTAACATAGTCGTAAGGGCATTTGATGGCTCAAAGAGGATGGTACACGGGGAGGTGGATATCCTCATAAAGGTTAGGACTCAAACTTTCAATTCAACCTTTTATGTAATGGACATCCGCCCCTCTTACTCCTGTCTGCTAGGACGGCCGTGGATCCATAATGTTGGCGCTATCACCTCTACATTGCACCAGATGCTGAAATATCCGATCCAAGGAAAGATTATCACTGTCCACGGAGAGGAAGAATATATGATTATCCACCTCAATTCCTTCAGGTATGTGGAATTGAACGGCGAGTTCATTGAAACTCCTTTTCAACATTTCGAAGAGGTCCCCCAGGAGGTAGCAGTGACCAAAGCTGTGTTCCAAGTTCCCAAGATCACAAGACCTCCAATCCGGATGTCATCTCTGAAGGATGCCAAAGAAGTAGTAGAGGAAGGTGGATGAACCATCTGGGGGCAACTTTCGGATATTCCGTATAAATTTGACAAGTTTGGCTTAGGTTTTACTTCAAGTGCTCAGAAGGTTGTACGTCGTGCCCGTGCTGGAGGGCCACCCTTGAAGATTAGCAACCGAGAGGTCAATGCGGTAGAAGATGGTGAAGTGGATTGCAGCTTGGAGGATTGGATCTTTCCTACTATCAACGAAGGACTCCGCAATTGGGAGGCCAGAGACTTTGTCCCAATAACTTTCATCCCTCAGTAATTTATCTTTTACATTTTGTTGGATATGTAATATTTAAAAACAATTTGCACTCTAAAAACCTTGTGTCTTACCCGATGCACAATGGTCCATTTGTAAGGGTTATTATTTCATCTTCATATGACATTCAATGAATCATGGACGTTTTTTCGCATACAAAATTTTGTGCTCATTGTTTTTCTTTTACATTTTATTTTTAAAGATGGCTATACCCTTACACACACCCACACTCACAAATGCAGGTACCCCTCCATTCTGGATCCCATGGGTAACGATACTGCTATGGCCTTTTGTGACTCTGAGGATCTAATATACCAAGCCGAAGAAGAAGGTGAGGAAGATTGTGAAGTACCAGGGGAACTGGCCAGATTACTACAACAAGAGGAAAGAACCATTCAACCTCATGAGGAACCTGTGGATACAATCAACTTGGGTACCGAGGAGGATAAAAAAGAGGTCAAGGTGGGTGCCAATCTGGAACCTAGTGTCAAGGAGCGTCTGATTCAGCTATTGCATGATTATGTTGAGATCTTTGCCTGGTCATATGAAGACATGCCAAGACTTGATACAAACATCGTGGTACATTGTCTGCCTATAAGAGAAGATTGTCCACCAGTAAAACAAAAAGTCCGCCGCATGAGACCTGATATGTCAGAAAAGATCAAAGCGGAGGTCATGAAGCAATTTAATGCTGGATTCTTGGCTGTCACTTCCTATCCTCAATGGGTCGCCAACATTGTTCCCGTACCTAAAAAAGATGGCAAAGTAAGTATGTGTGTGGACTATAGAGATTTGAATAGGGCAAGCCCTAAAGATGATTTTCCACTCCCCCACATCGATATCCTGGTTGACAATACGACCCAACACAAAGTGTTTTCCTTCATGGACGGATTCTCAGGTTATAACCAAATCAAAATGGCACCTGAGGACATGGAGAAAACAACATTTGTCACACAGTGGGGCACATTCTGCTACAAGGTAATTCCATTCAGATTGAAGAATGTTGGGGCAACCTATCAACGCGCCATGGTAGCTTTATTTCACGACATGATACATCATGAAATAGAGGTCTATGTAGACGATATGATAGCCAGATCACAAACAGAAGAAGAGCACTTGGATCACTTACAAAAACTATTTGAGAGACTGAAGCAGTACAAGCTGAGGTTGAATCTAAGCAAGTGCACATTTGGAGTACGGTCGGGTAAACTCCTAGGCTTTGTCGTTAGTAGCAAAGGTATTGAGGTCGATCCTACCAAAGTTAAAGCAATACAAGAGATGCCTGCTCCTCGCACTGAGAAGAAAGTCAGAGGATTCTTGGGACGCTTGAACTATAATGCCAGATTCACTTCTCACCTAACAGCTACTTGTGAGCCAATCTTCAAACTATTGAAGAAAGATAAAGTAGTCAGATGGAATGATGAATGCCAGGTTGCTTTTGACAAAATCAAAGAGTACTTACAAGAGCCTCTTGTGTTGATGCCACCAGTCGAGGGAAGACCGTTGATCATGTATCTGACTATTTTAGAAAACTCAATAGGGTGTGTATTGGGGCAGCATGACGAGTCTGGCCGAAAAGAGCATGCTATTTATTACATGAGTAAAAAGTTTACCGACTGTGAAACCAGATATTCACTGCTCGAGAAAACTTGCTGCGCTCTGGCATGGGCTGCTCGTCGGCTAAGACAGTATATGTTGACTCATACCACCTTGTTGATATCTAAGATGGATCCGATAAAATACATCTTCGAGAAGCCTGCTCTTTCAGGGAGAATAGCTAGATGGAAGATGATCCTAACAGAGTACGACATACAGTATACTACCCAGAAAGATATAAAGGGCAGTGTACTAGCTGATCATCTTGCTCATCAAGCTGTAGAAGACTATCAGTCCATGAAGTTTAAATTTCCTGATGAAGACATCATGACTTTAGACAACTGTGAAGAAATCAGGCCATATGACGGACCTGAACAAGGATCCCGATGGACCCTGTTCTTTGATGAAGCATCCAATGCACTTGGTAATGGTATCAGCGATGTACTCATATCTCTGGAAGGGTGTCGCACTCCCTTTACTTCCAGACTTTGCTTCAACTATACAAACAACATGGCGAAATATGAAGCGTGCATCTTTGGTCTCAGAGCTGCCATAGACTCGGGAATCAAATCTTTAGATGTGTTTGGAGATTCAGCTTTGGTCATCAGTCAGATCAAAGGGGAATGGGACACTAAGCACCCAAATCTTATCCCTTACAAAGAACATGTTTTGACATTGCTACCACATTTTGAGAAGATTACCTTCGAGCATTTCCCACGAGAAGAAAATCAACTAGCAGACGCTCTAGCCACAATGTCATCTATGTTTAAACTTAATTGGGATAACGAGCTCCCCAAATCACCATCGAATGAATGGATGAACCAACGCATTGTCACGAGATTAATACTGAAGAGGTATTGGACTAGCCTTGGTTTCATGAGGTCAAGAGGTATCTCGAGGCTCAAGAATATCCAGAAGGAGCTTCAATCAATGATAAGAAGTTCTTAAGGAGATTCTTTCCTAAATTCTTCCTTAGTAACGACATCCTGTACAAACGCAATCATGACTCCATTTTGCTTCGGTGTATGGATAAGGTTGAAGCTGAAAAGATCATGGATGAATTACTTGAAGGTACTTTTGGCACCCAATCCAGTGGGCATACGATGGCGAAGAAAATCCTACAGGAAGGCTATTATTGGTCTACCATGGAAGCAGATTTCTATCAACATTCTCGAACCTGTCATAAATGCCAAATTTATGCTGACAAGGTGCACGTACCTCCGGTTCCTATGAATGTCTTGACAACTCCTTGGCCTTTTGCTATGTGGGGAATTGATATGATTGGAGAGATCAAGCCTACAGCCTCCAATGGTCACCGCTTCATCCTAGTGGCCATTTACTATTTTACAAAATGGGTCGAAGCAGCTTCCTTCGCTTCCGTTACCAAGAATGTTGTTTCCCGCTTAATCAAGCAAAACCTTATTTGCTGGTATGGTATCCCGGAAAGGATCATTACTGACAATGATACAAATCTCAATAACACTATGATCAGCGCCTTGTGCGAGCAATTCAAGATCCAGCATCACAATTCTTCTCCCTATCGGCCCAAGATGAATGGTGTTGTCGAAGCTGCAAATAAAAACATTAAGAAGATCATACAGAAAATGACAGTCACGTACAAAGATTGGCATGAGATGTTACCATTCGCTCTCTACAGGTACCGTACCACGGCTCGCACATCAACTGAGGCAACACCCTATTCTTTGGTTTACGGCATGGAGGTTGTCTTGCCTATTGAGGTTCAGATCCCCTCTCTGAGAATTATGAAGGATGCAGGATTGAATGAAAACGATTGGGTCCAGACTCGACTTGATCAACTGAACTTAATTGATGAAAAGAGACTTACTGCTGTTTTCCATGGTCAGATGTATCAAAAATGGATGATCAAGGCTTTCAACAAGAAAGTCAGACGCTAAGTATATCAAGTTTGAGATCTAGTGATCAAACGTATCATTTTACCACAAAGTGATCTCAGGGGCAAATAGACTCCTACCTATGAAGGACCATTTATAATCAAGAACATATTCTCCGGTGGAGCAATGATCTTGACCACCATGGATGGTGACGACCTGCCACACCCTGTGAACGCGAACATAGTCAAAAGATACTACGCATAAGAGACCCGCTAGGTTGACACACCTAGGCAAAACAAGAGGCATCCCGGCGAACCAAAAGGTTCGAGCAAAAATTAGGGATAAAATAAAAAATCTGTACACCCGACAAGTTGAAAACCCGAAAGGGCGACTTGGGAAAAAAAGGGTTTCCCGGTGGACTGAAAACCCGAAAGGGAGGTCCAGGTAAAAGTTAGGGAATTAAAGCGTATGACTATGTCCCGTCGGATCACTTGACGAACAACCTTTGGCTTCCACTGATAAACTCAGAGTTTCTGATCAATTCAATCATCTTCAGACAAGGTGCAAATAGACAAGATACTCGGAGATATGAAGGCTATAGAAGAATGGGAACCCCATGGGATTATTACACATAGCTATCTTTCTTTGTATCAAAATTTTCTTGTTTTACGACAACATTCTCTTACTATAATGTTTGTTCCCTTTGTACAAAAATACTTATTCAAAGTCAATACAAAGATATCCCTTTAAAAGTGAAAAAACTATTTGTCTTTTTCTTTACGCTTGTGTTTTGTTTACAAAAAACGTCCAATGATTCATTGATGGACATATGCATTTGAACATAATTACCGTTTACAAATAAACAAAATGAGGAAGACAATTACTGATAGGTTGAAAGAACAAGAAAACGTCTCTAGGCTATTCCATAAGTGATTCCCTATAGTACGCCATTTAAATCCCCAGCGGAACAAAAATTCAAGTTTTTAATCCCCAGTAGAAATCGTCAAATTTCTCAGGATTCCCCAAGCAGATCTTACAAGCAGTACATGGCATTTCCCTCACAACGGAATTTACTTCTCTCAACAAAAGTTCACCAGTACTTCAACTTCAAGACATGAAAATTCACATATCCCCAACAGCATTCATGGATTTATTTTCCTCAATCAAACAACAATACATCAAATCAGCTCACATGCACATACATAGCATCCATATATCATAAACATTGATAAAGAAAATACATTACATCATACAACATAAATTTATATTTTAGATAACATTTTACCCTTTTGAGGATAAGATTAACAGTTACCATTGACAATAAGCAATCATATACAGTTCAGATACGCTCCAGACACGAATGCCATTCTGATACTCATTCAGATTCAACTTTCAGATATAGTACGGATACACTCCAGACACGGATGCCATTCTGATACTCATTCATATTCAACTTTCAGATACAGTACGGATACGCTCCAGACACGGATGCCATTCTTATACTCATTCAGATTCAACTTTCAGATATATTTCAGATACGCTCCAGACACGGATGCCATTCTGATACTCATTCAGATACAGTTCAGATACGCTCCAGACACATATGCCATTCTGATACTCATTCAGATACAACTTTCAAGATACAGTTCAGATATGCTCCAGACATGGATGCCATTCTGATACTCATTGTTGTACCCCAAAATTTTCCCTCCCATATTCTTCAAAGATTTGCAAAGTCAGGCTTCAAAATTCCCCAAGGGTTGCACAGTTCAAGGGCCTCCTAAGCAGTCAAAGTTAGGGTTTGTGTTCTAGTCAAGAAAATGAAGTTTTAAAAGGTCCAATCAAGTCTCACATGCTTACAAATATGGTCAAGCATCCTCATACCAAGTTTCAAGACTTTCAGCACAAAATTGCACAGTCAAAAACCCTAATTGCACTACAGTCAACTGTAGGGGCAAAATGGTCATTTGACAGTCAAAAGTTCAAATTTTTGGTCAACATATCATTTTGAAGCCACAAACATCATTTGATCAATGCTTGATCATGATTCTCAAAGCTTGGCTCAAAAATTATCAAAATGCAAAAGTTTCCTTATTTGGACAGCTGAAAAAGTCAACTGTAAATTGACTAGGGCATAACTTTCACATGGATTATCAGAAAAATTCCATCCAAATCTCATTTTTAAGAGAAAGACATTTCCTACAACTCATCTTCATACTTCAAATCCAAGAAATGCTCTCACAAAAAGTTATCAATTTCAACATTATAGGTCATTTCCAAAAGTCAACAAAAAGGGACTTTAAGTCAAAGGCCATAACTTGAGATTGGTAAATCAAAATGACATGGGACCAAAGACATTGGTTAGAGGAATCAAAGAACTTTCCAAAATGTCCAAGAACATGAGAAAAGATTAAAAATTGAGCAAGTTATGCCTTGTAGAAGTTGGGAAATTTTTGGATATTTTGAAAAGTCAACATTGATTCAAATGACCTAAAATTGCTAATGGGCCCATTTTTCCTCCATAATTCATCATCCATGACATGTGCACGACCACTTGGCCCAAAGGGAAGTTTTATTCATTTTTTATTTATTTATTTGGATTTTTATTAATAATAATTCATTTAAATTAAAATAAATATATGAAAAATGCTTAACCTAATTTTTCCAATCTTTTTGTGCACATTATATCATCAAGATTTCGTGCCTAGCTAAATATGGAAAGATTTGGATTGATTGATCATGATTGATACAAAAAGCACATGGAAAAAGATTGAAAAAGATCTTTGAAAATCAATTTTCAAAAACTATGAATGCAAGAGATTTGGATGATTCTTGTTAACCTAATTCATTACTACATATGCAAGGATCACAACCCTAGTGCCATTACACACGCAGCTGCTCAGAAACCTAACAATCAAACTTGAAATTTTTGTTAAGAAACTCAAAACTGAAAACCCTTTTGCAGGCTGATTCAAGGCATAATAGTGGTTCAAACACCTTCCTGGAAGTTCATTGAACGATTCTCAATCAAAAACATTCATCAAAACGCCCGGAATTGGTACAGTGGAGTCCAACTGTTTCAAATAAAATTCACAATCGTGCATCTTCATTCATGCGTTTTTTGCAAGTTTTAATATGTGATTTACATTCCTTATGCTATTCTGAAGCTAACCCATGTGTTTGATTGAATTATTATGCATTGTGCACGATTCTACCATTGTCAATTTCTAGGGTTTACAGGACCTTGGATTAGGGCTTTTTAAATAAGAAAAAAATTGAGACTTGGGACCTTGACCATTAGAATCAGTGCGTCTGGACGAAGAGAATCCATGTGTCGCGCCCAATTTATGAGCGTTCCATGCCTAATCGCTATTTTCTTGTATGGTATCTTAGGCAACGCGTGAAAACAGTTGCTTATGTTGTTTATGTTTCAGGAAAATAAAGAACCAACGAAGGAGATGAATTCGTGGCAAATGGTGATAGGCTGATTCAAATTTTCGCGCGCAGACCCACTTACATTTTTGTTTTCTTTTATAATATTTGTTAGTTGCTTATTAATCAAACGCGCGCATCTGGCTCCACTGGCAAGCATAGTGACTGGTAATGTTAATGACCTGGGTTCGAGCCCCAGGTTTTCACTTTCTCAATATTATTTTCCAACTAACAATCATGTGCAGGCATAATGTTGTGGTCCATTGTACATCCTCAAAAAATCAACGTCCACCTGTCCAGTTGCATCAAATCAAAGGTCCAGATCCAAGGCATATGGTAGTCCCAGTCAACGCGCCAGCATGCTGCCTGGAAAAGTCAAATGGGCCAATGGATAAATGGGCTTAAAATTTCTAAAGATGCCTCCTAATTTGGGGTCTGAACCCCCTGGGTTTGTAATTCTCTCTATTTTCTTTGTTTTTATTATTTTCTAATTTTCCTTTTAATTATTGCTTTCAATTAATTAATTATCTCCACAAAAATATAAAAAACACATAAAAGTCAGAAAAGAGCAAAAATATAATAAATATTTTATTTTAAGTATTTTCATAAATAAATGCATATAATTAAATTTAGTGTAAAATAGGGTTTAATTTAACATTTTCATAATAAAATCCAAAAAAACATAGAAATAGGTTTGGTTAATTTTTCATCCTTTTTATTTTTCTTTCATGATAATCAAATATTTAATATTATTTATTTTATTTATCTTTGTAATTAAATTTGCATATAAAAATTAGGATTAATTTTAGGTTAAAAACTTCAATATTTTTCTTAATAAATTAAAAATAATTAGAATTAGGGTTTACATCTTATTTTAATTAATTCCCTTTTTCTATTAAATCCTAAAATACTAAAAAATACCAAAAAAAACAAGTTCTTTCCTTCTTTTAATTTTAATTAATTCCTCATTAATTTAATTTTGCAAAAAGGGTCCAACGCCCTCGTTTCGATTTAATTCTTATTCGCATATTTATTTTATTTCTTTATAATATTTATGTATCTCTCCCAAGGCCATGTAACCTTTTAATTTTCTCGCACTTTTCTTTACTTTCTTTATCTTTCCGTCAAATCGGGTCCTGGTTTAATTTTGGCGATGTGGACCCGCGCCTTTTGTAATAGCTTAGAATTTTTACTTTCCCGCAATATTTTAACTGTTAACAAATGGCATGAAAGAATGTATGGACAAAATAAAAACAAGCGTAGAACACCAATAACATGACAAGACAAATACAAATGAAAACGACACACAAATCACACATCACCCCTAGGGTACGCCTCACTGTTGCCTTGCCTCGAAAGGTGGTCGTCGAGTAGAGAATGTCTTAGTAAGTCCTCATGATCCAGGAACCTGGCATGAGGGTAGCTTCTAAGGTGTCTTCCCATTGCTCTGGTGATCACCACGTCCCGAACCTTCGAATTGACCCGAACACCTCCAACGGTGGTGCTACCTACCTCTCAATGGTGGGATGGCACTACTTTAAAGGACATTTACACAGACGAATTCCTTAGGGTAGGTAGACGACTCTAGATACTTGGTCTAATTTCAAAACAAATCAAAAAATACTTTTCACACCGACACCTTTTCAAAAAGCTTTCGAAAGCAAATTTTTCAAACACTCTTGAGGACCGATACAAGAGTCGAACTGAAATTTTCAAAGAAACTTTTTTTTAAACCCACAATTGAAAAGCAAACAAACCATTTTTTGAAAACACAATGAGCAAGTATCTAAGAGCCCATGGATAACCATGGATAGAAAGGGTGCTAACACCTTCCCTTTCTATAACCTACCTCCCGAACCGAGAGCAATCTCTTTAAGGAATTTTTCTGTGCTTTTGTCCTTTCCATTTGGAGAAAATAAAAGACGGTGGCGACTCTTGCTTCCGCGACATTTCGTGAACCAGTGTTAAACAGTCAGTTCCAGATCCACCGATCACAGAACTGGCGACTCTGCTGGGGAAAAAACTTAAAGTGAGGTGTACCTTAGGGCTAGTTCATAGCTGTGTTTTCAATTGTATTGACTTGCTTGCTTTACTATTGTGGGTTGCATCGGAGCTACATAGATCCTAACCCGGATCTGGGGATACCCTGTTTAGGTAGCATAAGCTGTGAGGGACCTGTCCGGCGTAGACCGACACAGGTGAAGCAGTGGCTACGTTGGTGTGGCACCTTGGTCTGTACCGATATCCCTTGTGTCGCAACGAGGAGAATATGGGTCTTCTAAGGAGTCATTAAGCACCAACAACCTTAGAACCTTAATTGACACAACTTGGCCTTTAGAATTGTAGCAGTATGCTACGCCCATTGAGGCTAAACTCTCGTGATGGTTCTGGCCGCAAGAAAATATTGCGATGCTGGAGTTATGACCGATTGAGGGTAGTCAATGATATTGGGATCCTCTAAGAACCCGGTTACTTTTGATTAGGACAGGTATGAACCAACAAACTGAAAGAGGGTAGTACCTAGACCTCATGCTGGCCTAAACTTTAGGGGCTTGCCTTGTGTGACTTGTGTGCCTTACCATGTTTGCCTTTGTATCTATATGTGGTGTGCTTTATCATAACATCATAACATCATGAGCATTGCATGCATCCTGCATAAGGACTGACCATTTCAAAGACAAGAGGGTTTCACCTTTGCTCTGTTTTGTAGGACATCATGATGCCTGTGCGAAGGAATACTATCCGGTTCAACTTTGTTCGTTCACCTGAGTTGCTTGATGAGTTGGTTAGCAGAATTCCAAATACCACTTCCTTCATCCAGAGGCATGGTTCTCTTCTCAGTTTAGTCACTGCAAAGCGGGATCAACAGTTGATGAGTGTTCTGACCCAGTTCTATGACCCTCTGTACCAGTGCTTCACCTTTCAAGACTTCCAGCTGGTCCCTACCCTGGAAGAGTTCTCTGATTTGCTTGGTATCCCTATCTTGGATCAGACTCCCTTTACTGGTTGGGAAAAGACCCTCAGGCTTGAGGATGTTGCTGCAGCTCTTCCTCTGACTCATCAAGAGGTAACAGACAACTGGGTGACTAGAAGCGGAGTTAAGGGTTTCTTGGCCAAGTTTCTGATTGGTAAAGCTAACAGTTTCTGGAATGACCTGGACTTTAGGGCATATGAAGACATCTTGGCTCTCCTAATCTATGGGTTAGTCCTGTTTCCTAATCCTGACAACTTCATCAATGTCACTGCCATAAGGATCTTTATGTCTCAGAATCCTGTGCCCACTCTCTTGGGTGACATCTTGCAACAACTTCATGCCCGTACTACCCGAAGACGAGGAACCCTATGGTGTTGTATCCCTTTGTTGGTGAGGTGGTTTATTTCGCACCTCCCTAAGTTCGTACTGAAGAATCAAGAAGGAAGAGGTTGGGCTCATAGGTTAATGTCTCTCACCGATAAAGACATCATTTGGACTTGCAGAGGTTTGGATGAGATAGCTATTATTGATCGATGCGGGGAATACCCTAATGTTCCTCTGATTGGTGCCCAAGGAGGGATCTCTTACAATCCATGTCTAGCACTCCGTCAGTTTGGAAGAGCAAGAAGAGCAGGTCCCCATGAGATGTTGGTGCCTCACATCAGTTTTGAGTTTCAGGTGGATAGTGACGAGCTGCGCCGTAGGTTCATCAAGGCTTGGGACAAGGTTCATAAAGCTGACCCACAGGAGTTAGGGCCAAAGACTTCTTTACCTATGGAAGCCTACTACAAATGGGTTCGCATCCGCGCTCAGAAGTTAGGTATGCCGTACGAAGCTGTCAGACCCGTCGTTCTTGAGTGTCCTGACAAAGATGGTGTTCCTCCAACTGTCCTTCCTCCTCAGATACCTACTGATTATGAGACATTGAAGAGATCTTGGTCGCAACTGCGAGAAGAGCGGGATTCTTACCGGGAAAAGTTCAACGAGCTGGAATCAAAGATCCAGAAGCTGACCAAACAGTTGGAGAATGAGAGAGCTCTGAATGCCTACATCCGTACTGAGAAGAGGAGACCATGGGATCAATAAGGAGCTCCAGATGTGCTTTTACAGTTTTATTTCCTTTTCAGTATTTCCTTTCATGTAACGCCTAAGAGCAACCTGTTGAATAATTTCAATTTCAAAGTTGAATCTAATGAAGTGTGTTCCTTTTTGTTTATAAAGTTGATTCCCGATTGTCTTTGAAAACATAAATCATACGCATTTCATACATCATGTGCATAACAGGTTTTTCCTCTTTTCAGGTTGCTTACAGTTCTTCGCTGTTTATTTCAGCATCATGAATCCCGACTCGTCATCAACTGAGACCTCCATCAAGGCTCTTCAGGCGCAGAATGCGCAGTTTCAGGAATTAATCAAGGGTTTGGCTCAAGGCCAAGAAGAGCTGAAGGCTATGCTCCTGAAGAAGGAGAAGAAGAAGAAGAGAAGAACTGTTCTGTTCAACTCGGGCCGAAGGTTTGGCAATGCTCTGCAACAGGAAGAGGCTGGTTCTTCTGTTGGCAAGAGTACTCCTCAGGCAGAAGCAAGGGTTCCTAGTCCGGTAGTCTCTGACAACGAGACTGATTTTGATGAAGAGCAGTACCCTCCTGCAGAAGACAGATACAAGCAACTGGAGGATAGGTTGAATGCTATGGAAATACAACAGGTACCTGGGTTGGATTTCGGAGATCTGGGTTTGTCTACGGGTGTGATTATCCCTCACAAGTTCAAAGCACCATCCTTCTCTAAGTATGACGGGGCGTCTTGCCCCAAGCTACATCTCAGGTCCTATGTTCGGAAAATCCAACCGTACTCGGCGGATAAGAATTTGTGGATCCACTTCTTCCAGGAGAGCCTTTCAGGGACTCATCTCGAATGGTTCTATCAGCTGGATGGGACCAAAGTTCGTAACTGGGAGGAGTTGGCTACTGCTTTCTACAAGCAGTATCAATATAATGCCGACCTTGCCCCTACACGTACCCAACTCCAGGGTATGTCGTTAGGTGCAAGTGAAGGTTTTAAGGAGTACGCCCAGAAATGGAGAGACCTGGCTGGCAGGGTGCAGCCTCCGCTGACTGATCGGGAGTTGGTAGATATGTTCTTGGGGACCCTATCTGGGCCGTTTTTCAACCATCTTATCGGGAATTCATTTGCAGGGTTCACTGATCTAATCTTGACTGGAGAAAGAATTGAGGCTGGGTTGAAGTCTGGAAAGATTCAGAAGGGTGCATCGTCTAGCTCTGAGAAGAAACCCTTCAAGAAGGAGGCCAGTGCGGTATATGGGCCTAGAAGGCAGGATAAACCAGAGCGCCGTCAATCCGTCAGTGCATTAATGATTGCCAAGCCTGCAGCCGCTCCTCGGCAAGCTAACCAACCAAGGGCTGAGAGACCCAGAAGGGAATTCACCCGTTTGAGCATGACTTTGTCGCAGATCTTACCACAGTTGCTCTCAACCAACTTGGTAACCGTCAGAGAGGCTCCGAGGGTTGCAAATACTACATCTCCCAAGTACAACCCGAATGCTCGTTGTGCTTATCATTCTGATAGCCCGGGGCACGCCACTGATGACTGTTGGGCATTAAGGAACAAGCTGCAGGACCTTATTGACGCCAAGGAGGTACAGTTTGAGGCATCTGAGAAGCCTAATGTAGTGACAGCTCCCCTGCCTGCTCATGGAGTGAATGCTATTAGGGACGAAGAGGAAGTGGATGAAGCTGAGTTTGATAGCTGGATTTACCCTGCAACCGACAGTGGACTTAATAATTGGAGTGCAAAGGACAACCTGTCTGTTTCTCTTGTTACTAAGTAATGAATTCCTATGTTTTTGGTATTTGTAATAAACAATGATAAACTTTATGGCCCGGTGTCTTACCCGAGGCACCGTGGTTTCATTTGTGAGGGCATATAAATTGTCATTTCATATATCATGAATGAAAATCTTGGACGTTTTCTCGCATTACAAATCTTGTGCTCCTTTTCTGTCTTTCTTTCCTTTACATATATTTCAAAACAGCTGTATTTACACACACACTCACTCATACAGGTTTCAATCCACTCTGGATCTCACTGGTAACGACTCTGCTACTGCCAGTTATGACTTCGAAAATCCGATCAACTTAGCTGAAGACGAAGGTGAAGATGATTGTGAAGTGCCTGGCGAACTTGCAAGACTGTTACTTCAGGAAGAGAGGGCAATTCAACCCCATGAAGAGCTAGTGGAAACAATCAACCTGGGTACCGAAGAAGACATGAAAGAGGTAAAGATTGGTGCTAACCTAGAGCTCAGCGTGAAGCAATGGTTAACCAAGATGTTACATGATTATATGGAGATCTTTGCCTGGTCCTACGAAAACATGCCCGGATTGGATACCGATATTGTGGTCCATCACTTGCCAACTAAGGAAGACTGCCCTCCAGTTAAGCAAAAGGTCCGTCGGATGCGTCCAGAGATGTCTGAAAAGATTAAAGCTGAGGTTATGAAACAGTTTGATGCTGGGTTCCTTGCAGTGACTTCTTACCCTCAGTGGGTTGCTAATGTGGTGCCGGTACCTAAGAAGGACGGTAAGGTCAGAATGTGTGTCGATTACAGGGATCTGAACAGGGCCAGCCCCAAGGATGACTTCCCCTTACCTCACATTGATGTCCTTGTTGACAATACAGCTCAGCATAAGGTGTTCTCTTTCATGGATGGCTTTTCAGGTTACAATCAGATCAAGATGGCACCTGAAGACATGGAAAAGACTACATTTGTTACTCAGTGGGGCACCTTCTGTTACAAGGTCATGCCATTTGGATTAAAGAACGCTGGGGCAACCTACCAACGTGCCATGGTTGCTTTATTTCATGACATGATCCATCATGAGATAGAAGTGTATGTTGACGACATGATCGCAAGGTCCCAGACTGAGGAAGAACACCTAGATCATCTGCAGAAGTTATTTGACAGATTGAAACTATACAAGCTGAGGTTGAACCCGAATAAGTGCACCTTCGGGGTAAGATCTGGGAAGTTGCTAGGCTTCGTAGTCAGTGATAAGGGCATTCAAGTGGACCCTGCTAAGGTCAAAGCTATTCAAGAGATGCCAGTTCCCAGGACAGAGAAGGAAGTCAGAGGCTTTTTAGGACGCCTGAATTACATTGCTCGCTTCATCTCACATTTGACTGCTACCTGTGAGCCAATCTTCAAACTGCTGAAGAAAGATCAGGTAGTACGTTGGAACGATGAATGTCAGGCTGCTTTCGACAGAATCAAAGAGTATCTCCAAGAACCACCTATCCTTATGCCACCGGTTGAAGGGAGACCTCTGATACTATACCTGACAGTGCTTGACAACTCAATGGGGTGTGTGCTGGGGCAGCATGACGAGTCTGGCCGAAAAGAGCATGCCATTTATTACCTTAGCAAAAATTTTACCAACTGTGAGACCCGATACTCACTGCTTGAGAAAACTTGCTGCGCTTTGGTATGGGCTGCTCGCCGGCTGAGACAGTATATGCTGACTCACACTACCTTGTTGATCTCAAAGATGGATCCTATAAAGTACATATTCGAAAAGCCTGCTCTGTCTGGGAGGATTGCAAGATGGCAGATGATCTTGACAGAATACGAAATTCAGTACACAACCCAAAAAGCCATCAAGGGAAGTGTATTGGCAGACCATTTGGCACATCAGGCCGTAGATGACTATCAATCAATGAACTTCGAGTTTCCAGACGAAAGCATCATGATTGTGACTGATTATGAAGTACCTGGACCGGATGAAGGACCTGAACCAGGATCCCGATGGTCTATGCACTTTGACGGAGCATCCAATGCTTTGGGAAACGGTATCGGCGCCATAATCATATCTCCTCAAGGTACTCATACTCCACTCACTGCCCGGCTATGTTTCAATTGTACCAACAACATGGCAGAGTATGAGGCGTGCATTATGGGTCTTCAAGCTGCGATCGACCTAAGGATTAAGTTTCTAAGTGTCTTCGGAGATTCCGCTCTTGTGATCAATCAGATCAAAGGAGAGTGGGATACGAAACATCCAAACCCGATTCCTTACAGAGAATGTGTGTTGACCCTGATCCCCCACTTCACAGAGATAACCTTTGAACACTTTCCAAGAGAAGAGAATCAGCTGGCGGACGCGTTATCTACAATGTCTTCTATGTTCAAGGTCAAATGGGATAATGAGGCTCCCCGAATCATCATCTGGAAACTGGACGAACCGGCATACTATTGTGATCTCGAGACTGAGTTGGTGACTGAGAAGCCTTGGTACCATGAGGTGAAGAGATATCTGGAAGCGCAGGAATACCCTGAAGGTGCATCTGTCAATGATAAGAAATTCCTGAGAAGATTCGCAACAAAGTTCTTCCTTAGCAACGACATCGTATATAAGCGAAACCATGATTCAACCTTACTGCGTTGTGTGGATAAGACTGAAGCAGAAAGGATCATGGAAGAGCTACATGAAGGGACCTTTGGTACACATTCCAGTGGACACACTATGGCTAAAAAGATCCTTCGGGCAGGATACTACTGGTCCACAATGGAAGCTGACTGCTACCAACATTCCAGGACATGCCATAAGTGCCATATCTATGCAGACAAGGTGCATGTTCCTCCGGTTCCCCTGAATGTTCTGACTGCGCCTTGGCCGTTTGCAATGTGGGGCATAGACATGATCGATGAAATTAAACCTACGGCATCCAATGGGAATCGCTTCATCCTGGTGGCGATTGACTATTTTACGAAGTGGGTTGAGGCAGCATCCTATGCTATGGTAACCAAGACGGTTGTGGCACGGTTCATTCGGCATAATCTGATCTGTCGGTACGGTGTCCCAGAGAGAATTATTACAGACAACGGTACCAATCTGAACAACAAGACGATCACTGAGCTCTGCGAACAGTTCAAGATACAGCACCACAATTCTTCTCCTTACAGACCAAAGATGAATGGGGCTGTAGAAGCAGCAAATAAGAACATCAAGAAAATCGTGCAGAAGATGACAGTGACTTATAAGGATTGGCACGAGATGTTACCGTTCGCTCTACATGGGTACCGTACCTCAGCTAGGACGTCAACCGGGGCAACTCCTTTCTCTTTGGTTTATGGTATGGAGGCAGTCTTACCGATTGAAGTACAAATACCTTCTCTCCGGATAATGAAGGATGCGAATTTGAACGAGGATGATTGGATCCAGACACGACTTGATCAGTTAAACCTTATTGACGAGAAGAGACTTGCTGCTATCTGCCATGGTCATACGTATCAGAAATGGATGATCAGGGCATTTAACAAAAAGATCAGACCACAGGAATATCAAGTTGGGGATCTGGTAATCAAGAGAATCATCCTTCCTCAGAGTGATCCAAGGGGCAAATGGACCCCTACGTACGAAGGGCCATTTGTGGTTAAGCATGTGTTCTCAGGAGGAGCCATGATTCTAACCAACATGGATGGTGACGACCTTCCTCACCCCGCCAATGCAGACATAGTGAAAAGATACTACGCATAAAAAAGACCCGCTAGGCTGACATGCCTAGGTAAAAATTAGGGCTTCCCGTCGAACCAAAAGGGTTCAGGCAAAATGAAGGGATGAAAATGAAAAAATCTGTACACCCGGCAAGTCGAAAACCTGAAAAGGCGGCTTGGGCAAAAATGGGTATCCCGGTGGACTGAAAACCCGAAAGGGCGGTCCAGGCAAAAATTAGGGATAAAGCATAATACTATGTCTCATTTGATCACTTTGCATCCAGAATCCGGTATCTACATCAAGTTCAGACGGCATCGATCAGTCAGCTTCACCTTCAACCAAGGTCATCAAGTGATGAGACGCTCGGAGTTATAAAGGCAATAGCAGAGTTGAAACCCAGTGGATCATCCATTTCACACAGCTGTTTTATTTTCTTTTGTACAAATTTGTATAAATTCTTTTGTTCGGTGGCGTTCTCTTACTAGGACGTCAGCCTCTTGTACACAAAACGCCTATTTTCAGGCCATTCAAAAATCAATACAAAAATATTTTTCAGTTAAAAAGTGCCAATTGTTTTTCTTTTCTGTTTTGTTTTGCGAAGAACGTCCAAGGTTCAATTTGTGATATATGCATTGACAATAATTTGCTAACTCATAAATATTTGCATACGAAACAAAGGATTAATTACAGGTAACATTAGAAACAGAGGCAATAAAGAGTTGTCTAAGCAATCTAATTGTTCTGTCCTCCAAGGTATCAAGGTAGGCTCGGCTAAAGAACATAACCAGTACATCTTAATTCCCCAGAGAATAAGTCAGCAGTCAATATACTCTCCAAGCTATACTATCAAATCTTAAGGAAGTTGGGTATCCTCTAGCAGATAGCAACATTCCCCAGCAGCATATATACCCTTAACAAGCATCCCCGGCAGTCTTGGCCTAAAGATTGTTCCCCGGTGGTATATCAGCATTCAAAGGAATCACTTCCCCAGCATATCAAAACTTCCCCAGGAAAGTTGGAATTCGTCTCCCCAAGCAGTAAGCTTATCCCCAGTAGGTTCTGGAAGCTTATCCCTCGCGGAGCACGAACGCATCGTCCGGCTTTATTCAAAGAGTTATTTCCCTAACAGGGTATAACTGGGTTATCCTCAGCCAAAAGCCACGGAAAGGTCGTCGTCAGTACAGTTCTTTCTTATCCCCAGCGAAGTCTATCAATACTTCCAATACAACAAAGATACCCCCAGCAAGTTATCATCAACATTCCAGCAAAGCATCCCTCTCCCCACAGAGTATTGCTCCCCAGCATGGTCGCTAGAGTACTTTTCTCCCCGCAGAATCTTCCATTTGCCAAGTTCATTCCCCAACGGAGTCATCTTCTCCTACCGGTATTCTTGCAACTATCATCCCCAGCGGAAACAAAGCTTATTCTTCAATATCAGCCCAGGAGTGACTTCCCGGCACCCGTCAAGGATTTACTTTCCTAGACGAAAAATACATTCATAAGCATCTTCATACATTATAGCATGCATATACGCATCATGAACGTACAAACTCATGTATTCAGAGAGCATCTCGCATGTCATACCACATGACATCGCATACAACTAACGCTTGTCTTTTCAGGACAAAAGTACAAAAATGATTACCATCAATGGTCGCAACTAAAGATCCGATTCCTGAATCTTGCCAGGGTGTATCTGTTGATGACCAATTACCAGATCCGATTCCTGTATCTTGCCAGGGTGTGCCTGAAGAGTTCGAGGATCCGATACCTGAATCTTGCCAGGGTGTATCCGTTGAAGACTAGCATTACCAGATCCGATTCCTGTATCTTGCCAGGGTGTGTCTGAAGAGTTCGAGGATCCGATACCTGAATCTTGCCAGGGTGTATCCGTTGAAGACTAGCATTACCAGATCCGATTCCTGTATCTTGCCAGGGTGTGTCTGAAGAGTTCGAGGATCCGATACCTGAATCTTGCCAGGGTGTATCCGTTGAAGACTAGCATTACCAGATCTGATTCCTGTATCTTGCCAGGGTGTGTCTGAAGAGTTCGAGGATCCGATACCTGAATCTTGCCAGGGTGTATCCGTTGAAGACTAGCATTACCAGATCCGATTCCTGTATCTTGCCAGGGTGTGTCTGAAGAGTTCGAGGATCCGATACCTGAATCTTGCCAGGGTGTATCCGTTGAAGACTAACATTACCAGATCCGATTCCTGTATCTTGCCAGGGTGTGTCTGAAGAGTTCGAGGATCCGATACCTGAATCTTGCCAGGGTGTATCCGTTGAAGACTAGCATTACCAGATCCGATTCCTGTATCTTGCCAGGGTGTGTCTGAAGAGTTCGAGGATCCGATTCCTGTATCTTGCCAGGGTGTGTCTGAAGAGTTCGAGGATCTGATACCTGAATCTTGCCAGGGTGTATCCGTTGAAGACTAGCATTACCAGATCCGATTCCTGTATCTTGCCAGGGTGTGTCTGAAGAGTTCGAGGATCCGATACCTGAACCTTGCCAGGGTGTATCCGTTGAAGACTAGCATTACCAGATCCGATTCCTGTATCTTGCCAGGGTGTGTCTGAAGAGTTCGATGATCCGATACCTGAATCTTGCCAGGGTGTATCCATTGAAGACTAGCATTACCAGACTCGATTCCTGTATCTCGCCAGGGCACGTCTGAAGAATTCGAAGATCCGATTCCTGTAACCAGTCAGGACATATCTACATAAAAGCATCTGAAAACCAGCTCCTGCAACATGTCAGCTACTCATCTTTTCTTTTGCAGGTATGCAAGTTCTCGCTAAGGAATCTCTTACGCGATCAACATCCAGATGGCATCTATAAGCCCATCATCCTATCCAGCAATCTCCAAATGGCATCTATAAGCCCATTCCCATCATCACACTGCTATTATGTGAGCGCAAATTTCTGGGCACTCTAGTGTTCAATCATCTTCTACCCTCGGATTACGAGAGGCACGTCAGCCAATCTGCATCCTCAGGTCTAAGAAGATTGAACAGGGGCAACTGTTGTACCCCAAAATTTGCCCTCCCATATTCTTCAAAGATTTGCAAAGTCAGGCTTCAAAATTCCCCAAGGGTTGCACAGTTCAAGGGCCTCCTAAGCAGTCAAAGTTAGGGTTTGTGTTCTGGTCAAGAAAATGAAGTTTTCAAAGGTCCAATCAAGTCTCACATGCTTACAAATATGGTCAAGCATCCTCATACCAAGTTTCAAGACTTTCAGCACAAAATTGCACAATCAAAAACCCTAATTGCACTACAGTCAACTGTAGGGGCAAAATGATCATTTGACAGTCAAAAGTTCAAATTTTTGGTCAACATATCATTTTGAAGCCACAAACATCATTTGATCAATGCTTGATCATGATTCTCAAAGCTTGGCTAAAAAATTATCAAAATGCAAAAGTTTCCTTATTTGGACAGCTGAAAAAGTCAACTGTAAATTGACCAGGGCATAACTTTCACATGGATTATCAGAAAAATTCCATCCAAATCTCATTTTGAAGAGAAAGACATTTCCTACAACTCATCTTCATACTTCAAATCCAAGAAATGCTCTCACAAAAAGTTATCAATTTCAACATTATAGGTCATTTCCAAAAGTCAACAAAAAGGGACTTTAAGTCAAAGGCCATAACTTGAGATTGGTAAATAAAAATGACATGGTACCAAAGACATTGGTTAGAGGACTCAAAGACCTTTCCAAAATGTCCAAGAACATGAGAAAAGCTTAAAAATTGAGCAAGTTATGCCTTGTAGAAGTTGGGAAATTTTTGGATATTTTGAAAAGTCAACATTGATTCAAATGACCTAAAATTGCTAATGGGCCCATTTTTCCTCCATAATTCATCATCCATGACATGTGCACAACCACTTGGCCCAAAGGGAAGTTTTATTCATTTTTTATTTATTTATTTGGATTTTTATTAATAATAATTCATTTAAATTAAAATAAATATATGAAAAATGCTTAACCTAATTTTTCCAATCTTTTTGTGCACATTATATCATCAAGATTTCGTGCCTAGCTAAATATGGAAAGATTTGGATTGATTGATCATGATTGATACAAAAAGCACATGGAAAAAGATTGAAAAAGATCTTTGAAAATCAATTTTCAAAAACTATGAATGCAAGAGATTTGGATGATTCTTGTTAACCTAATTCATTACTACATATGCAAGGATCACAACCCTAGTGCCATTACACACGCAGCTGCTCAGAAACCTAACAATCAAACTTGAAATTTTTGTTAAGAAACTCAAAACTGAAAACCCTTTTGCAGGCTGATTCAAGGCATAATAGTGGTTCAAACACCTTCCTGGAAGTTCATTGAACGATTCTCAATCAAAAACATTCATCAAAACGCCCGAAATTGGTACAGTGGAGTCCAACTGTTTCAAATAAAATTCACAATCGTGCATCTTCATTCATGCGTTTTTTGCAAGTTTTAATATGTGATTTACATTCCTTATGCTATTCTGAAGCTAACCCATGTGTTTGATTGAATTATTATGCATTGTGCACGATTCTACCATTGTCAATTTCTAGGGTTTACAGGACCTTGGATTAGGGCTTTTTAAATAAGAAAAAATTGAGACTTGGGACCTTGACCATTAGAATCAGTGCGTCTGGACGAAGCGAATCCATGTGTCGTGCCCAATTTATGAGCGTTCCATGCCTAATCGCTATTTTCTTGTATGGTATCTTAGGCAACGCGTGAAAACCGTTGCTTATGTTGTTTATGTTTCAGGAAAATAAAGAACCAACGAAGGAGATGAATTCGTGGCAAATGGTGATAGGCTGATTCAAATTTTCGCGCGCAGACCCACTAACATTTTTGTTTTCTTTTATAATATTTGTTAGTTGCTTATTAATCAAACGCGCGCATCTGGCTCCACTGGCAAGCATAGTGACTGGTAATGTTAATGACCTGGGTTCGAGCCCCAGGTTTTCACTTTCTCAATATTATTTTCCAACTAACAATCATGTGCAGGCATAATGTTGTGGTCCATTGTACATCCTCAAAAAATCAACGTCCACCTGTCCAGTTGCATCAAATCAAAGGTCCAGATCCAAGGCATATGGTAGTCCCAGTCAACGCGCCAGCATGCTGCCTGGAAAAGTCAAATGGGCCAATGGATAAATGGGCTTAAAATTTCTAAAGATGCCTCCTAATTTGGGGTCTGAACCCCCTGGGTTTGTAATTCTCTCTATTTTCTTTGTTTTTATTATTTTCTATTTTTCCTTTTAATTATTGCTTTCAATTAATTAATTATCTCCACAAAAATATAAAAAACACATAAAAGTCAGAAAAGAGCAAAAATATAATAAATATTTTATTTTAAGTATTTTCATAAATAAATGCATATAATTAAATTTAGTGTAAAATAGGGTTTAATTTAACATTTTCATAATAAAATCCAAAAAAACATAGAAATAGGTTTGGTTAATTTTTCATCCTTTTTATTTTTCTTTCATGATAATCAAATATTTAATATTATTTATTTTATTTATCTTTGTAATTAAATTTGCATATAAAAATTAGGATTAATTTTAGGTTAAAAACTTCAATATTTTTCTTAATAAATTAAAAATAATTAGAATTAGGGTTTGCATCTTATTTTAATTAATTCCCTTTTTCTATTAAATCCTAAAATACTAAAAAATACCAAAAAAAACAAGTTCTTTCCTTCTTTTAATTTTAATTAATTCCTCATTAATTTAATTTTGCAAAAAGGGTCCAACGCCCTCGTTTCGATTTAATTCTTATTCGCATATTTATTTTATTTCTTTATAATATTTATGTATCTCTCCCAAGGCCATGTAACCTTTTAATTTTCTCGCACTTTTCTTTACTTTCTTTATCTTTCCGTCAAATCGGGTCCTGGTTTAATTTTGGCGATGTGGACCCGCGCCTTTTGTAATAGCTTAGAATTTTTACTTTCCCGCAATATTTTAACTGTTAACAAATGGCATGAAAGAATGTATGGACAAAATAAAAACAAGCGTAGAACACCAATAACATGACAAGACAAATACAAATGAAAACGACACACAAATCACACATCACCCCTAGGGTACGCCTCACTGTTGCCTTGCCTCGAAAGGTGGTCGTCGAGTAGAGGATGTCTTAGTAAGTCCTCATGATCCAGGAACCTGGCATGAGGGTAGCTTCTAAGGTGTCTTCCCATTGCTCTGGTGATCACCACGTCCCGAACCTTCGAATTGACCCGAACACCTCCAACGGTGGTGCTACCTACCTCTCAATGGTGGGATGGCACTACTTTAAAGGACATTTACACAGACGAATTCCTTAGGGTAGGTAGACGACTCTAGATACTTGCTCTAATTTCAAAACAAATCAAAAAATACTTTTCACACCGACACCTTTTCAAAAAGCTTTCGAAAGCAAATTTTTCAAACACTCTTGAGGACCGATACAAGAGTCGAACTGAAATTTTCAAAGAAACTTTTTTTTAAACCCACAATTGAAAAGCAAACAAACCATTTTTTGAAAATACAATGAGCAAGTATCTAAGAGCCCATGGATAACCATGGATAGAAAGGGTGCTAACACCTTCCCTTTCTATAACCTACCTCCCGAACCGAGAGCAATCTCTTTAAGGAATTTTTCTGTGCTTTTGTCCTTTCCATTTGGAGAAAATAAAAGACGGTGGCGACTCTTGCTTCCGCGACATTTTGCGAACCAGCGTTAAAAAGTCAGTTCCAGATCCACCGATCACACTCATTCAGATACAAGTTTCAAGATACAGTTCAGATACGCTTCAGACACGAATGCCATTCTGATACTCATTCAGATACAACTTTCAAGATACAGTTTAGATACGTTCCAGACACAGATGCCATTCAGATACTCATTCAAATACAACTTTCAAGATACAGTTCAGATACGCTCCAGACACGTATGCCATTCTGATACTCATTCAGATACAACTTTCAAGATACAGTTCAAATACGTTCCAGACACGGATGCCATTCTGATACTCATTCAGATACAACTTTCAAGATACAGTTCAGATACGCTCCAGACACGGATGCCATTCTGATACTCATTCAGATACAACTTTCAAGACACAGTTCAGATACGCTCCAGACATGAATACCATTCTGATACTTATTCTTTCAGCTTATAACTTACAATTCAACAAACGTTATTGGATGGCATCTACAAGCACATCTCCAAAACGATTCTATCACCTCTCCAAATGGCATCTATAAGTCCATTCCTTCTATCATCACATCATCAAATGCAAATTTATGGGCACTCTAGTGTCCAATCATCTTCCACCTTCGAGTCGCGAATGGCAAGACTCGCCAATCTAACTCTTCAGGTTTAAGAAGATTGAACAGGGGCAGCTATTGTACCCCAAAATTTTCCCTCTCATTTATCAAGACTTTTCTCACAAACTCAAGATTGGATTAGGGTTTGACCAGCTCAAGACATCTCATTATGCACTAATCACCCAAAATTAGGGTTTGAGACTGTACAAGTATTTTTGGACTATAAATGCTTCATATGACTTTCAAATATCATTATGGACCCCTAAGATTACTCATGACAAGTTTCAAGCCTTGAATCACATTTTTGATCGGTCAATTGGACAGTTGACCTAAAAATTAACTATATTGGGGAAAAAAATCAACCATGGCCAATTTACAGTCAAACTTCATAATTTTTGATCCATATCAACATTTTAGACTCATATTTATCATTTGATCAAGTTTGGACCATAATTCCTCAAGAAATTTGATCAAATCATCAAAAGGGCAAAATGGTCAAAATTAGGGTTTTGACTGAGAAAGGGAAATTTCTGGTTTTTGACCTAACAAATGACCAATTGGTTTGAAAAATGATTTCAAGGGTTCAATTGTATCATCTTGACCTATTGGCATGGTTCAAAACATTGCAATTTCATTGGATTGACAGATAAAATTTGCAGTCAACTGATCAAAAGTCAACTGTATACTGAAAAGTCAAACTTTTACTTTTTGGTCAAAATCAAGTGCCAAGGATCACAATTCATAAAGACATGTCAAAATGTGAAACTTATTCATCAAAAAATCAAATATTGAAGATTTGGTTTTGAAATTTAAAATTTGCTTAACTTAGAAAATTTTCTAAGTATAGAAAATTTCTTATTTTTTCTCAACTTTAAGCCAATTTTTCACCATCATACAAGATGATTCAAAGAAAGTTCCCAACATGAAAGTTATATATCTACATGAAATCTACAACTTTGCTTCACACAGTTTCTCCTAAAGATGTTTGGATCTCAAGATATAATTTTGTGAATACATGCTCATGAACTAAAATAACTTAGTGAAATTTCGCCCTAATTTAGGCAGGTTTTTGACCTAACTTCATGGAAATATTTCACCTAGTTCCAAGAGGAATCTTGAAATTCATTTCAAATATGAGTTATAGATCACATTTCAAACTTTCCAAAATGTCCAAGAACTCCTTGAGATGATTTTTGAGTAAGGATAATCGAAGAGATGAAGTTGACATTTTCTCACTTTGATTTCAAGCCATTTCATGAAGAACAAAATTCAAATCTGAACCTATGCTGCCTAATCCTTGCTTTAAAGGTCTCAAACTTGTTTCTCACTTCATAATTTAATTCTTACACAGATGATAAAGCCTTAATCCAAGCACAAGAGTCTTTGTCCAAGCTTTAATTCCATAAATGGCACAAAGTTGCCATTGCCATTTTAGAAAAGCATAACTTTTGCAATTTTTCACTTCTTGAGCATTGGACCTGTTTTCTCTACACACACAAGTTCTATAAACCAAAAACAAGTTGACTAGGACTTGTACCAACTCCAAGCAGGCCTGTACAAGCATGTACAGACTTGTCTCCTCACTTTGCTTCAAAAGCAAGTAAAAGTGCAAAAAGCCTATAACTCAAAAATATGTTGTGGAGCTGACTTGAAACCTTCTCTATACTTATACAAAAACACATTGCAACAAAATAGATGATTGCTCAAGGCCAGAAACTCTCAGAAACTCCATATCACCAAAAACCTGTCAAAAACTTGCAGTTTGAGACCAAGCATAGCAATCCAGAAATTTACTCGTGCATTTCAAGTTCTAATCATTCAAACACTTAACCTACCTCATATCTAAGTGTTCCAGACCATCACCCCTTCACTGTAACTCCTCCTTCTCCATCTTCCATTTTTGTTTTTCAAGCTTGCAGGTTGACTTGAATAGAGAGATTCAGGCACTTTCCAAGCAAGGCAAGGATTAGAACACACTCAGGGAGGTTCGGGCAAGCTAACGGGACCTTCAGGCCTTCATAAAACTCACTCAAACTCCATTCACGATCTCAGCTGAAGAAGGTAAGAACTCTAACTTCTATCTCTTCATACATGCATCTATTGGTCACGATTTGTGAAGATAAAATGTAGATATCGTTGTGCTAAAACCAACCATGTTCATTGATTTCATTTATATTCATTGTGCATAGAGAATTTTAGAGTTCAAATTTCTATAAAAATTAGGTTTAAAATTAGGGCCTTTGAAATTAGTTATGATCCTTGACTGTTAGTTTACATGAGTTACATGTTTGAAATCGTGGGAAAGAGTACTATCATTTTCATGTTGGAAGTTTCCATTTTCATGGAGAAATGAGAAAGATACAGAGGTTCTGGCTAGCTTGAGGAAGAAGATGAAGTACAGGGCTAGGAGGTGTTATGTGTCATGTGTTTTTTATTTCATACGAACTAACGGATGTACAGCTACCCCAGTGGCAAGGCAGCGCGCTGAGAATGCCAAGGTCATGGGTTCGATCCTTGACGCCTGCCTTTTTGCATATTTTCTCATTTTTTGCCATTTCCCTCATTTTTGCAGCGCTGGGCTTTGTTCCATTGGGCTTCATTTTTTTCTCTAATGTCTACATCCTGTTTACTCAGGATACCCCCTGGCCTAATCTTTTTATTTTTTATTTTTATTTTTATTTTTATTTTTATTTTCATTTTATTAAATATATTTTCTTTAATATAAAAAATCATAAAAAATATAAAGCATGATAAATATTGCATTTTGATTATTTGATTTTATTTTCTCATAAAAAATATTTTTATTAAATTATATATTAACTATCCTTTCATAAATAAACTTGTAAAGTAAAATAGATTTAGGTTAATTTTTATTTCTTTTCCTTCACATTTGTAAATATTTATTTTGACATATAAAAAACTAAATATTTTCATAAATATTATTTATTATTTTAAGACAAAAAAAAAATACAAAATAATACTTAAAGAACTTTATTTTCTTAAGTTAGAAATTAGGGTTAACCACTTTTTTCAAGAAATAGTTTTCTTTCTTTAATATTATTAGGTTTAATCCAAAATTCCTCTTTATATGAAAAATAAAGCAAATTTCTTTTTCTTGCATACATACTGTTTGTTGTACCCCAAAATTTGCCCTTTCTTTCTCCAGGAAATCATCTTGGATTCTCAGAGTCCCTCTGAAACAAATCCAAGTCCTGAATTATCATTTTTGCCCAAGCAAACCATTTACAAGAGCAAAATGATCACACAAGCTCTAAAGGCAACGCTTTTATCTTGAGAAAAATTAAATTCTAAACATTTGGAATTTTTTCTCTAAAAAATGGGTGTTTAAGAAGAAATTAGCGCTTCAGAACTTCTGGACCAAACCCGAGATAGGAACGGTCAGAAGTTACAAGCTTGGCTCAACGGTCAGAAGTTGCAAGCTTGGCTCAACGCAGTCAGAAGCTGGCTCTTCAGCAGCTACATCAACTCAGTCAGAAGTTGCAAACGTGGTTCAACACGTAAGCCTCAAACAGAACATGACTCTTTCAGCAGTTACGTAAGTTCAGCCAGAGTTTGCTAAAGGAAAGGAAGCAAGGACGTCTGAAGGCTCCTTGAGAACATGCTAAAATCAGAAGATAAAAGGTTCAGAAGAGTGGGTGTTACACTGATACAGAATCTCTAAGTCCAGGATTTCCAGAAGCAAATCCAAGGAACGTGTCAGAAGGTCAGGAGAATCCCCAGAATTTGCTAAGACAACAGGGGGCCAAGACCAGAGCATGGTTTACGTTGTTTTGGGTAAAACAGAACTGCTGGTTCAAAGTTTTGTTTCTATTACCAGGATATTGGTGTTGATGAGTCTCATCACCATTTAATGCTCATTAATGCTCCCAACCACTCCTGAACATTCATCCAAGTAGTCCCTTCACGTGTGGCTTGGTAAACGACTTTATGCAGGTTCTGGCATGGGTCTACGCGCCACCGTCCACCTAAGAGGTCACTTCACCCCAATCCATGCCTGCTGTTCCAGCCTAGGCTGAAAGGCTATCTGTTATCACAACTTCCCAGGAATTTCTTTCAAAGAACAATTCAACCTCTGTTGACGCCTTTAATGTTCAAGAAATCCACAAGAGCTTGGCCAATAAATAGAGAACCATTGTCCACTGAAAAAGGGGCGTCCAAAAAACAGAAAAATTGCTAGAAGAGAAACAGAAATCTTTAGCAAGAAAGTGCTGTGAAACTCTGCCAAAATCTCCAGTGTTTCATAACTTTGAATTTCTTACCTTCAAACTTCATCAATACCCAGTTTTCTTTGTGACTAAAAAACACCCTTTCAACCTCTGACCATACATACACATACACCTTCATCTACCCCTTTCAAAAAAAGAACCTGTCCAGAACACCATCAGAGCCAAAAGCTAGCTCTCATCCATAAACTTTTCCAACAGCCAGGTAAGCACCTGCTGACCTTCATCACGCTGCAAAGCATCATCAGCTTTGCATGCTCAAATAAACATAATGTAAATATCATGTTGTTACTGTTTGTGTTCTAAGGATTTTCATACCTCAGAACGTTTTGAGTCAGCCTAGAACCTAACTGTGACCCTGTTGGTTCTGTCCTCTGAAACACTTTGACATTTGCTGGAGCTGCTCCAAACATGTTTTCTGTTTTGTGGAAAAATAACAAAGTTGCAGATGTTCTGATTAGCACAGGGAGAAGCCAAGTGCTGACTTTGACGTTAGCACATCTGAAGCCTGTTTTGCTGTCAATAATATCAAAACTTCTGAGAATTATCGTATTTCCAGCAGGATCAGAACTTCTGATTTCCCCACTAACAAACTTTTGTCTTGCAGCGCATGGGGGTCAGAACTTCTGATCTTCCCACTAACAGGTTTCTGTTTTGCAGGTGCCAGAGTCAGAAGTTCTGACTCATACAGTTTAACCAAAAGGTTGATCATCGGGCAGCGGGCCTGAGTCAGAACTTCTGATGACCTCTCAGCAGTGCGCTGGCTCCCTCTCTCTTTCTCTCTATCTTGTTTTGTTATTTTCTTTTCTTGTCTATTTTTCTCGTTGGACCACCCCATGTACAAATGTGTATCCCCACCCCCTAATTGTTGTAATAGCGTAGGATTTTATATTTCTGCCTTTTATTGCTAGTAATTAGGATGTGTATGACAAGATAAAATCAACAAAATAGAAAATCCTAATTCAAAGATAAACTCTTGTATGCAATAAAACACACTTGCACACTAACACCCCTAGGGTTACATCCACTTGTTGCCTTCAAAAAATGGGCCATGTTACGCATGCAAAGTATCTTGGTAAAACAAACAAAATCAAAAGATCATAGTCCCTCGATGACGTTATACAAAGTTGCCTTGCAAAAATGATCTTAGTCCCTCAAAAGAAATACTAAGATACTTTGCAAAATTTCTATCATGGTCTATACAATGACCCGCGCCCGTCCCGTTTACATCCTAACACAAGATCGTCCACCAAATACAATGGTGGAACAATGCTGTTAAAAGGGTTAAAAACATAAGAAAGATCTTTGAGTAAAATAGGGTAGACAACTCTTAGTTACTTGATAAAAAATCTTGCAAAACATCCTTGCTATTTTTCAAAACACACTCCACAACACAATTTCAAAACAACTTTCAAAATATTGAAAACCTTTCAAAAAGACAAACACCTTTGTATACATTCAAACAAGAATCATTACAAAGGTTGCCACAACGATGGCCTCTTTTCAAAACATCTTTCAAACACACACACAAAGCACCATTTCAAACAATTGAAAATGCAAAGCAAGTGATCTAAGCAAGTAACTAAGAGCCCATGGATAACCATGGATAGAAAGGGTGCTAATACCTTCCCTTTCTATAATCTACTCCCCGAACCCAAGAAAACATCTCAAAGGCTTTTCCTGTGCTTTTTAAACCTTTCCTTAGGATAAAATAAATAGTCGATGGCGACTCTTGCTCAACCGAAACATTTGCGAATATAAACGCAAAACCTCAAGTCAGTTCTCCCACCGTATCACAGAATTGGCGACTCTGCTGGGGAATGAATTTAAAAGTGGAGTAACCTTAGGGCTTAGATCACCCTTTTGCATGACTAATTGTTTGCTTTGATTGCTTTACATCTTGGTTCTCTTGTTTGGGATTGAAATCCTACACCCGGATTTGGGGAAACATTCATAGATAGCAATACATTGTGGAAACTGTGTGGGGTATACCGACATGGTTGAAGCAATAGCTATATTAGTGCGACATATTTGTGAGTACTGGTAACCCTTGAGTTCAATCAAGGAGAGTACGGGCCGCTGAGTGATGTCACTAAGCACTAATGACCTAGAACCTTACTTGACCATCTTGGCATTTCATTAGGGGTAGTGAGATGACCGGCTTTGGTGCAGTCCGAAGTTGGTAGATACTCGATACTACACTCATTGAGGGTTGTTTTCTTGGAATATTTTGGTCCCTAGTTAATTGGATAAACCAAAACAATGAACATGGAAAACAATCCAATGATATTGAGCTCCTTAGAACCCGATTACTATTTATAGGACATGTTTTTAAGCTAACTACATTCAAGAGGGTACTTACCTATGAAACCTCATGCAAGCCTGAAACTAGGATCTTGTGTGAATTGCTTGTACATATGTTTGTGCATACATCATGAACATCATAAAGCATCATATGCATCCACTAACCATTTCAAGGGTTTGGATCTTCATCTTTGTTCTTGTTTTGTAGGTCATGGAAATTCTTCGCAGGAAAACTATCCAAGTCAACCTTGTGAGAATCCCTCCTCAACTCAAGGAGCTCACATCCAGAATTCCGGAAAGCTCTCTCTTCAGTGAAAGACATGGTAGACTGCTCAGCCTAGTCAACACCAGCATTGAAGAGGACATGGTGAAAGTGTTGTTCCAGTTCTTTGACCCCCTTCACCACTGTTTCACATTCCCCGACTACCAATTGGTGCCCACTTTGGAGGAATTTTCTCAACTCTTGAGAATTCCTATTCTTAATCAACTACCCTACAACGGTACGGAAAAAGAACCAAAACCTGAAGATGTTGCTCAAGCACTACACTTGCAACCATCTGACATCAAGGGGCATTGGGAAACTAGAAGCGGTGTCAAAGGCTTCTTGGAAAAATTTTTGTTTGAGAAGGCACAAGAGTGTTGGAATTCATTGGATCTACAAGCCTTTGAAGAAATTGTGGCACTCCTCATTTATGGGTTGGTCTTGTTCCCAAATTCTGACCAGCTTATAGATGTCAACGCCGTCAAGATTTTCCTATCCAGGAATCCCATACCAACATTGCTTGGGGACATCCTCCACTCATTTTACACACGAACAATGAGAAAGAGGGGTGTTCTCATATGCTGTACTCCCCTCCTTACAAGGTGGTTTATTTCGCACCTCCCACGGTCTGTTTTGAAGAATGACCAAGGCTTAAGGTGGTCACAACGATTGATGACCCTCACACACTCTGATGTACATTGGTGTTCTCGGTCCAGAGAAAATGTCATCATCGTCGATCATTGTGGGGAGTTCCCTAATGTTCCATTACTTGGCATTAGAGGAGGCATTACCTACAACCCTTGTCTAGCTTTGAGACAATTTAGATATGCCCGGAGGGATGGCCCTCATGACATGCTGATTCCTGACCTGGTTTTTGACTTCGACAACGATGCACAAGGACTTCGCCAAAGATTCATCAGAGCTTGGAGGATGCCTAACAAGGTAGATAGTAAGACATTGGGGCACAAGAACTCCATCCCTCTTAAGCCTCATCTCAAGTGGGTACGAACCCGAGCCCAGAGTCTAATGATGCCTTACCCTCATATTCTCCCTTTGATTAAAGAGCCCATTAAGGAAGGAGAGGTTCCCTACACCATCCTATATCCTGACATGCTAACATCATAGGAGGAGATGCAGAAGAGTTGGGTCCAACTCAAGGAGGAACGAAATACTTTTGAAGCCAGCTTCTACGCTAGTGAGAAGAAGGTTTTGGAGCTTACCCGCCGACTCCATGAGGAGGAGACCCTCAACACCTACATCGCACCAAAGAGGATGCGCAACGTCTTTTTACCTTGAGAAGTTTTTTGTAATATTTGGCCCATGGGGCATTTATGTACTGACAAAATTCCTTCTTATTAATATGACGTGTGTTCTTTTTGTCTGCAACAATTTTGAATTTCTAAATCCTTGAATGCATTACATGAATAAACATATCATTCATCATATGCATAAGCAGGTCTCCACACCAGGTTTCCTTATCTTTCTACTGTTTATTTCAGTAAGATGGATCTCGAACAGACGGTCAAAGATCTGCAGTCGCAAAACTCACAGTTTCAACAACTCCTAATGGCCTTGGCAAAGGGTCAGAAGGATCTAAAAGCACTGCTTGGGAACAAAGAGAAAGTAAAAAAGAAGAAGAAAAGAGTGGGGGTGGCTACCTTGGGAAGAAGGTTTGAGGGTAAAGCCAGAAGAGTTCTTGAATTTCCCTCTGCATCCGAAGAGGAAACCAGTAAAGGAAAAGGGGCTGCACTACCTTCTGAATCAGAAGCTGAAGAGGAAGAGGCTGAAGAAGATGAAGACTACTCAGAGCAACAATACCCGCCCGCGGACGACAAGTACAAAAACTTGGAGGATAGGCTGGCAGCCATGGAGCTGCAAAGGGTCCCCGGATTAGATTTCGAAGATTTGGGATTAATTGCTGGAATTGTGATCCCTCCGAAGTTTAAGGTGCTAATATTTGCAAAGTATGACGGGCTGTCTTGCCCGAAGATGCACTTAAGGTCGTACGTCCGAAGAATTCAACCTCACACATCCGACAGAAATCTTTGGGTGCACTTCTTTCAAGATAGCCTGTCTGGTACTCAGCTAGACTGGTTTTACAAGCTGGAAAGGTCAGAGATACGTAGTTGGGAAGACTTGGCGGCTGCTTTTTATCGCCAATATCAATACAACTCTAACTTGGCGCCAACCCGTACTCAGCTACAAAGTATGGGAATGGCCTCAAATGAGGGATTTAAGGAGTACGCCCAGAAATGGCGCGACTTGTCCGGAAGAGTGCAGCCACCTCTTTCTGATAGAGAACTAGTTGATATGTTCCTGGGGACACTATCTGGCCCGTTCTTCAACCATTTGATCGGGAGTTCTTCCGCAGGGTTTACTGAATTAATTCTGACTGGCGAACGGGTGGAAGCCGATATTAAGAATGGGAAGATTCAAAAGGATGCCTCTGCATCTACAACTCTTAAGAAATCATTTCCGGCGAAGAAGGAAATGGCTGTTGTGTACTCTCAGAGAGGAGTGGGAAGAACTGAGCGCCAGCCGACTGTGGGGGCCGTGATGATCCAAAATTCATCAAATGATCAGCCTCGTGGCAATCAGTCCAGACCAAATCAGCAACGGGTAGAGCGGCCACAACGACAGTTCACCCGCATCAATATGACACCTGCGCAAGTTCTTCCACATTTGTTGAAGTTGAATCTAACTGGTTTAAAGGAGGCACCGAAATGCCAAATGTGCCTACCATTCTGATAGCGCCGAACATGACACCAACAATTGCTGGGCGCTAAAGAATAAAATTCAAGACTTGATAGATGCAAGAGAGGTTGAGTTCGATGCTCCAGAGAAACCAAACGTAATATCCTCTCCAATGCCGAAGCATGGTCGCAATGTCCATGCTATCGAAGAAGATCTGTATGTTTCTGATGTTGATGACCTGATGACTCCGCTGTTAACAATCAAGTTAAATCTGTTGAAAGTTGGGATTTTCCCAGGATGCAAAGAAGACTGCTACTGTTGTTCCTCTCTACCAATCGACTGTCCATTGCTGAAGAAAGGCATCCAAGGCCTAATGGACAGTCAACAAATTCTGTTTGAAAAGATTCCTGCTATTCCAACCCTTATCGAAGATGTTTCAATAATCACCATTTCCACCAATCTTTCCAAGGCCGTCAAAAAGCCTGTTAAGATTACATCCTCTACAAAGGTTGTTCCCTTGAAAATAACTATGCCAGGGCCTGTCCCCTACACTTCGGATAAAACAATACCATGGAATTACGATGGAGAAATCTACTACCATGGTGTTAAACAAGTTGAGATAACCAAGGAAAGCTCTGATGAAGAAGATGCCAACATTGGAAACATTGCCGGTACAAGCAAGATCACCCGAAGTGGGAGAATATTTTCTCCAGAGATTGCCCCCCCCAAAGGCAATCTTTGGACCCTCAGCTGCTGCCAAAGTTACTCCTGCACCGATAAAACTTTCCGCAAGAACTCCGTTGATTGAAGAAGTTGTTATTCCTGTTGTTGTCCCTCCTACTTCTGCTGATAAGGGGAAAGGGATCCAAGATGAGCTCGTCAGGACGAGGGCTCAACCTTTGGTCATCCCCGAAACCTCTAAGAAAGAAATGGAGGAGATTCTGAAAATAATTAAAAAAAGTGATTATGACGTGGTAGAGCAGCTGGGGCAAACCCCCTCGAAGATCTCCATGTTAGCATTACTGCTTTGTTCAGAGGCGCACGCCAAAGCATTGATAAAATTTCTGAAGACAGCCCATGTGCCTCAAGAAACCTCAGCCGATCAATTCCAAGATTGCGTGGCCAGCCTTACCGCAGACAACGGCCTAGGTTTCTCTGATGCTGACCTGACTCCAAAAGGAAGAAAGCACAATGACGCATTACATGTGTTAGTAGAATTCCAAGGAACTACTCTGGCCCATGTTTTGGTCGACACTGGTTCTTCTCTGAATGTGCTGCCTAAGAAGGCTCTCGACCGATTGGATTGTGAAGGCTTGGAATTGAGGACAAGTAATATCATTGTAAGGGAATTTGACGGGTCAAAGAGAATGGTACATGGGGAGGTCGACATTCCCATTAAGGTAGGCACAGAAGTGTTCCCCTCAACTTTCTATGTGATGGACATCCGTCCGTCATACTCTTGCTTGCTAGGGAGACCATGGATACATAATGCTGGGGCAGTCACCTCCTCCCTACATCAAATGCTGAAATACCCTGTCAAAGAAAAAATCATAACCGTGCATGGTGAAGAGGAATATATGATCAGCCACCTGAACTCCTTTCGGTATGTAGAGGTGGAGGGTGAATTCATTGAAACACCATTCCAGCACTTTGAGGAAGTCTCTCCTGAGGTGGCTATAGCAAAGGCAGTAGCTGAGGTACCCAAGCAGGTGGCCAGAATTGCATCTCTAAAAGACGCGAAGGCTGCGATGAAGGAAGGGAAGAGCTCAACATGGGGGAAGTTGCCTGATATTCCTCACAAAACAGACAAGTTTGGTTTAGGATTCACTGCTGCAGGGCAGAAAGCTATGCGCCGCTCAAAAGTTGAACGAGCACCCATCAAGATCTCTCCTTATGGAATCAATGCTTTGGAAGGTGAAGACGAAGAGGCCAACATTGAAGATTGGATCTTCCCAACCATCGAAGGGGGACTACGCAACTGGGAGGCAAAAGACTTTGTCCCCATTACTTTTATTAATCAGTAATCATCTGTCAAACATTTCCTGTGGTCTGCAATAATTACTTTTGAACAATCTGTACGCTACTTTTTCGCCTCATGCCTTGCCCGGGGCATGTAGGTCTATTTATAAGGGTTTTGATTATCTTCATATTCATATGCCATGTTTAATGATTCATTGGACGTTTTTCATTGATAAACTACTGTGTTCATTTTCTTTCCTTTTGCATTTTTGTTTGTTTAAAGATGGCTATCCCTTACGCACACCCACACTCACAAATACAGGTACCCATCCACTCTGGAATCTATGGGTGACTATTCTGCTATGTCCTTCAATAACTCTGAAGATCTGGTCAATCAGGCTGAGTATGAAGATGACGAAGGTTGTGAAGTACCGCGAGAGCTAGCCATACTTCTACAACAAGAAGAGAGGGCCATCTTGCCCCACGAAGAGTTGTTGGAAACTGTCAACTTAGGAACAGAGGAAGACCGGAAGGAAATACAAGTGGGTGCCAATCTGGAACCAAGTGTCAAGGAGCATTTGATACAGTTGTTAAATAAATACATCGAAATGTTCGCCTGGTCTTATGAAGACATGCCGGGTTTAGACACAGATATCGTGGTTCACCATCTCCCTACAAGAGAGGATTGTCCACCGATCAAGCAAAAAGTCCGCCGAATGAGGCCTGACATGTATGAGAAGATTAAAGCAGAAGTAATGAAGCAATTCGACGCTGGCTTTCTGGCTGTTACATCCTATCCATAATGGGTTGCTAACATCGTGCCAGTACCTAAAAAAGACGGCAAAGTCAGAATGTGTGTGGACTACCGGGATTTAAATAGGGCTAGTCCTAAAGATGATTTTCCACTACCGCACATCGACATTTTGATTGACAACACAACTCAACACAAGGTGTTTTCCTTCATGGATGGATTCTCGGGCTACAACCAGATCAAAATGGCCCCCGAGGACATGGAGAAAACAACCTTTGTTACACAATGGGGTACCTTCTGCTATAAGGTGATGCCGTTCGGACTGAAGAACGCAGGGGAAACTTATCAACGCGCCATGGTAGCTTTATTTCATGATATGATACATCATGAGATCGAAGTTTACGTAGACGATATGATAGCTCGATCACAAACAGAAGAGGAACACCTTGAACATATGGAAAAGCTGTTTGCCAGGTTAAAGGAGTACAAACTCAGGCTGAATCCAAGTAAGTGTACTTTTGGAGGTAGGTCTGGTAAACTTCTAGGATTTATTGTCAGCAACAAAGGCATTAAGGTCGATCCAGCAAAAGTGAAAGCAATACAAGAAATGCCTGCTCCCCGTACTGAAAAGGAGGTTAGAGGATTCTTGGGGCGCCTGAACTATATTGCCAGATTCATCTCTCATCTGACTTCTACTTGTGAGCCAATTTTGAAACTATTAAAGAAGGATCAGGTAGTCAAGTGGAACGACGATTGCCAAGCTGCTTTTGATAAGATCAAGAAGTATTTGCTAGAACCTCCTATTCTGATGCCACCCGTCGAAGGAAGACCATTGATCATGTATCTGACCGTCTTGGATAACTCAATGGGGTGTGTTTTGGGCCAGCATGACGAGTCTGGTCGAAAAGAGCATGCTATTTATTACCTTAGCAAAAAGTTTATCGACTGTGAGACTCGCTACTCACTGCTCGAGAAAACTTGCTGCGCTTTGGTATGGGCTGCTCGCCGACTAAGGCAGTATATGTTGACTCATACCACCTTGCTGATTTCCAAAATGGATCCTATCAAGTATATCTTCGAGAAACCTGCTTTATCTGGAAGAATCGCTAGATGGCAAATGATCCTGACTGAGTATGACATCTAGTACACCACCCAAAAAGCTATAAAAGGGAGTGTACTAGCTAACCATCTAGCTCATCAAGCTATCGAAGATTATCAATCCATGAGATTCGACTTCCCAGACGAGGACATCATGAACTTGGACAACATTGAAGGTAACAGACCGTATGACGGACCTGAAAATGGATCCCGATGGACCCTGTACTTTGATGGTGCTTCAAATGCACTCGGAAACGGTATCGGTGCGGTACTCATTTCCCCGGAAGGTTGTCACACACCTTTCACGGCCCGACTTTGCTTCAGCTGTACCAACAACATGGCTGAATATGAAGCATGCATCTTTGGTCTCAAGGCTGCTATAGACTTGGAGATCAAATCTTTGATCGTATTTGGGGACTCGGCTTTGGTTATCAATCAAATCAAAGGAGAGTGGGATACCAAACATCCTAATCTTATCCCATACAAAGAACATGTCCTGACATTGTTGCCTCATTTCGAGCAAATTACCTTTGAGCATTTCCCGCGAGAAGAGAATCAGCTAGCAGATGCTCTGGCAACAATGTCTTCCATGTTTAAACTCAACTGGGATAACGAGGCTCCCCAAATCACCATCGAGCGAATGGATGAACCTGCGCATTGTCACGAGATTAATACCGAAGAAGTAGTGGAACAACCCTGGTTCCATGAAATCAAAAGGTATCTCCAGACTAGAGAATACCCCGAAGAAGCTTCCGTCAATGACAAGAAGTTCTTAAGGAAATTTGCTGCCAAGTTCTTCCTAAGCAACAACATCCTCTATAAACGAAGCCATGATTGTGTTTTACTCCGATGTGTAGACAAAGCTGAAGCAGAGTTAATCATGACCGAGATACACAGCGGTACATTTGGCACTCACTTGAGCGGGCATACAATGGCTAAGAAGATTCTAAGGGCAGGCTATTACTGGTCTACCATGGAAGCAGATTGCCATCAGCATTCCCGTACTTGCCACAAATGTCAGGTCTACGCTGACAAGATTCATATTCCTCCTGTTCCTCTCAACGTTCTGACAGCTCCTTGGCCATTTGCAATGTCGGGCATTGACATGATTGGAGAGATCAAGCCCACGACATCCAATGGACATCGCTTCATCCTGGTTGCTATTGACTATTTCACCAAATGGGTCGAAGCAGCTTCCTTCGCATCTGTTACCAAAAATGTGGTTGCCCGCTTCATCAAGCAGAACCTCATATGCCGGTATGGTATTCCTGACAGGATCATCACAGACAATAGTACAAATCTGAATAATACTTTGATCACCGCTCTGTGCGAACAGTTCAAGATTCATCATCACAATTCATCTCCCTATCGGCCGAAGATGAACGGTGCTGTTGAAGCCGCGAACAAAAACATTAAGAAGATCATTCAGAAAATGACAGTCACCTACAAGGACTGGCATGAGATGTTGTCGTTTTCTCTGCATGGATACCGTACCACGGCACGTACTTCAACCGGGGCAACCCCATTTTCTTTAGTCTATGGCATGGAAGCTGTCTTACCCATGGAAGTTCAAGTTCCTTCTTTAAGAATCATGAAGGACACTGGTTTGAATGAAGACGATTGGATTCAGACCCGACTTGATCAACTCAATTTACTCAACGAGAAGCGACTCGCCGCCATTTGCCATGGTCAGGCGTACCAAAAACGGATGATCAAGGCTTTCAACAAGAAAGTCAGACGTCAAGTATACCAAGTCAGAGATCTCGTAATCAAGCGGATTATTTTGCCACAAAGTGATCCCAGGGGCAAATGGACTCCTACATACGAAGGATCATTTGTGATCAAGAGCATATTTTCTGGTGGTGCAATGATTCTGACCACCATGGACGGCGACGATTTTCCGCACCCTGCGAACGCAGACATAGTCAAAAGACACTACGCATAAAATAACCCGACAAGTCGAAAACCCGAAAGGGCGGCTTGGGCAAAAATGGGCATCCCGGTGAACCGAAAATCCGAAAGGGCGGTTCAGGCAAAAATTAGGGATAAAACAAAAAAAGATCTGTACACCCGGAAAGTTGAAAACCCGAAAGGGCGGCTTGGGCAAAAAAGGGTTTCCCGTTGGATCGAAAACCCGAAAAGGCGATTCAGGCAAAAGTTAGGGAATTAAAGCGTATGACTATGTCTCGTTGGATCACTCTAAAGACAATCTCTTCATCAACCAGGTCCAAGCTTCTGATCAATCCAGTCATCGACGGACGAAGCATTGAATGGACAGATATTCAGAGTTGTGAGGGCTATAGTAGAATGGGGATCCCATGGAATTGTTTCACATAGCCATCTTTCTTTTGTATAAATTTTTCAATTTTTACGACGACATCCTCTTACTAGGATGGCTGTCTCCTTTGTACAAATATACTCATAGAAAGTTAATACAAATACTTTTCCAGATACAAAAATTTGCTTTGTCTTCTTTTGCTTTTCTACGTTTATGTTTTATTTTGAGAAACGTCCAATGTTTTGTCAAATAGGCATATGCATTTGAACATAATCATTTTCCTTACAAATCAAGAAAGATGATTACTGATGGGTTGAAAGTACAGATATATATCTCGATGCCCTTTCAGAAGGAATCCTCAGCAGAGTTAAAATCCAAATTCCCTAAACAGAATTAAACTTCTGGATCTCCAGCAGAACGGGAGCTTTCTCAAAATTGATTTCCCCAGCCAGAGGGCCTTCCAAAACTCAATCCCCCTCAGAGTTTCAGTATCCCCAGTAGAGCCTCAAAAATCTGAAAATCCAATCCCCAGTGGAGCTAAACATTCCAACTATCAATCCCCGGCGGAACCAGACTAGTGAACCTTCTCCCTACAGAGATACTTCCCACCAGATTGAAGATTCTCAGTCTTATTTCTCCAACATAAGTCTACCAGGGTCTGAACTCCCCAGTAGAGATCATCAGAAATTCTCATTCCCTACAAGTCACCAAGGAGTTCCAATCCCCAGCAGTGGTCCTAAGATCCCTCAACAATCGAAGACCTTGTATTCCCCATGCAGAATGAAGACTCTCATTCTCGGTCCCTCACAGGATAATCAGATGTTCCCCAGTAAAGCTCTCCTCAAGATAGGAATCCCCAGTAGATTGGCATACAACCCAAGCTCCTAATTCTCCAGCAGTAGTCAAATCCTCAGCGATCAAAATTCTTGCAATCCCTTGCAGCAGTCAAGGATTCACTTTCCCTGGCAGCAGTCAAGTTTCTTTCATCTCCAGCCATCCAGGATTCATCTATCCTCAGCAAGACAGCTCTTCAGCTTACATGCACATTCATTTACATTCATATCATAAACATTGATATAACATATATTGCATCATACATATCATGCAACATAACTTTGTGTTATAGCTAACATTTCATCCTTTTCAGGATAAGATTAAAAGGCTATCGTTAACAATTATTCAGATACAATATGGATACACCCCAGACACGGTGGTCATTCTATTACTCATTCAGAATTTCAAGTCAGATACAGTACAGATACACCCCAGACACGACAGTCATTCTATTACTCATTCAGAATTTCAAGTCAGATACAGTACAGATACACCCCAGACACGGCGGTCATTCTACTACTCATTCAGACTACAACAATCAGATACAAACTAGATACGCTCCAGACACGGCAGCCATTCTATCTCTCATTCAGATTCACTTATCCATCTCAAGGTTCAATGCATTCCAAGCACGGATACCATTCTGACCCTTACCACAGCAATTTGATTCTCCCCAGTGCGTTCGCCACGGAAGTCATTTTGTCATTCATTCAGATCCTAGTTATAGTTTCAGATACACTCCAGACACGGAAGTCATTCTACTAACTCATACATATCTCAACTCCTAGTTACAGTTTCAGATACACTCCAGACATGGAAGTCATTCTGCTAACTCATACAGATCTCAACTCCTAGTTACAGTTTCAGATACACTCCAGACACGGAAGTCATTCTGCTAACTCATACAGATCTCAACTCCTAGTTACAGTTTCAGATACACTCCAGACACGGAAGTTATTCTGCTACTCATACAACTTTCAACTTCAGATACAGTCTAGATACGCTCCAGACACGGTTGCCATTCTGTCACTCATTCAGAATTTGTCCCCAGCATGCAGTTGCTCCATACAGATATTTCTCTGTTACCCAGATACACTCCGGACACGACAGTCATTCTGATATTCATTCTACCTTCAAAGTCAGTTCCAGCTCAGATACGCCCCAGACACGGAGGCAATTTCTTTTGCTCATACAAACTCGGTCTTCAGATACAGTTCAAATCCATTCCAGACACGGATACCATTTTGTTCCTCATTCTTCTGACCAGTCACATTGCAGTTCAACAAACATTCATATGGCATCTTTAAGCCCATCCTCGACAAGATTCTGTCACCCCTCCAGATGGCATCTTTAAGCCCATCTCCAAATGGCATCTCTAAGCCCATTCCCGCATCCATTGTTTTGACGAGTGCAAATTTAAGGGCACTCTAGTGTCCAATCTCCTTTTACCTTCGAGACGCGAAAGGCAAGCCTGCCAATCTAACTCTTCAGGTGCAAGAAGATTGAACAGGAGCAACTGTTGTACCCCAAAATTTGCCCTTTCTTTCTCCAGGAAATCATCTTGGATTCTCAGAGTCCCTCTGAAACAAATCCAAGTCCTGAATTATCATTTTTGCCTAAGCAAACCATTTACAAGAGCAAAATGATCACACAAGCTCTAAAGGCAACGCTTTTATCTTGAGAAAAATTAAATTCTAAACATTTGGAATTTTTTCTCTAAAAAATGGGTGTTTAAGAAGAAATTAGCGCTTCAGAACTTCTGGAACAAACCCCAGATAGGAACGGTCAGAAGTTACAAGCTTGGCTCAACGGTCAGAAGTTGCAAGCTTGGCAAAACGCAGTCAGAAGCTGGCTCTTCAGCAGCTACATCAACTCAGTCAGAAGTTGCAAACGTGGTTTAACACGTAAGCCTCAAACAAAACATGACTCTTTCAGCAGTTACGTAAGTTCAGCCAGAGTTTGCTAAAGGAAAGGAAGCAAGGAAGTCTGAAGGCTCCTTCAGAACATGCTAAAATCAAAAGATAAAAGGTTCAGAAGAGTGGGTGTTACATTGATACAGAATCTCTAAGTCCAGGATTTCCAGAAGCAAATCCAAGGAACGTGTCAGAAGGTCAGGAGAATCCCCAGAATTTGCTAAGACAACAGGGGGCCAAGACCAGAGCATGGTTTACGTTGTTTTTGGTAAAACAGAACTGCTGGTTCAAAGTTTTGTTTTTATTACCAGAATATTGGTGTTGATGAGTCTCATCACCATTTAATGCTCATTAATGATTCCAACCACTCCTGAACATTCATCCAAGTAGTCCCTTCACGTGTGGCTTGGTAAACGCCTTTATGCAGGTTCTGACATGGGTCTACGCGCCACCGTCCACCTAAGAGGTCACTTCACCCCAATCCATGCCTGCTGTTCCAGCCTAGGCTGAAAGGCTATCTGTTATCACAACTTCCCAGGAATTTCTTACAAAGAAAAATTCAACCTCTGTTGGCGCCTTTAATGTTCAAGAAATCCACAAGAGCTTGGCCTATAAATAGATAACCATTGTCCACTGAAAAAGGGGCGTCCAAAAAACAGAAAAATTGCTAGAACAGAAACAGAAATCTTTAGCAAGAAACTGCTGCGAAACTCTGCCAAAATCTCCAGTGTTTCATAACTTTGAATTTTTTACCTTCAAACTTCATCAATACCCAGTTTTATTTGTGACTAAAGAACACCCTTTCAACCTCTGACCATACATACACATACACCTTCATCTACCCCTTTCAAAAAAAGAACCTGTCCAGAACACCATCAGAGCCAAAAGCTAGCTCTCATCCACAAACTTTTCCAACAGCCAGGTAAGCACCTGCTGACCTTCATCACGCTGCTAAGCATCATCAGCTTTGCATGCTCAAATAAACATAATGTAAATATCATGTTGTTGCTGTTTGTGTTCTGAGGATTTTCATACCTCAGAACATTTTGAGTCAGCCTAGAACCTGCCTGTGACCCTGTTGGTTCTGTCCTCTGAAACACTTTGACATTTGCTGGAGCTGCTCCAAACATGTTTTCTGTTTTGTGGAAAAATAACAAAATTGGAGATGTTCTGATTAGCACAGGGAGAAGCCAAGTGCTGACTTTGACGTTAGCGCATCTGAAGCCTGTTTTGCTGTCAATAATATCAGAACTTCTGAGAATTATCGTATTTCCAGCAGGATCAGAACTTCTGATTTCCCCACTAACAAACTTTTGTCTTGCAGCGCATGGGGGTCAGAACTTCTGATCTTCCCACTAACAGGTTTCTGTTTTGCAGGTGCCAGAGTCAGAAGTTCTGACTCATACAGTTTAACCAAAAGGTTGATCATCTGGCAACGGGCCTGAATCAGAACTTCTGATGACCTCTCAGCAGCGCGCTGGCTCCCTCTCTCTTTCTCTCTATCTTATTTTGTTATTTTCTTTTCTTGTCTATTTTTCTCGTTGAACCACCCCATGTACAAATGTGTATCCCCACCCCCTAATTGTTGTAATAGCGTAGGATTTTATATTTCTGCCTTTTATTGCTAGTAATTAGGATGTGTATGACAAGATAAAATCAACGAAATAGAAAATCCTAATTCAAAGATAAACTCTTGTATGCAATAAAACACACTTGCACACTAACACCCCTAGGGTTACATCCACTTGTTGCCTTCAAAAAATGGGCCATGTTACGCATGCAAAGTATCTTGGTAAAACAAACAAAATCAAAAGATCATAGTCCCTCGATGACGCTATACAAAGTTGCCTTGCAAAAATGATCTTAGTCCCTCAAAAGAAATACTAAGATACTTTGCAAAATTGCTATCATGGTCTATACAATGACCCGCGCCCATCCCGTTTACATCCTAACACAAGATCGTCCACCAAATACAATGGTGGAACGATGCTGTTAAAAGGGTTAAAAACATAAGAAAGATCTTTGAGTAAAATAGGGTAGACAACTCTTAGTTACTTGATAAAAAATCTTACAAAACATCCTTGCTATTTTTCAAAACACACTCCACAACACAATTTCAAAACAACTTTCAAAATATTGAAAACCTTTCAAAAAGACAAACACCTTTGTATACATTCAAACAAGAATCATTACAAAGGTTTCCACAACGATGGCCTCTTTTCAAAACATCTTTCAAACACACACACAAAGCACCATTTCAAACAATTGAAAATGAAAAGCAAGTGATCTAAGCAAGTAACTAAGAGACCATGGATAACCATGGATATAAAGGGTGCTAATACCTTCCCTTTCTATAATCTACTCCCCGAACCCAAGAAAACATCTCAAAGGTTTTTCCTGTGCTTTTTAAACCTTTCCTTAGGATAAAATAAAAAGTCAGTGGCGACTCTTGCTCAACCGAAACATTTGCGAATACAAACGCAAAACCTCAAGTCAGTTCTCCCACCGTATCACACTGTTATACCCCAAAATTTGCCCTCTCTTTTTCACAAGAAATCCTAGCTTCGGGCTTTTCCTGATTTTTCAGATTGGTTCAAGAATCGGTCAAACAGACTTTTCTTATCAGTCAAACAAAATTAGGGTTTCCATTAACTTTTGAATCAGTCCAAACAGATTATTAGGGTTTTTATTAATTTGGTTGAGTTTGGCTCAGGGTTTGATCAAGCAGACGCTTCTTTGACAATAAATCAAGAATTAGGGTTTGCACGCGCATTCTCAAAAGAATTGGAATCCACAACATTTCGTTTGACTGTCACACTGCTTTGATGCTTGTTCAAGATTTCAATTTGTTTCTCAAAACCTGAACCTCTGGGATAGAAGCTGAGGCTTCTGATTGAGAGTTGAAGCTTTAGTTTTGATCAGTAAGGTAAAAGGCGTGTGGACGTTTGTTTGTTTAATTGTGCAATGCTTTTGGTTATTTGGAATGCCGGGCTTATTGTTGGTTAATGCGGGGTTGTGAGACTACAACGTTTATTAATTATTTATTTTATCTAAGTTAGAATAATTGGGATGTACTTCCAGTTATTTTAATTCAAGAAACTTAAATAATTAAATAGACAGTGAAATAGAGAATTATCTGACAAAAGGACTTTTATTTATTTTTAATTATTGGTACAAGTGTTATTTAAATACAGTAATTTTATTTACAATATTTATAATAATGTTTATTATAAATGATTAAAATAAAATAAAACTATATCCTAAGTTTCTTGAAGTCTTCATCTTCTACCGCTGCTTCCTTTGCCCGATTGGTATTTACCTGCAAAGACAGAAAAAGAAGTCAATACAGTATGGATTAAAAAGGCATTCTCAGACAGATAATTAAAAATTCATCATTAAAGGTGGTTGGCCGGAATCAGATTATTTTGATTTTCATCACATTTTTCTCATCCTCTTTGCAAATCACAAGAAGACTCTCTTCTTGGTTCACAAAGAGGAAAGAAAAATTGTTTTGCAAACATACGAATCATTTAAACAAAATGCACAAAGCTGCATAAATTCAAACTGTCAAAGAGGCAAACCAAACTAGGCAAACCAAACTGTCAAAAAAAGGCAAACTAAGCTGTCAACAAAACTGTCAACAAAGCTGTCAAGAAAGATATCAAAACAGAAAAACTGTCAAGAAAGATATCAAAACAGAAAAACTATCAAGAAAGATATCAAAAAAGAAAAGCTAACACTAAGCCATCAAGCTGTCAATGCAGAAGAAAGTACAAAATGCAGAATGAAAACCAAATTGCAAGCAACTGGTCAAAATCTCTTCATCACTTTCCAGCCAACACCTTTTCAGAAAATAAACACTTCTAAAGCAATATAATATGCTTTTTCTGTGGAGAGAGAAAGGGAGAGAGAAGTAGAGGCTTAAAGTTTTGCAGGCTTAGAATATAGAAATATATAACAAAGAGTTCGGTTCAGAATGAGGGGGCAGAACACATAGAAAAATATAACACAAAGCTAAAACACAAGCCTTGAAGCCTGTAACCAAAAAACCTGCATAAACTCAAACTACTTCAAGCCTCAAGCCTGCCCCAAGGACTAAAAACCTGTTACAGAAACAACAACCTGCCTGTTACCAGCAAGCCTTTCAAAGCCTGTAACCCAAACAAGCTTCAAACCTGTGTTAACAAGATAAGCAAGCCTAACCAACAAAACTTGCCTGCATCAAACAGCCAGAAGCAAACTTTCATAAAACCTCCAGCCTGCATACAACCACAAGCCTGCTCCAAGCTACCTCAAACTTGCCTCAAACTTGTCAAAACTGCCAGTTTCAAGCAAACCTAACAGCCTGCCCAAAGACAAAGCTCCAAAAGCCTGTCAAAACAATAAAGCTCCAAAAGCCTGTCAAAACAAGCCAAAGCCCAGCAAGCCTAAAAAACAGTTATCAGAACAACAATAACAACAGCCTCAGAACTAGGTTCATCATAGGCAAAACCAGCCAAACCCAAAAGAGAGGAAGAAACTCTGAAGCAAACAAACATCAAGATTGTTCAACATCAGAATCAAAGTCCAAGAGAGGAAAGAGTCAGAAACGACAAGCATTCTCAGATATCATCATCATTGAAAAAAAGTCAAAGCCCAAGAGAGGAAAAGCAACTCAGAAGCAAAAGCAATTCAGAAGAAAAAGCAGTTCATCACAGAATAAACCAAATCAGAAGAAGAAGCAACTATTACAAGGGTTTTCAGACTATAGCATCATCATAAAACATCAAGAGGCTAAAGATACAAATACCAGAACATAGCTTTCATCAGAGTCTCGTTCCCTCGCCTGGCCGCCTAAGACGCCTCCTGTCCAAACTCTCCTCCTCCTTTCCAAAAATCAGAACCAAGGTATAAATTCTTCTTCCCTTTTCTTTTTTACACCTCACACAAACATAAACAACACAGAAGATCAAAACATGTCCAAGGTTAATAACTTGCAAGAGATAAGAATCTGAAACCCTTAAAACATGAAAACAAACCGATACCTTTTCTTGTCACCGCCTTGCTCAACCATGGAGAGAGGAGAATGGAGGTGGCGCCTAGTGGCCTGAGGCAAAAAGAAGCATCAGAAGCTCACGTTCGAGAGCGAGGAAGAGATGAAGAAGGTAGGGAGCGGCGCCGTTTGTAAAACTGAAACCCTATTCTGAGCCAAGCACAAACAAACCCTAAACAAAAACTTGTCAAACGTTTGGGCCTGCCCCTTTGAACAAACCCCTTAGGCCCATTCAATTCTGGCGCACCCCCCTTCTCTGAATCTATTTGTTTGTTTGTTTGGGCCAAACATGTAACGTCAAGCCCATTTATTTCCTTTTTATTTTTCTTATGTTTATAACTAATACTTTTTTTTACCTTATTTTCCTTTTTTATATAACCTAAATTCCTTTTGGTAAATAAAAATACATTAACTTTTTGCACAAAATTTTCTTAATGTTTATTACATTTTAAAAATACATAAAAATAGAGTTTACTAAGTTAAATAATATTCTTGTGTTAAAACTTTTTTAATTAAAACTTTGTTTATATAACATTAACAAAAAACACAAAAATAATAAAATACTTAATAAATACATTAGGTTAACATCTTAATCACTTGTAAATAATCATGTGCATCTTACATTGCTTTTGATTCCTCTTTTCTTATATTTTTACATTGAGAATGCGATGATTCGATTTGGTTGTAAATAATATTTGGACACTACTATTCTGATAAGACTCATCCCCATTTGTAAACATTTGTACCCCCATCCCCGGATACTTATTTGTAATAGCTTAGACTTTAAATTCCCGCAATTTATCGCTTTCTATATACTGTATAGTAATTAGGGTTTGTATGAAAAATCAACCGCTAGATAACCTAATACAAGACAAATGCATGACAATCAATACACAATTCACTCTTGCACCTCTAGGGTAACCTCGCTTGTTGCCTCGAAAAAATGCAATCATGTCCCTTGAGTATGAGATACTCTAGCAAATGTCCCTTCGATAAACAAAGATCGTTAGTCCCTCGACGACCCTCGATGTTGCCTTCAATAAAACGATCTCGTCCTTTACAAAATTGCTAGAGCGTCTCACAAGTTGCCTTCAATGATTGTATACGATGACCCGCGCCCGTCCCGTTCAAACATCCTAACGCAAGGTTGTTCACCAAACACAATGGTGAAACAACGCTGTTAAAAGGGTTAAAAAGCATAAAAAAGATCTTTGAGTAAAATAGGGTAGATAGCTCTTAGTTACTTGATCAAATTTTCAAAACACACTTGCCATTTTTCAAAAAAACACACTTCACAAACACAACTTCCAAACAAACTTTCAAAAAACATTGAAACATCTTTTCAAAAAGACAAACACCTTTGTAAAACATTCGAGTAAAGAATTGTTACAATGGTTGCCTAGACAAGGCATCTTTTTCAAAACATTTTCAAAACCACACACGTAAAGCACCATTTCACACAATTGAAAAGCAAAGGCAAGTGATCTAAAACAAGTAACTAAGAGCCCATGGATAACCATGGATGAAAAGGGTGCTAGCACCTTCCATTTTCATAATCTACCCCCCGAACCCACGAAAACATCTCAAAGGTCTTTCCTGTGCTTTTTGACCTTTCCTTAGGATAAATAAAAAGTCGGTGGCGACTCTTGCTAAACCGAACAAGTGCGAACAAAAAACGCAAAACCTCAAGTCAGTTCTCCCACCGTATCACAGAACTGGCGACTCTGCTGGGGAGTGATTTCTAAAAGTGGGGTTACCTTAGGGTTTTAGATCACCTATACATGCTTGCTTTGATTGCTTTGATTGCTTTACTTTTTGGGTTCCTTGTTTGGGTTTGTTGTAAATCCTACACCCGGATTTGGGGGCACCTTTTTAGGTAAATAGCAATAAACTGTGAGGGAACTGTGTGGGGTATACCAACATGGTTGAAGCAGTAGCTATGTTAGTGTGACATATTTGTGAGGACCGGTAGCCCTTGAGTAGTCAAGGAGAATACGGGGCCGCTGAGTGAGGTCATGAAGCACTAACGAACTCTTAGAACCTTACTTGACCATCTTGGCCTTTTTAGGGGTAGTGAGATGACCGACTTTGGTGCAGTTCGAAGTTGGTAGATACTCGATACTACACTCATTGAGGGTTGTTTTCTTGGAATATTTTGGTCGCCAGTCAAGTGGCTAAACCAAAACAATGAACACAGAAAATAATCCAATGATATTGAGCTCCTTAGAACCCGGTTTCTATTTTAGGACAGGATGAGCCAACTAACTTCAAGAGGGTACTTACCTACGAACCCCATGCAAGCCTAAACCTAAGGACTTATTTGCTTTTTGTGAATATGATTGCTTGTATATACATTTACTTGTTGTTGCATACATGTACATAACATCATAAAATCATACCATAGCATTTTCAATAACCATTTCAAGGATCTCGAGGGTCTTTTGATACAGGGTCACGTTGAACCAGGCGTCTACCAAAGGGTAATAGGTTTCATTTTCCTCTAAACAAATATCGTCAAAGATCAAGTGCAACGACTTGAATCAGGGGCTATGACCCACTTGACATGGTGAGCATGATTCTCGTGGAAAGACATCCACCATTACAAAGTTCTCCAATCAGAGATATTGATCGAAGTTCAACCTCTAACATTTTTCTTGTGTTTACCCCGAGAGATCCTTGAAAACATTGCATACATATATCATACATATCATTGCATAACAGGTTTCTCCCATACAGGTCTCCTTATCTTCCTACTGTTTATTTCAGTAAGATGGATATGGAACAAACGGTGAAAGATCTCCAAGCTCAAAACGCTCAATTCCAACAAATGTTTCTAGCTATGGGTAAAGGGAAAGAGGATCTGAAAGCTCTCCTTCTCAAAGACAAGAAGAAGAAGTCCAAGAAGGCAGCGAGCATCCTGAATTTGAGAAGAAGACCTAAAACCCTAGACCTTTCAACTCCATCCAACATGGGGGTTAGTCTTGAAGAAGACCACAATTTGGAGATTGATGAAGTTGAAGCTGACTGTTCCGAGAAACAATATCCTCCCGCTAATGACAAATACAAACAGTTGGAGGATCGCCTCAATGCTACGGAGATCCAACAAATACCTGGCTTGGATTTATGAGACATGGGTTTAGTTTCTGGATTGGTCATCCCGCCAAAGTTCAAGGTCCCTACCTTTGCCATGTACGATGGAGTCTCTTGCCCTAAGATGCACTTAAAATCTTATGCCCGCAAGATTCAACCATACACAATTAATCCAAAGCTTTGGATCCATTTCTTCCAAGAAAGCCTGGTAGGGACTCAACTCGAGTGGTTCTATCAATTGGAGAGTTCTCGCATCCGCACCTGGGAGGACTTAGCTGCTGCTTTTTACAAACAATATCAGTACAATGCTGATCTTGCACCAACTCGCGTGCAATTGCAGAACATGACCATGGGTCCTGACGAGAACTTCAAAGGATACGCTCAAAAGTGGAGAGATCTGGATGGTAGGGTGCAACCCCCTTTAACTGACAGAGAGCTGATTGACATCTTCATGGGAACTTTGACAGGGCCTCTCTTCAATCACTTAATTGGAAGCTCCTCAGCCGGGTTCACCGAGCTAATACTGACCGGCGAAAGGGTCGAAGCTGGCATCAAAAGTGGAAAAATCCAAGGAGCTACACCCTCTGATGCTCAGAAGATTCCCTACAATGGAAAGAAAGAGTCTAATGCTGCGAACAGTCAAAAGAGTCACCGTGACCAACACGTAGGAGCAATCTTGATCTCTAATCCTACTCAACAAAGACAGGGGCACCAGCGTAAGGAGGTAGCACCTAAAAGACAATTCACCAAGATCAACATGTCACTGGGTCAAGTGCTACAACGCATGTTGCAGGCAGAGCTGATTACATTGAAGGCTCCCCTCCGGAACCCAAACACTTCTACTCCTACCTATCATCCCAATGAAAGGTATGCATACCACTCTGACAGTCCGGGACACGACACAAACAACTGTTGGGCTCTGAAGAACAAGTTCCAAGACATGATTGATGCCAAGGAGGTCGAGTTTGACCCTCCGGAGACTCCAAACGTGATCATCGCTCTTATGCCAAATCATTGAGAATGTCTTTGTTTCATTTGAATTTTCAAGTTGTAATCTCTTTGTTATTCAAACAATTATCTATTAATGTCAAACTTTGTTTCATTAATGCATTGCATATGTTTGTCTTGATTTGATCCACTCATTTTCATTACACTTGAACTATGCTTTCTACTTTCTTTATGACATTTAACTCTTGCTAAAAGTTGAAAGCCTTTAGAGGGAGGATGACGAAATAATACCGTAATCTCATACAGTATGCTTTTGAACAGACCTCGCTGATGATGTACAGGCATTTCTTTCAAATCCTAAACACCAAAGTTATAAGGAAGATAATCCCTAGTCAACCCCTTCGAGCCAAAGAAGTAGAAGTTTTCTGTTCTAAACAAATTGAAACCTTTGATTTAAACCTGGGGCAGGGTAGTCTCTCAGTTAATTCAAAAAGAATGCGCATTAAAGTCGCAAACTCTCAGTTCGTAATACAACGAACGACATAAAAAAAAGCATTCATCTGGAACCAAAAGACAGTGATGGTTCCTTATCTCATAGGCAGTCAATCTCTCAAAAGAGAAAAGCCCACTGAGCTAAAACCTACAAAGGAGGCTTAAGAAAGCTGGGGCATCCCGCTGACTGTAATCTCGAAAACAGGAACAGTTAGACAAAAGTTAGGGATAACAAATCAAAAGAAAGAGGTCATTACAAATCCTCAACAACATGAAAAATGTTGCAAAAAAAAGAGGAGATGATGACTGCCTTCCAAATTCAACTTGTGTGAACCATCACCAAAAAAAAAATTCGTTCCAAACTCGAATGGAGTTCGACGTATAATTAACTGAGTGTAGGATTGAAGAACATCACGAAGAGCGAGTGGGTACAAATATGCTTTGAGCCTTTATCCTTTGTTTCTTAAACCGTGAACCAAGCCACGTTACAACCCTTCAAAAGTCCTAATTGAAGCATGGGTTAGTTCGAAAGCATACTGTTACAAAAGGTATCCTGACTCCTGTAAGGCTTTGCTCTAAATCTTGTGTTGAATTTGTCTTATAAAAAGTTTTCTGCTAAAAAACGCATTTTTTCAAAACTTCAAGACAAGCATAAACTTTGCAGCATTTGAATATCGTTGTTTGCATATAGCTATTTGTTTGACAGCGAAGAAATTCACACAATGAATATCCAGTGAACAAAAGCCCTCTCAGTGAGCAAAATCATTTCAAAAAGGATGACACTTCCAACGACAAATCTCCTATCAACAAGGGGGCATGACGCGTCACTAGCCAGTTAACCTGGGGAAGTCCAGTCAAGATTTCAACAAATCTTCCAAAGTTCAATTAACCTGGTGCAGTCCAGTCAAGATTTCAACAAATCTCTCAATTACAGATTAACCTGGGGCAGTCCAGTCAAGATTTCAACAAATCTTCCAAAGTTCAATTAACCTGGGGCAGTCCAGTCAAGATTTCAACAAATATCTTAATTACAGATTAACCTGGGGCAAGTCTTCGTCACCATCACTTGGGGCATTTAAACGTCAATCTCATCAAAGGGTTACGTGCAGTCCAAGTGTCCTGACAATATCACAAGCATCTTATACTAGGGGCAAAGATCATCACCTTCCGAGTTTCCTTCTAGAGACAGTTCATATGTGACCCAGATACGGCGACATTCTGATACTTATTCCAGATTTCCTTCTAGAGACAGTTCAGATGTGACCCAGATATGGCGACATTCTGATACTTATTCCAGATTTCCTTCTAGAGACAATTCAGATGTGACCCAGATATGGCGACATTCTGATACTTATTCAAGATTTCCTTCTAGAGACATTTCAGATGTGACCCAGATATGGCGATATTCTGATACTTATTCCAGATTTCCTTCTAGAGACAGTTCAGATGTGACCCAGATATGGGGACATTCTGATACTTATTCCAGATTTCCTTCCAGTTACAGTTTCAGATACGCTCCAGACACGGAAGTCATGCTGCTACTTATACAGATCTCAATCCCAGTTACAGTTTCAGATGCGCTCCAAACACAGAAGTCATCCTACTACTCATACAGATCTCAAATTCCAAAATACAGCCCAGATATGCTCCAAACACGGTTGCCATTCTGTCACTCATTTAGAATTTATCCTCAACCCAAAGATGCTCCAAAGGCAGATACCTTCCTTCTTCTCAACATACAATTCAACTTCCTGATGTTCCCGACAGAATGAAGATTCTCATTCTCAAAGTGGCATACAACCTAAAACTCCTGAACTTCTTCCAGACAAGAATAAACTTTATCCAAAATCCCGAGTTTTACTATCCGACAGGATAACTACTTTTCAACAGTATGGCTATTCCCCACATAATTCTTAATTCCCCAAGCAGAATGAAGACTCTCATTCTCAGTTCCTCACAGGATATTCAGATATTCCCCAGTGAAGATCTCCTCAAGACAGGAATCCCCAGTAGATTGGCATACAACCCAAGCTCCTGATTCCCCAACAGTGGTTCTAGGACTTCTCATTTCCAACAATCCCCTGCAGCAGTCAAGGATTTACTTTCCCCAGCAGCAGTCAAAGATTTCATTATACAGGATTCGTCTTCCTCAGTGTTGTACCCCAAAATTTGCCCTCCCATATTCTTCAAGGTTTGTCAAGAATCATCTTCAAATGGTTCAAGATTTCTCAAGGATTGCACAGTCCAAATGCCTTCTAAGCCAGTCAAAATTAGGGTTTTGTTTCTTTCAAGGAATTTGAGGTTTTCAATGGTTCAATCAAGTCTCATAGGCCTCTATACATTCTCAAGCACCTACATGTCAAGTCTCAAGACTCACAGTGCCAAATTCCACAGTCAAAAGCCTCATTTGACCTACAGTCAACTGCAAGGGTAAAATGGTCATTTTGCAGTCAAAAGTCAGAATTTTTGGTCAACATCTTATTTTGAGTCCACAATCATCATTTAATCAAGTCTTGATCATGATTCCACAAGAATGGCTCAAAAATCATCAAGATGCAAAAAGTTACTATTTTTGGACAGTAGAAAAGTCAACTGTATCTTGACCAGGGCATAACTTTTTCATGGTTCATCAGAAAAATCCCATCCAATGCTCATTTTGAAGGGGATGACATTTCCTACAATCCATATTCACACTCCAAGTACAAGAAATGCTCTCACAAAAAGTTATGAATTCCTACATTATAGGTCAATTTCAAAAGTCAACAAAAATGCACTTTAGGTCAAAGACCATAACTTGAGATTGGTAAATCCAAATGACATGGGACCAAAGGAATTGGTTAGAGGACTTCAAGACCTTTCCAAAATGTCCAAGAACATGTTCATATGATCAAAATTGAGCAAGATATGTATTGGAGAAGTTGGGAAATTTTTGTGAATTTGCAAAAGTCAACTTTGCTCAAAACACCTTATTTTTGCTAATGGGCCTCAAATTTCTTCTTGAAACTTTATCCATGGCCTATGCACGTCCCATCAAGCTTAATTGAATTATTTTCTTATTTTTTATTAATTAATTGGATTTTTAATCAATATTAATTCATTTAATTAATTTAAATTGTAGGAAAATACAAAGATTTGATTTTTCAATCTTTTTGTGAAGCAAGAATGACCTAAAAAGGCTGGCAATTTCGTGCACCAAGTCAAAGATGCAATATCTCCCAAATTGGCTACTTTCTTCAATAAAAAAGATTCAAAAATATTTGATTTTCAATCAAATATTCAATAATCATTCCAAGGGATTTTTGTGCAAGATTATGACCTAATTCCCTTCTCCTATATATACACAAGTCAACCCTAATCATGCACACGTGAAAGCACTGCAGAAAAAGCCATAAGCATATTGAAAAAATTCAAGAAAACTTGAAAACTGTTTTCTATATTCCAGGCCAATTCAAGGACTTTGGTGGATTCTAATACATTGCAGGAAGTGTGAGGAACGTGTAGCAATCAAAACCAGGCCTTAAAGCTCAAGAAATCATCACTTACAGTCGCACGGTTTGACATTTTTTCTCATAATAGTAACTCTTAATTCATGAGCATTTAATGTAATTTTTTGATTGTGTTGCATTGCTTGAATCCATATGAAGCTAATGGCATAAGTTAATTGAATTATAGTGTACATAATCACAAGATGCCATTGATGAATTTTAGGGTTCATAAGCTTTCGAATTAGGGCTTTACAGTACAGGAAAAATTAGGCCTTGTGAGACCCATGATTGAATTCAGGAGACTCAGACGAACGTAACTGGACCCTCGCGAAACATTTATGTAAAGCATAGAGCTAGTCGCTATTTTTCGTCGTTGCAGTTTGTGGGGGTTAAAACCCCCCGCTATCTAAGGTTTATTTTGCAGGTTCAGCGAGGAAGACGATGAACTGTTGACATGCCATTGGGTAATTCAAAAAGGGCGCGCGTTTATTTGTTTGTACAGCATATGTGATTGTTTTTATATATTATATTTACTTATTGTTATAATAACAAAGCAGGCAATTGGCGTAGTGGATGATGCGTTGGCCAATGATCATTGGGACCTGGGTTCGAATCCCAGGTCCCCCAAAATACTTGATATTTCTTTTCTTAACATGTTCACATGCAGGCATTCTAAAAGCGTTCCACCATGTACTTCAATCATCCAAACGCCATGTGTCTACATGCACAAATCCAGTGGTCAGAGGTGAATGATCACCATGCTCACAGTCAACCAGCGCCCTGGACAATCCAGAAAGTCAAAAGGGCTTGGAGTTAATGGGCCTGAAATTGCTTCTTCACCTCCATAATGGGCCAACACCCCCCTGGGTTCTTTTTCTTTCTTTCTTTCTTTATATTTTTTATTTCTTTCATTAATTTTTTATTTAATAACTATTATTATTATTATTATTTAATTGACTCACAAATTAATTATTTTCATAATAAAATCAGAAAACTAAAATATTTTTATTTATTATTTTTGTAAATAAATGTAATTAATTAATTTAGTTGTTTTAATTAGGTTAACTTTAATTATTTTCATAACAAATAAAATAAATTAGAATTAGGGTTTTCTTGACAATTTTAATTTCTTTTTATTTATTTCATTAAAACATAAAAAACATAAAAAATATTTCTTTTATTTAATTAATTAGAATTAGGTTTAATTAAATGCAAAAAGGACAAAAATCTCATTCTTTCACAACAAAGGGTCAAAACCCTAAGGACTTCTCCGATTTAATTTCTTTTCGCGCATATTATTTTTGATCATCTTTATGTAATTTCTCCGAGGATGTAATAGCGTAATTAGGACTTTTTATCGCTTTCTTTTAATTTTCTCGCATTTACTTTTCAAGGGTTGCTTTTTGGCGATGTAAATACCCGATGCCTTGTAATAGCGTAGATTTACTTTCCGCAATTTACTTTCCGCACAACTATTAACTGCTATGTATGACAAGACTTATTCTCAAAATAAAATCAAAACGTAGATCACCATGACATGTGCAAAGATAATATAAATTGAATCCTGACACACTCGCACATGCCACTCCTAGGGTACGCCTCACTTGGTTGCCTCGACGTGGTCATTGAGTATAGGGTGTTTTAGAGGTCACCCTCCTGTCTAAAGATCCAAGTTGCCTCGAAACGGTTGCCTCGGATAAAAAGGATCTAGTACATTAGGGTTACCGCTAAGGCGTCCTACTATTACTTTGGTGACCACATGTCCCTATAATCGAATTGACCCGAATAACTCCAACGGCGGTGCTACCTACTTCTCAATAATGGGATAGTACTGTCTAAAGGACATTTACACAGCTTAATTTCTTTTGAGTAGGTAGAGGTTCTTAGATACTTGCTCTTTCAAAAAAAACAAAAATACTTTTCGCACTTACACTTTTCTGACAAAGGTTTTCAAACAAACACTTCATGACACTCTTGAGGACTGATACAAGAGTTAAACGAAGCTTTCAAACAAACTTTTTCAAAACCCACAAACACAAGAAAAGCAAACATTTTTGAAAATATAGTGAGCAAGTACCTAAGAGCCCGTGGATAACCACAGATAGAAAGAGTGCTAACACCTTCCCTTTCTATAATTTACCTCCCGGACCGAGAAACATCTCGAAAAGGAATTTTGCTGTGCTTTTGTCCTTTCCTTGTTGGAGAACATAAAAGACGGTGGTGACTCTTGCTTACCGCGACATTTCGCGAACCAGCATTTCAAAACAGTCAGTTCTATTTCCTCCGATCACAGAACTGGCGACTCTGCTGGGGAATCTATAAGTGAGGTGTACCTTAGGATTAGACCACTATGTTTTCAATTGTATGCCTTGTATGCTTTAATTTTGTGGGCTTGTATCCGAGTTTCTATAGATCCTAACCCGGATCTGGGGGATACCCTTTAGGTAAGTAGCAATAAACTGTGAGGGACCTGTCCAGCGTAAACCGACACGGGTGAAGCAGTAACTACGTTGGTGTGACACCTTAGTATGTACCGATATCCCTTGTGTTGGAACGAGGAGAATATGGGTCTTCTGAGGAGTCATTAAGCACCAACTAACCTTAGCACCTTAAATTGACCAACTTGGCCATAGAACAGTAGCAGTATGCTACACTCATTGAGGCTAAACTCTCGCGATGGTTCCGGCCGCAAGAAAAGGTTGCGAAGCTGGAGTTATGACCGATTGAGGGTAGTCAGTGATATTGAGATCCTCTAGAACCCGGTTACTATTTTCTAGGATAGGTCTTAACCAACTGAAACTGAAAGAGGGTAGTACCTAAACTTCATGCTGGCCTGAAATCTAAGGGCTCTTTTGTATGACTTGTGTGCCTTCAAACTTGAAATACTTGCATATTCTTTTTATTTGACAACATGGGTTCCGTGCAGGTTTTGTTTACAGTCCTTAATCTAGACTTATAACAGGGCTTACTTACATCACTTCACGCATAGCATACACATCATAACATCATACCATAGCATTTCCTTAACCATTTCAAGGATCTCAAGGGCTTGTGATGTAGGTCATGATGAACCAACTGTCTAACAAGGGGCAAAGGGGATTTATTTTCCTCTAGCCAAGGTTGTTCGCAGATCAAAACATGATAACTTGAGTCAGGGGCTATGACCCACTCGATATGGTGAGCTTTGACTCTTGAAGAAGGACTCTCAGCAACATGAAGTTCCTTCAATCAAGCTACCAAATTCAAATTCTAACAAATTTCCTTGTTTACCCCGCGAGATCCTTGAAAACTTTGCTTACATATACCATACATATCATTGCATAACAGGTCTCCCAGTACAGGTTGCTTATCTTCTTCGCTATTTATTTCAGTAATGGCTTTCCAACCAGACAACCAGGATCCTCATACTCAAGAGACTCAGTCCAGGGAAATCTTCCTAAGCCTATCCAAGGGGCAGGAAGAGTTGAGAACACTCCTCATGGGGAATTTGGTCAAGAAGAGTCCTGAAGACAGTAAGGACGAGCAGCTGAAACATCTGCAAGCTGAGGTAGATGCAATGAGAGCCCAGATGCTGGGGCAGATGGCTCTTATCCAAGGCTTAGCTCGGGAAAAAGAAGAGTTGAGAGCCATGATCAACCAGCTTCATCAAGACAAATACAATAGTATGAAGCAAACGGTCAAGGCTGAGGATCAAACCGGTAATCAGCCTCCAAGAAGACAAGAGTTTGGTATGGTGAAGAATGGACCTCTCCAAAGTGCTACTACCTCAAGGGTCCAACAACAACCTCACCAAGAACAACGGGTGGATCAGAGAAAGCCAAACAAGCCCAAGAGGCAATTCACTAAGATCAACGTGTCACTAACTCAAGCGCTACAACAATTGTTGAAGGCGGGGCTAATTACATTAAGGGCTCCTCTCCGGAATCCAAACACTTCCGCTCCTACCTATCATCCCAATGAAAGGTGTGCATACCACGCCGACAGTCCAGGACATGACACAAACAACTGTTGGGCCCTGAAGAATAAGATCCAAGACCTAATTGATGCCAAAGAGGTCAAGTTTGATCACTGATCCTACATCAAATCATTGAGAATGTCTTTTGTTCATCTGAATTTTCAAGTTGTATTTTTCTTTGCTTATTCAAACAATTATCATGTCAAACTCTCTTATTTCATTAATGCATTACACGTGTCTGTTTTGAAGTAATTGTGTTCACTATATTTAAAATTGCTTTTATTTTTTGTGATGTTCAATTCTCGATTAAAAATTCTAAACCTTTTGAGGGAGGATGACGAAAACAATACCACGATCTTTACAGTATGCTTTTGAATAGACCCCGCTGATGAGGTACAGGCATTATTTCAAATCCTAAACAGTGGAGTTATAAGGAAGATAATCCCTAGTCAACCCCTTTGAGCCAAAGAAGTTGGAGTTTTTCTTTTCGAAAATTAAAACCCTTAATCATAACCTGGGGCAGGGTAGTTTTCTCAGTTGATCCAGGTGCACAATGAATGGCATCAAAGGAGTCCTTCCGAAACAAAAGACGGTGATGGTTCCGTATAATCGTAAGGACAGGCAGTCATTATCTTTCAAAAAAAATAAAAGCCCAATAAGTCAAAACCTATGAAGGAGACTTACACAAAACTGGGGCATCCCGCTGACTGTAATCACAAAAGAAACAGTTCAGGCAAAAAAACAGGGATAACGAAATCAAAAAGAAAGAGGTCCTACAAACCCTCAACAAAAAATAATTGACTGCCTGTTCAAAATAAATTGTCAACATCCGAACCGTCACTGGAATATCAGAGCAAAGACTCAAACAAGGTCTAACGCATGATTAGCTGAGTTTAGGTTTGAAGAACATCACGAAGAACAGGTGGGTACAAATAAAACTTGAGCCTTTATCCTTTGTTTCTTAAAACCGTGAACCAGGCCACGTTATAACCCTTAAAAGTCCTAGCTGAAGCATGGGTTAGTTCGAAAGCATACTGTTACAAAAGGTATCCTGACTCCTGTAGGGTTTGTTGTAAAATCCTGAGTTGACATCACATTTTACAAAAATTCGCTTGTTTTATTAAAAATGCATTTTCAAAAACTTCAAGACAGACATAAGCTTTGCATTCTTAAAATAACATTGTTTGCACATGACTATTTGTTCGAACAGCAGAGAAATTCGCACGATGAATATCTTGTGAACAAAAACCTTTTCAATAAAAAAGGATCACATCAAATGGAGAAACATTTCCAACCAAGGGGCAGACATGATCATTGTCCATCGTCTGGGGAAGTCAAGTCAAGATTCAAGGAATCTCTCAAAATGCCAAATAGCCAGGGGCAAATCTCCATCTGAGCCAATAGGGCATTGGACATGAATTCCAGCAACGAATCTTGCATGATCAGGCATCTTCCGGTGGTATGGCAACACAATACTACTGACAGTGACAACTCCCTACATTCTGAGAGCGTGGACATAGTCGAAAAAATACTACGCATAATCAAAGACCCGCTAGGTCGACTGGCCTAGGCAAAAATAAGGGCTTCCCGGCGAACCAAAAGGGTTCGGGCAAAAATAAGGGATGAAAATGAATAATTTGTTCACCCGGCAAGTCGAAAACCTGAAAAGGCGGCTTGGGCAAAAAAGGGTATCCCGGTGGACTGAAAACCCGAGAGGGCGGTCCAGGCAAAAGTTAGGGATCACAGCGTACGACTATGCCCCAACATCTCGTCACTTGCCTACCAGAAGAAGATTTGTCAAATCGGCAGTTATCAAGACCTCCACAGGTACCTTCTCCCACAGAAGCTAGGGCAATAAGAATTATCCGAACTGTACAAGTTGTTCTGTCCTCCAGGTACAAGGTAGATTCAGTTGAAGAGTATGAACAAAATACTTTCACTCCCCGCAGAGTAATGCAAGATTCAGCAATACTCTCCCCAAGCAGAGTTGGCCTCCCATCAGCCCTAAAAAAGGTGCAGTATCCCCAGCAAGTCAGCAATACTCTCCCCCGAGCAGAGTTGGTCCACCATCAGTCCTGGAAAAGTTGGGTACCCCCATTAGATCTTAATATTCCCCAACGGAGTATACAGATGTTCCCTAGCAAGCATCCCCGACAGTCTTAATATTCCTCGACAGAAATATAAGATTGTTCCCCGGCGGAATACAAGATACCCCCAGTGGAGCCATTTCCCAGCACAGTCTGAAAAGTTTCCCCAAGAGAGTTGAATCATCTCCCCAGTAGATTCTAGAAGCTTGTCCCCTGCAGAGTACAAAAATCTCTCCCCAGCCATATTCAGAGGTTATTCCCCACCAGAGTCTAACTGGGTTATCCTCAGCAAGTTGCAACGGCAAGATCATCCCCCAGCGAAGTTCTTCCTATTCCCAGCGGAGTTCATCAAATTCCCCAACAAAACTTATCAACGGAATCCCCAGCGAAGTTATCGTTAAAATCTCAGCGAAGCATCTCTTCCCTACAGAGTAATTCCCCGCAGCGTAATCCTCGCCATGTTTGTTCCCCAACGGAGCCATCTTCTCCTACAGGTTTATTCGTGAAATCAACTTCGTTCATCGTCCCCAGCGGAAACAAAGAATTCAACATCATGCTCCAGCAGCTATCCGTGATTTATTTTCCCCAGCTAAAACATCACATTTTCATACATCATGATACATGCACATACGCATCATATCATACAATCTCATTTATGTCGAGAACATCATTGCTTGATCCATCTCATGCATTTCATATGACTGACCTTTACCTTTCAGGAAAGATGCAGTTAAATTCTCAGCCATTTCCAAGACTTCCTCTGGTCTAGTTAAATCGATTCCTAAAGATTTTCCTGATGCCGATCCAGTTGAAGATTCCAAGACCTTGCCTGGTCTAGTTAAATCGATTCCTAAAGATTTTTCTGATGCCGATCCAGTCAAAGGCCTTCTCTGGTCCAGTTAAATCGATCCCTAAAGATTTTCCTGATGCCGATCCAGTTGAAGATTCCAAAACCTTGCCTGGTCTAGTTAAATCGATTCCTAAAGATTTTTCTGATGCCAATCCAGTCAAAGGCCTTCTCTGGTCCATTTAAATCGATTCCTAAAGATTTTTCTGATACCGATCCAGTTGAAGATTCCAAGACCTTGCCTGGTCCAGTTAAATCGATTCCTAAAGATTTTTCTGATGCCGATCCAGTCAAAGGCCTTCTCTGGTCCAGTTAAATCGATTCCTAAAGATTTTCCTGATGCCGATCCAGTTGAAGATATTCCAAGACCTTGCCTGGTCCAGTTAAATCGATTCCTAAAGATTTTTCTGATGCCGATCCAGTCAAAGGCCTTCTCTGGTCCAGTTAAATCGATTCCTAAAGATTTTTCTGATACCGATCCAGTTGAAGATTCCAAGACCTTGCCTGGCCCAGTTAAATCGATTCCTAAAGATTTTTCTGATGCCGATCCAGTCAAAGGCCTTCTCTGGTCCAGTTAAATCGATTCCTAAAGATTTTTCTGATACCGATCTAGTTGAAGATTCCAAGACCTTGCCTGGTCCTGTTAAATCGATTCCTAAAGATTTTTCTGATGCCGATCCAGTCAAAGGCCTTCTCTGGTCCAGTTAAATCGATTCCTAAAGATTTTCCTGATGCCGATCCAGTTGAAGATATTCCAAGACCTTGCCTGGTCCAGTTAAATCGATTCCTAAATATTTTCCTGATGCCGATCCAGTTTAAGATATTCCAAGACCTTGCCTGGTCCAGTTAAATCGATTCCTAAAGATTTTTCGGGTGCCGATCCAGTCAAAGGCCTTCTCTGGTCCAATTAAGTCGATTCCTAAAGATTTTTCTGATGCCGATCCAGTTGAAGACATTCCAAGATTCCTTCATCACATCATTATCAAAAAATCCTCCTCTGGTCCAGTTAGATCGATTCCTAAAGATTTTTCTGAAGCCAGTCGATGGAGACAAAGTCAGTTAAATCGATTCCTAAAGATTTTTCTGAAGCAAAACCAGTCAATAGAGACAACCTGTCAACGAAGACAAAACTACCTACCATCAACCTTTTGAAGTTCCGGATCAACACCTGTATCTAGCCAGGAAATATCTGTGGACGATTGATTGTAGATCTATACCTGAAACCAGACAGGAAAGTATCTACGTGAAGAGATTGAAGATCAACACCTGTAATAGGCCAGGAAATTATCTTTCATTCTTAGGTCAGAGGTCTACACCTGTATCCAGCCAGGAAACCTATCTCGACCAACCTTTTTAAGTTCCAGATCAACGCCTGTATCTAGCCAGGAAATATCTGTGGACGACTGATTGTAGATCTATACCTGTAACTAGCCAGGAAAGTATCTACATGATGAGATTGAAAATCAACACCTGAAACCAGACAGGAAAATTACCTTTCTTTCTCCAGTATGCAAGTTCTCGCTAAGGAATCTCTTACGCGATCGACACACATTTCCAGATGGCATCTATAAGCCCATTCCCGACAAGATTATGTCACATCCCCAGATGGCATCTATAAGCCCATCCTTCTACCAACAGTCTTCAGATGGCATCTATAAGCCCATTCTCCTATCCATCATATCTCCAAATGGCATCTGTAAGCTCATTCCTGACATCACATTGCTGATACTACACTATGCGAGTGCAAATTTCTGGGCACTTTAGTGTTCAATCATCTTCCACCTTCGAATCACGAAAGGCACGCAAGCCAATCTACATCCTCAGGTCTAAGAAGATTGAACAGGGGCAACTGTTGTACCCCAAAATTTGCTCTCCCATATTCTTCAAGGTTTGTCAAGAATCATCTTCAAATGGTTCAAGATTTCTCAAGGGTTGCACAGTCCAAATGCCTTCTAAGCCAATCAAAATTAGGGTTTTGTTTCTTTCAAGGAATTTGAGGTTTTCAATGGTTCAATCAAGTCTCATAGGCCTCTATACATTTTCAAGCACCTACATGTCAAGTCTCAAGACTCACAGTGCCAAATTCCACAGTCAAAAGCCTCATTTGACCTACAGTCAACTACAAGGGTAAAATGGTCATTTTGCAGTCAAAAGTCAGAATTTTTTGTCAACATCTTATTTTGAGTCCACAATCATCATTTGATCAAGTCTTGATCATGATTCCACAAGAATGGCTTAAAAATCATCAAGATGCAAAAAGTTACTATTTTTGGACAGCAGAAAAGTCAACTGTATCTTGACCAGGGCATAACTTTTTTATGGTTCATCAGAAAAATCCCATCCAATGCTCATTTTGAAGGGGATGACATCTCCTACAATCCATTTTCACACTCCAAGTCCAAGAAATGCTCTCACAAAAAGTTATCAATTTCTACATTATAGGTCAATTTCAAAAGTCAACAAAAATGCACTTTACGTCAAAGACCATAACTTGAGATTGGTAAATCCAAATGACATGGGACCAAAGGAATTGGTTAGAGGACTTCAAGACCTTTCCAAAATGTCCAAGAACATGTTCATATGATCAAAATTGAGCAAGATATGCATTGGAGAAGTTGGGAAATTTTTGTGAATTTGCAAAAGTCAACTTTGCTCAAAACACCTTATTTTTGCTAATAGGCCTCAAATTTCTTCTTGAAACTGTATCCATGGCCTATTCACGACCCATCAAGCTTAATTGAATTATTTTCTTATTTTTTATTAATTAATTGGATTTTTAATCAATATTAATTCATTTAATTAATTTAAATTGTAGGAAAATACAAAGATTTGATTTTTCAATCTTTTTGTGAAGCAAGAATGACCTAAAAAGGCTGGCAATTTAGTGCACCAAGTCAAAGATGCAATATCTCCCAAATTGGCAACTTTCTTCAATCAAAAAGATTCAAAAATATTTGATTTTCAATCAAATATTCAATCATCATTCCAAGGGATTTTTGTGCAAGATTCTGACCTAATTCCCTTCTCCTATATATACACAAGCCAACCCTAATCATGCAAACGTGAAAGCACTGCAGAAAAAGCCATAAGCATATTGAAAAAATTCAAGAAAACTTGAAAACTGTTTTCTATATTCTAGGCGAATTCAAGGACTTTGGTGGATTCTAATACATCGCAGGAAGTGTGAGGAACGTGTAGCAATCAAAACCAGGCCTTAAAGCTCAAGAAATCATCACTTACAGTCGCACGGTTTGACATTTTTTCTCATAATCGTAACTCTTAATTCATGAGCATTTAATGTAATTTTTTGATTGTGTTGCATTGCTTGAATCCATATGAAGCTAATGGCATAAGTTAATTGAATTATAGTGTACAGAATCACAAGATGCCATTGATGAATTTTAGGGTTCATAAGCTTTCGAATTAGGGCTTTACAGTACAGGAAAAATTAGGCCTTGTGAGACCCATGATTGAATTCAGGAGACTCAGACGAACGTAACTGGACCCTCGCGAAACATTTATGTAAAGCATAGAGCTAGTCGATATTTTTCATCGTTGCAGTTTGTGGGGGTTAAAAACCCCCGCTATCTAAGGTTTATTTTGCAGGTTCAGCGAGGAAGACGATGAGCTGTTGACATGCCATTGGGTAATTCAAAAAGGGCGCGCGTTTATTTGTTTGTACAACATATGTGATTGTTTTTATATATTATATTTACTTATTGTTATAATAACAAAGCAGGCAATTGGTGTAGTGGATGATGCGTTGGCCAATGATCATTGGGACCTGGGTTCGAATCCCAGGTCCCCCAAAATACTTGATATTTCTTTTCTTAACATGTTCACATGCAGGCATTCTAAAAGCGTTCCACCATGTACTTCAATCATCCAAACGCCATGTGTCTACATGCACAAATCCAGTGGTCAGAGGTGAATGATCACCATGCTCCCAGTCAACCAGCGCCCTGGACAATCCAGAAAGTCAAAAGGGCTTGGAGTTAATGGGCCTGAAATTGCTTCTTCACCTCCATAATGGGCCAACACCCCCCCTGGGTTCTTTTTCTTTCTTTCTTTATATTTTTTATTTCTTTCATTAATTTTTTATTTAATAACTATTATTATTATTATTTAATTGACTCACAAATTAATTATTTTCATAATAAAATCAGAAAACTAAAATATTTTTATTTATTATTTTTGTAAATAAATGTAATTAATTAATTTAGTTGTTTTAATCAGGTTAACTTTAATTATTTTCATAACAAATAAAATAAATTAGAATTAGGGTTTTCTTGACAATTTTAATTTCTTTTTATTTATTTCATTAAAACATAAAAAACTTAAAAAAATATTTCTTTTATTTAATTAATTAGAATTAGGTTTAATTAAATGCAAAAAGGACAAAAATCTCATTCTTTCACAACAAAGGGTCAAAACCCTAAGGACTTCTCCGATTTAATTTCTTTTCGCGCATATTATTTTTGATCATATTTATGTAATTGCTCCGAGGATGTAATAGCGTAATTAGGACTTTTTATGGATTTCTTTTAATTTTCTCGCATTTACTTTTCAAGGGTTGCTTTTTGGCGATGTAAATACCCGACGCCTTGTAATAGCGTATATTTACTTTCCGCAATTTACTTTCCGCACAACTATTAACTGCTATGCATGACAAGACTTTTTCTCAAAATAAAATCAAAACGTAGCTCACCATGACATGTGCAAAGATAATATAAATTGAATCCTGACACACTCGCACATGCCACTCCTAGGGTACGCCTTACTTGGTTGCCTCGACGTGGTCATTGAGTATAGGGTGTTTTAGAGGTCGCCCTCCTGTCTAAAGATCCAAGTTGCCTCGAAACGGTTGCCTCGGATAAAAAGGATCTAGGACATTAGGGTTACTGCTAAGGCGTCCTACTATTGCTTTGGTGACCACATGTCCCTATAATCGAATTGACCCGAATAACTCCAACGACGGTGCTACCTACTTCTCAATAATGGGATAGTACTGTCTAAAGGACATTTACACAGCTTAATTTCTTTTGAGTAGGTAGAGGTTCTTTGATACTTGCTCTTTCAAAAAAAAACAAAAATACTTTTCGCACTTACACTTTTCTGACAAAGGTTTTCAAACAAACACTTCATGACACTCTTGAAGACTGATACAAGAGTTAAACGAAGCTTTCAAACAAACTTTTTCAAAACCCACAAACACAAGAAAAGTAAACATTTTTGAAAACATAGTGAGCAAGTACCTAAGAGCCCGTGGATAACCACGGATAGAAAGGGTGCTAACACCTTCCCTTTCTATAATCTACCTCCCGAACCGAGAAACATCTCGAAAAGGAATTTTGCTGTGCTTTTGTCCTTTCCTTGTTGGAGAACATAAAAGACGGTGGCGACTCTTGCTTACCGCGACATTTCGCGAACCAGCATTTCAAAACAGTCAGTTCTATTTCCACTGATCACACTCAGCAAGACAACTACTCAGCTTACATGCGCATCCATCACATTCATATCATAAACATTGATGAAGTACAATTCATTGCATCATACACATCATGCAACATAACTTTGTGTTTAGCTAACATTTTATCCTTTTCAGGATAAGAATAAAAGGCTATCATTAACAATTCCAAGGTACAGTCCAGATATACTCCAAACACGGTTGCCATTCTGTCGCTTATTTAGATCCCAGTTATAGTTTCAGATACACTCCAAACACGGAAGTCATCCTGCTACTCATACAGATCTCAATTCAGATGCAGTTTTACACGGGCTCATCATCAGGAAACCCTACACCGGTTCCTTCTCAATTCCAGATTCAACTTCTGAAAATAGTTTACGGATGATTCCAAACATGGATGTCAATCTATTGCTTATTCAGACCCCCAGTTCAGAGATGTTCCAAAACATGGATACCTTTCTGATACTCATTTCACTCTCCAACGACATACAGTTCAATGAACATTCTCAGATGGCATCTCTAAGCCCATCCCCTGATAAGATTCTGTCACATCTCCAGATGGCATCTTTAAGCCCATCTTCTAATGGCATCTTTAAGCCCATTCCCTCAAACTACGCTTTGACGAGTGCAAATTTTTTGGGCACTCTAGTGTCCAATCTCCTTTTACCCTCGAGTCGCAAAAGGCAAACCTGCCAATCTAACTCTTCAGGTTCAAGAAGATTGAACAAGGGCAACTGTTGTACCCCAAAATTTGCCCTCTCTCTTTTTCACAAGAAATCCCAGCTTCGGGATTTTCCTGATTTTTCAGATTGGTTCAAGAATCGGTCAAACAGACTTTTCTTATCAGTCAAACAAAATTAGGGTTTACATTAACTTTTGAATCAGTCCAAACTGATTATTAGGGTTTTTATTAATTTGGTTGAGTTTGGCTCAGGGTTTGATCAAGCAGACGCTTCTTTGACAATAAATCCAGAATTAGGGTTTGCACGCGCATTCTCAAAAGAATTGGAATCCACAGCATTTCGTTTGACTGTCACACTGCTTTAATGCTTGTTCAAGATTTCAGTTTGTTTCTCAAAACCTGAACCTCTGGGATAGAAGTTGAGGCTTCTGATTGAGAGTTGAAGCTTTAGTTTTGATCAGTAAGGTAAAAGGCGTGTGGACGTTTGTTTGTTTAATTGTTCAATGCTTTTGGTTATTTGGAATGCCGGGCTTATTGCTGGTTAATGCGGGGTTGCGAGACTACAACATTTATTAATTATTTAGTTTATCTAAGTTAGAATAATTGGGATGTACTTCCAGTTATTTTAATTCAAGAAACTTAAATAATTAAATAGACAGTGAAATAGAGAATTATCTGACAAAAGGACTTTTATTTATTTTTAATTATTGGTACAAGTGTTATGTAAATACGGTAATTTTATTTACAGTATTTATAATAATGTTTATTACAAATGATTAAAATAAAACAAAACTATATCCTAAGTTTCTTGAAGTCTTCATCTTCTACCGCTGCTTCCTTTGCCCGACTGGTATTTACCTGCAAAGACAGAAAAAGAAGTCAATACAGTATGGATTAAAAAGGCATTCTCAGACATATAATTAAAAATTCATCATTAAAGGTGGTTGGCCGGAATCAGATTGTTTTGATTTTCATCACATTTTTCTCATCCTCTTTGCAAATCACAAGAAGACTCTCTTCTTGGTTCACAAAGAGGAAAGAAAAATTGTTTTACAAACATACGAATCATTTAAACAAAATGCACAAAGCTGCATAAATTCAAACTGTCAAAGAGGCAAACCAAACTAGGCAAACCAAACTGTCAAAGAAAGGCAAACTAAGCTGTCAACAAAACTGTCAACAAAGCTGTCAAGAAAGATATCAAAACAGAAAAACTGTCAAGAAAGATATCAAAACAGAAAAACTGTCAAGAAAGATATCAAAACAGAAAAACTGTCAAGAAAGATATCCAAAAAGAAAAGCTAACACTAAGCCATCAAGCTGTCAATGCAGAAGAAAGTACAAAATGCAGAATGAAAACCAAATTGCAAGCAACTGGTCAAAATCTCTTCATCACTTTCCAGCCAACACCTTTTCAGAAAATAAACACTTCTAAAGCAATATAATATGCTTTTTCTGTGGAGAGAGAAAGGGAGAGAGAAGTAGAGGCTTACAGTTTTGCAGGCTTAGAATATAGAAATATATAACAAAGAGTTCAGTTCAGAACGAGGGGGCAGAACACATAGAAAAATATAACACAAAGCTAAAACACAAGCCTTGAAGCCTGTAACCAAAAAACCTGCATAAACTCAAACTGCTTCAAGCCTCAAGACTGCCCCAAGGCCTAAAAACCTATTACAGAAACAACAACCTGCCTGTTACCAGCAAGCCTTTCAAAGCCTGTAACCCAAACAAGCTCCAAACCTGTGTTAACAAGATAAGCAAGCCTAACCAACAAAACTTGCCTGCATCAAACAACCAGAAGCAAACTTGCATAAAACCTCCAGCCTGCATACAACCACAAGCCTGCTCCAAGCTACCTCAAGCTTGCCTCAAACCTGTCAAAACTGCCAGTTTTAAGCAAACCTAACAGCCTGCCCAAAGCCAAAGCTCCAAAAGCCTGTCAAAATAATAAAGCTCCAAAAGCCTGTCAAAACAAGCCAAAGCCCAGCAAGCCTAAAAAACAGTTATCAGAACAACAATAACAACAACCTCAGAACTAGGTTCATCATAGGCAAAACTAGCCAAACCCAAAAGAGAGGAATAAACTCTGAAGCAAACAAACATCAAGATTATTCAACATCAGAATCAAAGTCCAAGAGAGGAAAGAGTCAGAAACGACAAGCATTCTCAGATATCATTATCATTGAAAAAAGTCAAAGCCCAAGAGAGGAAAAGCAACTCAGAAGCAAAAGCAATTCAGAAGCAAAAGCAGTTCATCACAGAATAAACCAAATCAGAAGAAGAAGCGACTATTACAAGGGTTTTCAGACTATAGCATCATCATAAAACATCAAGAGGCTAAAGATACAAATACCAGAACAGAGCTTTCATCAGAGTCTCGTTCCCTCGCCCGGCCGCCTAAGATGCCTCCTGTCCAAACTCTCCTCCTCCTTTCCAAAAAGCAGAACCAAGGTATAAATTCTTCTTCCCTTTTCTTTTTTACACCTCACACAAACATAAACAACACAGAAGATCAAAACGTGTCCAAGGTTAATAACATGCAAGAGATAAGAATCCGAAACCCTTAAAACATGAAAACAGAAACCGATACCTTTTCTTGTCACCGCCTTGCTCAACCATGGAGAGAGGAGAATGGAGGTGGCGCCTAGTGGCCTGAGGTAAAAAGAGGCATCAGAAGCTCACGTTCGAGAGCGAGGAAGAGATGAAGAAGGTAGGGAGCGGCGCCGTTTGTAAAACTGAAACCCTATTCTGAGCCAAGCACAAACAAACCCTAAACAAAAACTTGTCAAACGTTTGGGCCTGCCCCTTTGAACAAACCCCTTAGGCCCATTCAATTCTGGCGCACCCCCCTTCTCTGAATCTATTTGTTTGTTTGTTTGGGCCAAACATGTAACATCAAGCCCATTTATTTCCTTTTTATTTTTCTTATGTTTATAACTAATACTTTTTTTACCTTATTTTCCTTTTTTATATAACCTAAATTCCTTTTGGTAAATAAAAATACATTAACTTTTTGCACAAAATTTTCTTAATGTTTATTACATTTTAAAAATACATAAAAATAAAGTTTACTAAGTTAAATAATTTTCTTGTGTTAAAACTTTTTTAATTAAAACTTTGTTTATATAACATTAACAAAAAACACAAAAATAATAAAATACTTAATAAATACATTAGGTTAACATCTTAATCACTTGTAAATAATCATGTGCATCTTACATTGCTTTTGATTCCTCTTTTCTTATATTTTTACATTGAGAATGCGATGATTCGATTTGGTTGTAAATAATATTTGGACACTACTATTCTGATAAGACTCATCCCCATTTGTAAACATTTGTACCCCCATCCCCGGATACTTATTTGTAATAGCTTAGACTTTAAATTCCCGCAATTTATCGCTTTCTATATACTGTATAGTAATTAGGGTTTGTATGTGAAATTAACCGTTAGATAACCTAATACAAGACAAATGCATGACAATCAATACACAATTCACACTTACACCTCTAGGGTAACCTCGCTTGTTTCCTCGAAAAAATGCAACCATGTCCCTCGAGTATGAGATACTCTAGCAAATGTCCCTTTGATAAACAAAGATCGTTAGTCCCTCGACGACCCTCGATGTTGCCTTTGATAAAACGATCTCGTCCCTTACAAAATTGCTAGAGCGTCTCACAAGTTGCCTTCAATGATTGTATACGATGACCCGCACCCGTCCCGTTCAAACATCCTAACGCAAGGTTGTTCACCAAACACAATGGTGAAATAACACTATTAAAAGGGTTAAAAAGCATAAAAAAGATCTTTGAGTAAAATAGGGTGGATAGCTCTTAGTTACTTGATCAAATTTGCAAAACACACTTGCCATTTTTCAAAAAAACACACTTCACAAACACAACTTCCAAACAAACTTTCAAAAAACATTGAAACATCTTTTCAAAAAGACAAACACCTTTGTAAAACATTCGAGTAAAGAATTGTTACAATGGTTGCCTAGACAAGGCATCTTTTTCAAAACATTTTCAAAACCACACACACAAAGCACCATTTCACACAAGTGAAAAGCAAAGGCAAGTGATCTAAAACAAGTAACTAAGAGCCCATGGATAACCATGGATGAAAAGGGTGCTAGCACCTTCCCTTTTCATAATCTACCCCCCGAACCCATGAAAACATCTCAAAGGTCTTTCCTGTGCTTTTTGACCTTTCCTTAGGATAAATAAAAAGTCGGTGGCGACTCTTGCTAAACCGAACAAGTGCGAACAAAAAACGCAAAACCTCAAGTCAGTTCTCCTACCGTATCACACATACCATTGCACATTTACATTGTATATTATTCATTCAAATATTTGTACAAATTCAATTTGATTGTAATAGCTTAATTATATTTACATTATTGCAAATCCCCATTCATGATTTGTATTCCCCCATCCCATAAAATGTTGTAATAGCGTAGTAATATTTAAATTACGCAATTTACCGCTTTTATATACCATGCTAGTAATTAGGGTTTGAATGACAAGATAAAAACAAATCAAATAGAAAACCCTAATTCAAGACAAAATCAAGCATGGAAATAATACAGTTTCACACAAGCACCCTTAGGGTTACTCTACTTGGTTGTCTTATACAAAAATGGCCATATTATGTATGCGAAATATCTTGGCAAAAACAAACAAATATAAGATCATAGTCCCTCGATGACACTATTCAAAGTTGCCTTATAAAATGATCTTAGTCCCTCAAAAAATGCTAAGATACTTTGCAACATTGCTAATCATGGCTATACGATGACCCATGTTTGTCCCGTTTACATCCAAAGATAGGGTTTCTTACCAAATCAATGGTAAGACAACAATATCAAAGGAAAAGAAAATGAACAAGAAAGATATTTGAGTAGGTAGATTACTTCTAGTTACTTGCTCCATTTCAAACAACTCTCCTTGCTATTTTCAAAACAAACACACACATTTCAAAACATCTTACAAACATTGAAAACATTTTCAAAAAGACAAACATCTTTGTATACATTCTTACGAACGAGAATCATTACAAAGATTGGCTAAACAATGGTCTCTTTTACAAAATACTTTCAAAAACCATACAAAGCACAATTTCAAAACAAAAGTAAGTGATCTAGCAAGTAACTAAGAGCCCACGGAAAACCATGGATGAAAGGGTGCTAATACCTTCCCTTTTCATAATCTACCCCCCGAACTCAAGAAACAATCTCAATGGTTTTTCCTGTGCTTTTTCACCTTTCCTTTTTGGATAAAAGAAAAGTCGATGGCGACTCTTGCTAACCGTAACATTTGCGAATACAAATGCAAACCCTCAAGTCAGTTCTCCCACCGTATCACATGTACCCTTTTGTGTTTTTTCACATTTTTTTTGCTTTTTTCTCATCTTTTTTTGCAGGCGCTGGGCTCCATCTCTGGGCCTCTTTTTTTGTTTTTGCTAGCTAATCCCCTGTTTCATATTTGTGCCCCTGGCCCAGTTTATTTTTATTTTCTTATTTTTATTTTATTTATTTTCTTAATATATTTTCTAAATATTAAAAAAATCATAAAAAATATAAAAAATTAGATTTTCATTTTAACTTAGTTTATTTTATTTTTCTCACAAAAAAATATTTTTATTAACTATACTTTATTTATTTTTACTAACTAGTCTTATAAATTTAATTTAAAACTAGGTTATTATTTATTTTCTTTTACACCAATTAAAATATATTTATTATAATATAAAAAGGCCAAAAATATTTTATAATACTATAAATATTTTCAAGACAAAAATACCAAAAACACTTTTCTTATAAAACTTAATTTCTTAATTTTTTTAATTAATAGATTTAGGTTTTTGTTTAAAAATCTTTTCTTAATAAATTTAAGTTTAATTAATTATTTTCTTTAATTAATTAGGTTAAAACAAACTTCCTTTTCCCTAAAAAATCTAACAAATATCCATTTACTTCACATTTCACATTTTTGTACATTTATTCATTTTTATACATTATATTCATTTAATTCCTTGTACATTGATACCAATTCAATATGGTTGTAATAGACTAATTAGGTTTATATTCTTGCAATCCCCATAAATGTTGTAATAGCGTAATAACTTTAAATTCCGCAATTGATCGCTTTTATATACAAATGCTAGTAATTAGGGTTTGTATGGAAAGACTAAAACTAATACTTAGAAAACCCTAATTCAAGACAAAATCAAGCATGAAAATAATACACTTGCACACAAGCACCCCTAGGGTTATTCCATTTGGTTGCCTTCTACAAAATGACCATATTACGCATGTGAGGTATCTTAGCAAAAACAAGCAAATACAAGATCATAGTCCCTCGATGACGCTATCTAAGTTGCCTTTCAAATGATCTTAGTCCCTAAAAAAGAATGCTAAGATACCTTGCAACATTGTTAATCATGGTTATACGATGACCCACGCCCGTCCCGTTTACATCCAAAGATAGGGTTACTTACCAAATCAATGGTAATATAACAATGTCAAAGGAAAAGGAAATGAACAAGAAAGACTTTTGAGTAGGTAGAATGCTCCTAATTACTTGCTTAATTTCAAACAAACATCCTTGCTATTTTCAAAAACAAACACCTACACTTTCAAACATCTTTCATACTTGAAAACATTTTCAAAAGATCAAACATCTTTGTATACATTTTTACGAACGAGAATCATTACAAAGATTGCCTAAACAATGACCTCTTTACAAAATACTTTAAAAAAAACCACGCCAAGCACAATTTCAAACAAAAGAAAGTGATCTAGCAAGTAATTAAGAGCCAATGGAAAACTATGGATGAAAAGGGTGCTAATACCTTCCCTTTTCATAATCTACCCCCCGAACTCAAGAAATAATATCAAAGGTCTTTCCTGTGCTTTTTTACCTTTCCTTTTGGATAAAAGAAAAGTCGATGACGACTCTTGCTAACCGCAACATTTGCGATAAAACGCAAAACCCTCAAGTCAGTTCTCCCACCGTATCACATATGGTATATAACAAATGTACCTAGACAATGACGGAGTCAATAAATGGTGGCATTGCTGATACTCTTAAAAATAAGAAAGACGATGAAGATAATATATCTCCTCAATATACTGATGTCCCAACAGATTTCCCATACAAGGCATCTGGCATTAAGTCTGAAAGCATATATTCTGAAGATCCTTAAATCAACAAGGGACCATCAATCAAAATTCAGAAGGATCATCCCAATGAAAACGTCATAGGAAATCTAAATGAATGAGATATCACCAGATCCAAAGACATGATTGACAACTCATATTTTATTTCAAATATTGAACCTAATAACATCAAGGAATCTTTGACTGATTAATTATGGATCAATGTTATGCAAGAAGAACCGTGTCAGTTAAAAAAGAACAAAGTATGGGAATCAGTTCAAAAGGTGTAGTGCTCGCAAGCCAGTCTCACCATACCTTCATTTATTTGTGGGTTGGGCCAAGGTTTTATTCATACACCTTTAAAAAATTGCACATCCCTGTTCCTTTTTTGCGATCTTTTACAAGGTGAGCCTTAACGCAACCGACATGTTTATTTGTCACTCTTATTTTTAGTATACAACTAATATTTAAACAAACCTCTACTTTCTTTTATATATATATATATATATATATATATATATATATATATATATATATATATATATATATATAGCAAGCACAAAATTTCTCGTTACATCTAGCAAATTGAGAGCGTACATGACATTTGTCGTTTAAACATTCCTCTTGGTCCTAAATATATGATAAAATAATAAAAATGTTAAAGATAGGAACAAGCATGATTATTGATAGCATAAACATAAGCATAATATGAAATAGAATAATAATAAAAACAATTATAAAAAATCTGAAATGAGAAACTTGATTACAAATGAGTATGTGCTCCAAAGAGAATTTTTTGCAGGAATTATAAACTAATGTAGAAAATTAGAGAATGCATGAGATGGTTATTCTGAATATTAAAAGACTTTATATATCCCTATACCCATTAATAATGCAATAATAATCATCAAGAATGGCTTAAATCCAAAGTAAAATTATCTGAGAAATGGAAAATGTGGAATCAAGTTTTTGCAGGTTACAGATCAAAGTTAAAGAATGACAAATAGGGTTTGTTGTTGATAATGTGATTTTGATGATGAAAAATTGCAGGAGAAATTGTAAAAAATATTTTACTAATGACAACCCTTATAACCTATGAGGATTATTAAGATTTAAGTATGACAAGCGGCCAAAGATGCTAGTAGATAAATTATGGTTTGGTGATCACTAATAACATTCTCTGATGATGGAATTTAACTTGAAGATATCTCAAGACTTAATCTCTGTAAAAGCTTACTTTGGTTCGAGATCAGCCCGACTTAAAATCTCATCTTAGTTTGTGGTCAACCTGTTCAAACTATCGGTTTGGTTCAAGATCAACTTAGTTTAAAATATCATATTGGTTTGTAGTCAGTTTGGTCAAATCCTCTGTTTAGTTTGGAGAATAGTGTAACACCCTAATTTCCCTGCGCATAATATAAGGATATAAATCAAGAATATATCACATTTTCACATTAGGATGTCGTGTATCTCAAATCGCAACTTGTTATGTAACACTTATAATTTAAAATAAAATATTCAACACATGTCATTGCATGCTCACCTTCTCTTAGGGTGTCATTGCATCGGAATTTAACAAATAAGCATGTTTCATAAATCATATAAGCCGCGCAAAAATACTTCATTAAAACTAAACTAATACGATGAAAGTTTCCACAAAACAAATAGGCATCACAACAACGAGAGCATAACATCCAACTCTCTAATTAACATAAACATAAATGAAAAACATCATTCACCCCGCCCAATGTTACAAATCAGAGCAATGTAATTCTAAGAGCGTAAACAAAAGAAAAGAGAAGAACAACCTCAAAAAGTCTTCAAAGGATTGGATAGTCATTTTTGTCTGTCCATCTGTCTATCGATGATAAGCATAACTCAAACGCAATTTCGCACCCAAAGCTTTCTGAAAAATTTCCCAAAACCTCGATGTAAACTCTGTCAGATACAATACTAGATGGAATCCCATGAAAACTAACAATCTTCCCAATATACAATGTTGCTAGTCTTTCCAATGGATAGTTAAGTCGAATCAGAATGAAACGAGCCGATTTAGTCAACCTATCCATAATAACCCAAATAGTATTATAATTCTTCATTGTTCTTCATAATCCATACATAAAGTCCATTGATATGATGTCCCATTTCTACACAGGAATAGACAATGGCTGCATTAAACATAACAGCTTCTGATGCTCGATTTTGACTTTTGGAAAGTCAAACACGAATACACAAAATTAGCAATATCTTTCTTGATTCCTTGCCACCAAAATATCTTTTTCAGGTCTTGGAACATTTTAGTAGAACCAGGATGAATACTTAATCCACTCTTGTGACCCTCCTCAAGAATACTCTTCTGAAGCCCAGACACATCCGAAACACACACGCGGTCACGAAATCTCATAACACCCTTCTCGTTGATTATGAAATTTCCACCTAAACCTTGATTGATTAAATTTAACCGATTAACCAATTCCAAATCAATTTTTTGATCTTCTCTAATATCATCAAGAGTACCACTAATTAGCTTCAGCATTTCCAACTTCACACTGTTAGAAGTCGTCTCTCATACCAAACTCATATCTCTAAACTCCTCAATCAATTCCATCTCTCATACCATCAAAGTCGACATATGAAACTTCTTTTGACTCAACGAATCAACTATGGCACTGGCTTTACTAGGGTGGTAATTCAAACCAAAATCATAATCCTTTAGCGGCTCTACCCACCTCGTCTCCCTCATATTCAACTTGTTCTGATCGAACATGTACCTTAAAATTTTAGGATCACTAAAAACTTCAAATGTAGAGACAAACAGATAATGCCTCCAAATCTTAAGTGCAAACGCAACAACTGCCAAATATAAGTCATGAGTCGGCTAATTCCGCTCCTGAACTTTAAGTTATCTTGAAGCATAAGCCATAAATTGTCCATTTTGGATCAGCATGCCTCCCAAATCCATCTTAAAAGCATCACAACAAACACCAAATGATTCAGTTGGACTTGGCAAAATTAACACTGAGGCCAACGTCAACTTCTTCTTAAGCTCTGGGAAAATCTCTTCACACTTAACAACCCAAACAAAAGCTTGACCCTTCCTAGTTAGTTGAGCCAATGACAAAGCTAATATTAGAAAAGCCCTCAATAAAACTGCGATAATAACCAGCTAACCCAAGAAAACTTCAAAATCCAGCGACAAAATTTGGAGTCTCCCATTATGACACAACTTCAACATTCGAAGGATCAAGAACAATACATCCACTAAAAATCACATGGTCAAGAAAACTCACTTCTCTTAACCAAAAATCACATTTAGACAACTTAGCATACAATTGCTTCTCTTTCAAAATCTTTAACACAACTCTCAAATGATTTGCATGCTCTTTGTCTATATTCGAATAAATTACAATGCCATCGATAAATACCACAAGAAACGTATCCAAATATTGATGGAAAGTTTTGTTCATATATTCCATGAATACTCCAGGCACATTAGACACACCAAACGTCATTAATAAATACTCATAATGACCATACCATGTCCTAAAAGATGTCTTTGGAGTATCCTCAGCCTTCACACGAATCAGATGACACCAAAACCTTAAGTTAATCTTACTAAAACCACATGCACCTACTAACCGAAACATCAAATCATCAATCCTAGGAAGTGGATACTTGTCCTTGATAGTGAAGGTGCGAGAAACATAAAAAAAGTGGTTTGAACTAGGTTGCACCAAATATAATCTTTTTGAAACTAAAAAAAGATAACAAGTGAATAAAAATAGATGAACACAATTATTTTTATCTCGGTTCATTGTTAACTAAGTTACTCCAGTCCATCCCGCAAGGTAATTTGCCTTATACACAAGGACTTAATCCACTATAATCAACCAAATTACAGACAACCACAATAAGTTCGATCAACCCTATTTGAACCCCTAATAAGTCTGTTGATCCTTATTGCAAACCACTATGACCGCAACCAAAGTCTTCTTGAGTCTCCAGACCTTCACTCGGTCACTCAAGGAACCTATTAACAATAGTTTATTTACAAAGATGTGTATACAAAGATGGTTCTACACAAGTAGATTACACAAATTTTAAGTACAACAACAAAAAAGCGTTGATAGCAAGATATGAGCAACAACTCCTTACTTATTTACAAAACAATATAAAATAAGATTTCTCTACAAAGTTTTGTATAGCGGTTTAGTATAGATTTGTTGAACTGATTCGTTTATGTCAAATTCTTCCAAGTACTTCTTTTATAGCTGAAAATAATAGATCCATTGGAGGGTAGAATAGGAAATACAAATATAGTTGTATTGTTCCCAACGGTCATGGTGAGACTAGTAGACAACAGTAAAAAGGTTTGTCCTTGCGCCACTCTAGATATTAGAGGTCACAATGTACTTTTTACTTTTATACTCACCATCACACACAATCCTTTAGTCTTGATCTTCTTCTTCTATGTCTTCGGAGGCTTCTGATATAATTATTGATGAAGCATGTTATAGAAGGACCATAACTAATATCTTCCAGAACCTATGTTATTATAACCTTTCAAGGCTTATTTAGAGAACTCTCGCCTTAGTTAGTTCTTCAGCACTTGGTCGTCAAAAGAATGTCTTTAAATCTTCAGAACTTCGTTCAGTAGAACCTTTTTCTTCAGCATCTTCAGAACTTGGAACAACATAAGTAAAGCTTTAGAAGGCCTCCAAAGATTCCTTGAATAAGTCATGATCATAAGATATTTTACTAATGTTCCTTAGAACCGCTGCATAACACACATTCCTTAATCTTGACTTAACTTGTAACACCCCAAAGGTATTCTTCTAGAGTGTTGAGTTCAGAACCTGATGATGTCACACGTATTATTACTAAAGTCAGAACCTACATGACAAAAGCCATACACTAGACAGAAACATGTTAGAGTATACAATTGTTCTTTAAAGATAACATGTAAAGTTATCATCAAAACATAAGGCCAGATGTAGAACAAACTTTGTTCTCACAATCTCCCCTTTTTTGATGATAACAAAACCATGTATTTTGATAGAATAATTCATACAGGGTAATCACCATGGAATGCAAATTCAGTAGAGCTAGCAGACTCCCCCTGAATCTGTTAATACTTAAAATTCCATTAAAGCTTGTTCAAAGTCTCATTCTGAGCCCAAGACTCACATAATGAATTTTGCAGTACACAAAGTAACATAGAGAAGGAATACTTCTCCATTGATGGATCATCAGTGTCTGACTAGAAATAGTTGGTCTTTATCTTAGAACATGGATTTCTATCAGAATATTATGAGGCATTAGAACCTATTTAGTCACTATTTTGATGACTTGCATAAAACATCAGAACTAATACGTGGTTCTTCCAGAAACTAGAATTATGCCACCAGAAGGTTCATAACATCATGTCATCAAAGAGTTCAGCACCTGAACTATTTCCTAACTAACCATGTCTTTTGAAAATGTCTTTTGACCATGTCTTATACTATGTCTTTTAGACCATGTCTTTAGAACATGTCTTAGACCATGTCTTCCGAACATGTCTTAGATCATGTCTTCCAAACATGTCTTAGACCATGTCTTCCGAACATGTCTTTAGACCATGTCTTCTAACGGTTCATAACCTTTGAAGCAACTTGGTTATCAACATAATTACTATACTACCAGACATTTCACAACTTATGTAGTATCATAATCTGATAACACATAACCTGGTTACAAACATTTTCTGACATTTAACAACTTTTGAACAATCTTATGATAGTGTGGATCAAGCGTTGCCGAAGCACACATTGTCATTCTTTAAGATAGTCCACGACTTTTGAAATGAATTTTAAGTAATATAACATCTTTGTTAAGCTTCTAGACATTTCACAACTTCTGAAGCAACAAAGTTTGATTACCATATTTTCAGAAATTTCACAACTTTTAAACAATAGGTACTTTAAACATACAATCTTCTTACTTTTATAAAGTTCACAACTTTCTTGAATAGTAAGAATATCAGAGCTTGATGTAACCATATTTTCACGAAGTTCACTCCTTCTGAGTAATAGGTAAGATCAACACATGATTTCCTTACTTTCAGTTAGTTCACAACTTTTTGAACAATAGGAATATCATAGCTTGATTAACCATATTTTCATGAAGTTCACTCCTTCTGAGCAATAGGTAAATCAATGTCTATTTCACCTTTTAACTTAGTCAGAGCCTTTTGACCAAATCATAGTTTCAGTTCATGATTCATTTTTAGACAGTTCACAACTTATAACGAATACATGTTCATAGATGCTTAGCTCATCAGAGCTTTACTCATGCATCTTGATATTCTGGTTTCTTCCCATATGCTTTAGCTCATCAGAGCATTCTTTGAGCATCTTGTTCTTGATCTTCTTGTTGGTAGATTTTAATCTTCTGATAGCTAACTGACCTGTCTTATGAAAACCAGTGAACTTTTACAAAGTTCCTGAATAAAACATCAAATAAACTGTCTGCAGTAAAAGTGTTATATCATGTTTGGGTTTGAGATATGAGATTAAGTACTATCAAAACCATTTACTCTTTCTCCCCCTTTGTCAGAAATAAAAAAGGATTTAAAAGACAAAGTAGATTTTCATTGAAAAACAAAAGCATAAAGATACAATTGTTTTAGAAACAAAAGAAAAACTATTCTTAAGTTCTAATACAAATGGCTAAGGCTCTAAGCATTATTCTTCTTGTCCAACTTTGCCATGAACTTCATTACTGATTCAAATAACTCCTTAAAAGAAGAAAATCGAGCTTTAATCCTTCATCTTGGTTGTCCAAGCGCTGATGGATAAGACGATTCTCTTCCTGCTATTTTTCCATATCAGCATTTGTAATACGGTGGAAAAACTGACTGTTATACTGGTTTTGCGTTTGTAATCGCAAATGTTGTGGTAAGCAAGAGTCACCACCAACTTATCTTTTATCCAACAAAGGAAATGGTGAAAAGAACTGATAAAGACCTTTCAAGATTATTTCTGAGTAAGGGGGTAGATTATGGAAAGGGAAGGTGTTAGCACCCTTTCCATCTTTAGTTATCTACGGGCTCTTAGATGATAGCTCATTTGAAAAAATACCTTGTGCTTTTGTGTGTTTGAAAAGTATTTTTGAAAGAAAGCACCTTAGTATGGAGAAATTTGTAATTTTTCTCGGATTGGTAGATAACATATACAAAGTGTTTTGAAAAATGTTTTTGGAAAGATTTTTATGTACGTGTAAAAGTTTTTTTGTTTTGAGCAAGCATCTATGAACTATCTACTTTACTCAAAAGGTTATTCTTTTCCTCTTTTCCTTTAGACAGTGCTATCCTACTATTACTGAGTAGGTAGCCCTAGTCTTTGATGTTTGAGGAACATTCGAAGGGACATCGTATAGTCACAAAGCCAATTGGAAAAGAAACCTTAGTAACTACCCTAGGGTTTTAAGATCATACCGACGCAACATCGAGAGAGTCATTTTTGATCTTTTAAACCAGAGGGTAGCCACTAAAGTCTCTCACGTTTCGAGAGTTGTGACTGTTTTCCAAAGGCAACCAGAGTAGGGATACCCTAGAGGTGTATATGTGAGAGTGTGTTGTATTCAGTCATTTTTCTTTAATGTTAGGTTTGCTAACGTTTTGTTTTAATTCTTGTCATGCAATCCTATTAGGCATACATCTAACCGTTAATATATGTACAATAATTTAAAGTGCGGAATTTAAAACCTAACTATTACATGGCTTCGGGGAGGGGGAATTTACAACTCCAAAATGGGGAAGAAAAAAGTAAATAGTCCTAAATTTAACTATTACAACCTTTTTGCAGATACATCAATATAAAATGAACGAAATTTAAAATGGGCGCGCGAATATGGAAAGCGAGGTAAGCCCTAAAATACTTCTACATACTTAGCATTTTTTGTCATTTTTATTAAGAAAAATACTTGAATTAAATTTTTTTTAACTAACTAAATAAAATAGTGATAAATAAGATGCAATTAAAACTAATCAAAAGTAAACTAATTCTAACATTTTTTTGGATTTTTATTATTGAGAAAAAGATTTGAAATGATTAAATCTAAGTTCTAATTTATTTTAAATTACTTGAAATAAATCAAAATATAATTAATTAACTTGCACAAATTAAATTTAATTATATATAAAAAAAAAAAAAACTAAATCTATTTTTTTAATCTTTTTTGATTTTATGATTAAATAAAAATGATTTTGAAAAAGTAAATATAAAAAGAAGTAAATAAAGAAATTCGGCGTTAGTTTTGGCTAAAGGTCTCTGAATTTTGCGTTTCGAAGCCAAGCTTCTAATCGGGGTTGAGAATGGGATCTCATGAACCAGGCCTCAAAACTTACATGCTTCATGTCTAACCTTCTCTATATACTACTACAAACATGTATGCAAACGTCAAATGGATTAATAAATGCAGATTAACAAGATTAGATTTAAATAAACTATACCGAACAATGCAACTTGTATGGATGACTCGGGCGTGCTCCAGGACAAGGTGAGGAATGGAAATGACTCCTAGGGACCTCAGGAGTGTAAAGATGGTACAAGATTGGATGGAGGAAAGCTGGAGATCAGGTTTTGAATTTTCACAACTTTTGAACGATTTTGAGAATTTTGAGAGAGCATTGTGAAGAGCTTTTTGAAGAGTAATTTCATGTTGATTTGATAGAAAATGTGTTTGTTTATAGAGGTAATAGAGGAGTGAACAAACATGGTAAAGAATCAATCTTTGATGGCCTTAACAAAACAAGATAAAATAAATTCATAACTTGCCAAAAAGGAGATATCTCTTGCCATTTTTGAGTGATTCTTGTCCTTTTTGAATGTGAAATGAACCTAGACCATTTGTGGCTGGGTTCCATGAATTATTGGGCTTCAAGGCTGGCCAAACCAAGCCCATATGCTTTAGCCCATGATTTTTGTGATTTTATTTAATTTATTTTGCATTTATTTGAATAAAAACAAAATAAATATAAATAAAATACTAATAAAATACAGGACAAGGTAAGAGTGAGTTTAGGAGTCTTTTTCAAGGTCATGGACATGTTTGAAATCCAAAAAGTTAGGTTATACGTCCAAAATTTCAAGTTTGCACATTTTGCATTTCATACATTTCTTTAAAAATTGCCCAACTCGTGCAACTTATAACTTGCTCAATTTTTATCCTTTGAATATGATCTTGGACTTTTTATAAATCTCAAGATGTCCCCTAAAATCTCTATGTTTAACTTTTTTGCATTTGGAGGATATATCTTGATGTAACTTGCCTTGACAAAAAATTCCTTTTTGTTGATTTTCAAAAAGACCTATAATGTATTGGGTCATATCTTTCAAATGAAGCATTTTTTGGACTTGAAAATAAAAAAAAAGTTGTAAAGGATTGGATTCTCTTCACAATGAGATTTGGTTGGGGGGAAATGGAGGAAGCATGTAAAAGTTATGCCTGGTCAAAGTTTAGTTGACTTTTCCTAGAAAACCCTAATTTAGCAAATCTTGACTTTTGATGATCTGAGGATTTTCCTTGAGGAATCATGATCAACCATTGATTAAATGATGAATATCACTTAAAAATGTTGATGTTGACCAAGAATCTTGAAGTTTGACAGTATGTTGACCATAATTGACTTTTGACCTAATACAATCGATTTACAGTCATCGAAGCAATTGATTGAGCAAACTTGTGATGCAAGGCATGAAACTTGGCATGGGCATTCTTGAGTACATATTAGGAACCAAGGAAATCACTTGAGGCCTTTTAAACCCAAACTTATTTGTGAAAAATGAAAACCTAGTTGGAAATCCATTGCTTAGGAGGAGAATTTCTCAGGTCAATTCTTGGTCAACCTTGAGCAATTGAGGACCTCTACGAGCATGTCTTGAAAAATGAGAGGGAAAATTTTGGGGTACAACAGCTGCCCCTTTTCAATCTTCTTAAACCTGAGGATTTATATTGGCTTGTCTGCCTTTCGTGATCTGAAGGTGGAAGATGATTGAACACTAGAGTGCCCAAAAATTTGCACTCGCCTGTGTACGAAGTGATTTTGTTGGTTGATGATATCCGGAATGGGCTTACAGATGCCATTTGGAGAAGATTATGGAGAGTCATCAGAGATGGGATTATATATGCCATCCAAAATAAATGTTGACTTCGAACTGGAAGAAGTATCAGAATAAATCTTTGGTCGATTTACCCTGAGCCATAAGAGGTCTTTTCGTCTGACTTTGTATGAGAAGTATACTAGAATGAGCTTGTGTCCAATTGTATCTTAGCAGATGTGTTAGGGAGTGTCAGAATGAATCTTTGTCATGATTTCATCTGGAGTTGTATTGAGTATGGGTATCAAAAAGAATCTATATCCTGAGCATCAGAATGCCATATGTATCTGGAGCATATCTGAACTGTATCTCTTTTTTTAGAATGTTTCCGTTGGGGAATTATTTCTTGACTGGGGAGAATGAAAGTTAGCTATTATCTGGTTGAAATCCAGGCTTCACAGTAACTTGCTGAGGATAATAAAGTTGACTATTATCTGGTCGTATTCCAGGCTTCACAGCGACTTACTGGGGAATATGAAATTAACTGTTATCTGATTGGATTCCAGGCTTCGTAATAACTTGCTTAATGTTAAACTGTTATCTAGTAAAATTCTAGGCTTCACAGTAACTTAGATGAAAGGATGAAGCTAATTTCTATCTGGTCGGATTCCAAGCTTCGCAATAACTTACTGAAATTAAGTTGTTATTTGGTCGGATTCCAGGCTTCACATAAAAATGAAGTTAAACTGTTATCTTGTCGTATTCCAGGTTTTGCAGTAATTTTCTTGAAAGGATAGAATTTAATTTCTATCTGGTCGGATTCCATGCTTTGCAACAACTTGGATGTAAGGACGAGGTGAGTTACTATCTGGTCGGATTCTAGGCTTCGTAGTAAATTGAAATTAAACTGTTATCTGGTCGTATTCCAGGCTTCACATTAATTGAAGAAGTTAAACTATTATCTGGTTATATTCCAGGCTTCGCAGCAACTTAAACTGTTATCTGGTTGAAATCCAGGCCTCACAGTAGCTTGAACTGTTATCTGGTCGGATTCTAGGCTTCATAGTGTTTTAGACGAAATTAAACTGCTATCTCGTCATATTACAGACTTTGTAGCAACTTAAACTGTTATCTGGTCGAAATCCAGGCTTCATAGTAGCTTGAACTGTTATCTAGTCGGGTCCAGGTTTTAGTGACTTGAACTGTTATCTGGTCGGGTCCAGGCTTCAGTGATTTGAATAAATTAAGTTGTTATCTGGTCGGATCCAGGCTTCAACTTGAATTTGAGGTTGACTGTTATCTGGTCGAAATCCTGGCTTCACAGTGTTGTAGATTATACTGTCATCTGGTCGGGTCCAGGCTTCATAGTAATTGATAGAGTAAACTGCTATCTAGTTGGACTCCAGGCTTTACAGCAACTTATACTCTTATCTGGTCAGATTCCAGGCTTCACAGTGTCTTGAATTATAGATTGACTGTTATCTGGTCGGATTTTGGGCTTCAGCAATGATGTTAACTGCTATTTGGTCAGGTCTAGGCTTCATAGTGTTGTAAAGTGTGTCTGGTCAGATTCCAGGCTTCACAGTGTCTTGAATTTGATGTTAACTGCTATTTGGTCGGATTCCAGGCTTTACAGTAATTGATGAGTTGTTACTTCAGATAGTTGCCTTGTCTTGTTTCAGGAACTAATCTGGAACTTGTTGAAATTGATGATGATATTTGTCTGTTGATATTTTTGTAAAAGGTAAAGAGTTAGCTGTATGAAATGTCATGATGCATGAAATGCATTGGGTAATGATGTTCTCAAAATAAATGGGACTGTGCTATATGCATTTTGTATGTATATGCTATGACTCTTGTAAAATGATGTATGAATGCAATATGTGAACATATCAGTTGTTCTTTGCAGTGTCGTTGAACTGGGGAAAATAAATCCCTAATTGTTGCTGGGGATGAAGAGTATGTGTATCTTCGATCTTCTGGGGATTGTTTCCGTTGGAGACTCATGCTTTCTTGTTTGAGGAAACACCGCTGGGGAACATTGAATTCTCGCTTTTTGCTTGAGGAAACTCTATTGGAGAGTGTTAATTCCTTCTTGGGGAGAAGAGTTTAAGAATGTTGGTTGTTCATTGCTCTACTAGGGAGTTTAAACCCAGTCTAGGGATAAAAAAGGTGAGTATTCCTTCTGACTCGCTTGGGGAGGATAAAGTTGACTGAAAGCTGGTCTAGTTTCAGGTTTCGTAGCAAATCCCTGGGGATAGTGACCACTTCACTGGGGAAGGGAGTTTTACTGGTGACTTATGGCCATCTGAGGAAAAGACTCAAGCTGGGAAGATTGGACCTCATTGGGGAAATAAACCTTGTTGGGGAAATAAACCCTGTTGACGAAAGTCTGGACTCGGTTGGGAAATAAACCCTGTTAATGGAGGTATATCCTGCTGAGGAAAATTCTTTGCCGAGGCGAATGAGCTCTGCTAGAGAGAAGTAGTCTGCAAGGGCTTTTACAGTTTTGAAAACTCAGCTGGAGAAGAATTCCATAAACTATAATGATTGAGATCCTGTAGATAAGCAATATTACTGGGAGGAAGCCTTCACTCCTTCATCTGCCAGAGTGATCTGCTGGGAAAATTGTGGGGAATGTATGAACTTTGCGAAGATCACCATGTAGGGATAGACCTCCTGAAGTGGATCTGTGGGGATCCGTGGAGACTTGAACATACCTTTAATTCTAGAGCCCTTGGTGAATGCTGACTACGGCGATAAGTCTTCTACTGATAGAAAAGAAACAAGATAATGAGACATAGTCGTACACTTTAATCCCTAACTTTTTCCTAGACTGTCTTTTCAGATTTTCAGTCCACCAGGATACCCTATTTTGCCCAAGCTACCTTTTCAGGTTTTTGACTTGCCGGGTATATAATTTTATTTATATATCCCTAATTTTTCCCGAACTCTTTGGTTTGCTGGGATACCCTTAGTTTTGCCTAGGCCAGTCAACCTAGCAGGTCTTTTTTCATGCGTAGTATTTTTCGACTATGTCCATGTTCACAGGGTGCGGAGAATTGTCATTGTCCATAGTAGTAAGTGTTGTAGCACTGCCAAATTTTTTTTGCTTGATCATACGTGATCCTTTGCTAGAATTCATGTTCAATGTCTCAAGTGATTCAGATGGAGATGAGCCCCTGGCTATTCGACACTTTTGAGAGATTCCTTGAATCTTGACTTGACTGCCCCAAATCAGTTAGACACCATGTCATGCCCCTTGATTATGAAAGGCCTGTTACTAGAAATGTCTTTCCATCTGAGGTGATTCTGTTCATTGAGAGTGTAGCGGTAGAAATGTTCAAGACTAAGCCATTGGATTGACTAGACTTTATACAAATCAAAATAAAAAATCGCCACTGTGCTTTATTGTTTCCAAAGGAATGGGAAAAGAGCGAATAACCCAAAAAGAGGGGGAAAGATTCAAGGTAAGGGGGTTGGTTATGAAAAGGGAAGGTATTAGCACCCTAAACATCTATGGTATTCTGCAGGAGCCTCTTTATAAAAATCTGTATATTTTGGCTATAAAATAAAACGTTGTATAAAAAAGGATGGTGGAGGTGAGAAAAGAAATATATTTATTTCATAATTTTTGCACCCGCCACGGTTGTGAACCTTTAGTGCCTACATACCACCTTTTCGTGCAATAGTGGATCAGGGTACACGTAGTTCCTCTTTTAAAAATTTGAAACACAAATGCGTTGGTTAATTTTATGAGATAAAACATCATCGTTATTGTCCGTGTGGAAAACATACCTACTACCCACAATCATGAGAAATGAGAATTTGCATCATCTCGAAGTGGAGGATATGGCTTGGATTTCAAAATCAAGAATGCCTCACTCAACACCCAAGTGGAAAATATCTCTCTTCACTACATATTGTAGAAGTATAGTTATTTGCATCACTACAAGGATTGACAAGAGTTCCATCTTTTGAGAAAAGTTTAAAGATAAAAAGCCAAAATGGCAAGATGGTTTGAAATGAGATTGATTGACTTTTAGTCTTCTCACAAAAAATGTCAAGGTATTATTAAGTTGATTGGGGTTTATTTATGAAAATGTTTTGAAAATACATGTACATAAGTCCAAGTTTATTATGAAAGTGGTTCAAGTTTAGAACAAGAAGAGTTTTCAAAAGGAGAAATAAGATTTTTTAAATTAAAGAAGATAAGAGGAGAAGAAGGGACTATCCTAAAGCATAAAATAAAATCTAGGAATAAGAACCATCTAAGCAATAAGAAGCCAATACTTGACATTATGAGCCAAGATATAATTCCCATTTCTTGGATTGAAACTAATCAAGCAAAAAAAATACTAGACCTCTTGAGAGAACCAAACTTCAAGATTATTAAGTCTTCATAAAAATTGGGCAGAGTAACGGTTGTATACTGGTGAATTCCAGATTACAAACAAAGGGTGTAATCACAAAAAAGTTGCACACAAAAATAAACAAACAAACCAATGTCTTAAGGTAAACCTCAAGAACTCCATACAAAATAATCAGATAAGGTCACAAGGTCTCCAAGATAGGCCAAGGTTTCTAATCCTAAGTCCAATAAAAGTCCCATGCTCCATAATGCCAAGGATAGTAACCAAATAGTTCAAATACCATTAAATATTTTTTAGGGTTTATGTTGATTATTAAGTATCTTATTAAAGGAAAAGAAAAGCTCAAGTGAGCAAAATGAAAATGGCAAGAAAGTAAATGCTCAAATGAGCAAAGATGAAAATGGCATGAAATGTAAATGTTAAAAGTAAATAGTACATAAAGCATAAAAAAGAATAAAAGTATAAGGTAAAATAAGTCAATAATTAGTGGTTAGTTGGATGACCATCTTGAAGCTTGCATTTGGAACTCATTAGAGGATTGGTAGAACCAAAGCCTCTACATAACAAATTGCATTTGCTTTTTGTCAAGTATATCATCCATTTGGAATTCTCATAAGTACCATTTAATGATCAACGGTGTTTAAGTGATCCGCGTTGAAGAAAGGTGTTATGGATCCATTAGAGGATTGGTAGAACCAAACTCTCCACACAATGAATCTCAAGGTTATTGGATCAAAGAGATCAAATTAACATACTTGGGCTTGCAATCATAAGTTTGGGCCACAAATGATCATTTATTCGAATTGGGACAAAATTTAGTGCTATGTTAAGCAATTGTAAGTGGACTTATATAGAGGTCGCACCTATTTTGAGGCCGGTCAATAGCAATCTATGCACCATTTGTTTTGAGACATGATGTAGAGATCATACTCCAACAACATCTAGTGCAATAAGAAAGGGATGAGATGAAGAGGGATTGGGAAAAAATATACAAACCACATTTGAATTAAATTTTAACCAAACTATTATTAAAATCATCCATCCATTTTTGTGGAGTTAAACTCAACACCATAGATCAAATGATGTTAATAAAGTTCATGATCCAAAATCTAACCCAAGATCATCCAGAAAATAGTCACAAAATAATATCACATTTAATATACACAAAAAAAGGGTTTAAAAATGTTTTAAAATAGAAAATAATGAGAAAAATAACAACTATGTTCAAATTAATCAAGAAATGAAAAGTAAGACCATAGAAAAATCAGAAAAAGGCTCAAATAATTTTACAGATTTTTTTGGTAATTTTTTAAAGTCAAAAACTATTTTTAAAATTAAAATAAAAGGGTAGAATAAACAAAAAATGTTTAAAAATAGTAAATTCAGAAACAAAAATAAAATAAGGTCACCAATATTTGTCACAATATCATTGGATCATTCCATAATTTTTTCAGAATTTAAAAATGTATAAAAGTATTTTTAAACATTTAAAACAAATCAAATAAGTATAAAATTTATAAAAAATACCAAAACACAAAATTAAATTATGAAAAAATAAAAATCAGAAAGAGAATAACCAAAAATATTTTTCATAATTTTTTTCAGATTTTTTGGACTAAAAATGAATTTTCTATGATTTTTTGAAATTTAAAATAATTAAAATATAAAAATCAGAAAAAGAAAATAAAAGTAAAATATATGGACCATTGGATGAGAGTCAAAACGTGTTAGTAATCAAATCCAAGGGATCTGGCGCACTGTGCATATCATGGTCATTAGTGAATATTGTACAAAATCATTAATTAAATCAGAATTTGAAAAATACAGATGGCGCGCCTTCATTGGTTGGAAGATGACACGTTGGTCATCTTTAACCTCCAGCCATCACGAATTGAAATTCTCCCAAACTGTAAAATCAGAAGCTCAGACCTATGCCATTCGCTTCGTCTCTTCAAGATGAAGATAACCACACCCTCGCGTCAAATTTATATAAACCATAGCTCAAGCAATTTGGAAGGAAAGTTTTGAAAAGGAATTTAAAATTTCATAGTCAAAACGTGTTTCCAGTAAAAGATAAGTGTTGCGATTAGAACCAGGGCAATGAGAGTAACACAATGATATCAGAGTTTTGAAGAATTGATGAAGGAATCTACCTATTGAAGTTGAGTTGCAGAGCTCTGAAACTGGACTTCTATGGAGCAGTATAGGGCACGATTCTTGAATGTAATTATATGGTTAGTGTTGCACCCCAAAATTTTCCCTCTCATTTCTCAAGGAATCACCCTGGATCCTCAAGTTTGCTTTCATCAGGTCTCCAGGCCTTGAGTTATCAAATTTTCCAAGCAGACCATTCACAAGGGCAAAATGGTCATTTGCACGCTGAGAAATCCAACCTTGACTTTTGGATCAAAATCAAATCAAAAAAGTCATATTTCATCAAGATATGTTGGAATATGAAGTTTTCTTCATCAAGAGTTTCAAAAGTCAAATTTTACGTTGAAAGAATCAAATTCTAAAGACTTAGAAAATTTTCTAAGTTTTTAAGAAATATGACAATTTCAGAACTTCTGGGTCAGTGTTCACACACAGCAAATTCTGGATAGTCTCAAGACAAAGTTTGGTTAGAACTTCTGGGCCAGTGTTCACAAAGGTTCAGTCAGAGTTTGTAAAGGTTAAATCAAAGAAGGTAACAAAGCGTGCTGTAAGTATACTGGAAGTTCTGAAGGATCCTTCAGAATACACTAAAATCAGAAGATAAGAGGATCAGAAGATGAGATGCTATGCTGAAGGATCCCCAATGTCCCTCTACTTGGCATTAGGGGAGGCATTACTTACAACCCTTGTTTATCTTTGCGACAATTTGGATACGCTAGAAGAGATAGCCCTCATGAGGAACTCATCCAAGGAATTGCGTTTGAATACGAAAGTGATACCCAAGGTTACCGTCAAATATTTATACGAGCTTGGGGTATGGTTAACAAGGTTTATAGCAAGACGTTGGGGCATAAGAATTCCAGTCCTTTGGAGCCTTATATTAAATGGGTGAGGGCTCGTGCTCAAAGTCTCAAGATGCCTTATGAAGCCGTCTTACCTGTTATCATGGAGCAAGTAGTTGAGGGAGACATTCCACATACTATCCTTTATCCTGATATGCCTACTTCCCTTGAATATCTGCAAAATGCTTAGATTCAGTTACGAGGAGATCGAGACACCTTTGAAGCTAAGTTATATGAGAGAGAGAAGAAGATATTAGAGCTTACAAGGGAACTTCATGAAGAGAGGAGCTTAAACACCTACATTGCGCCAAAGAAGATGCGCACAATTTTTCTGCCTTAGGAGTTTACTTTATGCTTATTTATGTTGTTGTAAGCCCAAGAGGCATGTTTATATTCAAATTAGAACTCTTTAAATGCAGGTTAACGTTTTTTTCACTCTTTGTTTATACAGATTTAAATCCTTTAAATCCTTTAAATCCTTTAAATCCTTGAAATCATTTGCATATTGCATATTCATGCATCATGACATAACAGGTTTCTGCATAACAGGTTTCCTTATCCCTCCGCTGTTTATATCAGCAAGATGGATCTAGAGAAAACTGTGACGGAACTCCAGGCCTAGAATTCTCAATTTCAGGAAGCTTTACTCGCCCTAGACAAGGGGCAGCAGGATATGATGGCGTTGTTGGCCGCTAAGAAAAATCCAAAGAAGAAAGCTATACTCAACATGGGTAAAAGGTTCAAGGAGAAAATCCGTCAAATCCCAATAGAGGAAGATTCATCCGAAGAGGACGAGAACCTAAATTGGTGAGGTCAAGAGTACTTAGGTCGACTGTATCAATGACCAAGAATCTGATGATGATTATGAATAATATCCACCCGCAGACATCAAATATAAGCAGCTAGAAGACATGTTGAAAGCGGTTGAAATCCAAGCTATTCCCGGTTTGAATTTTGACAATTTGGGCCTAATATTTGGGGTAGTCATTCCCCACAAGTTCAAAATACCAACCTTTGCAAAATACGATGGGGTTTCTTGACCAAAGCTCCATTTAAAGTCCTATGTGCGCAAGATACAACCGTACACTGCTGATAAAAAACTCTGGATTCATTTTTTCCAAGAGAGTATGGTTGGAACACAACTTGAATGGTTTTATCAGTTGGATGGCTCTCACATCAATACTTGGGAAAGTCTAGCTACTTCCTTCTACCATCAATATTAGTACAACGCCGACTTGGCACCGACGAGGGTTCAATTGCAAGGTATGACCATGGGGAAGGATGAGGGATTTAAGGAATATGCACAGAAATGGAGAGATCTTGCTAGTAAGGTCCAACCTCCCTTGACTGATAGGGAACACATTGACATTATATGGTCCTTTCTTTAATCTATTGGTTGGCTGCTCTTCTTCTAGTTTCACCGAATTGATCTTAACCGGTGAAAGAGTTGAAAGTGGCATTAAAACTGGAAAGATCTTTGTGGCATCTACTTCCACTCCCAATCCGGTCAAGAAACCTTTTGCCACGAGGAAAGAAATTAATGTCGTGTATAGAGCAAAGGCCCATACCAAAATGAATAAACATCTGTCTGTCAATGTTGTTCGAATCTCCAATCTGACTGCTACTCAAAGACCATATGCAAATCATCAACGTGTTGAAGCTCCAAAAAGACAGTTTACAAGGTTAGGCATGTCATTATCTCAAGTCCTTCAACATCTTCTCAGGGCTAATTTAGTGACATTGCGGGATCCTCCCGCCAACTCTGACACCTCGTCACCTAGATATAATCCAAATGCAAAGTGCATTACCATTCAAACAGCCCTGGGCATGAGACTGATCAGTTCTGGGATTTGAAGAACAAAATCCAGAATTTAATTGACAACAAAACTGTTGAATTTGATCCTCCTCCGACGTCAAATGTAATTACCTCTCCAATGCCGAAGCACGACAAAGGTGTTAATGCCGTCGAAGATACAACTTTCATTGCCTTTGTTGAAGAATTAACTACTCCAGTGAATGTAATTAAGAACAATCTGTTGAAAGCTGGGACTTTCCCTGGCTGTGAAAAAGACTATGTGGGTTGTATGAGACAATCCGATGGTTGTGAAGAACTGAAGAAAGGTATACAACACCTAATGGATACCCGCGAAATTCTATTCGAAAAGATTCCCGCCATAAAAAATTCAATCGACAAAGCTGAAGATTTGGCCATCATAACAATTTCAAACAAACCTCTTAGGATCTCATCCAAAGGTCCTATCAAGATTTCGAACGAACCAATCATTGCTCCTCTCATAATCACTACTGTCGGGCCCGTTACATACACCTCTGATAAAGCGGTACCATGGAATTATGGTGCCGAGGTTTATTACCATGGGGTAAAACAAGATTCTTGGATTGATGATAATGAAGCTGGTGTTACTAATATTACTGGTTCTAGTAAAGTCACAAGAACAGGACGAGTCTTTTCCCCTGATATCTCACCACCAACCACTACCACAATTCCAGTCCGCATAACCAATGACAATTCTGATGACAATACTAGAGGGAAAGAGAAAGAAAGTGAGCATGCTAGGGAAGAAGCACCTGCTGAAAAGTCTGTTATGGAAGAACCATCCACTCAAGAGATGGAGGAGATTCTGAAAATCATCAAGAAAAGCGACTTCAAAATAGTAGAGAAGTTGGGGCAAACCCCTTCTAAAATATTAATGTTGTCTTTATTGCTATGTTCCGACACCCATGCACAAGCTTTGATTAAGTTCTTGAAAAAGGCTCATGTGCCTCAAGAAAACATAGCCGACCAGTTTGAGAACTGCGTAGCAAGTCTGACAGCTGACAATGGTCTGGAGTTCTCCGATGCAGATTTAATTCCCATGGGAAAGAATCATAATAAAGCCTTGCATGTTTCTGTTGAATGTAAGGGGACCACTCTGGCACATGTTTTGGTGGACACATGCTCATCTTTAAATGTGTTACCTAAAGGCGCTTTAGGCCGGCTAGACTGTGAAGGTTTGGTTTTAAAGCCAAGTGATATTGTTGTGAGGGCATTCGATGGGTCGAAAAGGATGGTTCATGGAAAGGTGGATCTCCCAATTAAGGTTGGTTCACAGATTTTCAACTCCACATTCTATATAATGGACATACGGCCTGCGTATTCTTGCTTGCCTGGGCGCCCATGGATCCATGGGGCAGGTGCGGTCACTTCTACTATCCACCAGAAGTTCTAATACCCAGTTCAAGGGAAGGTTGTCACTGTTTGCGGTGAAGAAGAATTTATGGTAAGCCATCTCAATTCTTTCAAGTACTTAGAAATGGATGGAGAATTCATAGAAACTCCGTGCCAGACGTTTGAAGTTGTGGCCACCACCAAAATATCCTCTGACACTCCAAAAGCCGATAAAGTTATCCCCAAGATGGTTTCTCTTAAGGATGTCCGTGCTGTGGTAGAAAAAGGAAACAATGAGATATGGGGCCAACTCCTCGATATCCCGTTCAAGGCAGACAAGTTTGGGTTAGGCTTCACCTCTAAAGCTAAGAAAGAAATTAGAGGTGCCCGTACTGGAAAGCTGCCTCTCCACCTCAAAAATCATGAAGTGAATGCTGTAGAAGACTCCGATGATGAGTGCGCTTTTGAAGACTGGATCTACCCAACAACCAAAGGGAAGCTCAACAATTGGAATACAAAGGACTTTGTGCCCGTCTCCTTCATTGAGGAGTAATCTATTTATTTTTGCTTTTAATCAATTTAAGAACTCGTTGTTTGTAATATTTTGATAATGACTCTTAAGCCATGTGTCTAGCCTGGGGAACTTTGGTCCTTTTGTCAAGGGTTTCATATTGTGTTCATCTAATCATATGATCATTCAGTACATTGGACCCTTTTGCATTCAAAATATTTGTGTTCATTGTCTTTCTTTTCTTTCAAATACATTTCCAAAAGATAGCCATGTATCTTACATGCACACACACACACACTCTTGCAGGTCTACATCCACTCTGGGTCCTATTGTCAACAACTCTACTATTGCCAATTATGACTTTGAATATCCTATCAACCAAGCCAAAGACGAAAGCGAGGAAGATTTTGACATACCAGGAGAACTAGCCAGACTTCTGTTACAGGAAGAAAAAGCTATTCAACCACATGAAGAGTCGATTGAGGTTATCAACTTGGGTACTGAGTCAGATAAGAAGGAAATCAGGATCGACACTAACTTGGAAAGCAGTGTTAAAAGCAGTTTGGTTCAAATATTGCGCGATTATGTTGAAGTATTTGCTTGGTCGTATGAATATATGCCTGGGTTAGATATCAACAACGTGGTTCATTGACTGCCAACTAAAGAAGACTGCCCTCTAGTTAAACAAAAAGTTCGTCGCATGAGGCCTGACATGTCTGAAAAGATCAAAGCCGAAGTGATGAGACAGTTTGATGCAGGATTCCTAGCTGTAACATCCTATCCTCAATGGGTGGCCAATATAGTGCCAGTACCAAAGAAAGACGGGAAAGTTCGGATGTGCGTAGACTATAGGGATCTGAATAGGGCAAGCCCCAAGGATGATTTCCCTCTACCACACATTGATGTCTTAGTCGATAATACTGCTCAACATAAAGTCTTCTCATTCATGGATGGCTTCTTAGGCTATAATCAAATAAAGATGGCTCCCGAAGATATGGAAAAACTACTTTCGTTACACAATGGAGCACCTTCTGCTACAAGGTTATGCCGTTCGGATTAAAGAATGCAGGGGCAACATATCAAAGGGATATGGTTGCTTTATTTCATGACATGATTCATCATGAAATAGAGGTATATGTGGATGATATGATATACATATCACAAACTGAAGAAGAACATCTCGGTCACCTGCACAAACTATTCGAAAGACTAAAGAAGTACAAGCTAAGGTTAAACCCTAACAAGTGCACATTCCGAGTACGCTCTGGGAAGCTTCTAGGTTTTATTGTCAGCAATAAAGGCATTGAAGTTGATCCCGCCAAGATAAAGGCCATCCAAGAAATGCCAGTCCCTCGTTCTGAAAAATAAATCAGAGGATTCTTGGGTCGTCTCAATTACATTGCCCGTTTCATATCACACTTAACTGCTACTTGTGAGCCACTCTTCAAACTCTTGAAGAAAGATCAGGCAGTCAGGTGGAACGATGAATTCCAGATTGCTTTTGAAAAAATCAAGGAATACCTACAAGAATCTCCTATTCTCATGCCTCCAGTTGAAGGAAGACCCTTGATCATGTACTTGACAGTACTAGAGAATTCTATGGGGTGTGTTTTGGGCCAACATGACGAGTCTGGCCGAAAAGAGCACACAATTTACTACCTAAGCAAAAAGTTTACCGACTGTGAAACCAGATATTCACTGCTCGAGAAAACTTGTTGTGCTTTAGCGTGGGCTGCTCTCCGTATAAGGCAATACATGTTGACTCATACCACTTTGTTGATCTTGACTGAGTACGACATTCAATACACAAATAAAAAAGCCATCAAAGGAAGTATACTAGAAGATCATTTGGCCCATCAAGCTGTGGATGATTATCAGTCAATGAACTTCGACTTCCCTGAAGAGAATATTATGTTGGTAACCGACTATGCGAAACCTAGACCATATGACGGACCTGAACAAGGATCCCGATGAACTATTGTATTTGATGGGGCTTCCAACGCCTTAGGTAACGGAATTGGTGTTGTGATCATCTCTCCTGAAGGTTTCCACACTCCTTTCACTGCCATACTATGCTTCGATTGCACAAATAATATGGCTGAGTATGAAGCATGCATCTTAGGTCTAAAAGTTGCTATTGACTTAAGGATCAAGCATTTAGATGTGTTTGGAGATTCCGCTTTGGTGATCAGCTAAGTAAAAGGAGATTGGGACACTAAACACCCTAATCTTGTCCCTTACAAGGAACTTGTGCTATCCCTGATTCCTCACTTCGAAGAAATCACTTTTGAACATTTCCCTAGGGAAGAAAACCAGTTGGCTGACGCTTTGGCAACCATGTCCTCAATGTTCAAAGTCCGATGGTATAACGAAGCCCCTATGATTACAATTGAAAGATTTGATGAACCTGCACATTGCTATGAGCTTGACAACGATGGAGAAAAGTCGTGGTACCATGAGGTAATGAGATACCTTGAAGCACAAGAGTATCCAGAGGGAACATCTATCAATGACAGAAAGTTCTTGCAAAGATTTGCAGCCAAATTCTTCCTAAGTAACGGGATGTTGTACAAACGCAACCATGATTCAACTCTACTCCGATGTATGGATAAGAGGGAGGCAGAGGAAATTATGGAAGATATACACGATGGCCTTTTTGGTACTCACTCAAGTGGACATACGATGGCTAAGAAAATCTTAAGAGCTGGCTACTATTGGTCAACAATGGAGACCGATTGTCATCAACATTCAAGAACTTGTTACAAATGCCAAATCTATGTTGACAAGGTCCATGTACCTCCAATCCCTCTGAATGTCATGACCGCTCCATGGCCATTTGCGGTGTGGGGTATTGACATGATCGGAGAAATCAAACCTACGACTTCCAACAGACATCACTTCATTCTTGTTACCATTGATTATTTTACCAAATGGGTCGAAGCCGCCTCATTTGCCTCAGTCACCAAGAATGTGGTAGCCCGATTCATCAGACACAACCTTATCTGCCGTTATGGTATCCCCGAAAGGATCATTACCGACAATGGGACTAACCTCAATAATGCCATGATCAGGGAATTGTGCGCCCAATTTAAGATCAAGCATCACAACTCCTCTCCGTATAGACCAAAAATGAATGGCGCAGTCGAAGCGGCCAACAAAAATATCAAGAAGATTGTGCAGAAAATGGTAGTGACCTATAAAGATTGGCATGAGATGCTACCATTTGCTCTACATGGCTACCATACTTCAGCTAGAACATCAACTGGGGCAACTCCCTTCTCTCTAGTCTATGGTATGGAAGCTGTTTTGCCAGTAGAAGTTCAAATTCCCTCGCCGAGGATTATGATTGAGGCAGGCCTAAGTGAAGACGAATGGATTCAAACGAGATTGGATCATATGAACTTGATCGATGAAAAACGATTAGTTGTTATTTGCCATGGTCAGACGTATCAAAAACGGATGATCAAGGCTTTCAACAAAAAGGTCAAGCCTCGAGTATATCAAGTTGGTGACTTGGTGATAAAATGCATTATTTTACCACAAGGTGACCCCAGAGGAAAATAGACTCCCACCTATGAAGGGCCGTTTGTTGCCAAGAGAATTTTTTCCGGCGGTGCCATGATACTGACCACCATGGACGGTGAAGATTTCCAACATCCTATAAACGCGGACATAGTTAAAAAATACTATGCATAAGAGACCCGTTAGGTTGACACACCTAAGCAAAAAAGGGGAATCTCGGCAAACCAAAAGGTTTGGGCAAAAATTAGGGATATATGCAAAAAAAAAATTGTACACCGACAAGTTGAAAACCCGAAAGGGCGACTTGGGCAAAAAAGGGTATTCTGGTGGACCGAAAACCCGAAAGGGAGGTTCAGGCAAAAATTAAGGATTAAAAGCATACGACTATGTCCCGTAAAATCAACACAGTCAATTCTATCACCAAGATCCAAATGGTCCAGGATCAATCCAATCACTTTCGATCAACGATGGAGGATGTTTGGAGACATTGGGACAATAGTAGAGTTGGAAGGTAATGAGATCATTTCACATGGCTATTTTTTTTATTCTCAATTTCGTTTTCCTTTTTGGAGATTTCCTCTTACTAGGATCTCCGCCTCTATGTACAAAAATGCCCATTCATGGGCAAAATATCAATACAAATACATTTTAAAGTGCAAAGTTTTCTACCTTTATTTTGAATGAAAATTTGTCCAATGATTAAAATTGAATGAACATATGCATATGAACATAATTAAAATTATTTGGCACGTGTGTCCTGCTAAGCAACAACATCAACAACAAAGCATTAGTGCACATCAACAGTAAGCATCCCTTTAATGTATATGAAGTAGCCCCACAAAGTTATCTCATCATCATTATCCCCATAGGGACAACAACAATAAACCTTTCCCTAGCGGAGTTTCCTGCAAAAAGCTCTTCACATAGGATAATCCCTGGCCAGAGTCTCAACCTCTTGGCAACTTTCTCCAGCTAAATCAATTTTTACAAGATTGAAGCCTAGGAGATATATTCCTAAAGGGAATTCACCTCCTCAACAGGGTTTATTTCCCCAACAGGGTTATTTCCCCCAAGCCAAGTGCAAATTTCTCAACGTACATGTAGTTGTTTAGTTATTGGCATGCATTTTTGGTAAAACCAGGTGTGTGAATGAATGTCATGACTGATGTCATAACATTCTAGTTTATTAGGTACTGATTCATTAGATACCTTTGCAGAAAAATATTGTCATACAGGTGCTGCTGTTTATGAGTGTGTATCTGAGCATTTTGCAAAAAGATCACATTTACCAAAATCAGTAGATAGGAATTCAGATGTCATAACAAATGTTAAGACATCCTGCTCTGAACTAACAGTTATGCAGTTTGGGTAATTCTGAGTTTTTTCAGGAAAATGACTCAGTCTTTCCAGAACAGAAAATCTTGTGGACTTGGGGTTAACCTAGCTCAACCCTAACCTGGTTGAAAAAGTCCTGTGACCTAGTCTTAAGGTCAAACGGAATTAACCCTAGCTTTTTGTGGAAACCCTAACTGAAGATGCAGCTGCTATATATTCAACAGAGCTGCTGTTTTGGAATTAATCCTTTTTTGACAGAAGATCATTTAGAAGCTGTATAGTTTTAACTATTGTAATCCAAGCAAGTATCATTGTGATAAGTGACTTGGAATAGGTTTTAATTGTAAGGGTTGTGTACCACTCAAAGCTTTGAAGCAAGAGTGTTTGTTTGTGTCTCTTGACTAAAGCTTTGAAGCAAAGTCAAGTTAGATTTGTGTATCACTCAAAGCTGTGAAGCAAGAGTGTTTGTGTTGCTTGATTGAAAATCTGTGAAGCATAATCAAGTGTACATTTTGAAGAGTGTCTTCATCAATTCATTAGTCAAATTGTTTTAAGTATCACTGCTGTGATTGAGGGGGAGTGAGTAGGAACTCAGGTTTAAGTTGTACTTAGATTTAAGTTGCATTGGGTAGGTCTTAAGTGAAGGAGATAAACTGGTTGGTTTATTCCTGAATTAATATCTCTTATAGTGGATTTCCTCCCTGGCTTGGTAGCCCCCAGAGTAGGTGTTGTTGCACACTGAACTGGGTAAACAATTGACTGTGTTCTTTACTGTTTTTGTATTTACTGTCTTATAGAAAGTCAGATACGGTGTCATAACATTGAACGTGACATTGAGTATCTGCAGCCAGAATTTCAATTGGCATCAGAGCAGGCACCCTGCCTGTATTACTGGGTGAGATCTAGGGATATCACTTTCTGGCACTATGGACAAAGAAGGAGTTTTTGGAAATAGACCACCCATTCTGGATGGAACAAATTATGACTACTGGAAACCTCGTATAATAGCCTTCTTAAAATCTCTGGACAAAAAGGCTTGGAGAGCTGCTGACAAAGGATGGAACCATCCCACCATAACTGAGAAAGATGGGACAATCAGTCTGAAGCCTGAGGAAGATTGGAGTAAAGAAGAAGATGAGTTAGCCCTGGGAAATTCCAAAGCTTTAAATGCCTTGTTCAATGGAATTGATAGAAACATTTTCAGACTAGTACATCAATATGAACTGGCCAAGGAAGTTTGGGACACTCTCAAAACTACTCATTAGGGCACTTCCAAAGTGAAAATGTCAAGGCTTCAGATGTTGACTACCAAGTTTGAGAATCTAAAAATGATGGAAGATGAAACCATTCATGAGTTTCACATGAACATCTTGGAGATTGCCAACACCTCAGGAGCACTGGGAGAAAAGATGTCAGAAGAAAAATTGGTGAGAAAGATTCTCAGATCCTTGCCTAAAAGATTTGCTATGAAGGTAACTGCCATAGAGGAAGCCTAGGACATCAGCAAGTTGAAAGTGGATGAACTAATTGGGTCTCTTCAGACTTTTGAGATGGGGATCACTGATAATGGTGACAAGAAGAACAAGAGCATAGCACTTGTATCCAACACTAATGTTGAAAATAAGGAGGATGAAGAAGAAAATATTTCAGAAGCTATAGCCATGCTTGGAAGACAATTCAACAAACTCATCAAAAGAATAGATCCAAAGTCAAGGTCTAATGTTCATAACATTCCCTCTGACATTGACAGTTCCAGCAGAAGATCAAGTTCAGAAGAGAAGGGAAATCAAGGCAGAGGAATTCAATGCCATGGTTGTGAAGGATATGGGCATATTTGAGCTGAATGTCCTACCTTTCTTAAGAAACAAAAGAAAGGAATGACTGTTACTTGGTCTGACTGTGATTCAGAAAGTAATTCTGAAGAAGAATCTGCCAAACTAGTTACTGCTCTAACTGGTGTTTGTACCTCTGAAAGTGACACTAGTGATGAAGAAGTGACATTTGAAGAACTGGCTGATACTTACAAGAAATTGTGTATTAGAAGTGCTGAAGTCTGTGTGCAGAATGAGAAACAATCAAAACTCATCATAAAGCTGAAGGCTGAAAAAAGGGCAAACCTTGAAACTATAAGTCATCTAGAAGGAGAAGTTCAATTGCTGAACTCACAACTGAATCAAATGACCAAATCTGTCAAGATGCTGACTAATGGAACAGACAAATTGGAAGAGATCCTTCAGGTTGGACAAAATATGGGAAACAAATCTGGACTAGGATTTGTGGAAGCAAAGAAATCTGGTACAAATAAGAAGATCAGGCCTGATAAGCAAATGTCAAAACAGATGTCTCAACACAACTCTCAACATCAGGAACAGAGACATATGAAGAAAAGGTACCAAAGATGGAGATGTCATCATTGTGGGAGATATGGCCACATAAAGCCTTTCTGCTTCAGATTGCATGGATACCCTAATCAGAACTCAGGTGTCAAACCTAAGTCTAAAAACGTACCACATGCTCCTAAATGGAAGAAAAAGGCTACTTCCCTGATAGCCCACACTTCCCTGAGGGTCTCTGCAAAGGAAGACTGGTACTTTGACAGTGGGTGTTCCAGACACATGACTGGAATCAAGAACCTCCTCAATAATGTTAAACCTCACACCACCAGTTTTGTGACCTTTGGAGATGGTGCTAAAGGTGAAATCAAAGGAGTTGGTAATTTGGACTGCCCTGGAGTTCCAAGTCTGAGTGAAGTACTGCTGGTAAAAGGGCTGACTGCTAATCTCATTAGTATCAGTCAATTGTGTGATCTAGGATTCAAGGTCAATTTCTCAAAATCTGAATGTCTAGTAATTAATGCAAAACAAGAAATTGTAATGAAAGGAGTCAGATCTAAAGACAACTATTACTTGTGGGAGCCTGAGAACACTAATTTCTCCTCTGTGTGTTCCATTGCAAAAGAAGAAAAAGAGGTGAAACTGTGGCACCAAAAACTTGGCCATCTTCATCTAAGAGGTATGAAAAGGATTATCTCCATGGAGGCAGTCAGAGGGATTCCAAGACTGCAATTTGATGAAGGAAGAGTTTGTGGTGAATTTCAGGTTGGTAAGCAGACTAGGATGTCACATCCAAAGTCAAGACATCTGACCACCTCTAAGGTTCTAGAACTTCTTCATATGGATCTGATGGGACCAATGCAAGTGGAGAGTCTTGGTGGAAAAAGATATGCCTATGTGGTTGTGGATGATTTTTCCAGATTCACCTGGATTAACTTCATTAGGGAAAAATCTGATGTATTTGAAGTTTTTAAAGAATTGTGCAAATAAATTCAAAGAGAAAAGGAAGGGTGTATTGTCAGAATCAGAAGTGATCATGGCAAGGAATTTGAAAACAGCAAGTTTGATGATTTCTGTTCCTCAGAAGGAATTAGTCATGAATTTTCTTCTCCTATAACTCCTCAGCAAAATGGAGTTGTGGAAAGAAAAAACAGGACCATACAGGAATCTGCCAGAGCAATGATACATGCCAAAAGACTTCCTATGTATTTTTGGGCTGAAGCTATGAATACAGCCTGTTATGTCCATAACAGGGTCACCTTGAGAAAGGGAACCTCATCCACCATATATGAACTCTGGAAAGGAAGAAAACCAACTGTGAAGTACTTCCATGTGTTTGGCAGCAAATGCTATATTCTGGCAGATCGTGAACAAAGAAGAAAACTGGACCCTAAAAGTGATGAAGGCATATTTCTAGGATACTCCTCAAACAGCAGAGCTTATAGAGTATTCAATTCCAGGACCAAAGCCATGATGGAATCAATAAATGTTATAATTGATGGTTATCATGAGGAAATAGATGTCCCTTGTAATGTTGAGACATTCTTTGAGACTTCAACCCAACAGAATGATCTACCCAACACCACCACAACAGAGTCTGAATCAAAGGAAGCTAGCAAGATCCCTTCCATCAGAATTCAGAAGGATCATCCAAAAGAGCTCATCATAGGAGATCCCAACAGTGGAGTCATTACAAGATCTAGAGAAATCATCTCAAACTCTTGTTTTGTGTCCAAAATGGAACCAAGAAATGTCAAAGAAGCTTTAACCGATGAATACTGGATTGGAGCAATGCAAGATAAACTGAACCAATTCAAGCAACATGAAGTTTGAGAACTGGTTCCTAGACCTGAAGGAACTAACATCATTGGCACAAAATGGATTTTCAAGAACAAATCAGATGCTGAAGGAGTTGTCACCAGGAATAAGGCAAGACTTGTTGCTCAAGGATACACTCAGGTTGAAGGGCTTGATTTTGATGAAACCTTTGCACCTGTAGCCAGGCTGGAATCAATTAGACTCCTATTGTCAATTGCTTGTCTTCTGAAGTTCAAGTTATTTCAGATGGATGTGAAAAGTGCCTTTCTAAATGGGTACTTGAATGAGGAACCTTATGTGGAACAACCTAAGGGCTTTGTGGATCCAAATCGCCCTGATCATGTCTACAAATTGAGAAAAGCTCTATATGGCCTGAAACAAGCTCCTAGAGCATGGTATGACAGGTTAACAAAGTTTCTCTCAGACAAAGGATACAGAAAAGGAGGCTTGGACAAAACACTCTTTGTCAAAACTGAAGGAGGGAAGTTGATGGTTGCCCAAATATATGTTGATGACATAGTGTTTGGAGGAATGTCAGAACCTATGGTTAAACATTTTGCTGACCAGATGCAGGCTGAATTTGAAATGAGTCTCATGGGAGAACTAACTTATTTTCTTGGACTGCAAGTCTCACAGATGAAGGACTCAATCTTCTTATCTCAAAGCAAGTATGATAAGAACATTGTAAAGAAGTTTGGTATGGAGAATGCCAGTCACAAAAGGACTCCTACTCCTACTCATTTAAAGCTTTCCAAAGATTCAAGTGGGGTTAAGGTGGATCAAAGTCTCTACAGAAGCATGATAGGAAGCTTGTTGTACTTAACAGCCAGCAGACCTGACATTGCTTTTGCAGTTGGAGTTTGTGCAAGATACCAAGCGGATCCTAAAGTCAGTCACATCAATCAAGTGAAGAGAATTTTGAAGTATATGAGTGGAACTTACAACTATGGGTTGCTATACTCTCATGGCTGTGAACCAACTCTGACTGGTTACTATGATGCTGATTGGGCTGGTAGTGCTGATGATAGAAAGAACACCTCTGGAGGATGTTTCTTCTTGGGAAATAATCTGGTTTCTTGGTTCAGCAAGAAACAGAATTGTGTGTCTCTCTCTACTGCTGAAGCTGAATACATTGCAGCTGGTAGTAGCTGCTCTCAAATGATCTGGATGAAACAGATGCTTACTGAGTATAATGTCATACAAGATGTTATGACATTGTACTGTGACAATCTGAGTACAATCAACATTTCCAAGAATCCCATTCAGCATAGTAGGACCAAACATATTGACATAAGACATCACTTTATCAGAGACCTTGTAGAAGAGAAGACAATTAAATTGGAACATGTTGCCACTGAGCTACAGTTGGCTGACATTTTTACCAAGGCACTTGATGTAAATCAATTTGAAAACTTGAGGGGTAAGTTGGGTATTTGCCAACATGAGGAATTGTAGCAATTAATTTTGCTTAAAACAAGGGTTAAAGGAGTTATGCTTGTTAAGTCTGTTCTGATTGGGTTAAACTTATATTTTCCCATTTCCTTCAATTCTTTTAAGAAGTTGAACAGACACCCCTTTTCTCTCTATCAGAATTTTCTCTCCAGTTGCTATTGGTCTTCTAAGACTGTCAAAATGTCTCAAACACCATCATCATCCAATACGACTATTTCGACCTCTTCCTCTGATCAAGATTCTAGGGCAATCTCATCCTGCCTGGATTCTGAAGTCTTGGAGATCGCTCCTCTTAGAGAAGTGGAATCTAACCCCACCAAGGTCAAAGAGCTGAGAACAAGGCATGCAGGAAGGTCCCAAGCTACTGCCTCTGGTAATCCGTCTCATCCTTCTTCTTCTGTTCCATCTAAAATTGCAAATAGGGAAGGGTCCTCCTATGTTCGTCAAGCAATAGCTAAAATTGTTACAAGAATTCTGAACGAGAACCACTTAGTTCCTGGCATTTCTGTTCCTATAAATCAAGAAAGTTCAAATACTGAAACAAATCCAGATGTCTCTAAGGATGTTGAGACATCAGACAAAGAGAAGAATGCTGACATTGTTCACAAGAAAAGGAAGAAGCCTGAACCTTCTGAGTCTGATGACAGTGCTTAAAGGTTGGTGGAGTTGCTGGTTGGTGGAGTTGCTGTTTCCTGGTGGAGTTTGCAAGTGTGTTCAATTTTTAGTTGTTGTTTTCTGGATGACTGTATAATCTTTTAAGAACATATTTCTTTGGCCCATTTGTGGCTAAAGAGGGGGAGATATATTTTGGTAGACTTTATTAGACATTCTATTTTTCTGCAGTCATATTTATTCTACTGCTATCTATCTCTGATTGCTTAGGGTCTTTAGCCAAAAATCTGCCAAAGGGGGAGTTTGTAGTTGTTTAGTTATTGGCATGCATTTTTGGTAAAACCAGGTGTGTGAATGAATGTCATGACTGATGTCATAACATTCTAGTTTATTAGGTACTGATTCATTAGATACCTTTGCAGAAAAATATTGTCATACAGGTGTTGCTGTTTATGAGTGTGTATCTGAGCATTTTGCAAAAAGATCACATTTACCAAAATCAGTAGACAGTAATTCAGATGTCATAACAAATGTTAAGACATCCTGCTCTGAACTAACAGTTATGCAGTTTGGGTAATTCTGAGTTTTTTCAGGAAAATGACTCAGTCTTTCCAGAACAGAAAATCTCGTGGACTTGGGGTTAACCTAGCTCAACCCTAACCTGGTTGAAAAAGTCCTGTGACCTAGTCTTAAGGTCAAACGGAATTAACCCTAGCTTTTTGTGGAAACCCTAACTGAAGATGCAGCTGCTATATATTCAACAGAGCTGCTGTTTTGGAATTAATCCCTTTTTGACAGAAGATCATTTAGAAGCTGTATAGTTTTAACTATTGTAATCCAAGCAAGTTTCATTGTGATAAGTGACTTGGAATAGGTTTTAATTGTAAGGGTTGTGTACCACTCAAAGCTTTGAAGCAAGAGTGTTTGTTTGTGTCTCTTGACTAAAGCTTTGAAGCAAAGTCAAGTTAGATTTGTGTATCACTCAAAGCTGTGAAGCAAGAGTGTTTGTGTTGCTTGATTGAAAAGCTGTGAAGCATAATCAAGTGTATGTTTTGAAGAATTTCTTCATCAATTCATTAGTCAAATTGTTTTAAGTATCACTGCTGTGATTGAGGGGGAGTGAGTAGGAACTCAGGTTTAAGTTGTACTTAGATTGAAGTTGCATTGGGTAGGTCTTAAGTGAAGGAGATAAACTGGTTGGTTTATTCCTGAATTAATATCTCTTATAGTGGATTTCCTCCCTGGCTTGGTAGCCCTCAGAGTAGGTGTTGTTGCACACTGAACTGGGTAAACAATTGACTGTGTTCTTTACTGTTTTTGTTTTTACTGTCTTATAGAAAGTCATATACGGTGTCATAACATTGAACGTGACATTGAGTATCTGCAGCCAGAATTTCAATACAAGACACCACGAATTCCCCAGCTGAGTATATACTCCCCAGCGAGTCCAAATTTCCCAGCTGAGCCCATCTTGCCCAGCTGAGCCTATCTTCCCAGCTGAGTATATCTTCTCCAACCGAGGGTTTTTTGTCCCCAGCGGAGTATATCTTCAAACCAAGATTTTATTCCCAAGTTGAGTCCATCTTCCCCAGCTGAGTATATACTCCCCAGCGAGTCCAAATTGCCCAGATGAGCCCATCTTGCCCAGTTGAGCCCATCTTCCCCAGCTGAGTATATCTTCTCTAATAAAGGGTTTTTTGTCCCCAGCCGAGTATATCTTCCAACCAACATTTTATTCCCAAGTTGAGCCCATCTTCCACAGCTGAGTATATACTCCCCAGCGAGTCCAAATTGCCCAGCTGAGCCCATCTTGCCCAGCTGAGCCCATCTTCCCCAGCTGAGTATATCTTCTCCAACCAAGGGTTTTTGTCCCCAGCGGAGTATATCTTCCAACCAATATTTTATTCCCAAGTTGAATCCATCTTCCCCAGCTGAGTATATCTTCTCCAACCGAAGCTATTTTCTCCAAGCCAAGCCCATCATCCCCAGATGAGCCCATCATCCCCGGCTGAGCCCGTCCTCCCCAGTTGGGTGTATCCTCCCCAAGCCAAGTCTGCCTTACCCGACTGAGCCTATAATCTCCAGTTTGAATTTCCCTTTCAAATGAATGCAAATCACAGGGCCAAAACCCCTAATTCCTATTAAAGCCTTCAACAAAGCCTTATTATTACCAAGAAATGCTATGAAGCCTAGATTCGGACAAATATTAGCACAATTTTCAAGTTATTACTGAAGCCTAGACCCGACCAGATAGAAGTTTAACTTCTTCAAATTACTGAAGCCTGGACCCGACCAGATAACAATTTGACTTTTTCAATTACTGAAGCCCTGACCCGACCAAATAACAGTATGACTTCTTGAGTTACTGAAGCCCGGACCCGACCGGATAACATATGATCTCAAAATGCTATGAAACCTGGACCCGACCAGATAATAGCCTAACTCTTCAAATATATAGAAGAATCTAAAATCAATCCGACCGAGGTTTTAAATTCTTCTTCCCAGTAGAGTTGCCTCTCTATCCCCAACAAATGGATAAGAAACCTGGACCCGACCAGATATCAGTTTTCATTTCCATCTTTTCAAGAAAGTCGTTGCGAAACCTGGACCCGACCAGATAGCAATCACCCTCAGAGATTCGTTGTGAAACTTGGAGACCGACCAGATAACAACTAAATCCCCAACCAGTTTATTGTGAAGCCTGGACCCGACCAGATAATAATCGACCTCCTCAAAGAAATTTGTAAAGCCTGGACCCGACCAGATAACAGTTTTCAAGCAGTCTATTGTGAAACCTGGACCCGACCAGATTGCAATTGACCTCATCAACCTCAAAAATCTGAAGCCTGGACCCGACCAGATAACAGTTTTCAAATGGTATATTGTGAAGCCTGGACCCGACCAGATAACAATTAACCATGATTCCCTGAAAGACACTATGAAGCTCGGATTCGACCAGATAATAGTACAGTTTTCCAAAAGACCATAAAGCCTGGACCCGACCAGATGACTATTCAATTTCAAGAAATTTTCTGCAAAGCCTGGGCCCAACCAGATAACAGTTAATTCATCCTTTCCTCCGGTAAGTTACTGTGAAGCCTGGATCCGACTAGATAACAGTTAACCTCTGCACCCCCAGCAAGTTGTTGTGAAGCCTAGACCCGACCAGATAACTATTCAATTTCAAGGAGTTTTCTACAAAGCCTAGATCCGACCAGATAATAGTTAATTCATCTCTTCTCCCAGTAAGTTGCCATGAAACCTGGATCCGACCAGATAGTAACCGACTACTTCATCCTCAGTAACTGTGAAGCCTAGATCTGACTAGATAACAACTGATATTTGAGTGATGTTCCCTAGCAAAAACATCCCTTCAACAAGATTTGAAGTTATGCATATTCTTCATTTCCAACAGGCAATCAGGGATTCAACCCCTAGATTTCCACAGCAGTAGTCAAGGATTTATTTTCCCGGACGAAAACACACATTTCACATTCATACAACATATCATGTACATACCAATGCATTTAGCATGGTACCACGTCTGGTGAACATCATGCAAGCATCTGCATTTTTACTAACCCCTTTTCTCATAGGTAAAACATCAAAGTTTGGTATGAATCAACAAGAGATTTGTGCTGATACTTCTTACGGCGTTTACCAACATTCATTCCAATGGCATCTATAAGCCCATTCACCATCCATCGTCGAGTGCAAATTTCTGGGCACTCTAGTGTTCAATCATCTTTCACCTTCAAGTCACAAATGGCGGATCCGTCAATCTAACTCTTCAGGTTCAAGAAGATTGAACATGGGAAGTTGTTGCACCCTAAAATTTTCCCTCTCATTTCTCAAGGAATCACCCTGGATCCTCAAGTTTGCTTTCATCAGGTCTCCAGGCCTTGAGTTATCAATTTTTCCAAGTAGACCATTCACAAGGGCAAAATGGTCATTTGCACGCTGAGAAATCCAACCTTGACTTTTGGATCAAAATCAAATAAAAAAAATCATATTTCATCAAGATATGTTAGAATATGAAGTTTGCTTCATCAAGAGTTTCAAAAGTCAAATTTTACTTTGAAAGAATCAAATTCTAAAGACTTAGAAAATTTTCCAAGTATTTAAGAAATATGACAATTTCAGAACTTCTGGGTCAGTGTTCACACTCAGCAAATTCTGGATAGTCTCAAGACAAAGTTTGGTCAGAACTTCTGGGCCAGTGTTCACAAAGGTTCAATCAGAGTTTGTAAAGGTTAAATAAAGAAGGTAACAAAGCGTTCTGTAAGTATACTGGAAGTTCTGAAGGATCCTTCAGAATACGCTGAAATCAGAAGATAAGAGGATCAGAAGATGAGATGCTACGCTGAAGCAAAACTTCTAATCCAGGGTCAAGCAAGGATCTAGAGTTTCACATGGGAACCCATTTAATGCTTACAACCACTTGTGAAGTCTTTATCCAAGGGATTCTCTCCACGTGTACCCCTACTGTCTTGGGAAGACAAACTTCTGTGCAAAAGTATACTAGGCCATTGCGCTGTTTCTACTTTTCCTTAATTCATGCTGCCAAATCCAGCTGAGGCGCTGTTAACCATCCAACTTGAATGCATTGAACCCCCACTTGTTTAAGCTTACTTCAAGAGTAAGTCAGCATCTAGCAGATGATGTTGGTGCCACTTAACCGCCCAACTACAAAACTTTGCCTATAAATAGAACACCATTTGCACACTGAAAGAAGCCAGAGAAAAATTTGTGAAAGAGACGAGAGAATTGAGAAAGAAGGCTTTGAACCACTACAAAAATCCCAAGAACCCAGGAAACTATAAACACAAAATACCAAAATCTTAGCATTAATTCCTTACATTCAAACTCCATTGTTTTCCTCAAGTGTTCTTGACTAAAGCCATCCACGTAGCTGCTGATTCATACATTAGAAGCTACCTTAACTTCTGTATTCCTATTGCCATACCCTTTCTATTCACTTTCACCATAAAGGAGTCAGAATATCACCCCTTGGCTGCTTCAGAAGTTGCAAACTTCCATCCCGCTGAGTACGTGAAGAAGTTGCTCAGAACATCACCAGATTTCAAGACCAATCTCTAGTTCACAGAATCCTTTCCAGCTTCAAGGTAAGTTTTTTTTGCTGACCCTCATCATAACTGATTAAGCATTGTCAGATTTTGCATATTTAGCACAATGTAGATATTCTGATTTTGAGGATGTACATATTCTGAAATTCATGCATCTGCTTGCCTAAGTAGAGGAAATCCCAGTTCAGAGCTTCATAAAGAAAATAGGACTCAGAATTAGAACTAGCAAATATATGTTTCTTATGATTCATGCTTCTGATATTTCATGAAATTTGTCATAACTATTATACATGCAACTTCTGTTCTGTAAATGACTAAGCTGCAGATGTTCTGACTGGCATGGAGAGAGGAAAAGTTCTGACAGTTGCGTCAGAACTTCTGAAGAACTTCTAAGTTCTCAGAAGATCCAGAACTTCTGAACTTTCATATTTTTGCTAACCTGTTTCTGTTTGTGCAGCCAAGTCAGAGTCAGAACTTCTGACCTCTTCTATTTTTAGCACTTTGCGCTGATTATGTTTCCTTGCTTATTTTATTTTATTTTATATTGCCATCATATTATACTTTATTTTTAATCAAAAAACACCAAAAAAAATTTACATTTGCATGATATATTTCCTTTTAATATAAAAAGACAAAAAATATTTTCTTAAACAAAAGTTATTTTCTTTTTTAAACAGACAAACTTTTTACATTTCCTGTACATTCTTATCTATTTCAATATGGTTGTAATAGTAACATAGAATTTTAACTTGCAACCCCCATTCACAAAAATGTACCCCCATTCCCCAAAATATTGTAATAGCGTAGGACTGTACATTGCCGCACTGTTATTGCTTTCAATATATGCTAGTAATTAGGGTGTGCATGACAAGATATGAAAATTGACAAATAGATCACCCTAATCAAGATAAATTATGCATGCAACCAAACAAACTCGCACACTTACACCCTTAGGGTAATTCCACTTGTTGCCTTACAAAAATGGCCATGTTATGCATGTGGAATGTCTTAGCACAAACGAATCAAAAAAAGATCATAGTCCCTCGATGAAGCTATCAAAGTTGCCTTTCAAAATGATCTTAGTGAAGAAGTGAAAAATACAAGAAGGGGGGTTGAATTGTAAAACTTAAAATCAAATGCAAACAACACGTTATTTTTATCCTGGTTCGTTTGATCTCAAACTACTCCAGTCCACCCGTCTAGGTGATTTCGCCTCTCTCCAACGAGGTCTTAATCCACTATATTCAACTGAATATTACAATAACTTTAACAACTGCTAAAGCCTTCTTGAGTCTAAACCACATACCGGTTTCTCAAGGAAATTCTTTCTTACAGATAAAAGAATACTATGTGTGTTGAATGTTTTCTACAAAAACTTTATATCACAACTGTGATAATACACAAATTAAGCTTATGTGTAACTAGGATGCTATAACTATAGAGTAAGCAATTTGAGAGATATAGCAAGCTGTATGAGTGAGGATGAAGATGATTTGCTTTAGGTGTGTAAAGAGTTGTAGAGCATTAGCCAATTCATTTCTCACTGACTTGTTTATATAGCCTTGGAAAAGATACGTTGTAGTCAATTATTCCATTTCAATGCCCATTACGTTCTTTCCATATTGAGAAGATCTTTATCTTGGAATAAAGCCGTTGGTAATAAAGTGTCTTGAATGCACAGTACCGTTGTCAATTCAGCGTGTTATTGGCTTTAGCTTATTCTGACGCTTCTAGGTGCTGATGATATTGTTTTGGTCTTGATCAGAGTTTAGAGTATGTTAAGCGCATATCTGTTCATCAAGCTTCAGCGTAAGCACATGCTTTGATCTTCTGATGCTGGCATATGATATTTCATCTTCTGATGCTGGCATATGATATTTCATCTTCTGATGCTGGTGTTGACATTCTTATGCTGATATCCATCAGAGTTTCTGTAAATGCACAATATAATTTTTAGGTAGCATATATGTCTCATATGAATTATACAATTTATTTAATCTTGCATTTTGTTATCATCAAAACTTTAACTTAGGGTAGTAGATTCAAACTTTGTTCTAACAATCTCCCCCTTTTTGATGATGACAAAAACCGGATTTTTTTCAATTGAAATTTAAAGAAAAAAGTATCAGAGATAACCAAATAATAAATTGTATCAGAGATAAACAGAAAGGTATCAAAGATAAAAAGATAGGGAATAAAAAGGTCTCAGAGTTATGATCAGAAAAACTCCCCCTGAGTTTATTACTTCCCTTTAATTCCATGAGTCCTTTAGCATCAGATCTTTATTGAACTTTCTTTGAGCATCAGATCTTTCCTTTACCAGAGCAGAGCTTCAGTGTATTAGAGTTCATCAGATTCTTGTACCTGTAAGCTTATGCAGAACAAAGAAACATTCAAGTATATCAGAGTGTTAGAATGTTTGAGACTTTTGTCTCAGTAATCCGTTATTGAAAAATATCATTCTTTCCCCCCCTTTTTGTCAGCAATCAAAAATTGCAAATAATTGAAGTTAAAAATGATCAGTGCAGAAAAACGATTGTATTCAGTTCAGAGCTCAAAAAATATTACAGATAACATGTAAAGAAAACAATGAAAACATCAAGAAACAAAATCTAAGGAGGGGGTGGAAGGCGTGTGAATAGAGCTTCTAGCATGTTCTTAATCTGATCAGTGGTTTCCTTCTACTGATGCACCATGCTGGCTACTGAGTCAATCTTACTATCCTGAACATCCATCCTTTCCTTCATTCGTTAATCATTCTCATCCATTCTCTCATGCAGTCGAAGATCATTTTGCTTCAGCTCTTCAAGAGTCTGCCTGTCAAATGCAGCTTGAGAGGTGTCAGAATCAAGATGCTTTTGAGAGCTTTCTGCAATAACTTCTTTTTGACTTAAATCTTCAGCTGGAATCGTCTGTTCTTCTACTGGTTGAACTGTTGAAGCTGGACGCTTTTCAGACCAAGGCTCACTGTCCAGATGAAGAACTTCATCCTTCAGTAGCTGACTCAAAACTGGACCTTCAATTTCTTTCAGCAGATTGCTGAAGTTCTGTTGAGCCTGTCCATAGCTTTGGTCCTACAGCTTAAAGGTTTCAGCGCATACCCATCTTCTGAAGAGTGTCCAGAGGTGGTCTGAAACAGCGGGATCAATCACTTCCAAACTAGCCTGCTTTAGAGAAGAAATCCACTTCTGCATATCTATTTCAAAATTCAAGATGCTAGAACCAACATCTGGTTGTTTGGGTTTGGGAATGGCAGTTTTATTGATAATGGCAACAAGGCATTCAAGGACTGTTAGATCAATGAAGATCTTGCTGTGGTCATCTGGATTTTGCTTGTATGAGGGAGTAGGAGAATCAGGAATGATTATTGGACTGGATGGGGTATTAGGTGGAGTAATTTCTGGTGAGGATGGTAGTTGAGGGATATTAACAGTGGTACCACCAGAAAATTGCATGGCTAAGGGTCGTGGTTCAGAGGATTCAGATGATTGAGGTTCAGGGGATTGAGCCTCAGAGTGTTGAGACTCAGGTTGTGGAGATGATTCGTATTGAGGTGAAGGTGGATTAATTTCTGGTTGTGGAGATTGAGGTTGTGGAATTTCTGGATCTGGTGAGTGTGGATCTTCTGGTATTGGTGAGAGTGTAGTTTTTGGTTGTGGTGAATGGGGAGTTTCTGGTTGAGGATTTGGATTTTCTGTATGGGGAGCGGAAGAGTGTTGATCTATTTCAGAAAGAACTTCTTCAAGTTCTGGTTCTGTTGAGGTTGTAGGTTTTGGATTATGAGGTTTGGCGCGGGATCTTCTGAGGGTTAATGACTCAGAAGGGTCAAACTCAGGTTCAGTATCAACAATGCTTGGAATGAGAATTGGGATTTCAAATGAAGCTGGGGTTGGAATAAATGTTGGAACAGCAGATGAATTTAAAACATTAACAGAAGACAGATTACCTCTCTTCTTTGGGGTCTGCTGAGACGATCCTTCTGATACAGCCTTTCTCTTCTTAGTCTTCTTCAGAGTAACCTCTGGTGTTTGCTGGTGCAGATCTTTAATGTTCAGATCAGGATCTGTGCCATCAGCTTTACAAGCATCCAAGTATCTGAGAACAATGACTGGTTTAGAGTCAATCTCAGAGAATATAGGAAAGTTGTCCAGAGGGACTCTTCTGCTGGTGATTTCAGCATGAGGAGTGACGCTGGGCTCCTTCCTTATGTTCTCTATCAGCTTCATCTTCTTCAGATTCTCGGCATTCAGCTGCTTGCCAATAGAAGGTTCTAGAGAGCTTATTTCCTGTGCCTTTGTCAAGTGTTCAATCAGCCTATTCTCCGTTAGAATATCTGATATCAATCTGCCGAAGGGTATCCAATCCCTTTTAGTCCTTTCTTCTTCTCTCGTTTCCTTGACGCTTGTCTTCAGATGATTGAACAGAAGATGAGCTAGGTTGATCTTGGACTTCTTTGCAATAAAATAAATCAGAAATTGCTGATCTATGTTTATATAGTCAGGAGAGCTTGTAGGCTTCTTGTGCTTGAAGCAGCCCAGAATAATCTTTGCCCAAATTCTGTGCTGATCTTTCAAATCTCTTATTTTGCTGAAGGGAACCCCATGTGTGAAAATATCTCTTGCAACTAGGGCAGAGTTTGCACATCTATCTGCCATGTCAATACAGCGAATACCACCACCATTGTATCCAATCAGCCTTGCAATGTGATCTTCAGTAATCACAATCTTCTTTCCCATGATATACGAAGTAACCTGATGAGTTAAGGAAGACACATGTATTTAGAATTATTTAACCAAAATGGGGAACGTTGGACCCACCAACCTATCAAAGTACCTTTCCCAACCTTGTGCCTTAATTTCTTCAAACAAATCAAAGACATTTTCCTTCAAACTGTTGATATCTACTATCAATTCTGACAGAACTTCCAAGTTCTTGGCCGGAGTGAAGAGCGTTCTGAAAGGAATCTGATACTGTTCAGAAGAAGCATCTTGCTGGGAACCTACAGATGGAGTGCTAGAGGATGCCATGTTCACACAAGGGTTTTTGAGAAAAAGCTTGAGAAGGGTTTCTTTGAGAAAAAAGATGAACACACAGTAAGAACACAGAAATATTTTGAAGATTGTAAGTGACGGTAAAAAGTGAATGAATGATGTTAAGGCATTTAAATAGGTTTCAAAAAATGTTTTGAAAACATAAACGTTTTAAGAGAGAGAATTAAATCATGATTACTCGCATTTAATGTTGGATGATTTTAGGGGATTTAGAAAGATATTTGGAACGGTTACCCATGACATGTATCTCAATGCATCCAATCAGCGCTTTGCCTTCTCAGAAGCGTGCACGCGTGTTCTGCCTCAGGAATTAGCTGATGACTGGATGACACTTATTTGATTTAGTGAACAGCACATCTATCCTTGAAATTAAATGCTCAGATCTTTATGGATAGAATCTGATACAATCTGCATGTCTAAATTTTTGAAAGAAGATTGATCAGAAGTTCACAGTAAAATAAAACAAATTCTGAAGGTTAATATATAAAATTAAAACATTTTCACTCTGGGCAGAGCTTCATGCTGAGATGTTTCAGAATGAAGTTGAACCTATCTTCAGAAATTGGTTTTGTGAAAATATCAGCCCATTGATGGTCTGTATCAATAAATTTTAAGTTTAAAATGCCTTTCTGAATATAGTCCCTAACGAAATGATGTTTTATTTCTATATGCTTAGCCCTAGAATGCAAAATTGGATTTTTACTTAAGCAAATGGCAGAAGTGTTGTCACAGAGTATAGGAATGTTACTCTCAAATATCTGGAAGTCTTCAAGCTGACTTTTCATCCAGAGCATTTGTGTGCTGCATCCTGCTGCTGCTATGTATTCAGCTTCTGCTGTTGATAGCGCAATTGTGGATTGCCTTTTGCTGGACCAAGAGATCAGATTTTCACCCAGAAATTGGCAGCTTCCAGAAGTACTTTTACGCTCTACTCTGTCTCCAGCAAAGTCAGCATCACAGTAACCTACTAAGCTGTAATCACTAGATTTTCTATAAAATAAACCCAGATTAGTAGTACCTTTCAGATACTTGAAAATTCGCTTAACAGCTGTTAAGTGAGATTCTCTAGGATCTGATTGGAATCTTCCACAAATGCATACACTGAATAAAATATCAGGCCTTGAAGCCGTCAGATAAAGAAGAGAACCAATCATACCTCTGTAGACCTTCTGTTCTACCTTTTTGCTTACCTCTTCTCTTTCCAGAATGCACGTGGGATGCATTGGAATCTTTGATGACTTACATTCTGAGAGATCAAATTTTTTCAGAAGTTCTCTGACATATTTGCTCTGATGAATGTAAGTTCCCTCTGGAGTTTGATTGATCTGAATTCCCAGAAAGAATTTCAGTTCCCCCATGAGGCTCATCTCAAATTCTGCCTGCATACACTTAGCAAATTTTCTTCCAAGAGAAGGATTAGTAGATCCAAATATAATATCGTCAACATAAATCTGACACACTAAGATGTCATTCTTAACTGTCTTACATAATAAGGTTGTGTCCACTTTCCCTCTGGTGAATTCCTTTTCTAACAGAAAGTTACTTAGTCTTTCATACCAAGCTCTGGGAGCTTGTTTCAGACCATACAGTGACTTTTTTAGTTTGAAAACATACTCTGGATTTTTTGTACTTTCAAAACCAGGGGGTTGGTGCACATAAACCTCTTCTTCTATATAGCCATTTAAGAATGCACTCTTGACATCCATCTGATATAGAGTGATGCCTTTATTAACAGCAAAAGAAATTAAAAGTCTGATAGATTCTAACCTGGCGACTGGAGCAAAGGTTTCTGTATAGTCTATCCCCTCTTGCTGACTATAACCTTGTGCTACCAGTCGTGCTTTATTTCTGATGACTTCACCTTGTTCGTTCAGTTTGTTTCTGAACACTCATTTTGTTCCAATGACATTGAATCCTTTTGGTCTGGGAACTAGATCCCACACGTCATTTCTGGTGAATTGATTCAGCTCTTCTTGCATTTCTAGAATCCAGTCGTTGTCCATAAGTGCTTCATCAATTGAAGAAGGTTCAATCAGAGAGACAAGTCCCATGAGGGATTCTTCAGAGTTTCTGAAGCTGGCTCTTGTTCTGATTGGATCTCCCTTTCTTCCTAAGATTGTTTCTTCTGGGTGATCCATGCTGCTTCTGGGTAGTCTTTTCTGAGGTTGATCAACAGATGTTGCTGGATTGCTCACAGTGCCTCTTTCTGATGTTGAAGGAGTGTCTTTGTTGAGAGCTTCTGATGACTTGTCTTCAGAACCTGTGAATTCAACTTCCATACCTGCAAAGACTTCATTCTGCTTTGACTTTTCAGAGTCAAGCTTATCATCAAAACAAACACTGATTGATTCTTCCACATTCTGTGTTTCTGTATTGTATACTCTGTACCCTCTTAAGAGTTCAGAGTATCCTAACATAATACACTTCTGTGCTTTAGAGTCAAACTTGTTCAAATAATTTTTTGTATTTAACATAAAACAAGTACATCCAAATGGATGAAAATATGAAATGTTGGGCTTTCTGTTCTTCCACAATTCATATGGAGTCTTTTCCAGAATAGTTCTTATGGAGATTCTATTCTGAATGTAGCACGCTGTGTTTATTGCCTCTGCCCAGAAGATCTTAGCAATGTTTGTCTCATTGATCATGGTTCTGGCCATTTCTTGCAATGTTCTGTTCTTTCGTTCTACAACTCCATTTTGCTGGGGAGTTCTAGGACAAGAGAAAAAATCATGCAGAATGCCTCTGTCATTAAAGAATTACTCAAAATCTTTGTTTTCAAATTCTCCACCATGATCACTTCTAACTTTAACGATTCTAAGATCCTTTTCATTCTGAACTTGGTTACAGAAGGTGACAAACACAGAGTGTGACTCGTCCTTGTGTCTTAAGAACTTTACCCATGTCCATCTGCTATAGTCATCTACGATTACTAACCCGTACTTCTTGCCACTGACTGAAGCAGTTTTAACTGGTCCAAATAAGTCAATATGCAGAAGTTCTAATGGCTTAGAGGTGGAAACAACGTTTTTAGATTTGAAAGCAGGTTTTACAAACTTGCCTTCCTGACATGCTTCACACAGAGCATCTGAATTGAACTTCAGATTAGGAAGTCATCTGACTAGATTGAGTTTGTTAATCTGAGATATTCTTCTCATACTAACATGCCCCAATCTTCTGTGCCAGATCCATTGCTCGTTGTTAACAGACAGAAGACACTTTACATTCTGACTTTTCAGTTCAGAAAGTTTGATTTTATAAATGTTGTTTTACCTCTTTCCATTAAATAGGATAGTCCCATCTTTCTGACTAACAGCTTTACATGATTTTTGATTAAAGATTATATCATAACCGTTATCACTTAATTGACTTATGGATAACAGATTATGCATTAATCCATCTACTAATAGAACATTATTTATAGAGGGAAGATTTCCATTACCTATTATTCCAGAGCCAATGATCTTTCCCCTCTGATTGCCTCCAAAGCTTACGTGGCCTCCAGGCTTAAGTTCCAGGCTTTGGAACATATGCCTTCTTCCCGTCATGTGCCGTGAGCAGCCAGAGTCCAGGTACCATGACTGGTGTTTCTGATTTGCTGCTAAAGATATCTGCAACATGTATTATTTTATCCTTAGGTACCCATATTTTCTTGGGTCCTGATTTGTTAGCTTTACCAAAACTCTGGTTGAATTTTGGTTTCACAGAATAATTACTACTAGTATATTTAATGTCATGTGTGTGACCATACACAAAGTGTGAATTCAGAGGAGTGCGTTTAATAATTAGATCCATGGCATTCTTTGGTGTAGGTACCTTACCTTGGTATCCTGTTCCCTTTCTGCCATTTTTATTAACTCCATAGATCATTGAATCCATTTTGCTTCTATCTATGCTTTTAGCAAGGAACTTCTGAAAGCTGTGATCATACTCCTTGATGATCTCATCAGCGCTGCTGGGAGTTTCAGAAATTGTTTCCTTCTAAGAGTTTTGTAAAAGATTTTCTAATTTTGAAATTTTATTTTTCAACTCAGAATTTTCCAATTTGAGACTCTCAGTTTTATCAGAGTCAGAATCAAGATTCCTTTTTAGGTTTCTGAATTTAACTCTGATCTGCTGATATCTTTCCAGAATTTTGTTAAGGCTTTCAGCAAGTTCAGCCTTAGTAAAATTAATTGCAAAGTCAGGGAATACCTCTTCGGTGTCTGATTCAGAGTCTGATTCAGAAGCTTCACTGTCTTCTGATATGTTAGCCATGAGAGCTATGTTTGCTCTCTCATCATCTGATTTTGAGTCAGCTTCAGACGAGTCAGAGTCATCCCATGTAGCCATGAGAATCTTCTTCTTTTCCCTTCCAAACTTCTTTTTGGGCTTTTCCCTCTGAAGCTTTGGACAATCACTCTTGTAGTGTCCTTGCTCGTTTCATTCATAGCAGATGATGTCCTTGGTGTTTGGCTTTCTGCTTCCTGAAGAGCCTTCAGATCTTCTGTATCCAGAGGAGGAGGACTCATTCTAATCGGATCTTCTGGTATTCGTGAACTTTCTTTGCCTCTTCTTCCATAGTTGGTTCACTCTTCTGGAGAGGAGGGAAAGTTCGTCTTCTTCTGATGAGGATCCATCAGAGGTTTCTTCAACAGCCTGCAAAACTTTGGAGTCAGATTTTCTGTTAGATTTTAAAGCTAAAGGCTTACCTTGCTTCTGAGGTTCATCAGCTTCTAGCTCTATCTCGTGACTTCTGAGGGAGCTGATAAGTTCCTCCAGAGAGATTTTGTTGAGATCTTTAGCTAGCTTCAGCGCTGTAACCATTGGCCTCCACTGTTTTGGCAAGCTTCTGATGATCTTCTTGACATGATCAGCAGTAGAATACCCTTTGTCCAGAACTTTGAGACCAGCCACCAGAATTTGAAATCTTGAGAACATCGTTTCAATTGATTCACTTTCTTCCATTTTGAATGCCTCATACTTCTGAATGAGCGTAAGAGCTTTAGTTTCTTTGACCTGAATGTTGCCTTCATGCGTCATTCTGAGAGAGTCAAACATACTCTTTGCAGTGTCTCTGTTAGATATCTTTTCATATTCAGCGTAAGAGATGGCGCTGAGAAGAATAGTTCTGGCCTTGTGGTGATTTTTGAAGTCACGCTTTTGTTGATCAGACATTGCCTTCCTGTCAATCTTCTGACCACTTGCATTCACTGGGTGCGTGTATCCATCTGTCACCATGTCCCACAGATCAGCATCATGTGCAAGAAAAAAGCTTTCAATTTTGTCTTTCCAGTAATCAAAATTCTCTCCATCAAAGACTGGAGGTTTGCCGCTGAATCTGTCTCTATCTTCATTGTTGTCATTGCTGGTGTGTTGATATGTTCCTGCCATTGTGTTTTTCTGACACTGGATCTTGTACTGACACGGTTAAGTGTTTTAGCTCAGAACCAGGCGCTCTGATGCCAATTGAAGAAGTGAAAAACACAAGAAGGGGGGTTGAATTGTAAAACTTTAAATCAAATGCAGACAACACGTTATTTTTATCCTGGTTCGTTTGATCTCAAACTACTCCAGTCCACCCGTCAAGGTGATTTCACCTCTCTCCAACGAGGTCTTAATCCACTATATTCAACTGAATATTTAAACTGCTTTAACAACTGCTAAAGCCTTCTTGAGTCTAAACCACAGACCGGTTTCTCAAGGAAATTCTTTCTTACAGATAAAAGAATACTATGTGTGTTGAATGTTTTCTACAAAAACTTTATATCACAACTGTGATAATACACAAATTAAGCTTATGTGTAACTAGGATGCTATAACTATAGAGTAAGCAATTTGAGAGATATAGCAAGCTGTATGAGTGAGGATGAAGATGATTTGATTTAGGCGTGTAAAGAGTTGTAGAGCATTAGCCAATTCATTTCTCACTGACTTGTTTATATAGCCTTGAAAAAGATACGTTGTAGTCAATTATTCCATTTCAATGCCCATTACGTTCTTTCCATATTGAGAAGATTTTTGTCTTGGAATAAAGCCATTGGTAATAAAGTGTCTTGAATGCACAGTACCATTGTCAATTCAGCGTGTTATTGGCTTTGGCTTATTCTGACGCTTCTAGGTGCTGATGATATTGTTTTGGTCTTGATCAGAGTTTAGAGTATGTTAAGCGCAAATCTGTTCATCAAGCTTCAGCGTAAGCACATGCTTTGATCTTCTGATGCTGGCATATGATATTTCATCTTCTGATGCTGGCATATGATATTTCATCTTCTGATGCTGATGTTGACATTCTTATGCTGATATCCATCAGAGTTTCTGTAAATGCACAATATAATTTTTAGGTAGCATATATGTCTCATATGAATTATACAATTTATTTAATCTTGCATTTTGTTATCATCAAAACTTTAACTTAGGGTAGTAGATTCAAACTTTGTTCTAACACTTAGTCCCTAAAAGAAAAGTTCTAAGTCATCTAACAACATTGCTATCATGGTCATACGATGACCCAACGCCCGTCCCTTCATATCCAGTGATGGGGCTTCTTGCCAAATCAATGGTAAGATAGCTACATCTAAAGGAGGAGGAAAAGCACATCTAAGACCTTTTGAGTAGGTAGATTACTTTTAGTTACTTGCTCATTCTCAAAAACAAATATCCTTGCTATTTTTAAAACAATTACATACACTTTCCAAACATTTTCCAAACCTTGAAATATTTTCAAAAGCTCAAACACTTTGCATACATTCTTACGAACGAGAATCATTGCAAAGTTCGCCTAAACGATGGCACCTTTTCAAAATACTTTCACACCACACAAAGCACAATTTCAAACAAAAGCAAGTGATCTAGAGAGTAAATAAGAGCCTATGGAAAACCATGGATAGAAAGGATGCTAATACCTTCCCTTTTCATAATCTACCCCCCGAACTCAAGAAAACATCTCTAAAGGTCTTTCCTGTGCTTTTTCACCTTTCCTTTTGGATAAAAGAAAAGACGGTGGCGACTCTTGCTAAACCGCAACATTTGCAAACGCAAACGCAAAACCTCAAGTCAGTTCTCCCACCGTATCACAGTTAGCTTTAGGGAAGATCAAGGAAGATGAATTGATGGGAAAATTGGATTGAAAAGGCTCGAGAATGGATTTTGAAGTTGCTGAATTCTGAGTTATGGAACAAGTTTGGCAGGGTGATTCTGGCTATCCAAGCTTGAGAAAATGAATGGGATAGTTCATGTATTTATAGGAGAAGCGAATGGGATCAAAATGAATAGTGAATGATGCATTTTGGAGGGAATTCGTGCAAACCTGATGCACGAGTGAAGTGTGATCCAAACTTCATCAAAACTAATCCAATTCTTATGTTTTGGTGCGCTAATCCACTTGGGAAAGTTTGCTAATCATGTTTAGACCCAAAACGTGTGTTAACTTGAGGTTTAGAGGCTGTAACATGAAATTCAAATTCTGACTTGCAAGGAAACTTCAATTCCAAGTTACCATTTTTGAAACCATGGAATTCTCAGCTCAAGGGGTCTTAAGGCATGATTCTTGATGCTTTAGAAAGACGAGGTTACAAGATTTGCAATGGAAAAAGAATGGAGTTAAATGGATTCTTGAGCTGAAAGTTACATTGAGTCAAAGTTGGAGAAAAAGGGTTGGCTTTCCATACTTAGAAATATTTCAAATTCTTCTTCAAAAATGACCTATAATGTCTTGCATCCAAACATGGTCTTCCACTTGGAATTTTCTCTTGACCAAAAAATATGGCGTGAAGTAGATCTCTTGAATGACATTTTGAAACTTGAATCATTGAAAATCTCCAAAATTTTAGCAAGTTATGAATTGTTGAAGTTGGCAAAAAATCATGAAATGACCTATAATCTTTTGCATCTTTAAGGAAACTTCAATCTATTTTCTCACTTTGCACATAAAATAAGGCATAAAATGAACATCTTAAATATCATTATGGAAAAATAATGGACTTAGGGTGATAAAAATTGACCAATTTATGGCCATTTGAAGTCACACGTGGAAAATTGGGGATTCATCTGGGGGACTTGTAATCTTTCTTCCTCATCAAGTCTCTTCCTCATGAAAAATCCTTGGAACTTTTGAAGTGATTTGTTGATAACCATTTGAAGAGAAGGATGTATTTATAATCACTCAAAAATAACAAAATATGAGCAAGATATATTCCTTTAAAGTTCAAAACCCTAGCTCCTAGATCAGGAAAATGCTTTGAGGAACTTTGACAAGCTTGAACAAACTTCTTGTACCAACATTCTTGCTTTGTGAACAAAAGTTGTTAAGGATGATAATGAGGACTCATAGCCACCAAAACAACTTCCATATCTTGAAATATGAGAGAAATATGTTCTTGTGACCAATAGGAACAAGGCCTTGTCCAAACATGACAACTTCTCCAATCAACGCTTGTACTTTTGAGTCAAATCTAATAACCTTGAAATGTGATGAACCAAAGCAACCTTGCCATGACAATTCTTGCAAAGCCAATCCAGTGGTGAGGTTTAAAATTCTCAAGCTTTATTGACTAGGGCATGGAAATAAACTCATGAACCCATGGGGTAGCTTGTTAAATCTCACTGCCTTTACCTACATGGATAACAAGCAAGACACACCAACATTCCATTTTATTAGTTAAGTGAAGAAATCAAAACAATATTCATGATCACAAAAGGAACATAAGTCAAGGTGCTTGGTAAACCCTCAAAAGGGCATAACTAAATGTAGGGAGGGGAACCAAGAGTCCTAGTGTGATCTTGTTGTGAGCGAGTCAACATGGTATGATGAAGGGATCTTAGGAGCGAAGATTGGGGTACAACAGAGAGGACTTTCATTCATTGAATATCCGTCGTGCAAATTTCTCTACTGTCAAAAAATTAGTCATATGCAAACAATGACATTTAAAAAAATTCAAAGCTTATGTCTGTCTTGAAGTTTTAAAAATGCATTTTTAGTAAACAAAATCTTTAAGAATGTGATATCAAACCAGCATTTATAGCAAACCTTACAGGAGTCAGGATACATTTTGTAACAATATGCTTTCGAACTAACCCATGCTTCAGCTAGGACTTTTAAGGGTTGTAGCATGGCCTAGTTCACGGTTTAAGAAACAAATGATAAATGCTCGAAATTTATTTGTACCCAACCCATTCTTCGTGATGTTCTTCAGTCCTATACTCAGTTAATTAGGCGTTTAAATCTCGATTGAGTCTGGAATCTTTGCCCCGATATTCTCGTGATGGTTCAGATACTGAAAGTTTATTTTGAGGAGGCAGTAATTTTTTGTGATATTTTCTTTTTGTTGAGGATTTGTAGCAACCTCTTTTTTTGATTTTCTTATCCCTACCTTTTGCCTGAATTGTTTCTTCTATGATTACAATCAGCAGGATGCCCCCGTTTTTTTCTTAAGTCTTCTTCATAGGTTTTGACTTAGCGGGCTTTTCTTTTGAGAGATAATGATTGTCTGTTTTAACGATTATGTGGAACCATCACCATCTTTTGTTTTGGAAGGATACCTTCAACACTACTCGTCATGTACGAAGTGAAAGCTTGCAATTGAATTCACCATTGAATTAACTGAGAAACTACCCTGCCCTAGGTTACAATTAAAGGTTTCAATTTGTGTGAAAAATAAAACTCCTACTTCTTAGGCTCAAAGGGGTTGACTAGGGATTATCTTCCTTATAACTCCAATGTTCAGGATTTGAAACAATGCCTGTACATTGTTATCAAGGTCTGTTCAAAAGCATATTATAGAGATTATGGTATCATTTTCGTCATCCTCCCTCTAAAGGCTTATAGTTTTTTAATCAAGAGTTGAATGTCACAAAAGTAAAAACATAGTAGAGTGAAAACGAATGGATTACTTCAAGACAAACATATGCAATGCATTAATGGAATAGAAAAGTTTGAAATAAAATAAGTGTTTGAACAATCAAAAGAAAATTACAATTTGAAAATTCTAATGAACAAAAAGCCTTTTCGTCTAAACTTGTCACTTCAGATGGTGTGCCTTGGAGGGACGGCGGAAGAATTCAATCTGACCATCTTGTATGAAGTCCAACACCCCTTCGTCAATCAAGTCTTGAATCTTATTTTTCAATGTCCAACAACTATTAGTGTCATGCCCCGGACTATTGGAATGATAAGTGCATCTCACATTAGGGTTGTACCAAGGAGAGGCGGTGTTGGGATTCTAAGGAGGATCCTTCAATTTTAACAACTTCATCTTCAACATGGGTTGCAATACTTGAGCCGAGGACATGTTGATTTTGGTGAATTTCCTTTTGGATGCATCCTGCTTACGCTGATTGCCTTGTCATTGTTATTGCACCGGTGCAGGATTAGAGATCCGCACTGCCCCCACAAATTGGTTGAGATCACTCTTATTATAACCCTTCTGGTCGTACATGGTACTGGACTCCTTATTTCTATTGTATGATCTATTTTGAGTACTTGAAGATATAGTCCCCTGAATTTCATTGCTTCTGAGTTTATTTTCAACACGTTCTTGCATGAACATGTCACTCGATTCTCTATCTGCCAAGAGAGATTGATCATTGATTAGGCCCCAAGCTCTAGCAGTTTTCCCCAGGCGGTCGTATCTGTCTTGATGAAGCTTATTGATGAGAATCCCCAACTCTTCTTGTTCCCGAGCTAAACTTTGGATAAGAGCCATCTGACTACTCATCTGGATTCTCATCCTTTCCATCTCAGCTTACAGTTGTTCCAACTGGTCATCCTTGTTGTCTTCAGGATTTTTCTTGGTCATGTTCCCATCGAGGAGTGCTTTCATTTCTTCTTTCCCCTTGGATAGGTTTAGGAACATTTCCTTGAACTGGGAATCTTGAGTTTAGAGATCTCTGTCGTTCTTCTCGAGAGCCATTTTCCTTGCTGAAATAAACAACGAGAAAATGAGAAACCTGTCTTGAGAATACCTGTTATGTAATGACATGCATGCAATGTTTTCAAGGATCTCGCGGGGGAAACACAAGAAAATGTTAGTAACTGAATTTGACTGTAGCTCCGATTTAAGAACTACGTATCATTGAATGTACTTTTATGAGAATCAAGCTTACCATGTCGAGTGGGTCATAGCCACTAACTCAAGACATCGTGCTTTGACGACATTGGATAGAGGAAAATAAATCCCCTTGCCCATTTCTAGACGTGTGGTTCATCATAACCTGCATCACAGGCCCTTTGAGATCCTTGAAATGGTTAATAAAATTCTATAGCATGATGTCATGATGTGTATGATATGCACCAAGCAAAAGTGTAAGGTCACGTAAACAAGTAAATCTTGCAAGAAATCCATGTTAATGGATAATGGATACAAATAGGTCCTGCAAGGAACTTATGTTGTTAGGTAATGAAAACAAACTAGCCCTGCAAGGAGTTCAAGTTGTTAGATAATGAAAGAAAACAAGTCACACAAGTAGCCTTAGGTTCAAGCTTGCATGGAGTTTATAGGTAAGTACTCTCTTGAAGTTTCAGTTGGTTCAACCTATTCTAGTAATAGTAATCGGGTTCTAAGGAGTCTCAATATCACCGATCTTTCTTTATCGAGCATTGTTTCAGCTCAGGTGATCTTTTCTCGCGGCCGAAATATCCCAAAAGTATGATATCAATGAGTGTAGTATCGAGTATCAACCAATCCTCGGCTTTATACTGAATTCGGCTATCTAACTACTTTTCTAATGGCTAAGTTTGTTCAACTAAGGTTATAAGGTCAGTTAGTACTTTATGACACCACATAGCGGCTCCGTATTCTCCTCGATTTAACACAAGGGATACCGGTACCAACAAATGTGTCACACTAACGCAACCATCGCCTCAACCATATCGGTCTACGCCATACAATCTCTATGATCTATTGTTGCTTACCTAAAAGTGCCCCAGATCCGGGTATAAGATCTTTAAGAATAACCCAAACATAAAACCCGAAATGTAAAGCACACAAGCCAAACAAGAAAAGCATTTTTAAATATGATCTATCTCTAAGGTAACCCCACTTTTGGTATTTCCCCAACAAATTTTCCAGTTCTATAATACGGTGGGAGAACTGATTGTTATACTAGTTTTGCATTTGTATTCGCAAATGTTGCGTTAAGCAAGAGTCGCCACCGAATTTTCTTTTATCTAACAAAGGAAAGGGTGAAAAGAACAGAAAAAGACCTTTTGAGATTATTTCTGAGTAAGGGGGGTAGATTATGGAAAGGGAAGGTGTTAGCACCCTTTCCATTCGTAGTTATCTACGGGCTCTTAGATGCTAGCTCATTTGAAACAATACCTTGTGCTTGTGTGTGTTTGAAAAGTATTTTTGAAAGAAAGCGCCTTAGTACGGTGAACTTTGTAATGTTTCTCGGATTGGTAGAGAACATATACAAAATGTTTTGAAAAATGTTTTCGGAAAGAGTTTTGTGTACGTGTAAAAGTTTGTTTTGTTTTGAGCAAGCATCTATGAACTATATACTTTACTTGAAAGGTTGTTCTTTTCCTCTTTTCCTTTAGATAGTGATATCCTACTATTAGTGAGTAGGTAGCCCTAGTTTTTGGATGTTTGAGGGACATTCGAAGGGACATCATATAGTCACAAAGGCAACTGGGCAAGAAACCATAGTAACTACCCTAGGGTTTTAAGATCATGCCGAGGCAACATTGAGAGGGTCATTTTTTATCTTTTAAACCAGAGGGTAGGCACTAAAGTCTCTAACGTTTCGAGAGTTATGACTGTTTTCTGAAGACAACCAAAGTAGGGATACCCTAGAGGTGTATATGTGAGAGTGTGTTGTGTTCAGTTATTTTTCTTTGATGTTAGGTTTGCTAACATTTTGTTTTTAATTCTTGTCATCTAATCTTATTAGGCATACATCTAACAGTTAATATATGTACATGAATTTAAAGTGAGGAATTTAAAACCTAACTATTATATGGCTTCGGGGAGGGGGAACTTACAAATCCAGAATGGGGAAATAAAAAGTAAAAAGTCATAAATTTAACTATTATAACCTTTTTGCAGATACATCAATATAAAATGAACGAAATTTAAAATGGGCGCGCGAATATGGAAAGTGAGGTAAGCCCTAAAATACTTCTACATACTTAGCACTTTTTTTGTCATTTTTATTAAGAAAAATACTTAAATTAAAAAAAATGATTTTAACTAAATAAAGAAAAGAGTGATAAATAAGATGCAATTAAAACTAATCAAAAGGAAACTAATTCTAACATTTTTTTTTGAATTTTTATTATTGAGAAAAATATTTGAAATGATTAAATCAAAGTTCTAATTGATTTTAAATTACTTGAAATAAATCAAAATATAATTAATTAACTTTCATGAATTAAATTTAATTATATATAAAAAAAAACTAAATCTATTTTTTTTGATTTTATGATTAAATAAAAATGATTTTAAAAATGTAAATATAAAAAGAAGTAAATAAAGAAATTCAACGTTACTTTTGGCTAAAGGTCTTTGAATTTTGCGTTTCGAAGTCAAGCTTCCCATCGGGGTTGAGAATGGAATCTCATGAACCAGGCCTCAAAACTTACATGCTTCATGTCCAACCTGCTCTATGTACGACTACAAACATGTATGCAAACGTCAAATGGATTAATAAATGCAGATTAACAAGATTAGATTTAAATAAACTATACTGAATGGTGTACCTTATATGGACGACTCGGGAATGCTCCAGGCTAGGGTGAGGAATGGAAATAACTTCTAGGGACCTCAGGAGTGCAAAGATGGCATGAAATTGGATGGAGGAAAGCTGGAGATCAGGTTTTGAATTTTCACAACTTTTGAACGATTTTGAGAATTTTGAGAGAGCTTTGTAAAGAGCTTTTGAAGAGCTTTTTGAAGAGTAATTTTGTGCTGATTTTATAGGCAGTGTGTGTTTATAGAGGGAGGAGAGGAGTGAACAAACATGGTAAAGAATCAAGCTTTGATGGCCTTAACAAAACAAGATAAAACAAATTCAAAACTTCCCAAAAATGAGACATCTCTTGCCATTTTTGAGTGATTCTTGTCCTTTTTGAATGTGCAGTGAACCTGGACCATTTGTGGATGGGTTCCAAGAATTATTGGGCTTCAAGGATGGCCAAACCAAGCCCATATGCTTTAACCCATGATTTTTGTGATTTTATTTAATTTATTTTGCATTTATTTGAATAAAAACAAAAGAAATATAAATAAAATAATAAGAAAATACAGGACAAGGTAATATTGAGTATAGGAGTCTTTTTCAAGATCATGGACATGTTTTAAGTCCAAAAAGTTAGGTCATACGTCCAAAATTTCAAGTTTGCATATTTAGCATTTCATGCATTTCTTTAAACATTTCCCAACTTGTGAAAATCATAACTTGCTCAATTTTTATCCTTAGAAGATGATCTTGGACTTTTTAGAAATCTCAAGATGTCCCCTAAAATATCTATGTTGACCATTTTTGCATTTGGAGGATTTATATTGATGTAACTTGCCTTGAAAAAAAATGCCTTTTTGTTGATTTTCAAAATGACCTGTAATGTATTGGCTCATATATTTCAAATGAAGCATTTTTTGGACTTGAGATTAAAAACAAAGTTGTATAGGATTGGATTATCTTCACAATTATATTTGGTTTGGGAAAAATGGATGAAGCATGTGAAAGTTATGCCTGGTCAAAGTTCAGTTGACTTTTCCTAGGAAACCCTAATTTAACAAATATTGTCTTTTGATGATCTGAGGACTTTCCTTGAGGAATCATGATCAACACTTGATTAAATGATTAATATCACTTAAAAGTGTTGATGTTGACCAAAAATATTGAATTTTAACTGTATGTTGACCATAGTTGACTTTTGACCTAATATAGTTGATTTTCAGTCATTTGAGCAAATGACTGAGCAAACTTGTGATGCAAGGCATGAAACTTGGCATGGACATTATTAAGTACATATTAGGAACCACAGAAATAACTTGAGGCCTTTGAAACACAAAATTATTTGTGAAAAATGAACACCTAGTTGGAAATCCATTGCTTAGGAGGATAATTTGCCTGGTCAACCTTGAGTAATTGAGGACCTCTATGAGCATGTCTTGAAAAATGAGGGAAAATTTTGGGGTACAACAGCCTTTAACCAAGCTGGTTGATCTTCAACATTCACAACTTGTTTTCCTTTTGAATCAGATGATTGTCCAACAACCAATGGCGTTCTGGACCTTGAAGCAATAGCATTATCAGTATCTTTTCTGAAGAATCAACATATGCATCACCTTATTGCTTAGTATCAGACCCAAGAGCCCCTGAAGCTGGTAAACTCAAGGGAATGTTTGAGAGGGTTTTGATCCATTCTTCATATCTCCTTTCATTTTCTTGGTGACAGATGATTTAGAGTTGATCTCTGTAACACCCCAAAAATCATAATCAATTAGTTATTTGTAATTATTTGGGAATTATTATGATTTATATGATGCATCGCGGTGTTTGGTGATGGTATGTTGTGGAGTAGTGTTGGAATAATAATATGTGAGGAGTATTTAATTAGTTTATAATTATTTAGAATTTAAATAATTATTTTGGATTTATTGGATTTAATAATAATATTTAGAATTATTATTATTAATAAAATAAGGAATAATGGTATAAAGATAAGAAGGGCTAAATGGTAATGTCACGTGGATTATTGAGGGCAAGATGGTAATTGGTGGAAGTTTAAGTGAGGATAAGATGGGTAAATATTAGGGGTCCTATTGTTAAACAAAGAAGAGGAGTAGTTATTTTTTTTTGTACGATCGTGAAAGAATTGGGAGATGAGCAAAGAGAAAAGCTAGGGCACGAAGGATTTGGAGAAATCACCATAAGAAAAACGAAGAGGAAATTTGATCACTCAAAATCTAAGGTAAGTGGTTTAATCACGTTTATTATAATCGATCTAAGGTTTAGATAGTGGTAGGTTTGTGTTTAGTGTGTTAATTTTGATGAAGTTTGATGAAATTGATGAAAAACCATGTGTTGAATGAATGAATGAATGAATGGATACTTGATGAATTTGTGATATTAGGACCTTTATATAAGTGTTATAGGCTGTTAATAATATTGTATAATCATAGGATTTCAAATTCTGAAACTGGGACTTTTTACGAAATCAAATTTGGAGGTCGGAAGGCCTCCAACCATGAAAAATCGTAGAAGGAGAAGTACTGCCTGATTAGCTCGTCGGGCGATGTAGAGGCGACGCAAGTTTCGCCGAGCGATGCAAAGGCTGCGCTGGGTGACTAATGGTAGAAGCGATGCAACAGAAATCTTCAAAACATCGTAACTTGAGTTTCAAGAGTCCGTTTGACGCACCGCTTGAAGCATTAGAAAGATGGCGTGATGAACTATATTATGGTTGAACTATATGAGTGCTTTGATGCATGATTCAAATACCTATGTGTTTATGATATTGATTCAATATGTTGCTATGCCATGATGTTCTATTTTGATGGTGAACATGATGTTGGTTATGATGTTTTATCTTGGTGATTTGTTAATGATGTTGTTATGACGTAAATGAAGTGACTCATGATGATGATTTAGTGATGCGCGTGTACAAATAAAATACATGCTATTATGATAATTCTATGATGTATCATGATGTTAAAATACTATGAAGTTAGTGTAGGTAATGAGTATTAGGATATGTTGTTGTGTGTGATGGAAACATGCTAAATTTTGTGCATGTTTGACTGAGACGATATTGGTATGGAATTGCAAGAGAATTGTGGATGGGCAGGTACAAAATCACAATAGGAAGTTGTCATCTGGTGCGTGTCATCGGGCGATGAAGGTAGTGTCGTCGGGCGATGAAGCTTCGCTAGGCCGTTTCCAAGCAAACATGAGAGGTGACAAAGGGAATAAAAGATGGTTGCTACTGAAGTGCTTCGCTCGCAGCTTCGCCGGGCGATGCAGAAGCAAAAGGATTTTCACCGGATAAGAAAGAGGCTTCGCCAGGCGATAATGTCCAGATTTGATTGGTTATGTCAGATGTTCTAAAGAGTCATAACTTGAGTTTTATAACTCGGATTGAGATACCATTCGAAGCTTAAGGTAGCTAATGAAATGAACTTTAGTTAGATGGAATGAAATGAGATATACGTATTTTCCCAATAAGTAAGCTAGGATGTGGTTAGGATCCCCTGTTGAATTACATTGATGCTTTATTTGTATGATGTTATATTGATAATACATTGATGCTTCATTTTTTATGATGATATGATGATGATGATGCATGTTTGATTAAGATGATATGATGGTGTTATGTTGATAATACATTGATGTTTCATTTGCTATGGTGATATGATATAACGATGATATGATGATAATAATGTTGTGATGATGATATGATTGCTTTGATGATGTTATGGTGATAATGATGTTGATGGCCTAAATTGGCATAGTGTTGAAGGCTTATGCCTTGCGGATGTATAATTGTGTTGTTGCATGTTGATGTTGCCTGCATTCATTGGTGAGGGCTTATGCTCTGTTGTTGGCCTGAAATGGCATTATGTTGAGGGCTTATGCTCTAGTGTTGCCCAATTGGCACTATGTTGGGGGCTTATGCCCTATTGGTACCACATGAATTTAGTTATTGTCGGTGGCATTGCATTACACTGCCTTGATTTGATGTCGTGCTGTATGAATGAAGAATGTGTTTTTGATGATTTATGATGAAGATGTGCATATGTTATTATGATACAAATGTGTAAGTATAATACTTGGTAAATGATGATGTACAAATTTCATGATTTATTTTGTTTATAACTACTATATATTTTCCTTATATCTTTTGTAATGAATTGTGATTACTCACCCTTTTTGTTTGAATGTTGCCTCCATGTGGGTAACGTGCAGGTGACCGAGAATTGTTCGTAGAAGCGTGAGGATAACTTGGAGTCTTTAGTGTTTTTTGTTTGGATAGAGAGGGTCTTGCTCTGATACGTAACACGGGACTTGGGAACTTGCTATGTTTTTTGCATTGTTTTATTGTTATGTATCTTAATTCATGCTTATGTTTAACCACAAATTTTGTGGAGAATGTTGTTATTAAAACCGCGGTGTTATGAAAATGAATAATTGGATATTTGCGTTGTGTAAATGATTATTTTATGAGAAATAAAGTAATAAATTGATTTGAAATGTTATGAATTTTTGAAGACGTGACATCGTACTTGTGTACTTTGATATATTTACATATATTATATTATAATTATATATATGGGAAAGTGGGGTGTTACAATTGGTATCAGAGCAGGTCGGTCCGTATGACCAGGTTATCTAATGTTGTTTGTTCCTTAGTACGTGACATGTGTGTGCAACACTGTCAGTACTTGCTTATTTTTCTAACTATTTGTCTGCAAGAGTTGGTTTGAAACAAGTGGGGGAGAAGCTTTTGCTTCTTTGAGATAGTTAGAGGTCAGATCTTAGAACTTGTGAAAGAATTAAGAATATTTGGATTAGTTTGTTGTGGTGTTTATTAAGGACATTATGAGTTAATCTAAGTCAGAATAAGGGAATGTTGAACATTGTGATTTGAATTACAATGTTGAAAGGGAAGAAACTTTATGCTAAGTTGTCAAGGTGTAGATCATGGTTTGAGAATGTGAGTTTTCTTGAGCATGCTATTTCGGGTGATGATATTTGTGGATTCATCCCAAGTAGATGCAATTCTATAGTTAGAGACTCCCAAGTTGGTTACGGAGATAAGAAGCTTCTTGGGCTTAACTAGTTATTGTCGTATCTTTTTTGAGACGAGGTCAAGTACGAAATGTTGTAAACGAAAGAATTGAAGGAATGAGATGTTTGGTACTAGGAAGGATGTGAAGATATTGGAGAAGTGCGTGAAGATGCAACTTATGTTGAATAAGAATGATTAGAGTGACAAAGATTAAACGGACCATGGTGTTGTAGGTAAATTTTAGCATAAGTTCTAAAGAAAAAGCTATTATAGTTTAGTAATCATGGTTCATGCGCCATCATGGTTATCAGATACCTATTGACAAATTGATTAACCGATCACCCTTAATCTCTTATTGATAGTAGATAGGATCGTGTTGGATGGGATAAACTTATCTTACCAACTTGATTGTGTGTAAAGTATTTGATGTTCTATCAAGAGGATATTCGTTCATCATTTTGGGTGAACCTAATGGATAAGTGACTGTGAAAGAGTTAGGACTTATTGAACAATTTGGAGACTTGAGGTTGTATGCAAGCTAACGCCGCAGAGTGGAAAGTTGAGGATATCAAAAGTGAACAATGATTTTATGGTGGGTATTAAAGAGAGTCATAGGTTACAAGGAAACGTGTGGATCTGATGGTTGATGGAAATAGAAATGAGGATAATGACTTTAAGGTAGTGTTGGCTGGAAATTTCGACTAAGGAGAAATTGAGCTGAGTCAATGGTCTGAATATACTTAGAGAATTGTTTGGCTATTTTGTTTGTTAAAAGCCATGAAGACGCGGATTCGAAATTCATTAAGAGATTGATGGATAGCTTATAATTCGAATTGCGAAATAAAGTTATTATTCAAAACATGGTTTAAGATTTTATACTTCGACCGTTATCAGATTTTATTGGTTTTGGCGCTCAAGACGGATAGCGAAGGGTTTGAATTCGAATATTCATTCTTATCCATAAGGACGCGTGGAATCTCTTGGATTGTCTAAGACATTCCAGCGGAAACGTGGCATTAGTTTGTTAGGATACTGTTAGGGTCGAAGTTCTATAAATTGTAGCTTTTGTGTTTCAATTTAGTGTGTTCACATCTTTGTACAAAATACTCAAAATACTCAAAGTACCAATGTTTGAGAAAAGAGTTAACGAGAATGTACGTATGATGCACCATATTTTATATTCAATGTCATTTACATTCAACGAATTTTCTTTACGTTCTTTACAATTTCCAGTCTAGACTAGTTTATATTTAATTACTTTTATAAAGAAGTTTCACTTCGACATGCAAAGTGGTTCCTTTTGTTTAAAGAGATTATCATCAAAACATGCTTTCTAAATAATTGAACACAATAGTCCTGAGATCAATTTGATCGATCTCGTGATAACTAAATCTGTTAAAGGATTTAGAGGATCAACGGTTGTTTACCAAATTCCAGGGTAAACAAATTGGCCCGCCCAGTGGGACTCTGTGTCTAGTATTTAGTTTTTTTCCCGATAATCTGTGTTTCCTAACTTGTTTTGTTGCATGAGATTAAGAAGTGGAAAATTAGCCAATACCACAGATCCTAGACCAAAAAGGCAATACAATAGGAAAATGGCTAACCCACCCGTTAGTGATGCACAACAAGTTCCTCCTCCCACAAGAGGGAATACGAGCGCTTCGAATACAACCAAAGCCATGACAATAAGTCAAGGGACCGCGATTATCCCCTCGAATACAAATGCTTCAGCATATTATCAAACACACAAAATGAACCTATTATAATGTCTGTGGCCAGTCAAATTCCACCCATAACCCCCAGACCTTCAGTAGGCAGTGTCTCTAGAACATATGCACCAGGGTTCACAATCCCAACATCAGATCCAATATATGGCATGCCAACTTCGTTCATGGCAGGACTTCAAAATAACACCTCGACATATACACGTCCTTTAACATATACCTTTTCGCCATTACAAGGATCAGGTTCATGGGTAAACCACATGGCACGAAATAATTCGCAGCCGGGATATGTTGCTCAATTGCCTCCTATCACCACAAATACGGAGGAAGTCTTGAGGCAACAGATGGATGATAGTAACTATGAAATGGTGGGAGTACTCGCCCAACAAATGAGTACAATTTTTAACCCTTTAATCCAAAGCATCACACAGACGAACTTGCAGAATGCCCAAGCAAACCAACAAATGGCAACACAAATTAGGCGCCTTGCAGATTTCTTTGGTGCACCCAGAGAACCAAATCGACAACCACAACCTACATGGATAAAGGATAATCAAGGCATCATGTTTCAAGAAGAACCAACCATTGACCAGGCCCAAACAGTGATACACCTAGAAGTTGAAATTTAACAACCAGTTTGAAGGGAAGAACCACCCAGATTTCAACAGGCTATTCCCATGGAGGAACCACAAAGAAGGGTAGTCATGGTGAATCGAAACCAAGACGCTGACGAAGTTATCCAAGGATGTCGGCAAGATGATATGGCAGGAAATAATAATCTAGCAGCCATAGTCAAAAGAATCATGGCACGAAATGGAGTAAATATTGGCATGCGAAGGCCAAATTATACATCGCCTTTGTATGAATACATTCAGCAAACTGAGTTTCCTATGGGATGGAAAGTGCCAAAATTTACAAAGTTTTCTGGTGACACCAGTGAGTCAACCATAAAACATGTTGCTAGATATCTTACAGAATCAGGGGATATAGCAAACAATGAGAATCTAAGGATTAAGTATTTCCCTAGTTCACTAACCAAAAAATGCTTTTACTTGGTTTTCTACTCTTGCAGCAAACTCCATCCATGATTGGAATCGCTTAGAGAGATTATTTCATGAACACTTTTATGTAGGTCAAACCAAAATCATCCTGAGCGAATTGGAAAATGTTAAGCACAAATTTAGCGAGCCTATAGATGATTATCTTAACAGGTTCCGTCTATTAAAGGCAAGATGTTTCACACAAGTGTCTGAACACGAGTTGGTCGAAATGGCAGTAAGAGGATTTGGCTTCTCTATCAGGAAGAAGTTAGATCCCCATTATCTGAGAGATATGGCACAACTGGCTGATAGGGTTCGACAGGTGGAGCGTTTTAAGATTGAAAAAGCAAGGGCTAACAAAAGCCACAGGAAAGAAAGAGTGGCTTATATCAAAGCCTTCTCAAATGAAAGAGATGTCGAAGATGATTTTTCAGAGGTTGAAGAACACGAGATAGATCTTGTAGAGTTAAAGCAAGGACCACCATATCCTTGCAAAGTGCTAACGCATGCGAACAAGAAAAATCCTGTCGAACTAGAAAGGAATGACAAATTGCCAAAGAAAACCTATACTTTCGACATCACTAAGTGTGATGAAATCTTTGATTTGTTAGTAAAAGATGGCCAGATGATAGTGCCCCCTGGTGTTCAAATTCCTTTGTTAGAACAATAGAAGAAAAGGGGCTTTTGTAAATATCATAATTTCTCAGGCCATAAAACCTCACAATGCTATCTTTTCAGGGAATTGATACAGAGTGCTATCAAGGAAGGAAGGCTAAAGTTCAGAGAGAAGCCCAAGAACCTGATGAAGGTTGACACAGATCCCCTTCAGATTGCTGAGACAAACTTTGCAGAGCCTGTAAATATCAACATGGTTGATGCTGTCGAAATCGAAGGAGGTCAACTCGACACAGACAAGGTATTTGAAGATACTCAGGGGCTAGAGACTACTGAGGGTCTCACGGGCTAGGAAGAAGGCAATACTATTGATGGCAATGCCAAAGTTGCTTGAAATGCCAAAGTTGCGGAAAAGGCCAAGACTACTGAGGGTCTTAGAGTCAGATTTGAAGAGCTTGAGATTGTTGAAGGTCCCAAGTTCAAGGTAAACATGGTGGATTTAAACCAATTGTCCCCATAAATGGAGGAGATCGAAAGACGTTTGAACATGGAGAATGATAAGATGCGAACTGGGCACCAAAAAGTAAGCCTGGTCAAGTATCTTTTTCATTGTCATACGAAGAATCCTGAAGGACTAGTGTGTCCTAGGTGTAGCATTATGAATGATCAAGGCGCTGCGGCAACATACCAGAAAGTGTACCAAGAGAGGGCTGGAAACAACTGGAGGAGTGATAAAGAGTTGCTGCCATACCCAAAAATGGGAGAAAGCTTGATGGGTTTTCTAGTTCGCTGTCATAAGACATGATCATAAGTCTTAATGTGCCCATGGTGTAGCGCTGTTTATGATAGAAAGGCAGCTGAAGCATTTGAGAGAATTCCATATGCTCAATGCTGGAACAACCAAAGGAGTAGCAGGGAGAGGTATGTAACCAATGCAAAAGGATTTCCGAAAAGGGAAGATAACCCACACCCCAAAGTGAATCGATAAGTCACCTTCAAGCCACCAGCCAACATCCCAACAGACAAGTGGTTGAAGTTTAGTCAAAGCAAGAGGGAAGGAAAAGGAAAAGGGAAATGGAAGAGTTTCGAGGAAGGTGGCAGATCAGCGTGGGCATATCGAAGGTAGTTCAAGTCAATAAAGCAACAAGCCTATGTGTCTGAGAACTATAAGGGGAAAAACCCAATGACAAGGTCCCAATGGTGAAGATACCAGAGGACTAAGAGGGCTCAAAGAGAACTCACAAGCAACGAAGTAGGGGAATCAAGTACGAATCAGACTTCGTCTGCTGCACCTGTCAAAGAGAAGTCCCTGTGATACGATGGGAAAACTAACTTGGGTGTTTTGCATTTTATCGCAAATGTTGCAGTTAGCAAGAGTCGCCACCGACTTTTCTTTTATCCAAAAGGAAAGGTGAAAAAGCACAGGAAAGACCTTTAAGATTATTTCTTGAGTTCGGGGGGTAGATTATGAAAAGGGAAGGTATTATCACCCTTTTCATCCATGGTTTTCCACTGTCTCTTAGTTACTTGCTAGATCACTTGCTTTGTTGTTTGAAAATGTGCTTTGTATGGTTTTTGAAAGTATTTTGAAAAGGCGCCATCGTTTAGGCAAACTTTGTAATGATTCTCGTTCGTAAGAATGTATACAAAGTGTTGATCTTTTGAAAATATTTTCAAGTTTGAAAGATGTTTTTGAAAGTATTGGTATTTGTTTTGAAAATAGCAAGGATGTTTTGTTTTGAATTTGAGCAAGTAAATAGGAACATTCTACCTACTCAAAAGTCTTTTATGTTTATTTCCTCTTTCCTTTGACATTGTTATCTTACCATTGATTTGGTAAGTAACCCTATCTTTGGATGTAAACGGGACGGGCATGGGTCATCATATAACCATGATTAGCAATGTTGCAAGGTATCTTAGCATTTTTCTTTAGGGACTAAGATCATTTTGAAAGGAAACTTTTGATAGCGTCATCGAGGGACTATGATCTTGTATTTTGCTTGTTTTTGCTAAGACACCTCACATGCATAATATGTCCATTTTTTCTAAGGCAACCAAGTGAATTCACCCTAAGGATGCTTGTGTGCAAGTGCATTGATTTTTCATGCTTGATTTGTCTTTGTTTAGGGTTTGCTAATTGATTGGTTTTAGTCTTTCCATACAAACCCTAATTACTAGCATTTATATAAAGCGATAAATTGCGAAAAGTAAAATCACTATGCTATTACATCATTAGGAGAGGGGGTGTACAAATTTACAAATGAGGATTGCAAGAAAATTAAACCTAATTATCTATTACAACCATATTGAATATTATACAAAATTAAAAATAAAATGCAAGAATATAAATGGAAAAAAGAGATGATTTTTGTTGTTTTTATGAAAGGGGTTTTTTGTCTTGACCTAATTAAAAAAAATGATTAATTAAAATTAACTTAAACTAATTAAAAAAAGAAGTTAATTTGAAAAGGATTTTTAGGGTTTTTTATGAAAAAAAAGGTTTTAAATTAATGAAAATAAAATAAAGATTAATTATAATAACCTAAGTTCTAAATTAATTTTATCTAAAAAAAAATAATATATTAATTTATCCTAAGTCTAAGAATTAATTATTTAAGAAAAAAAGAAAATTATTTGTTTTAAGAAAATGTTTTTTATCTTTTTGTTTTATAGAGAAAATAAATATATAAGTACAAAAAATAAATTTGATATTTTATTATTTATGAAAATAATAATAGTAATAATAATAATAATAATATTAATAATAATAATAATAATATTAATAATAAATAAAAATAAAATAAAAATATAAAGAAAAGTCCAGGGGGGTTAATCAGTAAGGCAAAGAGTATTGTGAGAAAAAATGGCTAGGCCCACATGAAAAGCCCAAGCGCTCAAAAACACAAAAAAAAAGTCAGAAAATTGTGAAAAAATGGCAAAAGGTCACGCTGGGGCTTGAACCCAGGACCTAAGGGTGAACAGGCACGCGTTTTAACCACTAGGGTGATGATACATCTGTTAACTTATATGAAAGGATAAATACATAACACAAAATGCACCCTGATTACACTTCATCTTCAACCTCCAGCCAAAGGACCTGTATCTTCTTCATCTCTCAACAAAAATGAAAAGTTCAAACATGAAAGTTGTGGCATTTCTTCCCACTAATCCAACCATATAAATAACTTAAGCTAACAGTCAAAGATGAAAGATAATTTTTCTGGCCCTAATTCAAAACCTAAAAATTTCAGAAAACTTCAACTCTAAAATTCTCTAAGCTCATGCGATATAAATGTAAATTATGGATATGTACAACTTCGTGGAAATGTTATCTACATTTTATCTTCACAAATCAAAGTTTAACAATGCCTAAATATGAAGATAGAAGTTCAAGAAAAATACCTCAAAACTGGAAATCGTGAAATGGATTTGGGCTTGTTTTAGGCAGTGGTGATGATCAAGTTAGCTTCCTTGGACCTCTAGGAAGCTAATGCAATGGCTGGCTTGAGCTGAGGATGGCTGGAATGTTCTGGAGAAGTCAAGATGCAGACCTCTGTTTTTGGTTATGGATGATGGTATAAATGGTGTTACAGTTTGCAAACATGTATTGGAATGGTTTGTGTATGATGCTAAGAAGCTTTTGGAAGTGTTAAGCCAAGAAATGCATGAGTGGTTTTGAAGATTGAAGTTCAAAGTCAGAAATGACACAAAAATGGAGGTTTTATGCAATTTGAGTTTTCAGGGAGTTTGAGAGCTTGTTTAATCGTGTGTCATGTTGCAATACACTTGTATAATTATATGGAAAAGGTTGGTGCACTTGAGGAGGTCAGAAACACAAGCTCTACACTTATGGCTATGTTACTTGATTTTGAAGAAAAGTGACAATATGGTTTCAAGGCATAGTACAAGCATGGCCTGAGTTTATGGGAGGCTCTAACCATGTTTCTTTTGCCTTTGACATTGCTTGTGATCAGAAGGAACAAGTGCAAAGCTCTATGCATTGACTTTGTGATTAAAGCTTCTTTACAAGAATGGAATGGTTACTTTGTGCCATAAATGGAAAAGTTACTTTGATAAAGCTTGAATAAAGTGGATAATAGCTCAAAAGCAAGTGTAATCTTCTGATTATGGAGAGATCTTGAGGTTTAGAGGCCTGCAAAGCAAGATTGTGCAGCATAGGTTTGAAATTGAATTCTTGTTCATCACAAAATGACTTGTAATTCAAGTTTGAAAATCCTAACTTCCTCTCTTTGATTCTCCCTGCTCAAGAATGATCTCAAGGAGTTCTTGGAAATTTTGGAAATCTTGTAATGTGCTCTACAACCCCTCTTTGAATTAATTTTGAAAATTCCCCTTGAAACTATATGAAAAAGTGCCATGAAGTTAGGTCAAAATCCTGACCAAAACTAGGGCAAAATTTCACTAAGTGTTCAATTTCAAGACCATGACTTTATGAATTAATAACTTGAGATCCAAGAATTTTTAGAAGAAGTTTTGTAAAGAAATGTTGTATATATCATGGAGATCTACAACTTTCATGTTGAAAGTTTCTTCTGAATCCTCTTGCATCATGGTGAAAAATTGGCTCAAAGTTATGAAAAAACATGAAGTTTTAAACACAGAAAAATTTCTAAATTAGAAAACTTTGACTTTTCAAAATGAAATCTTGACTTTTTTATTTCTTGATGAATAAGTTTCATATTTTGAAATGTTTTGATGAATTGTGATCTTTGGCATTGGATTTTGACCAAAAAGTCAAAGTTTGACTTTTCAGTGTACAATTGACTTTTGATCAGTTGACTGAAAAATCACTGCCAACCCAATTGATCTTGAGCAATGTTTTAGGTCATGCCATTAGGTAAAAATGATGCAATTGAACTCTTGAAATTAGGATTCAAACCAATTTACCATTTGCTAGGTCAAAAATAAAAAATTGCCCTTTCTTAGTCAAAACCCTAATTTTGACCATTTTGCCCTTTTGATGATTTGGTAAAATTTCTTGAGGAATTATGGTCCAAACTTGTTAAAATGATACATATGAGTTTATAGTGTTGATGTGGATAAAAAATTATGAAGTTTGACTGTAAATTGGCCATAGTTGACTTTTTCCCCAATACAGTTGATTTTTAGGTCAACTGCTCAATTGATTGAGCAAAAGTGTGATCCAAGGCTTGAAACTTGACATGAGTAATATTGGGGGTCCATAATGATCCATGAAAGTCATATGAAGCATTTAAAGTTAAATTATCTTTGTGCAATCTCAAACCCTAATTTTCAGTCATCAGTGCTTAAGGAGGTGTCTTGAGCTGATCAGCTCTAGTACAGTCTTGAACCAAAGGATATCTTTGTGAGAAAATATTTGATAAATGAGAGGGAAAATTTTGGGGTACAACAGTCCCCAACACAAAGAAGGCTTTTTTCCCCCAAAAAGACAGAGGTGTCCGTCAAAAGGACTATAGAGGAACCAACTAACAAAGAACCAACCAATGATGAGGACATGCTTAATGACAACTTTGACTCAGATAGGGAGTCATCTTTGAATATCAACTACAATGTAGTTTCTGTACTACCGCATGAATACGACCAAGTGGCAGAGATAGAAGATTATGAAGAAGCAGATGAATTAGAAATGGCGAAGCACAAGCCTGTGTGCTATTATGTTATGAATAACAGAGCAGTTGAAACACATAATGCATTTTTTGAAAGACCAGACCAAGGTATGAAGAATCACCTGAAGCATCTATTTATTAGAGGAAAGATCAAACAAGTGGGGATCAACAAAGTGATGGTAGATGGGGGTGTTTCTGTCAACCTAATACCTCAGTTCTTGCTGAAGAGGATAGGTATGTATGATGCAGATATAAAACCCCATAATATGGTATTATCTAACTAAGAAGGGAAGATTGGTCATACTCTCGGCGTAGTTCTAGTAGATCTCACTGTAGGAACCATTACAAGACCAATTATGTTCATGGTCATAGCAACCAAGACAAATTACAACTTACTCTTAGGTCGTGAATGGATTCATGGAATAGGCGCAGTTCCCTTCTCAATGCACCAGCGTGTGGCAATTTGGAGAGGATATGGAATTATAGAAAACATTGAAGCTGACCAAATCTATTATATGGCGGAGGTGAATCAAGTTGATCAAAGAAATTTTAATCAAAATCTGGCCAACATAGGGCCTTGCAGTGCTGCAGATGGCGCATATGCGCCAAGAAACAATGCTATGTACTTTCTGACCCTACATCCAAGGCATAGATTTTTCTAGGATAAGGAGACTCTGGGGCGAGAAGATGATGCACCTGGACTCCCAAGAATACAACCTACAGGCTGGGATGGAAAAGACAGTGATCATGTCTGAGTCCTCCTTCTTCGAAAATATTTCAGCCTATTTGGTTGAAAACAGATTAAAATCGGCTTTGGAAGCCGAAGTGAAGATTATGGCTATGGAGGACAATGAAGAAAAAAATCATACAAAAGGACTTAGGGTGTTATTCAAGCTAAAACCCCCCGACAAAGAGAAGTCCTTCGAAGAAAAAGACCAAAGGATGAACGCTATATACGATGATGGGCCTTTGGGATTTGAGAAGGATCTAGTGGCGTCGAACGCGAAGATGCTAGCACAGGACACTCTTGAAGAAGTGTATCTAGGAGATAGGACTATAAAAATACCCACGTATGTCAGTTTGAAGCTTAGTCCAAGAGTAAAATCATAAGTGATCCAGTTGCTTAAGGAGTACAAAGTTGTTTTTCCTGGAACTATAACGAAATGCCTGGTTTGAACAGGGACCTGGTCGAATTGAATCTGCCCATAAAGGATGGCAAGAAGCCCATCAAGCAGACGCCAAGAAGATTCGCACCAGATATTCTCTCGAAGATAAAGGAAGAAGTCGAAAGAATTCTGCACTGCAAGTTCATCCGGACCACAAGGTACGTCGAATGGATTGCAAATATAACACCAGTAATTAAGAAAAATGGATCTCTTAGAGTATGCAGAGACTTTCGTGATTTAAATTCTGCAACTCCTAAAGATGAATATCAAATGCTTATTGTGATACGGTGGGAGAACTGACTTGAGGTTTTGCGTTTGTTTTCGCAAATGTTTCGGTTGAGCAAGAGTCGCCATCGACTTTTTATTTTATCCTAAGGAAAGGTTAAAAAGCACAGCAAAAACCTTTGAGATGTTTTCTTGGGTTCGGGGAGTAGATTATAGAAAGGGAAGGTATTAGCACCCTTTCTACCCATGGTTATCCATGGGCTCTTAGTTACTTGCTTAGATCAACTTGCCTTGATTTTCAATTGTTTGAAATGGTTCTTTGTGTGTGGGTTTTGAAAATGTTTTGAAAATAGGCCAATGTGGTGGCAACCTTTAAAATGATCCATGTTGGGATGTATACAAAGGTGTATGTCTTTTGAAAAGGTTTTCCATGTTTTTAAAAGTTGTTTTGAAAGTGTGTTGTGATGTGTGGTTTTGAAAAATAGGCAAGTGTTTTTTTTGTTTTGCAAGTTGGCAAGTAACCAAGAGTTATCTACCCTATATTTCTCAAAGATCTTTGCTATGTTTTAACCCTTTTAACAATTTTGTTCCACCATTGTATTTGGTGGACAATCTTGTGTTAGGATGTGAACGGGGCAGGTGCGGGTCATCGTTTAGACCATGATTGCAATGGTGCCAAGTATCTTTGGGCAATTTTTCCTTTAAGGGACTTGATCATTTTTTAGGCAACTTTCGAAAGCCTCATCAAGGGACTATGATCATTTGATTGTTTTGTTTTTGCCAAAGATACCTAACATGCAATATGGCCCATTTTTGAAGGCAACAAGTGGAGTACCCTAGGGGTGCAAGTGTGATTAGTGTTGTCCATTTTCATGCTTGTTTATCTTGAATTTAGGTCAAACTGATTGTTGTTTTTGATTTGCATACAAAACCCTAATTCTAACATGGTATAATTAGAAAGCTTAAAAATGCGAAATTAAAAAGTCCTAAGTTATTACACAGTGATCATGGGAATGGGGGTACAAATGTTCAAATGGGGATGAGACTTCATAGGAGGATAGTGTCCAATATTTACAACCAAATTGAATTGCGTAAATATAAAAGCAAAGATATATAAGAAGAAAGCAATATATATATATATATATATATATATATATATATATATATATATATATATATATATATATATATATATATATATGTGAAGGTATTTTTGTGTAAGTGTATATTTTATTCACAAATAAAATAAAAATAATTAAAAGAAAGTTAATTTTTTTGAATATTTTCATGTTTAGGGCAAAAACCCTAATTTTGCTAAATAAAAGGCATTAATTATTTATTAAGTATTATATACAATATTTATTAATTATGTGTAAAAAATAAATAAAAAATAAAAAAAGAAAGTATATTGTCAAAAAATGATTTTCAAGTTAAATATTAATAAAAATAAAAATGTATTATTTTCTATGTTTTTAACCTAAATATACTAATAAATATATAAGTATTTACATTATTTATCAAACATATTAAATATATACAAAAATTAAGTATTTAATATTTACAAAAAAAAGAGTATATTTTTTATAAAATGTTTTCAAAAGGGTAAAATAAAATAAAATCAGAAAGTAAAAATATTTGCATTATTTTTAGTTATCTTAAATAAAAGTATTATGTTTATTTTATGTACAAAACTAAATAAAATCAAATAAATATCAAATAAAAATGTGAGAAAAATAATTTTAATATTTTTTCATGCTTAAATAAAATAAATAAATCAGAAACAAAAATCAAAAGTCAAAAATAATAAAAATAAAATGCAATGGGCCAAGGGGGTGCATATGTGAGAATGTGGTGTAAAAAGAAGAAAAATCACAGGCCCAGCCCATGAAAGGTTGTCTTCAACCTTCAGACAACAACATTTGAAAAAATGCGCCTTTTCTTCCCTGCTTGCTATCTCTTGATTCTTTGATTTTCAGCACAAACTCATAACATGAAAAATGTCAAGCATTGAACCACGAATCCAGACATATAAAAAACTTAACCTAACTCTCAGAAATGAGAGAGAATTTCTCCATCCCTAATTCTTGACCTATGTTTTTATCAATGTTCAGATTCAAAATACTCTCAACATATGCAATATAAATGGAAAGTGAAGATATGTATAGCTTCAGGGCCATGAGCATGACATTTTTCATTCATAAATCTAAGCCTAACTCTTCCTAGATTGAGAGATAGAGATCCATGAACTTACCTGTTCAACTTGGATCGTGCTTGGCAATGGAGGTACTTTCAAGGCAAGGTAAGGATTTGTATAGCTTGCTTGATGTCCAGGGATGCTATTCCAATGCTTGGTGTTTCTTTGAATCTTACTATATCAAGCTGTAGAAGTCAACCTGCAAGAGAGAAAAGTGAAAATGGCAAAACTGGTTAGAGGTGTTACAGTCTGCTTCCAATGCTTGGGACAGTTTGTATGGATGGTAGGGAATGTGTTTGAACTGGTTTGGATGAAAATGCACGAGTGGATTGAGCTATGGGATTCAAACTGCAGCTTATGCCCTGTTTTTGCAGTTTTATGGTGTTTATGTGAATGGGGAGATATTGAAGGTGATAGGCTCGTGTTTCAGGTCAGGTTGGATGTTTGGAAGATTCTCAAGAAGTTTGTCTAAGCTTGTGGTTGCAGCAATGTGTGTTGGTGTTACAAAATGCCAAGTTTCTTGTAATGTAAGTCAAAATGCCAAGTGCTGGTACAAGCTCCTCTAGGCCCCTCTAATGTGCTACTAAACTTGCCCTTGATCAGTGGGATTAGCTCAAAAACTTGTGCCAAAGAGATTTGCCTTGTACTACTTGGATTGCAAATTTGACATAAAGTTAATCTTTTCAAGAATAGATAAAATGCTTTTTCCATTTATGGCTTAAACTTCCATGTAATGACCAAATGAGCAAAATAATGTCTTGGCACAATGGATTAGCATTGAATTTATGAGTGTAAATGAGATTTGAGGCCTGTAATCTAGGAGTGCAAGCTGAGTTCAAAAATGCCTAAGTGTATGAACATGAAAATTGGCCATGAGCAAAGTGAGTTTTGCCTATATTGCCAAATTCGATTCTCCCTAACCACAAGGTTGTTTGATGAGTTCTTGGACATTTTGGAAAGCTTGGAATGTGTACTACAATCCAACTTTGTAATGCAAGTTAAAATTCCAAGTGGAAGCATGTGAAAAGTTGCCATGAAGTTAGGCAAAAATCCTGCCTAGAATAGGTCAAAATTTTTCTAAGTTAAAAATGTTTTGCACCCTTGTTCCAAAATCATAACCTGAGCTACAAGCTTCTTTTGAGGAAACTTTGTGAATCAAAGTTGTATATTTTGCAATGTACTACAACTTTCATGTTTTGACTTTTGTTTAAATCCAAATGCATCTTGGTGAAAAAGTGGGACCAAGTTAGGAAAAAATTAGGGATTTTCATAACTTAGAAAAATTCTAAGTTATGAAAATTCTTCATTTCAAACCCTAATTTGTGATTTTTGATTTCTTGATGAACAAGTTTCATGTTTTGACATGTTTTGATGAAAAATGAATCTTGACACTTGATTTTGACCAAAAAGTCAAAGTTTGACTTTTCAGTATACAGTTAAAAATTGATCAATTGGCTGGAAAATTCATCTGTCAATCTTGTGCATTTGGGATCTTTTGAACTTTTTGAACATGTCAAGACAATTCCATGGGGTCCTTGAGTCCATATGTGAGCTTGGTTTGCCATTGGCTAAGTCAAACAGTCAAAAATTGCCTTTGTGCAGTCGAAATCCTAAAAATGACCATTTTACCCTTTTGGTGATCTGATCAAATTTCTTGTGGAATTGTGATCCAAACTTAACCAAATGGTTCATATGAGTTCATAATGTTGATGTGGGTCAAAAATCATGAGGTTTGACTGTCAATTGGCCACAGTTGACTTTTTCCCCAATACAGCTGATTTCTAGGTCAACTGTCCAATTGACTGGGCAAAGATTGGAATCAAGGCTTGAAACTTGGTATGGATAAACTTGGGAGTCCAATATGAAGCATGAAAGTCATCTTAGGCATTTTAGGTCGAAACATATTTGTGCAAACACAAACCCTAATTTGGGTCAACAGTGCAAAGAGAAATCTTGAGCAGAGGAAACCCTAGTTGGATCTTGAACTCCAAGGGTCTTGTGGTGAGAAAATGTTGAGGAAATGGGAGGGAAAATTTTGGGGAACAACACTTATGGCTGAAATGTTAGTAGATTCTTCTGTTGGTTTCGAATATCTTAGTATGCTTGATGGATATTTAGGATACAATCAGATTTTTATTGCATAAGAGGATGTGCCAAAGACAACATTTCGATGTCCTGGGGAAATAGGCACCTACGAATGGGTGGTTATGCCATTTGGTTTAAAAAATGCTGGGTAAACTTATCAAAGAGCAATGAACTCTATATTCCATGATTTCATTGAGACTCTCATGCAGGTCTATATTGATGATATAGTAGTAAAATCTATATTAGGATCCAATCATTTGGATCACCTTCGCTAGTCATTCGAAAGAATGAGAAAACATGGCCTGAAAATGAATCCCCTTAAATGTGCATTCTTTGTGCAGGCTGGTGAATTTCTTGGCTTTGTGGTCCATAAGAAAGGCATAGAAATAAACCAAAACAAAATAAAGGCAATAATGGAAGTGAAAGCGCCATCAATGAAGAAAGAGTTGCAATCGCTGTTGGGAAAGATAAACTTCTTGTGAAGATTTATATCAAACCTAAGTGGCCGAACTCAATCCTTCTCTCCACTCTTGCGGCTGAAGCAAGGAGACTTCGCATGGAACGTAGAACATCAAGAGGCGTTCGAGAAAATCAAATAGTACTTGGTGCATCCACCTATTCTATCGCCTCCTCGAAGAGATAAGTGCATGAGGTTATACATATCTACGTCAGATAAAACTATATGAAGCATGCTGGCTCAAGAAAATGAAAATGGTGTCGAAAGGGCCATTTAATACTTAAGTAGAGTTCTGAATGATGCAGAGACTAGATATAGTATAATAGAAAAACTATGCATTTGCTTGTACTTCTCATGTACAAAATTGAAATATTATATAAAACCAGTCGATGTTTATGTTTCCTCACATTTTGATGTTATTATGCATATGTTGTTTAAACCAATTTTACATAGTCAAATTGGTAAATGGACATTAGCTCTAACAGAGTGCTCTTTGACTTTCATGCCTTTAAAAGCAATGAAGGGGAAAGTAGTCTCTGATTTCATTGTCGACCATGCATTGGTCGAAGCATCCCATAATCTTGTAGAGTTAGAACCTTGGAAGTTATTCTTTGATGGTTCTACACATAAGGAAGGAAGTGGAATTGGAACTCTGATTATTTATCCAGATAAAATTCCAACAAAGCTTAATTACAAAATAGAAGGACTCCCTTGTTCGAACAATGAGGCAGAATATGAAGCATTTATAGCAGGCCTTGAAGCTTTATTCGAATTAGGGGCAACTAGAGTCGAAATAATGGGTGACTCCGAATTAGTAATCAAATAAATTACTAAAGAGTACAAGTGCATAAAAGAAAACTTGATATTTTACTTTGTGATAGCAAACAAGTTGCTTCGAAAGTTTGAGTATGTAGATATCAAGCACATCCCCAGGTTAAAGAATCAAGAAGCAAATGATTTGGATCAGATCGCTTCAGAATATAAAGTATCAAAAGAAAGATTGGAAGATTTGATCGAAGTACGTGGAAAGGCACTAGCTACTAAACTTTCTCTAGTAGATTTAAAAAATTCAAGTCTAGGTTATGCAAACAAAGTACATTTTGAAGTATTAGCCATAGATAGCTTAGCAGATACAGATTGGAGAAGTCCAATAATAAATTATTTGAAAGATCCAACAACAAATACTGAAAGAAAGGTAAAATATTGTGCTTTAAGTTATGTGCTATAGGCAACGAATTGTTTAAGAAAACTCTAGAAGGAGTCTTGTTGAAATGTTTAGGAGAAAGTGAATCTTATTTAGAAATAACAAACGTGCATAGTGGGGCATGTGGAGCACATCAAGAAGGTCACAAGATGAAGTGGCTTTTGCTTCGATATGGCATGTATTGGCCTACAATTTTAAAAGATTGTATATATTTTTCCAAAGGATGCCAAGAGTGCCAGATTCATGAAGGAATTCAGCACGCTCCTGCAAGTGAACTAAATTCAATTGTCAAACCATGGCCCTTTAGAGGTTGGTCATTGGATTTGATTGGTTAAGTTAGACCATCATCTTCAAAGAATCAGAAATACATTTTAGTGGGAATAAATTATTTCACAAAATGGATTAAAGTAATACCTTTGGTGAATGCTGATCAAGAAAGCATCATCGAATTCATCGAGAGGCATATTGTTTATAGATTTGGAATCCAAAAAAACATTACAACATATTAAGGATCAGTATTTACTGGTCGAAAGATGCAAGATTTTGCTAAAGATATGGGTTTCAAATTACTAACATCTACGCCTTATTATGCACAAGCAAATGGACAAGTCGAAGCAGCTAATAAGGTAATCATTGGGCTAATCAAGAGACATGTGGGTAGAAAGCCAAAGAATTGGAACAAAACCTTAGATCAAGTCTTATGGGCTTCTCGAACATCCCCCAAAGAGGCAAGGAACACAACTCTATTTCGTATAACGTTTGGACATGATGCAGTTTTGTCGATGGAGATTTACTTACAGTCAGTCAGAATCCAAAGGCAAAACTAAATTCCCAAAGATCTCTATTGGGATATGATGATGAACGAATTGGTGGATTTGGATGAAGAAAAGTTACATGCTTTGGAAGTTCTAAGAAGAAAAAAAGAAAGAGTAGCCAGAGTATATAATAAGAGAGTTAAGGGCAAAGTCTTCTCAAATGATGATTTGGTTTGGAAGGTGATTTTTCCAATAGATCGAAAGAATAAGTTATTAGGAAAATGGTCCCCACATTGGGAAGGCCCCTTTATAATCATTCAAACATTCACTAACAATGCCTACGAAATCGAAGAACTGGCATAAGATCGAAGAGTCTTGAAAATTAACGGTAAGTATTTGAAAAAATATAAACCTTTTCTTCAAGATTTAAAAATTACGACAGAGTAGTAAAGTAGTAAAATAATGAAGCCAACATGGTATAAATTAAAAGGGTGCCAAAATGGCTCTGCCAAAATATTACAAAAGGGCTTTATGAAAAAGCTAATTCATAATGGAGAAAAACATTCAAATAAAAATTTCAGAAAGGCAAGTTATCCTTCATCTTGTCATACTTCGCCTTCAAGAATCCTAGCATGCAGTCAATGAAGCTTTGGTTGTGCGAAGAGAGGTAATCTCATCTTCTAAGCCTCTAGCTTCATCAATGAATTGAATGCTTTGAGTCAGCTCTTCATTGGCCTCGTTGTTGTTCATGGCTTCGAGAACTTTCTGACAATCCTCTGCTTGAGAAATTTGTTTCTGCAACTCTTTGATTTGTTGCTTCCAGAGCATGATGGATTTAGCTTTCTTATCATGTTCCTCTTGGGAAAGCTTTAGAGTTTCTTCGTGTTTTCAGCTTTCTCTGATAATTCGAAGGCCTTAGACCACTTAGTATCTTGAAGGGTTTATTTTTCTGTGATCTTCAAATTAACAACCCTATCCCTGAGAAAATATGCTTCCAGATTGTTGATGAGAGTGGTCATGTCGATCAAAAACTCAGTTGTTATAGGGGGCAATTAACCAGATCAATCCTGTTAATGAGCTTCCTCAAAGAGACGCCAGCAGTAGCATTCGCCTTCACAAGTGCGAACAAGTCGACCCCAAAGACTTTTTCCTTAATCTTTTGGAGAAGTGCTACATTCGTTTCACCAGACGAAGTGCCACTTGAAGTAGTGGCTGAACTGGGGAAAATACTTTGTGCAAGCGACTCTTTTCGAGCTTTGAAAAGTTTCATGTACTCCAGAGGCTTAGTATTTTTAAGAAGTTCCATTTCTTCGAGTGAAGGAAGTGTATCTTCAATTACCATAGGAAAGGACATTTGAGCTTGGGCTACTTCAGGATTGTCGGTTTAATTTAGAATTTGTTGGGGTTGATCATTGTTGTTATCATTGCCTTGCATTGTTGTATCATATTTTGGTGGATATTCCTTCTCAGCAAAATTTTCGGTGGCTTCGCTCGTCGAATCCTCATCTTCATCAAAAACCTCTCTATTTGCTTTTGGGGAAGAATCAATAGAATGATTTTCTTCTGAACTTGCATTATTAGGTTCTTCTTGGACAACAGTGTCCTCCTGATCATCATCAAACCCCTTTGTCTTCGAATTTTGGGAGGAATGAGGTGAAGTTGAGACTTCTTGTTGAAGGTATTGCATGTAAGCATTAGTAGTGGAACCCTTATTGGAATCCTTCGCTGAGGAAGGATGGATTGATGGAGTGCTGCTTCTATGAAGTACTTCATAGTGAATTGGAGATTCAGTAACTTGAAGTTGTTGATCCTGCGAAGTGAAGTGTTAGTCACTAATGAGAAGATTTAAAGGAAATAGAAGGCTTCCTTTAGTGGAAGATTATTACCTTTGCTCCCTCCTCCCCAGGGATCGAATTGTCACTTTCGATTTGCTCCAAGATATGGGCCACATTCAAGGCCAAACTTTCTTTCTTTTTCTTTGGTCTTGGGGGAAGGTTTTCGACAGTACAAGTTCCCTGTGAAGGAGAACCTGCACTAGAAGGCTTTGACTTCTTTTTCTCCTTAAGCTTCTTTGCAGTGTCTTTGGAAGGCGTTTCATCAGCCTTTTCTGTAGCAGTGGTCGAATTATAATTGGTATGTTTTCTTTTCTTGGGAGTGAGAGGTGGCTTCTCATTATCCTACAACAAAGTAAATGTGAACAAGTTACATAATTCGAAAGATAAAACAGGTAAAAGAGTAACAAAATTTACCTTATTTACTTTGAGTGTTTCTATAGCTTCCTCAGGGCATTGGTTATCAAAGGTTGAGGTTGTGGGGTTGCTTTCATAGACCCAGTAGACGTGGTAGGCTTCACCGTCTTGGTGTGTTTTTTTCGACAACTGCAAAATAAATGTATGGTTAGAATCATTTCGAGAAGAGAGAAATGTATTTGGAGTAGCCAAGGAGCCCTTTGTTTCCACAGCTTCACTTTCTGGAGTGTCCATTCTGACATGTTTTAAATCCAAGTGAAAGAAGCCTTTTAAACTGTACAAGGTGTGCTTGGTCGCAACCACTCGTTTTTCGAGTTTTAGAGCATCTTATTTCATGACTTTGAAATCCCCCTTCACACTTAACCAGTTAGGATAAGGTGGATACCAAGCCAGAGCGAAGTCAGCTGTAGGCAATCTGGGGAATTTTGGAGGCTCTAATTAAAAAGCCAAGTCATATCGATCCTCAGGTTTGACACACGAAGGTATACTCAAACGTGGGAGTTTTTATGTAAACTTTTCCTTTAAAATCAAAGATGCATCTCGAATGGTTTGACCAAGATCAGTAGGCTTGTAGACAATTTCAAAGTACTTTTGGAATGCTTGGATCTCCTTGATGTGTCGATGCGTACCTTTCTTCGTCTTGTCCTACACAGAGGCAAAAGCTTTGGTTATATGATTATTAAAGTCAGTGACACCAAACATATTGCAGACATAATGTTCTTTCCACCAGCTTTCGAAGTCTTGAGTACAGAAAGTCGAAGGTTTGAACGGGATAAGATTGAGGTGGAGGAAGCCTGTGAACTTGCTTATAATTTTCTTTGCTTCAACAGTTGTGAAATTCATTCTTCTATGACATATGTCACTTTTGTGGCGGTACATTGGTTTAGGAAGGATTTGGCAGAGTCCAAATTGTATTGCGACAAAATTGGGTTGGTAAGTAAGTAAAATATTATGATTTTTCTTGGGCATAATTCTGGTAATGAGAAGTCTAGGGATCAAGAAAGCTTCCCAAATCTGGAGGGATTCTGTTTGTTGTTTAGTCGAAAGGCCATTGAGAGGTCTTGTGAACAATTATGGGCCATGGGTTCTTTGAGCAAATGGTGCCATTGAAGGGGTAAATTTGTACCTCGTTTCAAACATCATCAGGTGCCTGGTGAAGCACTCTTGCAAGTTTTGCCCTCCATCATCCGGGGTCAAACAAACTAGTCTAGTCCCTTCGACAGTCCTGTTCTGGATTTCAGGGTCAGATTCATCAATTAGGTTTGTATTCGAAAAGGAAGGTTCATTTTGTTCTTTACCCTCTCGAGGAGTATTTTCCTGGGGAATTGTTTCGTCTTCTACACTATTGTTTTCATAAGATTTCTTACTAACCTAGGTTTACTAGATATGGGTTTAGTCAAGTGGTAAGCAGGAAAAAATCTCTTGAGTTTTGATATATCTGATACATTGGGTATAGGGCCCATATATCCTAAGGTATCAGAAGCAAGAGTGAAGGGAATCATTACCTGAGAAGCATAGATGGCAATTTGTTCATTCCTCAGAGATGGTGTGGGAACAATATCTTGATTTCCAATCATGATGGGTGTTGCTACTTTGAGTAAAGGGTTGGAAGCATCATCGTCTTTGTTTTGTTTACTCTTTCAAAACTTTGATTTCTCCTGGGATGCCATTGATTGTGTTTTGAAGAAGAAGAAGTTGTAGAAAAGTTTGTTGAACTTTGGAAGAAGAAGGGAGAGCTTTTGATTTGAAAAAATGCAGAAAAGAGAAAAATAAAATGAATGATGTTAATTTATATGAAGGGAAATTGAACCGTTTTTTATGGAAAGAGGGAAGTTGAACTTTTTGAGTAGTGGGACACGCGTAAGGTGATCCTTTGCTTGATGAATGGTTTTTGTAAGTTCCAAAGTTAAGACTATTCATCATAGTTAATGATGAGATTTATAGATACCCATACTGCGATTAGACGTTTGGGAATCAAAAGTCATTATGATAAATATGTCATAATAGTTGAAGCAGTTGATGAGTTGTTCAGAAGGTTGAACTTTGAGGAGATTACAAAAAATATGCATTTCTAGTTTCAAAATGAATATTTCTGGGGGGTAATTTGTTGGCTGGAAATTTCAACTAAGGAGAAATTGAGCTGAGTCAATGGTCTGAATATACTTAGAGAATTGTTTGGATATTTTATTTGTTAAAAGCCATGAAGATTCGAAATTTGAAATTCGTTAAGATATTGATGGATAGTTTATAATTCGAATTGCGAAATAAAGTTATTATTCGAAACATGGTTTAAGATTTTATACTTCGACAGTTATCAGATTTTATTGGTTTTGGCGCTCAAGACGGATACCGAAGGGTTTGAATTTGAATATTCATTCTTATCCAGAAGGACACGTGGAATCTCTTGGATTATCTAAGACATGCCAGCGGAAACGCGACATTAGTTTGTTAGGAGACCGTTAGGGTCGAAGTTCTATAAATTGTAGCTTTTGTGTTTTGGTTTAGTGTGTTTACATCTTTGTACAAAATACTCAAAGTACCAGTGTTCGAGAAAAGAGTTAACGAGAATGTACGTATGATTCACCATATTCTATATTCAATGTCATTTACATTCAACTAAGTTTCTTTACGTTACTTACGTTCTTTACAATTCCCAGTCTAGACTAGTTTATATTTCATTACTTTTATAAAGAAGTTTCACTTCGACATGCGAAGTGATTCCTTTTGTTTAAAGAGATTATCATCAAAACATGATTTCTAAATAATTGAACATAATAGTCTTGAGATCAATCTGATCGATCTCATGAGTAACTGAATCTGTTAAAGGATTTAGAGGATCAACGATTGTTTACCAAATTCCAGGATAAACAGGTAGATAATCATAGTAGCGCAGCTGAAGCATGATGTGGTGCAGTTTGCTATACGGGTGTGACTTGTTATGAGTTAAGGGTTAAACATTAGAAGCCTACGAGAATGATGAAAACCATTGGGAAATTCAGAATGGATGTGATAAGTGAGAGGTTTATATATTATTCGAGTCACCGCCATGTCAATAGATGTATCGAGTTACATGTTCAATTGATAAATTGTAGCATTGTTGTACTAATGTTGTGTGCCAATATGGTCAGTGTTATGGTTATATTGATGTTCATATGATGGTGTTGTTGTTTGATGAAATGATAGAGACAATGGTCTTGTCGTGAAACTCTATGTTCTTAAATTATGTTGTTACCTTTTTGTCGGGGGTTCGAGTTCGAGTAGCTCATGTTCAAGAGTGAACAAGATCCTAGAATGATGAGACAAGGAGTGAATGAACATATGCGCTCATAACTCGGTAGTGTTACATCTTGTTGGATTATTGTGGTTAACAACATGGAGTGTTGATTAGTGATGATCGAAATGTTGCCAAACGTGATGCGATAGTTGGAGAGGAAGATGCGAGAGTCATATCAAGAGTTGTGTACATCAAGCAAATTTTTGAGGATGAAAATTATTTAAATGGGGGAGAGTTGTAATACCCCAAAAATCATAATCAATTATATAATTAGTTATTTGTGATTATTTTGGAATTATTATGATTTATATGATGCATCACGGTGTTTGGTAATGGTATATTGTGGGGTAGTGTTGGAATAATAATATATGAGGAGTATTTGATTAGTTTATAATTATTTAGAATTTAAATAATTATTTGGGATTTATTGGATTTAATAATAATATTTAGAATTATTATTATTAATAAAATAAGGAATAATGGTGTAAAGATAAGAAGGGCTAAATGGCAATGTCACGTGGATTATTGAGGGCAAGATGGTAATTGGTGGAGGTTAAGTGAGGACAAGATGGGTAAATATTAGAGGTCCTATTGTTAAACAAAGAAGAGGAGTGGTTATTTTGTTTTGTACGATCGTGAAAGAATTGGGAGAAGAGCAAAGAGAAAAGCTAGGGCACGAAGGATTTGGAGAAATCACCATAAGAAACGCAAAGAGGAAAGTTGATCATTCAAAATCTAAGATAAGGGGTTTAATCGTGTTTATTATAATCGATCTAAGGTTTAGATAATAGAAGGTTTGTGTTTAGTGTGTTAATTTTGATGAAGTTTGATGAAAATGATGAACAACCATGTGTTGAATGAATGAATAAATGGATCCTTGATGAATGTGTGATATTAGGACCTTTAAATAAGTGTTATAGGCTGTTAAGAATATTGTATAATCATAGTATTTCGAATTCTGAAACCGGGTCTTTTTACGAAATCGAATTTGGAGGTCCGGAAGGCCTCCAACCATGGAAATTCGTAGAAGGAGAAGTGTTGTCTGGTTAGCATCGTCGGGCGATGCAGAGGCGACACAAGTTTTTCCGAGCGACGCAAAGGTTGCGTCGGGCGATGAATGGCAGAAGCGATGCAACATAAATCTTCAAAACATCGTAACTTGAGTTGCAAGAGTCTGTTTGACACACCGCTTGAAGCGTTTGAAAGTTGGCGCGATAAATTATATTATGATTGAACTATATGAGTGTTTTGATGCATGATTCCAATACCTATGTTTTTGTACCCCAAAATTTTCCCTCCCTTTTCTTTAAGACATTCTCTTAGGGTTTTTCAACTATTCAAGGATACCAAAGGCTTATCAGGCTTTAAGACACGTCAATTGATTTCTTTGTTTCATAAAGGATTCAGGTTTACTAATGTGTTAAGAGAGAATCACATTTTTCCTATCCTTTGGTTTTGTACTAGGGTTTTGACTTTTGAAGGTGTGACACCTGTTGAGATCAAGATTCATGTTTTAATGGTAGCATAATATTAAGGTTTACATTTGATTTTATCTTGCATTAAGGTTTTGATTCATGATAAAAGATGTTGAGTTTGAGGACTCTCTGATGATACATTGTTTTCTTGTGAAGAAAGTTAACCGAATTTGGATTTGAGATTGGGGTTTGCTCATATTTTGGTTTGTTTTTGTTGACAATTATCTAAGGCATCATCACTTTGAGTGGGAATTCAAATGTTTTTTTGGAAGGTAGAAGTGATCGAATTCAATCACATGATGGACATCAAGATTTTTTGAGCTCAAATTTAGAAAACAAAATAGTTTTAGACTTAGTGCAAGTGAGCAAGAATTCGATTTTGTTTCTTTTCAACTACAAATATGGAGTTTCTTTTTATCTCAAAGCTTCACTTATTACTTCAAATTCAAGAAACCAAATTACATTATTAATTCTAGTTTCCATATCCATTTGGAATTAAATTAAAAAATAAAGAGTTTTTCAATTTGACATTATTAGATCTTAAAAGACTACAAAGCTTTATACTTGTTCCAAATGTTCTAAAGATTTATCGAATGTATTACAAAAGGAAAGGATTACCAAACGTCATGTTTATTCCAAATTTCGAATCTATTCACAAATCCAAACAGTTCCAAAGAAGTTACAAGTCATACATGTTCAATCACACAATTAAAACACAAATTGCATTTTCCTATTTTGTTCTATACAAAGAAAAGAAAAATTCTTCCATCTTCTTGTTCCTCCTTCAAATACCCTACCATTCTGCAAATCCTTCCTCGTGTCCCATTTGAATACATGAAACAAAAGAAAAAAGTTTGTTAAGCAACTTAAACATGGGCATAAACAAGGAAATTTGCAAAAGCATTGTAAATTCATCATTAGGGTTGGTTTATGGAATCAGAAAAAGGGTGTTTCTTAATCATATTCATGTGCCAAACAGCCTCATACAAAATTGGGTTTAATCATAGGCTTAGGTTTATTTCAAATCACAAAGAAACTTGGCTTACAATAAACAAATGCAAAAAGGTTCAAAACAAAATTTCATCATAAAGCAGCCCAATTACAACAGACACGTGTTCAAAGGGCCAAGAAGCATCACAAATCAGAATTCAAGCCCAACAAAGGCCTCAAACAATATTATTCTATCATTGGCCTAGAAACATGTCTTTTGCAAAACACAATCTAATATTAGTTCACAAAAGACAAAAGACAGATCAAAAGAATCAAATCAGGTTTTCAAAATTCAACATCGTGTTTCACGCAAAAAAGCCTCATATTTGTGTTATTTCAATAAAAAATAAGAACTGTAATGTAAAGTCATAGGCCTAGCTTTGCTACAAATCTCAAAACAAATAAAGTTGTTTGGTTCACAGCAAAAGCAAAACAAGCAACCAGTACACCAAGTAAACAAGCAACCAGTACACCAAGTACACAAGCAACCAGTACAACAAGTACAAAGGCCAACAAGCAAAAATCAGCATTGACATATCAGAAAAAGATGATAAGTCCAACAAAGACAACAAAAGCAAAGTCAAAAATCAGCAATCAAAAGTGACAAGCCTGTTATGCCAACTCCAACAAGTCAAACCCTTCACACGCAAAATCACAGTATAACAAGAAGAACACAGTTCACATTAAGGGAGGACAAAAAAATGAATGTACAAAACCGGGGAGGTGGAACCACAACAACAAATCCATTAATTTTTTTGTAGCAGATATATAGATACAGAACTGAGCCATAACACAACAACATCTTTGTTTCATTTTCCATCACAAAATACATTCACAAAAAATATACAGAAAACAAAACCATAAAAAACCCTTATCTCATCATCTTCAAAAACCAAAACCTTTCAGACAAGAAAAATATATAGAACCGTAACACAACCAAAACCCAAACATTGATTCATCAATTTCGCAAACATCAAACCCTTCAGAAATGAAAAGAAGAATAAAAAGAAATATCTCACCGAAAAACATTCAAAACCATCATCTTCATCATCGCGCATCATTATCATCGTCAGATTCTGTTTTTAAGCACCTAGGGTTTCAACTTTCCCTTTCAAGATCTCCATGAAATCGTTGAGCAATTGTAAAAAATAGCCACAGATTTAGATAGAGGAGAGAAAGACAAACAAAATCTATAAACAAAATTTCAAATCGAAGATTGTTGCAACAGCGTCGCCGTGAGGCCTCATGGCGCCGCCAGGATGTTCTTCATCACCGTCACCATGTTCATATCCAACCGTCATGCCAAATCTTCTTTTAACTTGTTTTTCTTTTTCTTTTTTGTGTTAATGGATGAATAAATAGAGAGAAAGAATAAAGAATAAGAGAGAGAGAGAGAGAGAGAGAGAGAGAGAGAGAGAGAGAGAGAGAGAGAGAGAGAGAGAATAAAGAATAAGAGAAAGGGAGTGAATGTTATAATTAAACGTGAGTTAATTTTCTTTCTTTTGTTATTTAGTTATTTTTGTTTTTTTTGCTGATTGGATTTCAGGTTGGTAGGTGTCACTAATGGGACGGTGACACCCTATTTGTTCTAGTGTGCCTCGCCATCCACGCCTTATCATGTGCCTTCATCTACAATCAGCTGATCATCATCAAACACCTCATAGTTTGCACGACCACCGTGTCCTCTCAAAAGAAGCCACACTGGATCTCGCACAGGGTTTAAACTCTGTTTTGGGCCTCATAAGATTTGTTTTCCATCCCCCCTTTTTTATGTTTCACCACGCAAGCCCATCTTGTTATTTCTTTTTTCTATTTAAAAAAAATTGTTTTGGGCTTTTTACTACATTTAACCTCTTATTTACTTTTCAAACCTCTCAGCACATTTTTTTTCATTTATTTTATATTTTCTATATTTCATTTATTTGTTTATTTTACTTAACCAAAAAATATATTTTCTTAGATAATTAAATTATTAAATATTTTAATTTAAATACTTTCTTTATTCTTTTTAGAACTAGGTTTTATTTATTGTCCATGCTTCAATTTGTTTTTAAAATTAACTTTCAAATTATTTTCTAAATAACTATTTTAGACTTAGGTTTTCTTTTCTTTTCTTAATTTAATTAACTTAGATTTTAGGTTTTGTTTAAGATAAACAATTAGTTTCTTTTGTGATTAAAACTAAGTAATTAGGTTAATATTAAAACTTTTTCATACAAAAACTCAAACAAAAACAATTTTCTTTTCCTTTCACATTACCTTTATACTCTTGTATATTTTATTTTGCAATATTCAATATGGTTGTAATAGTAAATTAGGTTTTAATTTCTTTCATTCCACATTTGTAAATTGTATCTCCATCCCCTAAATGATGTAATAGCATAGAACTTTAAATTTCCATAATTTATCGCTTTTAATATAATTGTTAGTAATTAGGGTTTATATGGAAAGATATAAAATCAACAAGTAGACAACCCTAATTCAAAGACAAAAAAGCATGAAAGACAAACACCTTACACACTTGCACTTTTAGGGTTAACCCACACTTGTTGCCTTATAAGATAAAATAATTATGTCCCTCGAACGTGGGATACTTTAGCAATGACCCTCAAATACAAGATCCTAGTCCCTCGATGACCCTTAAATGTTTCCTTCAGTAAAAGATCTTAGACCCTTACGCCAAATTGCTAAGGTATCCTACAATGTTGCCTTCTATGACTGTATGATGACCCACGCCCGTCTCTTCACATCCAATGATATGGTTGCTTACCAACTAATGGTAAGATAACACTATCTAAAGGAGGAGGAAGAGAACAAATACTTTCTTTTGAGTTGGTAGAACGCCCGTAGTTGCTTGCTCACAAACATTTCAAAACAAAACATCTTTCAAATGCACCAACACTTTCATGAAATATTTTCAAAAGTCAACACTTTGTATACATTCTTATAGAGACGAGAATCATTACAAAGTTCTCCTAAACAAAGACACTTTTCAAAAATACTTTCAAACAAACACAAACACATTTTACAAAGAATTTCAAAGTGAGCTAGCAACCAAGAGCTCGTAGATAACTATGGATGAAAAGGGTGCTAACACCTTCCCTTTTCATAACCTACCCCCTGAACTCAAGAAAATTCTCAAAAGGTATTTCCTGTTCTTTTCACCCTTTCCTTTATTGGATAAAGGAAAAATCGATGGCGGCTCTTGCTATCCGCAACAATTGCGATAGAACTCAAAACACTCAAGTCAGTTCTTTCATCGTATTACAGAACAGGAGACTCTGTTGGGGAATTTGATTCTTAAAAGTGGGGTTACCTTAGAGACTAGATCATATTTAAATGCTTTCATTTGTTCGAATTTTTTGCTTTACATTTTTAGGCCTATGTTTGGGTTTCTTGTATAGATCCTCTACCCGGATCTGGGAACATCATTAGGTAATTAGCAATAGATTATGGAGACTAAATGACATAGACCGATATGGTTGAAACAATGGCTACATTAGTGTGACATATTTGTTGGTACCGGTATCCCTTGTGTTGAATCGAGGAGAATACGGGGCCGCTGTGTGGTGTCATGAAGCACTAACTGACCTTAGAACCTTTAGTTGAACAACTTGGCCATTAGGAAGTAGTGAGATAGTCAGCTTTGGTGTAGAGCTGAAGACTGGTTGATACTCGATTCTACACTCATTGAGATCAGACTTTCGGGATATTTCGTTCGCCAATAAAGAGGCTTGCACTGAAATAATGCCCGATGAAGAAAGATTAATGATATTGAGATTCCCTAGACCATGTTTACTTTCTAGGACAAGTTGAACCAACTAAGACTTCAAGAGGGTACTTACCTATAAACCCCATGCAAGCTTGAACCTAGGGTTACTTGTGTGATTTGTTTGAATTTATGACCTGACAACTTAAACTCCTTGCAGGGTTTGTTTGTATTCAATACCTAACCAAACTTGAATTTCTTGTAGAGCTTATTTGTAGTCACTACCCTACACTTTTGCTTAGTGCATAACATACGCATCATGACATCATACCACTGACCATTTCAAGGATCTCAAGGGCCAGTGATGCAGGTTATCATAAACCAACGGCTAACAAGGGGCAAGGGGATTTATTTTCCTCTAACTCATGATGTCAAAGACCAAAGCAAGTTGTCTTGATTCGAAGTCTATGACCCACTTGACATGGTGAGCTTGATTCTTGTAGAAGGACATTCAACCGATACAAAGTTCTTCAATTAGAGTTGTAGTCAAAGTTAAACTTCTGATATTTTCTTGTGTTTACCCCGTGAGATCCTTAAAAACATCACATCCACATATCATGCATCATGTCATAACAGGTTTTCCCCATACAGGTTTTCTCACCTGCTTACTGTTTATTTCAGTAAAAATGGCTCTCGAACAGACTGTCCAAAATCTCCAGACCCAAAATGATCAGCTTCAAGAATTGTTCTTGAATCTATCCAAGGTACAAGAAGAAGTGAAAGCACTCCTCATTGAGAGCATGACTAAGAAGAACCCTGAAGACAACAAGGATGAATAGATGAAACAATTGCAAGCATAGATATCAACGATGAAAATCCAGATGTTAGGACAAATGACTCTTATCCAAAACTTAGCTCAGGGACAACAAGAGTTGAGAATGTAAAATCAAGCTTCTCAAATGCACTTTTGTTTTGATGAAGACAAACCATGTTGACAAGAAGGCAAAGATTATTGATCAAGCTAAAAGCGTTCGTGGATAAAGTCTTTGGCTCAAGCACTTAGCAAATTTCAAGGTATAATGATAATACTTACTTTGGACTTAAGACATAGATGCTCAATGGTCAAAAGAAATATTTTATCTTATCCAAACTTTTACTCAAGTTTTCTAAGCAAAAATTCAATTTTTACCTGGGTGCAATCGATTGCATGCTTCAATTTTTCAAAACATTTGCTACTGTTTCTAAGTGCAATCGGTTTGCACGTTTATGCAATTGATTGCTCTCAATCAATTTTTTCTACTGACTTCAAGTGCAATCGATTTACACACTTGTGCAATCGATTTCTCACTCAAAATATTTGAATTTCTAGATGTTAAAACCCCGTGCAATCAATTTACACAAGGGTGCAATCGATTGCATGTTGAACGATTTTGAAAAATAGCAACTTTACTCATGCCTATTCATAACACCAATTCCTGAAAACCTTTCACTCAATCTTGGCAATTGTTCATGATTCATTTGCATAATTTTATGTTGTTTCAAAAGGGTGCTATGAACATATAAATACTCATTTTCAAAATAATTTTAAGCACCTCTTCCAATCATATTTTCTGAATTTTCAAAAATCAAACTCAAGCTGTTATACATTTTCATACACAAGATTTCTGCACACTTTCACATATTATCAACCAGAAAACTTTGAGCATTATATATCTTGAGTTACTGTATACTATTATGATTGGAAGAGAAGATCAATTCATTTATTAAATCAGTCAAAGTGATCATTTCTACTCAAACTCACTCAAATAAAATATTGTTATATACTTGCTTATTTTTCAGGATTGTTAAAAATAAGTTCAAGTGGTTTTGTAATGTTGTTTTTCCAGGATTGTTAGATAAAAGTAAAGTCACTTTTAGAGGATTATTCTCATTGTTGACATAGTGAAAATCCAAGAGGATTGTTCTTGGTCCAAGGGGATTGTTCTTGGTTTTGGGTAGTTCTTGTTTAAGTTTGCCACAATAAGGAAATCTCTTTCATGTTGAAAGGGGACTGAAGTACTCTCGGATTGTGAGGGGAACCAGGATATATCGCTTGTGTCTCTTTATTTTTATGAATTTTAGTCTTTTATAAACTCACCATAAACCAGAAAAATAATATCCATCATCACTAAAACCAGAAAAAATTTAAAGTACCTAATTCACCCCCCTCTTAGGCGCACTTCATACTTACAATTGGCATCAAAGCAGGTTATAGGTAACCTGTTCCTAAAAGATCCAGAATGGCTTCCGCAAATCAAAATCCCATTTTTAGATATGGTGGTAGTAACAACAAGCCTCCTCTATTTTATGGTGAATATTTTGACTTCTGGAAAATACGCATGAAGGCACATCTAGAAGCACAAGGAGAAGAAATATGGGATGCCGTCGAGAATGGTCCATTTATTACTATAACGGTAATCAATGGTGTTGGCTCATCAAAGCCTAAAGCTGCATGGGATGAAGATGATAAGAAGAAGGTTCTCTATGATAAAAAGGCAATAAATCTTCTTCAAGGTGCACTTAGCATGGATGAATTCTTCTGTGTCTCAGCATGAAAAACATCAAAAGAAATATGAGATACCTTGGTACAAACTCATGAAGGAACTGTTGAAGTTAAAAGATCAAGACTAAATACTTTGAGTCAAGAATACGAGTTATTTCTAATGCAGCCCGGAGAAACCATCCTTGACTTACAAAAGAGATTTGTGCACTTGACAAATCATCTAAGTGCTCTTGGTAAGACTTTGACGATTGATGAACTAAATTTGAAATTACTTAGGTACTTAACTAGGGAATGGCAACCAAAGGTAACGACAATTTCAGAAAAGAAAGTCTCTCCTCAATGACTTCTGCAACGTTGTTTGGAAAACTTCAAAAATATGAGACGGAACTCAGAAGACTTGAAAAGCATGAAAATCAAGAGAAGAAATCCATGAATATTGCTTTAAAGATAGATTCCAAGGTAGAAATGACAAACCCCATTCTCATGAAAAAAGAAAGAAATAATTTAAGAAAAGGGAAGCTTCCACATCAACACAAGAAGTCACATGTTATGAATGCGGTAAACAAGGTCATATCAAGCCGGATTGTCCAAAACTCTCCAAGAAAGATGGCTACAAAAGCAAAAAGGAATTTAAGAACAAAAAAGCCTATGTTACATGAGAGGTGTGATACGGTGGCAGAACCTACTATTTAATATTGGTTTGCGTTTTTTGTTTGCAAATGTCGCGGTAAGCAAGAGTCGCCACCGACTTTTCTTTTATCCAACAAAGGAAAGGGTGAAAAGAATAGAAAAAGACATTTTTTCGAGATTTTATGAGTAAGGGGGGTATATTATGGAAAGGGAAGGTGTTAGCACCCTTTCCATCCATGGTTTTCCACAGGCTCTTAGGTACTTGCTCATTTTTTAAAACTGTTAGTGTTTGTGTGTTTTAAAAGTTTTTTTGTTTGCTTTATGGTAACTCTTGTATCAGTCCTCAAGAGTGTGATAAAGCGTTTTTGAAAATAGTTTTTGAAAAGTGTGTAAGTGTGAAAAAGTTCAGGTTTGAGCAAGTACTTAAAATTTACCTACCTACTCGAAAAAGGATGTTATTTTCCTCCTTTCCTTTAGATAGTGCTATCCTATTATTAGTGAGTAGGTAGCCCTATCGTCAGATGTTGAGGGACTATCAAAAGGGACGTTTTACAGTCATAAAAGTAACATACGGAACGCTTTAGCAACTTTTGTTTAAGGGACCATGATCTTTATGATGACTTTAGAATCGTGGGTCTTTGCTAAGATATCTCTACGTTCGAGGGACATGACCATTTCCGAGGCAACCAAGTGAGAAGTACCCTAAGGGTGCATATGTGCATATGTGTTAAATTCGGTTATTTATCTTGCATTATTAAGTTTGCTAACGTTTTAATTTTCAGTCTTATCATGCACGCCTAGTTACTAACAGTTAATATTTACATAAATTTAAAGTGAGAAAAATTTAAATCCTAGACTATTACAATGCTTTGGAACAATTACATAAAAAAGTGCAAGAAAATAAAATGCAAAATTTTAAATCTAGACTATTACATTCCATAATCAGTTACATTATTTATATAAAATGCGAGAATAAAAATAACGCGTGCGAAATAAATATTACGTCTAAAAATCCTAAGAAAAATTCTAAGTAAACAAGAAAAATATTTTTAGTTTTATTTTTATTTATTTCAAGAAAAATAATTAAACTAAATCTAAATTTAATTTAAGAAAATAAATATTGAATGAAATTAATCTAATTCTAATATTTTTGCATTTTTTATTAAGAAAACATTTGAAACATAAATTAAATCTTAAATTCTAGTTTATTTTAAAATCAGAAAGTAGTTAAAATTTAATTAATTAATTAATTAAAGAAATTCATTATTTTAATTAAAAAAAAGTCAAAGCCTAATTTTTTTATGATTTTTTTTTATTATTTGCTTAATTAAGTAAAGAAGATAAAAGAAATTAAAACATTACAAAAAAAACTAGATGGACCTGAGATAGTAAAAAAAAGTGGGGGTGTGGTTGTTGAATTTACTGGCCCATGAAGGGAGAGGCCCAAATTTGCTTCTGAATCAAATGTGGATTGGTCTTGATAGCACATGGTGAGCCCGTATATGGAGTGCGCTAGATCTGATCAAATGAACATCTGATGGCACATGGTTGATGGTGTATAATGCACATCTAGCCACGAGGAGCAGCGGATCTGCATGAAACAAGTTAGAAAATATAAAAATGGAGCTTACTGAGGCGTTTTGTGATGTTTCAGGGCTTTGTAATGATTACAAAAGCTTTAGGGAGCCTCCAGGAATGTATTTGAATCTTTTGTTTCGATTGAGAAAGGCGGGAACCTAAAATGCGAATTTACAACTTTGATATTTTTTTGCAAAATTTGTAGAGCTTTTCCAGGCTGTATCTCATGTGTCTTAAAGCTTGCTAATGTGTCCTTTATATAGAGAGGAAGGAGGAGACAAGAGAACAAAGGTAATTACTACCATAAACATGTGTTTTTAAAGCCATGAATGATGTTTTGTAACTTTGCCAAAGACAAGGAATCTTGTCCTTTTTGAATTTGAATGAATGTGGACATTGCTTACACGAAATTTTATGGGCCTAGGTTGTCCAAAAGATCAACCCAAAGCTCAAAATCCATTTCCAATTATTTTATACATTTTATTTTATATTTATTTGAAATAAATTAAAATAAATATGAATAGAATAGTTAACAAAGGAAAGGCATGTCAAGAATAGTTTTAGAGGTCCTTCATAGGCTTAGGAAGATGTTTGAAGTCCAAGAAATTAAGTCATTAACCTAAAACTTCAAGTTTGCTCAATGCATATTTCTTAAAATTTCCCAAATTTTCCAAACTTGGGCAAGCCATAACTTGCTCAATTTTTATCTCACGATGATGATATTAGACTTTTTGGAAAGTCCAAGATGTCTAATTCAATCACTCTTTTTATCAATTTTGAATTTGAAGAGGTTATCTTAATGTTAAAGGTCTTGGAAAAAAGTGGCTTTTGTTGACTTTCTGAAAATGACTTGTAATGTATGAACTTGTATCTTTCAAATGGTGCATTTCTTGAACTTGAAGGATGAAGAAAAGTTGTGGGGAATTGGATTCTCTTCAAAATGGGCTTTGGTTGGAAAATTTCTGATAAAGTATGAGAATGTTATGCTTGGTCAAAGTTCAATTGACTTTTCCTATCGAAACCCTAATTTTCCATTTTTGACTTTTGATGAATTAGGAGAATTTCTTGAGGAATCATGATCAAACCTTGATCAAATGATGGATATCACTTCAAAATGTTGATGTTGACCAAAAATCTTGAAGTTAGACTGTACATGGGCCACAATTGACTTTTGACCTAGCACAATTGATTTTCCAATACTTGAGCAATTGACTGAGCAAACTTATTGTGCAAGGCATGCAATTTGGCATAGATAATCTTGAAGACATATTAAGACAATGGATAACATTTGGGATCCTTGGAGCTCAACCATCTTGATGAAAATTGAAACCCTAGTTGGGGGTTCATTGCCTTAGGAGGAGAATTTTTCTGGTCAATTCTTAGTCATCCTAGGGCAAGTTAGGGACCTCAATGGGTATGACTTGTATGAAAATGGGAGGGAAAATTTTGGGGTACAACATCTGCCCCTGTTCAATCTTCCTAAAACTGAAGATTTAGATTGGCTTGTTTGCCTTTCCTGATCTGAAGGTGGAAGATGATTGAACACTAGAGTGCTCATAAATTTGCACTCCCCCGAAGTGAGACTGCTGGTGAATAATATTGGGAATGGGCTTACAGTTGCCATTTGGAAAAGATGACAGAAGACTGTCGAAGATGGGCTTAAAGATTCCATCTCAGGAATATGACAGAGAGTCGTCAGAGATGGGATTAAAGATGCCATCCAAAATAGATGTTGACTTTGTAAGGATTCTCTTTATGGGGATCCCCATTCCTGCTGTCTGAGGAGGAGTCTGATGGGGAATGTTGGTCTCTATCTTGGGAAATAGAGTTTAGGACCTTCGGTTGTCCATTACTCTACTAGGGAGTCATCTCTTGACTGAAGAGACGGAAGTGAACTGCTATCTGGTCAGGATTCAGGATTCATAGTGACTTACTGAGGATGATAAGGCTGACTGCTATCTGGTTGTATTCCCGGCTTCACAGTGAATTATTAGGGAAATGAGATTAAATTGTTAAGAATCAATAACAAATCAATGGTCGATTCAAACTGAACCAACGAAGGTCATGATTTATCTTTGACTGGATAAGAAACAGAAAAATATTAGTGTCGATTTAACTGAACCAGTAAAGGTCTTGAATTATCTTCAACTGGAATAGAAATCAGAGAAATCTTAGTGTCGATCTGACTGAACCATAGGAAAATCTTAAATTAACATTGACTGGATAAGAATAAGAAAAATCTTAGTGTCGATTTAACTGAACCAGAAAAAAGTCTTGAATTATCTTCAACTGGAATAGAAATCATAGAGATCTTAGTGTCGATCTGACTGAACAAGAGAAGGTCTTGAACTAACTTTGACTAGAATGGAAATTAGAAGAATCTTAGGATCGATTCAACTGAACTAGACAAAAGTCTTGGAATATATTCAACTGTAATAGGAATCAGAGAGATCTTAGTGGCGATTTGAATGAACCAGAGAAGGTTTTGATTTATCTTCGACTGGATAGGAATCAGAAAAATATTAGGATCGATTCAACTGAACCAGAAAAAAGTCTTGAATTAACTTCGATTGGATAAGAATCAGAAAAATCTTAGTGTCGATTTAACTGAACCAGAAAAAAGTCTTGGATCATCTTCAACTGGAATAGGAATCAGAGACATCTTAGTGTCGATCTGACTGAACTAGAGAAGGTCTTTGATTAACTTTGATTGGAATGGAAATCATAAGAATCTTAGGATCAATTCAACTGAACCATACAAAAGTCTTGGAATATCTTCAACTAGAATAGGAATCAGAGAGATCTTAGTGTCAATCTAACTGAACCAGAGAAGGTCTTGTGAGGACATCTTTCTGAGGAAATTGCTGAAATAGCCCTTCATCAGACATAGCTTTTGAGAAGACTACCAGGTCACATAAGTAGCAGTGCTTGTTGATTTGAACTTTCCGTGAAAAAGGTAAAGAGTTAGTCATATGCAATGTCATGATGTATGAAATGCATTGTGATGATGTTCTCAAAATAAATGAGATTGTGCTGCATGCGATGTGTATGCGCATGCCATGATGTATGAATATGGGATGCTATTGCGATATATCTTAGTCGGGAAAAGTAAATCCCGGACTGCTGCTGAAGAGTATTGGGATGCTGAGTCCTTCATTTCTGCTGAGGATGATGAATGAAGATGATTTGCCGGGGATTTCCTCTTTCTGTCTAAGGATATTTTGTATGGGATTGACTCTGCTTGAGAATAAACTCCACGGAGGGAGATGATGCTTTGTTATAAGTTTTTACTGCTAAAGACATAAACTCTGTTGGGGAATAAGCTTCCATAGTTAAAGAAATAAAATCTACCCGGGAGGAGGTTTTATGAACTGTTTAAGATTATAAAGCTCGGCTGGGGAACACGGATTTCAGCTGGAGCAGGTAATTCCTGCTTGGGGAGGAAGGAGACCAGAACTTTGTTGTTTCTGCTCTGTGGGGAACATAGATGTCATGGGGTCGTATGTAATGGTGACTTTGTCTCAAACTATCCCTGCCCTTGTACCATGCCGGAAAGAGTAACTGTCCGGACTGCAAATTGTTTTGTAGACTTTGCCCCATCTCTTAAAGTCATTAGCAACTGTCTTTCTATTTTTTATGCAAGTATTTGTGAACAGTGATCATATTTAAATGCATATGTAAAAAATAAGTCATTGGACGTTTTTGCAAAACAAAACAGAAAAAGAAAAACAAATAGTTTTGTAATTTCAAGGAATGATTTGTATTGATTTTTTTGAAGTTCGCCTATAACAAGCATTTTGTACAAAGAGACTGACGTTCTAGTAGGAGAACACCGTCGGGAGAAATGAAAATTACACAAAATAGTGTACAAAGAGAAACCAGTTATGTGTAACAATCCCATTAAGTTTCAATTCTGCTATTGCCCCTATGTCTTTGAGCGTCTCATCACTTTGCTACTCGTCCGAAGCTGACTGGATTGATCGGTATCGTTTGAGTCTTGGTAGTTGATACTGAGGTCTGATTGCAAGGTGATCCAATGGGACATAGTTGTACGCTTCAAATACCTAACTTTTTCCTGGACCTCTCTTTCAGGTTTTCAGTCCACCGGGATACCCTTTTTTGCAGGTTTTCGACTTGTCAGGTGTACATATTTTTTTGTATTTATCCCTAATTTTTGCCCGAACCCTTTTGGTTCACCGGGATGCCCTTATTTTTTCCTAGGCCAATCAACATAGCGAGTCTTTATTCACGTGTAATATTTTTTCACTATGTCCGCATTCACAGGGTGAGGAAGGTCGTCATCATCCACGGTGGTTAGAATCATGGCTCCACCAAAAAATATGCTTTTGATCCCAAATGACCCTTTGTACGTGGGAATCCATTTGCCCCTGGGATCACCTTGTGGCAGTATGATGCAATTGATTACCAGATTACCCACTTGATACACTTGACGTCTGACCTTTTTGTTAAATGCCTTGATCATCTGTTTTTGATACATTTGACCATGACAGACAGCAGTAACTCTTTTCTCATCAATCAGATTCAGTTGATCAAGTCGAGTCTGGATCCAATCATCTTTGTTCAAGCCTGCATCCTTCATGATCCTTAAAGAAGGGTTCTGGACCTCAATGGGCAGACAACCTCCATACCATATACCAGAGAATAGGGTGTTTCCCCTGTTGACGTTCGTGCTGAGGTGCGGTAACCATGAAGAGAAAATGGTAACATCTCATTCCAGTATTTGTATGTCACCGTCATATTCTGTATTATTTTCTTAATATTCTTGTTAGCAGCCTCCACATCGCCATTCATCTTTGGCCGGTAAGGGGAAGAATTATGATGCTAGATCTTGAATTGTTTATAGAGCTTGGTGATCATTGTATTGTTGAGATTTGTACCATTGTCAGTGATGATTCTCTCTGGCACACCATACCGACAAATCAGGTTATGTTTGATAAACCACGCCACAATATTCTTGGTAACAGTCGCAAAAGAGGCAGCCTCAACCCACTTCGTGAAGTAATCAATGGCCACTAGGATGAAGTGATTCCCATTAGAAGCGATAGGTTTGATCTCTCCGATCATGTCAATGACCCATATTGCAAAGGGCCAGGGAGCCGTCAATACATTCAAAGGAACCGCAGGTACATATACTTTATCAACATAGATCTGGCATTTGTGACAAGTTCAGGAATGTTGATAATAGTCTACTTCTATGGTGGACCAATAGTATCCTGCTCGTAGGATCTTTTTAGCCATGGTGTGTCCACTAGAGTGGGTGCCAAAGGTACCTTTGTGTAAATCTGCCATAATCCTCTCTGCTTCTCTCTTGTCTACACACCAATGTAAAGTAGAGTCATGATTGCACTTGTGGAGGATTCCATTACTGAGGAAGAACTTTGCGGAGAACCTTCTCAGAAAATTCTTATCATTGACAGACGCCCCTTCAGGATATTCTTGGGCCTCGAGATACCTCTTCACTTCATGGAACCAAGGTTTGTCTGCTACTTCTTCAGTGTCAATCTCATAGCAGTATGCTGGTTCATCCAACCTCTCAATAGTGATCTGAGGATCCTCGTTGTCCCACTTGACCTTGAACGTAGATGACATAGTAGCTAGCGCGTCCGCTAACTAATTCTCTTCTCGTGGGAAATGTTCAAAGGTGACCTCTTCAAAGTGTGGAAGCAATGTCAGCACATGTTCTTTATAAGGGATGATATTCGGGTGCTTAGTGTCCCACTCCCCTTTGATTTGACTTATTACCAAGGCTGAATCCTCGAAAACGCTCAAGAACTTGATCCTCAGATCAATAGAAGCTTTGAGACCTATGATGCATGCTTCATACTCCACCATGTTGTTGGTACAGTTGAAACATAATCTGGCCATGAAAGGAGTATGACAACCTCCGAGAGATATAATTGCAGCACCGATGCCATTGCCGAGTGCGTTGGAAGCTCTATCAAAAACCATAGTCCATCGCGATCCTTCCTCAGTTCCTTCATCCGGTCCAGGTTCTTCACAGTCATTCACTAACATAATGTTCTCATACGGGAACTCAAAATTCATGGACTGGTAGTCATCCACAGCCTGATGAGCTAAATGATCATCTAGTACACTTCCCTTGATTGCTTTTTGGGTCGTGTATTGCATATCGTATCCGGTCAAGATCATTTTCCATCTTTCTATTCTTCCGGAGAGAGTGGGCTTCTCGAAGATGTACTTGATCAAATCCATCTTAGATATCAATAGAGTAGTGTGGGTTAACATATACTGTCTCAGTCAGCGAGTAGCCCATGTCAAAGCGCATCAAGTTTTCTCGAGCTGTGAGTATCTTATTTCACAGTCGGTAAACTTTTTGCTAAGGTAGTATATTGCATGCTCTTTTCGACCGGACTCGTCATGCTGCCCCAACACACACCCCATTGAATTATCTAACACTGTTAAGTACATTATCAAGGGTCTTCCTTTAATTGGAAGCATTAGAATTGGAGGCTCTTGAAGGTATTCCTTGATTCTCTCGAAGGAGGTCTGACATTCGTCATTCCACTTTACCACTTGATCTTTCTTCAAGAGTTTGAAGATTGGCTCACAAGTAGCAGTTAAAAGGGAAATGAACCTGATAATGTAATTTAGGCGTCCTAAGAAGCCTCTGACCTCCTTCTCAGTGCGAGGAACCGACATTTCTTGTATAGCCTTCACTTTTATAGGGTCTACCTGAATGCCCTTATCACTGACAATGAAACCTAGCAGTTTACTAGACCTTACCCCGAAGGTGCACTTGTTCGAATATAACCTCAGCTTGTACGTCTTCAACCTATGAAACAACTTCTGTAGATGGTCAAGGTGTTCTTCCTCAGTTTGATACCTGGCTATCATGTCATCAACATAGACCTCTATCTCATGGTGAATCATGTCATGAAACAAAGCTACCATGGCTCTTTGATAGGTTGCCCCTGTGTGTTTTAACCCAAACAACATCACTCTGTAGCAGAAAGTGCCCCATTGTGTGATGAAGGTTGTCTTCTCTATGTCTTCGGGTGCCATCTTGATCTGATTGTAACCAGAGAAACCGTCCATGAAGGAAAAGATCTTATGTTGCACGGTGTTGTCAACCAGAACGTCAATGTGGGGAAGCGGAAAGTCATCCTTGGGGCGTGCCCTGTTCAAATATATGTAGTCCATACACATCCGTACCTTGCCGTCTTTTTTAGGCACAGGGACCATATTAGAAACCCATTAGGGATAAGAGGTGATAGCTAGGAACCCAGTGTTGAACTGTTTCATAACTTCTGCTTTGATCTTCTTTGACATTTTAGGGCGCGTACGACGAACCTTCTGCTTTACCGGAGGACAATCATTTTTATTTGGCAGACGATTGACCATAATATCCGCGTCTAGTCTCGGTATGTCTTCATATGACCAGACAAAGATCTCAACATAATCATGCAACATCTGAATCAAACGCTATTTGACAATAAGCTCCAAATTTGTACCTATCTTGACCTCTTTTCTGTTCTCTTATGTGCCCAAGTTTACTGTCACAACTGGATCTTCATGAGGCTGTATAGCCCTTTCTTCTTGCTATAACAGTCTGGCAAGTTCTCCGGGTACCTCACAATCTTCCTCGCCTTCGTCCTCGGCTTGGTTGATCGTATTTTCAAAGTCATAACCGGCAATAGCAGAACTGTTATCAATGGGACCCAGAGTGGATATAGATCTGCAGTTTGATATGTGGGTGTGTATAAGAGCATAACTTTATATACAAAGTAAAAAGCAAAAAAGAAAAATAGAGAATGCAAAATTTGTATGCATAAACGTCCAATGCTTTATTAATGCCATATGAAATTGAAACATGATAACCCTCACAAATAAACCATTATGCCACGGGTAAGACACATGGCCAAAAAGTTTATATTGTTTATTACATATCCAAAAACAAGAAAGAAAATTACTTATGAATAAAAGTAATTGGTACAAAGTCTTTTGCCGTCCAGTTACTGGGTCCACCGTTGGTAGTAGGGAAGATCCATCCATCCATGTCATAGCTATTGTCAGCATATTCTGTGACGAAGACAACATCAATAACATTGACTCCCGGGCCATTCTTGGGCATGGGTGCAGTTATGACGTTGGGAGTTTCCGGAGCATCGAATTCAATCTCCTTTGCCTCGATCAGATCCTGCACCTTGTTCTTCAAGGCCCATCAATCGTTAGTGTGATTCCCCGGAGTCTCAGAATGGTAGGCGCATCGGGCATTTGGATTGTAGCGGGGAGAGGCAATATTAGGATTCTTTGGAGCTTCCTTCAAAGTTGCCATATTAGGCTTCAGTAATTGGGGCAAGACTTGAGACGGAGTCATATTTATCTGGGTAAACTATCTTACCGGCCTTTCTGCTCTAGGTTTATTGTTCCTTTGTTGAGTAGGTGTAGGTTTAGAGATCATAACAGCCCCTACCACTGGACGACATTTAGTTCTGTCCCGATTCCTTTGGCTGTAAGTGGAATTGACTTCCTTCTTCCCAGAAATTGGCTTCCTTAATGTACTGGAGGATGCATCCTTTTGGATCTTACCATTCTTAATCCCAGCTTCCACTCTTTCTCCTGTCAAAATCAATTCGGTGAAGCCGGTTGAGGAACTTCCGACCAGGTGATTGAAAACCGGACCAGATAGGGTACCCAAAAACATATCCACTAGATCCCTATCAGACAGGGGGGTTGGACTCTTCCTGCTAAGTCCCTCCACTTCTGAGCATAGTCTTTAAATCCCTCGCTCGAACCCATAGACATACTTTGGAGTTGTGTACAGGTTGGAGCAAGGTCTGCATTATACTGATACTGCTTGTAGAAGGCAGCAACCAGGTCTTCCCAATCATGAATGTTGGTCCTTTGCAGCTAGTAGAACCACTCTAATTGAGTTTCGAATAGACTATCTTGAAAGAACTGGACCCATAAGTCCTTGTCAGCTGTGTGAGGATGAATCTTCCTCACATAAGATCAGAGGCGCATCTTGGAACATGAAACCCCATCATATTTGGCGAACACCGGCACCTTAAACTTTTGCAGGATGACAAACCCAAAGACCAAACCCAGCTCTTTAAAATCCAGACCCGGTACCTTCCAGACCTCCATTGCGTTCAGACGATCTTCCAACTGTTTGTATTTTTCATCAGCAGGAGGATACTGCTCCTCATCATAGTCAGATTCATCATCAGATTCTTTTGGACTGGAGTCTTCCTCTCTTGTTTCCTCTTCTTGACTGCCTCCTTCCTTTGATGAAGTTATTAGTTCAGAGGCTCGTTCCACTGGTCCTCATATCCTTCTTCCTAGATTCACTAACCCAGTTGGCTTCTTTGGTTTCTTCTTTTCTTTAACAAGCAGGGCTTTCAGTTCTTCTTGCCCCTTGTTCAGAGCCATGATCATATGTTGAAACTGAGCATTTTGAGTTTGTAGATCCTTCATTGTTTGTTCTAGATCCATTGCTGAAATAAATAGCGGGGAAGATGAGAAACCTACTATGAAACATGTTTATGCAATGATATGTATGATATATGTATGCAATGTTTTCAAGGATATCGCTGGGTAAACAAGAAATGTCAAAAGTTGAAATTTGAAGCTTTGATTGAAGAACTTTGTATCATTGAGTGACCTTCTACGAGAGTCAAGCTCACCATATCAAGTGGGTCGTAGCCCCTGACCCAAGTTGTTGAGTTTTGATCTTCTGACGACATTGGCTAGAGGAAAATAAATCCCCTTTGCCCCTTGCTAGACGTCTGATTTACCATAACCTGCATCACAAACCCTTGAGATCCTCGAAATGGTTAAGGAAATGTTGTGGTATGATGTTATGATGTGTATGATTATGCTAAGAAATCATATATATATATATATATATATATATATATATATATATATATATATATATATATATATATATATATATATATAGCAAGCAAATCACATAAAAGACCTTAAGTTTAAGGCTTGCATGAGTTTTAAGGTAGTACCCTCTTGAAGTTTGATTGGTTCATCCTGTCTTATAAATAGTAACCAGGTTCTAAGGGATCTCAATATCACTGATTTTTCCCACAAGCTTCGTTCGATAGGCGACTGACTCGCAACCAAACAAAACTCAGGAGTCAAATCTCAATGAGTGTAGCATCGAGTATCTGCCGACTTTGGGAATATACTAAAGACGGTCATCTCACTATGTCCTAATGGCCAAGTTGTTCATTTAAAGGTTCTAAGGTAAGTTGACGCTTTATAACACCACGCAGCGGCCCCGTATTCTCCTTGATTAACTCAAGGGCTAACGGTACCAACTAAAGTGTCGCATCAACATAGCCATCGCTTCAACCGTTTCGGTATACCCCGCACAGTTTCCACGATCTATTGCTACTTACCTAACAAGTTTCCCCAGATCCAGGTGTAGGATCTATAGTAACCCAAATAATCCCTTAAAAGTAAAGCAAACAAACAAGCAAACAATTTAGAAATGATCTAGACCCTAAGGTAAACCCCATTTTATCTTTCTCCCCAGCAGAGTTGCCAGTTCTGTGATACGGTGGCGGAATCGATTATTTAATACTGGTTTGCATTTTTTGTTTGCAAATGTCGCAGTAAGCAAGAGTCGCCACCGACTTTTCTTTTATCCAACAAAGGAAAGGGTGAAAAGAACAGAAAAAAACCTTTTTTCGAGATTTTGAGTAAGGGGGTAGATTATGGAAAATGAAGGTGTTAGCACCCTTTCCATCCGTGGTTTTCCACGGGCTCTTAGGTACTTGCTCATTTTTGAAAACTGTTTGTGTTTGTGTGTTTTAAACGTTTTTTGTTTGCTTTATGGTAACTCTTGTATCAGTCCTCAAGAGTGTGATAAAGCGTTTTTGAAAATAGTTTTTGAAAAGTTGTTAAGTGTGAAAAAGTCCAGGTTTGAGCAATTACTTAAAAGTTACCTACCTACTCGAAAAATGATGTTCTATTCCTCCTTTCCTTTAGATAGTTCTATCCTACTATTAGTGAGTAGGTAGCCCTATCGTCAGATGTTAAGGGACTATCGAAAGAGACGTTTTACAGTCATAAAGGCAACATACAGAGACGCTTTAGCAACTTTTGTTTAAGGGACCATGATCTTTATGATAACTTTAGAATCGTGGGTCTTTGCTAAGATATCCCTACGTTCGAGATACATGACCATTTCCGAGGCAACCAAGTGAGGATTACCCTAAAGGTGCATATGTGCATATGTGTTAAATTTGGTTATTTATCTTGCATTATTAAGTTTGCTAACATTTTAATTTTCAGTCTTATCATGCACGCCTAGTTACTAACAGTTAATATTTACAGAAATTTAAAGTGAGAAAATTTAAATCATAGACTATTACAATGCTTTGGGACAATTACATATAAAAGTGCAAGAAAATAAAATGTAGAATTTTAAATCTAGACTATTACATCCCATAATCAGTTACATTATTTATATAAAATGCGAGAATAAAAATAACGTGCGTGAAATAAATATTACGTCTAAAAATCCTAAGAAAAATTCTAAGTAAACAAGAAAAATCTTTTTGGTTTTATTTTTATTTATTTCAAGAAAAATAATTAAAGTAAATATAAATTTAATTTAAGAAAATAAATATTCAATGAAATTAATCTAATTCTAATATTTTTGCATTTTTTGTTAAGAAAACATTTGAAACATAAATTAAATCCTAAATTCTAGTTCATTTTAAAATAAGAAAGTAGTTAAAATTTAATTAATTAATTAATTAAAGCAATTCATTATTTTAATTTAAAAAAATTCTAAGCCTAATTTTTGTGTGAGTTTTTTTTATATTATTTGCTTAATTAATAAAGAAGATAAAAGAAATTAAAACATTACAAAAAAACCTAGATGTGCCTGAGATAATAAAAAAAAAGTGGGGGTGTGGTTGTTTAATTCGCTGGCCCATGAAGGGAGAGGCCCAGATTTGCTTCTGGATCCAATGTGGATTGGTCTTGATGGCACATGGTGAGCCTGCATATGGAGTGTGCTAGATCTGATCAGATGGACATTTGATGACACATGTTTGATGGTGTATAATGCACATCTAGCCACGAGGAGCACCGGATTTGCATGAAACAAGTTAGAAAATATAAAAATGGAGCTTACTGAGGCGTTTTGTGATGTTTCAGAGCTTGGTAATGATTGCAAAAGCTTCAGGGAGCCTTCAGGAATGTATTTGGATCTTTTGTTTAGACTGAGAAAGGCTGGAACCTAAAATGCAAATTTTACAACTTTGATATTTTTTTTGCAAAATTTGTAGAGCTTTTCCAGGTTGTATCTCATGTGTCTTGAAGCTTGCTAATGTGTCCTTTATATAGAGAGGAGGGAGGAGATAAGAGAACAAAGGTAATAACAACCATAAACATGTGTTTTTAAAGCCATGAATGATGTTTTATAACTTTGCCAAAGACATGGAATCTTGTCCTTTTTGAATTTGAATGAATGTGGACATTTCTTGCACGAAATTTTATGGGCCTAGGTTGTCCAAAACATCAACCACTACGCCAAAAATAAGTTTTAGCAGCACATAAAAGAAAGCACTTTTGGAAAAAAGCGCTGTTGTAGGTTTTAAAAAAAAATCGCTTAAAAAAGCGCTTTCAAAGGGTGCCTTAAGAAAGCGTTTTTCAAAAGCGCTTCTAAAGGTCACCCTTAGAAAGCGCTTTTTGGGAAGCGCTGCTAAAGCTGGCCTTTCAGAGGGTACCTTAAGAAAGCCCTTTTCAAAAGCACTGCTAAAGGTCAGCCTTAGAAAGCGCTTTTCCAAAGCGCTGCTAAAGCTGGCCTTTAGAAAGCGCTTTTAAAAGCGCTGCTATAGGATATGCTACGAAAGCGCTTTTTGATGTAAAAGTGCTGTTATAGATGACCTTTAGAAAGCGCTTTTAAAAGCTCTTTCGTAGGTAGTTTTATAATAAATATCAAAACACAATTCGTATCACTTTTCTATTCTCAGTCAGATTTTCTTCACGAAAAAACCCTAAACCAGAGCTTCTACGGCGGTCAACGGCGCTCCACTTCTCCGGCCAACTGCAATTCGTATCAGGTTTCATTTTTTTCCTCATCTCGTATGTGTTTGTCTGGTTTTCGTGTGCTTTTGTTTGGTTAATGATTTTGAGCAAGCATGGTTTCTATTGTCATAGAAGTTATTTAGAAGTTGTGCATAGAAGTAACATGCTAAGAGAGAAATAATGGAGAGTAACATGCTAAGAGAGAAATAATGGAGAGTGTCACACATAATGGAGAGTGTCTTTGTTTACGTTTAATTATGTCATGGGTGTTTGGTTTGTTGTGTTTTATTGGTTCTTTCATGTACAGAGAACATGACTTCTTTAGAGGCATTGAAATAATACTTTGATATTATTGTGAACCAGAAAAAAATGCTTAATTAATTATATAGACTTACATTAACATGTTGTGCATTGGTAAAACAAGCTAAGAGAGAAATAATAGAGAGCGTAACAAAATATTTAATAAAGGTAGCCATATTGTTAACTCTATTAATATATTGTTTTTTTCGTGTGCTTTTTATGATTGATTTTGAGCAATGATGGTTTCTTGTTTATGTGTTCTACTCGTCTCTTTTCTTGGTAGGAATGTATTATACTTGTGTACTAAAGTAGTTGATAGAATAAAATGAATTTAGTGAAAAGTTTTTAGTATTGGTTTTTTTATATGGTTGTGCAAGAGCAAGTGCAAGTTTTGAGTATTGGTTTTGTTTTCGAATTTATCATTTAGCTCAGATTGACTCAGAAACCGTAAACCATGGATAATACATGGATTTATTCCAATCGATTATCGAAAGAGTACGAGAACGGGGTATCGGAATTCGTTAAGTTTGATGTTGCGCACGACGAAGACCCCATCCGAATGACATGTCCTTGTTTGTGTTGCTGTTATGGGAATCAGGTTAACGCGGTTCAGTTGGCATCGCATTTAATACGGTATGGAATTGATAGAAGTTATACATGTTGGAATATGCATGGTGAGAAAAGTGACAGGAATGATGAATCGGGGGATAATAGGACCTATACTTCAAACGACAATGGCACAAATACATACGATTATGATCGAGTTGAAGAGATTGCAGAAGCCCTTGAAGAAGATCTTAATGATTGTCTCAAAATGTTTGAGAGGTTGGTAAGCGATGCAGAGAAACCGTTGTATAATGGTTGTACAAAATTCACAAGATTGTCTGCGGTATTAAAGTTGTACAACTTAAAGGCGGGCAATGGATGGTCGGATAAAAGTTTCACAGAGTTATTAGCCCTTATGAAAGATATGCTACCAGAGGATAATGTTCTCCCCAATCGAACGTATGAGGCCAAAAATATGTTGTACTCTATTGGCATGAGCTATGACAAGATACATGCTTGTCCAAAAGATTGCGTTTTGTTTCGAAACGAGTATGCATCGTTAAATGAGTGTCCTAAATGCGGTGCCCCTCGATATAAGAAAAAGTTGTCTCTGGCAAAAGTCTTATGGTATTTTCCTATAATTCCGAGATTTAGACGGATGTATCGTAGTGAAACCGATTCAAGACACTTAACTTGGCATGCAGATGAAAGAATTGTTGATGGAAAGTTTCGACATCCAGCAGATTCACCACAGTGGATGAAAATTGATAATGATTATCCTGAATTTGGAAAAGAAGCAAGAAACCTTCGCTTTGCATTGTCTACTGATGGAATGAACCCACATGGTATTCAAAGTATCTCGCATATCACATGGCTTGTGATTCTTATGATTTATAACCTACCTCTGTGGCTATGTATGAAGCGTAAGTACATGATGTTATCTATGTTAATTTCTGGGCCTAAACAACCAGGAAATGACATAGACGTATATTTGGAACCTTTAATCAAAGATTTGAAGATTTTGTGGGAGAACGGTGTGGAGGTTTATGATGGGTATAGGAAAGAAAGTTTCAACTTGAGGGAGATGTTGTTTGGAACAATTAACGATTTTCCAGCCTACGGAAATCTATCCGGGTATAGCATTAAAGGTGAAAAAGCGTGTCCTATCTGTCAAGATGGAACCGATACGATGCGATTGAAACTTTGTCAGAAGAATGTCTTTCTCGGTCATCGTAGATTCTTAAATTCTAAACATCAATATCGTGGATGGAGAAAAGCATTCAACGGAGATACCGAACAACGTAGAGCTCCGCCTGGATTGACAGGTGATCAAATATTTGAAAAGGTGAAAGATGTGAGTATTCAGTTTGGCAAGCCTTTTGCACATAAAGTTGTCACAGGTGGGTGGAAGAAGAGGTCGATTTTTTTTTGAATTGCCATATTGGAAATCTTTGTACGTAAGACATTTTCTTGATGTTATGCATATTGAAAAAAATGTATTTGACAGTGTTATTGGTACGTTACTCAATATAAAAGGGAAGTCTAAGGATGGACTTAAAGCAAGGGAGGACATGGTAGAGATGGGAATAAGAACTGAATTGGGACCTGTGAAAAAAGGAAGACGAACATATCTACCACCTGCTGTTTACACTCTATCCAGAAAGGAGAAAAAAATATTGTGTAAGTTCCTAAGTGAGGTTAAAGTTCCAGAAAGCTACTCATCAGATATTAGAAGACTTGTGTCTATGCAAGACCTCAAGTTAAAGAGTTTAAAGACGCATGATTGCCATGTTATAATGGAACATTTTCTACCGATAGGTATACGTTCTATTCTTCCAGAAAAAGTAAGAAGCGCAATAACTAAACTGTGTTTTTTCTTCAAGTCAATTTGCAGCAAGGTGATCGATCCTGAGATCTTACTAACATTGCAAAAATAAATAGTTGTTACTTTGTGTGATCTTGAAATGTATTTCCCTCCCTCGTTTTTTGACATAATGGTTCATCTTGTCGTTCATCTTGTCAAAGAGACACAACTGTGCGGACCAGCTTATATGAGATGGATGTACCCTACTGAATGTTATATGAAAATATTAAAAGGGTATGTGAAAAACCGAAGTCGACCAGAGGGTTGTATTGCTGAACGATATATTGTTGAAGAAGCGGTTGAGTTTTGTACTGAATATCTGTCAAATGTTCAATCAATTGGACTCCACAAATCTCATGTTGTTGAAAAAAAAGAAGGTAAGAAGCTAATTGGAAATAAAGTTGTGACAGTATCAATGGTCGAACGGGATCAAGTGCATTTGTATGTTCTGCATAATGAGCTTGAAGTTGAGTCGTATGTTGAAATGCACAAGGGTGTTCTTCGAGGTTTAAATCCGAATAGAAATGAGAATTGGATTGTACGAGAGCACAATCGAAGTTTCATACCATGGTTTAAGGAACACATTTATTCAAAGTATCGTTCAGATCCTGCTTCAGTAACAGAAAGATTGAGATGTTTAGCATACGGTCCAAGTTTAGTTGTGTTTTCTTATAGCGCATATGCAATTAATGGATACACATTTTATTCCAAAGAACATGATGACAAAAGTACTATGCAAAATAGTGGTGTCACCCTGATCGCTGAAGCAATGCATATATCAAGTGTGAAGGACTTAAACCCAAAATTTGCAAATTTGTCATATTTTGGGGTTATCGAGCGCATTTGGGTGTTTGATTACGAGAAGTTTTAGATTCCTATATTTGGTTGCAAGTGGGTTGAAAATAATAATGGCATACGAATGGATAAGTCAGGTTTTTTGCAAGTGGATCTTAATAGGGTGGGGTACAAAGATGAGCCTTTCATTCTAGCCTCTCAAGCTAAACAAGTGTTCTATGTCAATGATCCGACAAGTACGAAATGGTCTATAGTGCTATTATCTAACAAAGTAATTTATGAAAGCATTGGAGATCAAAGTGATATTGGTGTTGACATTGAATCTTTAACCATAACTGATCAAAATGATAATGAATCATGTATTAGAAATGATCATAATGAGGGTATTTGGATCAATCCAACTGTCCGCGTTGTTAAGAGACGAGTAGAACACATTCCTACCAAGAAAAGAAAGAGACCTTAGTGAAAAAGGTAATAGTATATATAATTATAACCTATATCATTCAATAAAATTTAATTTGTCATTTCATTTTTATTTGTCATTTCATTTTTATTTGTCATTTCATTTTTATTTGTCATTTCATTTTTATATTTGTCATTTCATTTTTATTTTTTTTCATTATTATAGGTAAAATGGCTAGTAATCAAGAAAACTCACAAGATGCAAATGCTTTTGAAAATGCTCCAGAAAATACTTCAGAAAAAGATATTACACGAGGTATAACTATTATGAGGGAAATCATCCGTGATAGAGATAGAGGAGTAACATATAATGTAGATTGGAATGATAATGACCAACTAATTGGATCTAATGCTGCAAAGTTGACAAGCTACATTGGTACGCTTGTTCGTATACACATTCCGATCACCACTCCTAGATGGAAAAGAGGAGAGTTGGATGAGGGTAAAGAGAAAGTTTGGACTGAGATAAAGGTACATATATGGTTTTTGTTATTTGCTTTATCTTGACGATAATATGTGTTTAAATTGCTTTTACTAACACACTTTATGCGTATGTTTTTTTGTAGAGGTCTTTTAACATTGAAGATACCCGTAAAAAGTATATAATGGGTTTGGCTGGAAAAAGACACAGAGGGTGGAGAACATTTTTAACAAACAAGTATCTTAAAGATGATGAAGGAAATTTTCTTGAAGAGGATCCGGAACGTCCAAAGAAATATGAGAACTTCATTACACCTGAAGAATGGGTTGGTTTTGTAGGCCAAAGAAGAGACGAGAATTTTAAGAAAGTGAGTGCCATCAATCACGAGAGAGCGTCAAAACCCGCATATCCATACAAAAAAGGGCGTTTGGGATATGCTCGCTTAGAGGAAAAAATTGTAAGTAAATATAAACTCTACGATCTTATTAATTCTCTCAATGTGTTATAATTGATGATCTTAAGACTCGTGTCAATGCGTAAGAGACGAAAAGTGACGCAACATCACTACCAGCACATTTGTTGTGGAAGGAAGCTCGTGTGGGCAAGGATCAAGTTGTTAATCCAGATCTTCAACATGTGTATGATGAATGTGTAAGTATAAGATTGTGTCTTTAATTAAATCAAATGTTTATTAATATTTAAATAATTTTTTATCTCGACTAATAATTTTCGATATGTAAATGAATTACATGAGATCTTGTCGTAATCGGTATCCCCAGGTGAGGATCAGGATACCAGGAGCGTACTTAGTCGAGCACTAAATATTGCTGAGTATCCGGATCGGGTGAGGGGTAAAGTTCATGGTGTGACTCCAACCTCTTTGTATAAGCATCCAAGGAGAAGAAATCCTAGCAATGCAGAAGTGATGCAAACATTGCAGGATTTACAAGCTCAAGTCCGTGAATTACAGAAGGATAAAGAGAGATATATGGCGGAAAAGAGCAGTTCACAGTTGAAAGAAACTAGTGACAAAGCTAGTATCAACTGTCAACATAAATTTCCCGAGGTAATTTTCAATATATATATCCGTTATTATTATAGAATATTTTTAGTCACTTCTAACGGTTATTATTGGTTTAGGGAATTTCATCTTTCCAGTTATACCTATCGTCGCCGACTTATCGACTAGTTGGCAAGGGAAAAGTCCATAACACTTTGGGAGATTTACTTCACCATAGACCTCTTTCGGATGGACACATGAAAGTATCGGTTTATATTGCTTTAGATATGGATGCGTTGCTGCCGGTACCTGACATTGTTGCTGAGACCACATTGCTGCGAGATGCAATATGATCTTTTGTTGCATGGCCGTCGGACCTCATTTTCATAGATGATCAGGTATGTTGAAAACCATTATGAATCTTTAAGTCTTCAACTGTCAGTTCTGACCTCAGTTATTTCTACGGTAATTATAGACTCCTACAAAACCCGCATCTAAGGGTAAATGGATTTTGCGGCACGACGAGTCTGATGTATCACAAAAAGAGGTACATTTAAATTGTTAATTATATGATCCTAATAAAACACTGCATAATTTTATAATTTAACTGAGTCTATATGATTTTTAGGTACCTTTTCAAGGGTCACAACAAGTGAGCCAGAAAATCGTTGGCGTACCACCCAAGAAAAGGGTTCCTACTAGATTTTTCCCTCGATACCGGCAGTGTCTTGAAACAATAGTGGGAACAACAGATTTGATGGATGGTGGTATTTGTCAAATGGATATGGATCAAGGTATCTTTGGTTTTCCTTGCACCGAAATAATTGGACATGAGGACGTGTAAGAGATTTTTTGTCATAAAGAATTAGGCGTCAGTATTATGCACGCATACATCCGGTAACCCCATCTTTATATTATGTAATTAGCTGAATTTTTTTTTAAACATTTCAATGAATATAGTCTAATATTAATTATGTTTTTATTTAAGGTTGTTATATGACAAATTGATGCGCGGGAATCAATTGTCAAACAAATTCCATTTTGTGTCTTCCTCCCGTGTCAGCGGAGCGACAATTGGTAGGGAACCGGATTCAGTAAGAGAGCACTTAGTCGAAAGATTCATGGCAACTGGCAGTACAAAAATCTTATATCTTTGGGTGTATAATACTATTCCTACAGGGTTAGATTTTCATTCTAAGTTCATTTTAATATTTGTAATTTTTGCGTAGAAAATTTTCTTCTAAACTGTTGTTTTAATTTATAGACGTCACTGGTTGTTGGTTGCTATCGATCCTATAAAAGAAGTGGTCTATTATCTGAATTCGGTTGACGGTGATTGGACAAATTATTCGGATATGAAGTTAATGATTGATACGTAAGTGAGATTATTCTAAATATTTGTGTGTATTTATATATTTAATTATTTCTGTGACATTGTTTTAAATATATATTTTTATTTTGTTAGAGCGATACAAGTATTCCGGTGTCAAAGAGAAGCTCAGGTACGACGGTCTAAATCAAACAACATTAATTGGATCAAAGTGCAGGTATATTAATTTCCACTATTTTGCTTATAATATTTATGTTATTTGATAAAACAATACAACTATATATTCTTATTTGTTTTTCTATGTAGTGACCTCAACAGCAAAACAGTATAGATTGCGGATACTTCATTATGCGGTTTATCAAAGAAATACTTCAACTGAATCAAATAGAGATTCCAGTCACGGTATAGATTTATAACTTAGGATTTGTTTTATTATTTCTCGGATATTTCATATAATTTTTTACTTTTAACTAAATCATGCATATTATGTTTTGTTATGTAGTACTTCGATGAATACAAATGTGCATATTACACAAAACTTTAGTTGGAAGAAATCAAAGAGGAATTGTGTCAATATTTTATTGAGCAGAGAATCATATAAGGTATGAATACATTATTATGTGAAAAGTGTTATGAATACGTTACATGTGTACATGGAATACCATATTGACCGTGTTATTATGTTCAAACCTCGCAGGACCAGGACCTTAATACATAATTGACCGTGTTTCTTTCATACATTAGGACTGGTTTAGTTGTTGTTAGGGTTGATTTTGTAAGACTGATTTTGAGTTACAATGCTGATAACAGTGGTTTTTATATATTTTGAGGTACAAAAATGGTGTATATATATTTTGGATTACAATGGTATACAATGCATTACCGCGATTTATGAATTACAGGTTATGGCAACTGGTTTATATAAATAATATGCTGCAAACAATGCAGGTATATGAATTATATAAATTATACCTCTAAAAAAAACACCATATGAAAGCGCTTTTTCAAGAAAAACGCTGCCTTAGGTAACCTATGAAAGCGCTTTTTCACAAAAAGCGTTGTCTAAGGTAAACATATGACAGCGCTTTTCCAAGCAAAAGTGCTGCTAAAAGACCACCTATGAAAGCGCTTTTCCAGAAAAAAGCGTTGCTAAAAGCCTACCTAAGACAGCGCTTTTCCAGAAAAAAGCGCTGCTAAAAGAAAACTTATGAGAGCGCTTTTCCAGAAAAAAGCGCTGCCTTAGGTAGACCTATGAAAGCGCTTCTTCATAAAAAAGCGCTGCCAAAAGCCTACTTAAGAGAGCGCTTTTTAGAAAAAGTGTTGTATTAGGTAGACCTACGAAAACGCTTTTCATTAAACAAAAAGCGCTGCTAAAACCTATAGCAGCGCCACCTACGAAAGCGCTTTTAAGCGCTTTTAAATGCCAAAAAAAGTGCTTCCGTAAGTCTTTTTCGGCGTAGTGAACCCAAAGCTCAAAGCTCATTTCCAATTATTTTATACATTTTATTTTATATTTATTTGAAATAAATTAAAATAAATATGAATAAAATAGTTAGCAAAGGAAAGGTATGGCAAGAATAATTTTAGAGGTCCTATATAGGCTTAGGAAGATGTTTTAAGTCCAATAAATTAAGTCATTGACCTAAAACTTCAAGTTTGCTCAATGCATATTTCTTGAAATTTCCCAAATTTTCCCAACTTGGGCAAGCCATAACTTTCTCAATTTTTATCTCATGATCATGATCTTTGACTTTTTGGAAATCCCAAGATGTCTACTTCAATCCCTCTTTTCATAAATTTTGCCTTTGAAGATGTTATCTTGATGTTAAATGTCTTGGAAAAAGTGGCTTTTGTTGACTTTCTGAAAATTACTTGTAATGTATGAACTTGTATCTTTCAAATGGTGCATTTCTTGAACTTGAGGGATGAAGAGAAGTTGTATGGAATTGGATTCTCTTCAAAACGAGCTTTGGTTGGAAAATTTATGATAAAGTATGAGAAAGTTATGCTTAGTCAAAGTTCAATTGACTTTTCTGATAGAAACCCTAATTTTCCATTTTTGACTTTTGATGAATTAGGAGCATTCCTTGAGGAATCATGATCAACCCTTTATCAAATGATGGATATCACTTCAAAATGTTGATGTTGACCAAAAATCTTGAAGTTTGACTGTACATGGGCCACAATTGACTTTTGACCTAGCATAGTTGATTTTCTAATACTTGAGCAATTGACTGAGCAAACTTATTGTGCAAGGCATGCAATTTGGCATGGATAATCTTGAAGACATATTAAGACAATGGAGAACATTTAGGATCCTTGGAGCTCAACCATATTGATGAAAATTGAAACCCTCGTTGGGGGTTCATTGCCTTAGGAGGAGAATTTGTCTGGTCAATTCTTAGTCATCCTAGGGCATGTTGGGGACCTCAATGGGCATGTCTTGAGTGAAAATGGAAGGGAAAATTTTGGGGTACAACATGAGGATAATGAAATAAGTTCTTCATCCGATTATGATAGTGATGAAAGTGCAAATCTAGCATTGATGGCCTCACACCATTCCGATAATGAAGATGATGAGGTTAGTAATGAATTTTCTCTTTTTGATAGTGATGCACAAGGTTCTATAGATGAACTATTAAATGAATGCAAAATTTTGTGTAAAAATATTTCATCTCAAAAGAAACAAATTTCATCTTTAGAAGAAAAATGTGAATCTATGGAAAAGGATTTCAAAGAAGAAAAACAAAAATTAAGTGATGAACAAAAACAGAATTTTGTATGCAAAAATTGTGAATCACTCTCTTTACAAATTGTCCTATTAAAAAGAGTTATTGAAAGATATGAAAAAGGTCAAATTGTATTGGAAGGTGTTCTTAGCCAACAAAGATATTCCAATGATAAAAGTGGACTTGGATATTCAAAGTTATCAAAACCAAGTTCTAATAAAACTATCTTTGTTAAGGCTAGTGATCAATCATCCAAAGAGAAAGTGAACAAACCAAAAGTGGTTCATCACTATCCTAAAAAGAAAACATTTCCTAAGTAGAAATCTTATCCTTCTAAATATAGAAGTAACTTTGAACCTACTTGTTTTTATTTTGGTATTAAAGGCCATACACCTAATGCTTTCTATGTTAGAAACTTTAGTGTGGCAAGTGGGCATCATGTGTGGATAAAGAAAGGTATTAATTATGAAGGACCAAAAGTAACTTGGATACTTAACAAAACCTAATTTGGTTTGCAGGTATGCTTGAAGACCACATGCAATATTTGGTATCTTGATAGTGGTTATTCAAAGCATATGACGAGAGATTTAAACCAATTTTCAAATCTAGTACTAAAGGCCAAGGGTTTTGTCACTTATGGAGACAATAATAAGGGGAGAATTCTTGGCAAAGGAAAAGTTGGTGCTCCACCTTTCACATCCATTGATGATGTTCTTTATGTTGAAGGAGTAAAGCACAATATTCTTAGTATTAGCCAACTTTGTGACAAAGGCTTCAAGATCAAGTTCACCAAAGATGAATGCTTGATAGAAGACAAAGTCACGCATGAGGTTATACTTAAAGGTAAAAGAATTAATAATATATTCATGATTTTCGTTGATGATCCATCTTTGAAGGTAAAATGTCTCATGGAGAACAACGATGATTCATGGCTTCGGCACAAAAGAATTGCTCATATTCACATGGAACACTTGAATAAACTAATCAAGCATGATCTTGTCATTGGGTTGCCTATGAGAAATTTCGTCAAAAATAGACTTTGTGATGCTTCTCAAAAGAGAAACAAACAAAATCAACTTTCAAATCTAAGAATGTGGTGTCTACTACGAGGCCACTACAATTGTTGCATATGAACTTATTTGGTCCATCAAGAACAAGAAGTTTCAGAGGTAATGTATATGCTTTGGTTATTATTGACGATTTCTCTAGATATACTTGGACATTCTTTTTAGTGCAGAAAAGTGATGCATTCAAGGCGTTCAAGAAGTATGCTAAACAAATTCAAATTGAGAAGTCTCTAACAATTGCCTCCATAAGAAGTGATCATGGCGGAGAATTTCAAAGTGATCTATTTAAAGAATTTTGTGTAGAACATGGAATATCTCACAACTTCTAGGCACCAAGGACTCCTAAACAAAATGGAGTGGTGGAAAGAAAAAATATCTCTTTGTAGAGCTTGCACGAACGATGTTTAGCGATTCAAATCTTCCAAAATATTTTTGGGCGGATGCGGTGAGCACTGTAACGCCCCGATAATTTAATTAATTATTTAATTAAAATTATTAGTTGGAGTTGAGCAATGTTGTAAATTATTGTTAATTTTCTCTGTGACATTATTTGATTAAATGGTGGTTTAATAATATTAAATATATTGGAGCATTATGAGATTAATTGTTGAGCTTATTTAAGTGATGTCATGTAGTAAATATGGGAGTGTGGATATTGGCCCAATAAGAATTACTAGAATTACAAGGTTAAGTGGATATAAAAGGAATTAGGTTAATTGAGAAAAGTGAGAGAATAGATGGGAGAAAGTCATTCTCGTTTATATTGCAGCAGTCTCACTAAATCGCCAATCCCTGATTCGTTAACCGTTGGATCATGCTAAAATTTTGAGGGTAGGTTCGCAACACCTACATATAACTTTTTACCGTTGGGATCTTCAAAGTAAGGTCTGAGTTGGGAGATATCATCATTGCACTATAGCTGCATATTTGGGAAAATTTTCAGCTTTGATTCTGATCTAGAGAGAAAAAAATCTTGGAAGGTTTTAGTATAAGAGAAGTTGCAGAGAAGATAAAAATAAGGGTTTTGAGGAGAAGAAGGGGGATACATGGAAGTTACACCAAGCGTCCAAGAGGAGATTCAATCGGAGACCCTTAGAGTTACCTTCAATCAGAACCAGGTAAGGGTGGGGTTCAATCTCTATAACCGGGTATATGATAAACTGTATGTGGGGGTTGGGTTGTATAAATTTGTGCCATGAATTGTTGTCGATTCGGTTATATTGTGATTCTGTGAAGATTATTAGTCCTGCAATTTTAGTTGTCAATGAATGTTCATAATGTGTTGATGAAGTTGTTCTGCAATTTATTTAAATCGTATTTCTGTTCTGATGTTTTTATGGCTATTATTGAGTTGTTGTCATGAGATGAGACTCGAAAGAATATATAGACGTGGTGGAAAGACTATGTCATATCTTATATTATTAATAAGTTAATATAATTAGTAAAATAATTTAGTATCATATTGGATTAAAGAAGTTGCAGGAATAAATTGTAATGCTTTAGTCAAATGAATAGCAGGATGTACATGTAAGAGTAGCAGAAATAATAGTGTATGGACTAATTTAGCTGAGCATTGTTAGGAAGTATCAATAGATGTAGAAATTTCAAATTATCATACATAAAGTATAACGAAGAATTTCATTAACATGAGGAATAAGTTGAAATTGGTTTTGGTTTATAACTAATATTTGTCACTGGCAGGAAGTTGTAGTAATAGAAGTTGTAGATAACAAACAAGTAGTTTTGGCGGAGACCAATAATAGCAGTAAGCTAAATAACAGAGATAGCATAATTTAGTAGAATAAATTGATTAGTAGCAGTATAAATAAATAGTAGAAATAACAGTATATAAAATAGTACCAATTAGCCGAATTTGTAGATTTAGGCAGTAAAAGTAGTTAACTGGAATTAGTTGAAATTATCAGAGTAAGTCGTATATACATATGAGTATTTTTAGTTGGTTTGTTTTGTTAGAATTATGTAGAATAAAGTTGATTTGCAGGTGAAGTCGAATTAAGTTGAATGGTTCCGGTTTATGGAATTGTGTTGTATACCTTGCTGAAAAATATGAAATTGCAGGTGATGATGAATTTGGTTGAATTGCCTCTATTTATGGGCAATATTATGTTGTAGGCTTATGGCCAATGTATAGATGTTGTGTTGTTGTGATTGTCTCTGTGAATTCTTGTTGATAATGTGAAGTTGCAGAGATTTTAGATGATGATGAATTACCTCTATTTACTGGTAATAATGGTGATGTGGGCTTATGCCTTGTGATGAATGATGATTGTTGTTAGTATGTGATGGTGCATTCATTTAGTCACATACATTTGCATACTCTGTGATGGCCTGTATTGGCGGATTTTGTGAAGGCCTGTATTGGCAAACTGCAAAGAAGGCTTATGCCTTGTTGATGCCTCTATTAATTGGTAATTTTTAAGTTGGGAGTTCTGCTCTGATGGTACTACATGCATGTGCATTGTGATTGAGTCGCATTTGATGTTGCATCTTGAGTTGTGGTGAAGATAGATTCGTTGTTGCTTTATGTTGTTGACTTGTTGTGACAATTATTATCTAAAAGCTGTGAATTTAGTAGTTACGTTGTGTTGATGTTTTATTGTGATTAAAGTTGTTTTTAAGTTGTGAAGTGGTGATTTTATATGATCTGATTTAATATATTATTTATCATATGACTAATTATATAGTTTGATATCCCACCCCTTCTGTTTGAATGTTGCCCTCTGTTGGTAACGTGCAGATAATCAAGAAGGATAGTTATTACCTTGTTAGTTTGAGTCAGTGTTGTCACTCTGATACGTAGCACTCGGCGGGATGAACACTTGATGTTTAGTTGTTGATTATTATTTCAATTTCTGAATTTTTAAGTTGATTACATGAAATAATTTTTGTCTTGAGGTTGTTTTAGTTGAATAAAAGATGTTAAGTGAATTGAAGTTGAGTATGAATATTCTGTTGCTTATCAATAAAAAGTTGTTTGATTTTGAAGAATAAATCAAATTGTTATCGGTTCATCCGAGTTAAGTGTTATGTATCTGTTTGTATTCGATTAAATGAAAATTAATTTTTAGTTGAAAATGTAGCATCCTATTTATGTTAAACTCTGATTTTCTTATTATCCGCCGGGTAGAAATGGGGTGTTACGAGCACGACATGTTTTGTTAGCAATAGAGTTAACATAATACCAATCTTGAAGAAAACTCCATATGAACTTTTCAAAGGGAGGAAACCAAACATTGCTTTCTTTCACATTTTCGGTTGCAAATGCTTTTTCTTAAACAACGACAAAGATAACCTTGGTAAGTTTGATGAAAAATCCGATGAAGGTATTTTTCTTGGCTACTCTCTTTCTAGTAAGGCATATAGAATTTATAAAAAAAGAACTTTAATAATTGAAGAATCAATGCATGTATCTTTTGATGAATCTAACCCCTCAAAGGAGGATAATATTGTTTGTAATGATGATGATGAAATACTAGAAGGTCCTCAAGAAAATACTTCTAAAGATCAACCAATTCAACAAGAAGAATCACCCCAACAAGAATCAAATTTCAATGATCTACCAAAAGAATGGAGAACTCATAGAGATCATCCTATTGATAAAGTAATTGGTGATATAAGTTAAGGTGTGACAACTAGACTAAATCTCAAAGATGCTTGTCTAAACATGGAGTTTGTCTCTCAAATTGAACCTTCCAAAGTTGATGAAGCCTTAGGCGATGACCAATGGATTATTTCTATGCAAGAAGAGTTAAATCAATTTGAAAGGAATCAAGTTTGGGAACTTATCCCTAGGCCAAGCAACAAACATATTATTGGAATAAGATGGGTGTTTAAAAACAAACTTGACGAAAATGGAATAATTGTTTGGAACAAAGCAAGGTTGGTAGCACAAGGCTACAATCAAGAAGAAGGAATAGATTTTGAAGAAACTTTCGCTTCGGTTGCAAGGTTAGAAGCTATTCGTATTTTACTTGCCTATGCTTGTTCATTAAATTTTCAGCTTTTCCAAATGGATGTCAAAAGCGCATTCTTGAATGGATATATCAATGAAGAAGTCTACGTTAAGCAACCTCCTGGGTTCGAAGATTTCAAGAATCCATCTCATGCATTTAAATTGAGAAAAGCTCTCTATGGTTTGAAACAAGCACCAAGCGCATGGTACGATCAGCTAAGTAACTTTCTATGCGAAAAAGGTTTTAAAAAGGGTAAAGTTGATAAGACATTGTTTATCAAGAAAAATCAAATGTGACAGTTTGCTAGTTCAAGTCTATGTTGACGATGTCATTTTCGGCTCTTCAAACAAAGAAATGTGTGAAGAATTTTCAACAATGATGCAAGGAGAATTTGAGATGTCCATGATGGGTAAAATGAATTATTTTCTTGGACTTCAAATCAAGCAAATTAAAGGATGGCATCTTCATCAACCAATCCAAGTATTACAAGGAACTTTTGAAAAGATTTGACATGGATAACTGTAAGGCAATGTCTACACCAATGGGTTCCGGTACATATGTTGATCAAGATGAATTAGGTGTTTCCATTGACATTACAAAATATCTAGGTATGATTGGCTCCTCATTATATCAGATGGCAAGTCATCTTGACATAATCTTTAGTGTTTGTCTATGTGCTCGCTTTCAAGCAAATCCAAAGGAATATCATCTCATGGTGATGAAACGGATCACGAAGTATCTCAAAAGAACAACAAATGTTGGATTATGGTATCATAAAGGTAGTGTTTGTAATTAGTTGGTTATTCTAACGCGGATTATGCAGGTTGTAAAACTGATAGAAAAAGCACAAGTGGTACTTGTCACATCCTTAGAAATGAATTAGTATCATGGGCTTGCAAGAAACAAGCATGTGTTGCTCTTAGCACGGCCGAAGCAGAATATATTACAACGGGTAGTAGTTACGCTCAAATATTATAGCTCAAGCAACATCTTCGTGACTACGAACTCGATCTAGGATGAATTCCTCTATGGTGCGATAATACAAGTGCAATAAACATTACAAAGAATCCGATCATGCATTAAAGAACCAAACACATAGACATACGGCATCATTTCCTTCGTGATCATGTACTTCAAGGAGATGTCGAGGTCACATTTCTAGATACTCATGATCAACTTGCCGATATCTTCAATAAACCTTTGGCAAGAGAACCGTTTTACATGATTCAACGAGAACTTGGCATTCTTGATGAACACGACATATAAGGTGCTTTCTATCCTTTTTATGCTTTTATATACTTTTTTAAACCTTGTTATATGTGAATATATATGTTAAGTGGTGTTTAAGTTTAAGAAAAATATGTTTTTGGTCATTTTTGGTTGATGCAAATCGATTGCATAATAGTGTAAATCAATTTCTCACTGTATGTTTTTATTTTTGACCTTTCTGTTTCAGTGTAGATCGATTGCACCATAGTGCAAATCGATTGCACACTGTGCGTTTCAGTTTTCTTTTGATTCTGTTTTGTATGCAAATTGATTTCATCTGTATGCAAATCGATTGCACCCACTGTAACATGCTTTTATGACAGAAATATTTGTTGGTCATAATTCCTCTCTCTCTCTCTCTCTCTCTCTCTCTCTCTCTCTCTCTCTCTCTCATATTCCCAAGCTCACCTATATTATTGAAAATTCAATTAAACTTCATTACATATAATACAACCCACTCATTTTTATTTACTCACAAATCATATCCAAATTTCAGCTCATCAAACATCTTCCTCTCAAAACCTAAAACCTTCCAAACCCTAAAACACCTTACCCATGTGTTGTACCCCAAAATTTGCCCTCTCATTTTTCAAAGCCATTCTCACAAGGATTCTCAAGGTTCAAGTTTTCACAAGTACATTGGGATTTTCCAGTATCAAGATTAAAAGGAAACTGTCAAAAAGGGAGAAAACAGATAAAAATAATATTTTGACAAAATTTGGAGAAAAACAAGTGTTCTTCGATTCAGCTCCTTCAATTGGCCTTCTGGCCTCTTTCGATGCAAGTTTGGCTTGCATCCTTCGACTGGGCGTGGGCCTTTGGCACTTTGGTTTGGATTCACAAGGCACAGATCCCCCTGTAGTCTCCTTCGATTCCAAGGCAAAAGGCCTTCTTTTAGCATTCTTCAATTTGCACTTTTTTCCTCCTATATGCCTCTTTCGAATCTGGACATTTTGTCCTCCTACATGCATCTTTTGTTTGAGCACGTGGTTCATTCAGTACAAACTACTAGTCACACCTTTCGTTTAGGCATGTGGTTCCTTCAATACAAGCTATTGGTCACACCTTTCATTTGGGCATATGGTTCTTTCAGTACAAGCTACTGGTCACACCATTCGTTTGGGCATATGGTTCCTTCAGTACAAGCTACTGGTCACACCTTTCGTTTGGGCATGTTGGTTCCCTTCATGCAAGTTTCATTCGAACATAGATCTTTTGCATGTTGGCATGAAGTCACAAGGCAAAAAGCCTCATGTAGCCTCCTTCAATTCCAAGGAAAAAAGCCTCCTTTTGGCATCCTTCGATTGGACATTTAAACTCCCTGCATGCATCTTTGTTTGGCTTTGTGGCCTCCTTCGAATGAAAGTTGGGGTTACATACTTCATTTGGGCAGGAAATCTCCTTCGATGCAAGTTTAATCTATAAGCTTCATTTGGGCATTTTGCTCCCTTCGAAGCAGTCTTCTTTAGTACATTTCTAGAACCTTTCGACACAAGTGGAAAAAATGATGTTGAAAGAACACTAATCAAATCTATGGGCCATGCTACATTATCTTACTTTGTAGGCCTTAATGCTTGTATTTCACTCCATAGTTAATTGCTTACATTTTGGATTAAGTTATTGTCCAAGTGATTAATCCTTTGTCCAAAAGTTTTTTTTATGAAAGTGAACTTGCTAGTAAAAATCATTTCCTAAGCCCATGCTTTGCTTAAATCCTATTTGTACTTCACCATAAGTCAGGGAAGTCAGCCCCTTTTAACAAACAACTTTAGTACTTCACCTTGGGATCTTGGAAAATCTGACATAGCTCAATATTCATGTTTCAGCCAAGCCATATTTTTGTTTAAACTCCAAAACCTTTTCTCTATAAATAGAGAAACCATTGACAAAGAAAAGGGCCCAAATTTTTGCTAGAGAGAAAAATCATCAAATCCTCAAGCACTAAAACTCTCCAATATTCTTAAACTCTCCAACATTCTCAAACTTTCAAAACTCTAAGACTTTTTTTCTCTCACAAAAAACCCTTAGTAGTGTACCTTTCGATTCACTTCCCCTAAACTGTAGCATAATAACCTTCAATTCACTCATCACCATCATATACCCTCTTTCGATTCAGTGACTGCCCAAACCAAGCAGTAATTGAACTAGCTTCAGGAAGATTCATGCGAAGCTCCCTCTACCACCAAAGAAGTTACCTACAGCGCTTTCGATTAAGCACTTCAAGAGGTAAGTTCTCTCTAAACTTGGAACTCTTTCATTTAAATATCATGTGCACATGCCAATAAAGAAAAATGTAGATATTTATAGACCATGATTTAGCTTTCGATTCTGACTTCCCATATGCTTAAAACTCAACCTTAATCAATTATTCTTTGGACTTTGAGACCCATTGGTATTTGTGCTAACCCCCGGACTGTATTTATGTTTGGATGTTGCATTTTAAGAACTTAAGACAGGTTTGTTATACCCTTCGATTGGATAGCTGCACAAGCCTTTCGAATCACAATCTGAGGGCCTAATATGCTTACAAGGAGTCAGCGAGGAGCCTGTGGCAAAGCCAGAACTTTGTTGTTTCCAGGCCTCAGACGAAAGACAGAACCTTGCTGCCTCCAAGACTCAAACGAAAGACAGAACTATGCTGACTTCCAAGCCCAGACGAAAGGCGTGCCCACACTGATTCCAACCCCCAATCGAAGGAGATAGAAAGGCAAACCGAAGAGCATGACTCCACTGACTCCAGACCCCAAATCGAAGGAAGCAAAAAAATGCAGAATGGGAGGGCGTTTCTTCCTGAATCGAAAGACCCATTTTTCTTTATTTTATTTTTGCCTTTACATTTTCTTGCTATTCAATATGGTTGTAATAGTGTAGGATTTTATCTTTTTGCATTTTATTACTTTTGTATGCTTGCTAGTAAAACAGGGAATGTATGGTAAGATAAAAACAACAAGTAGATAACCCCTAATCAAAGACTAAATGCATGCAAATCAAACATACTATTCACACATGCACCCCTAGGGTTAACTCCACTTGTTGCCTAAAAATGGCCATGTTATGCATGTGAGACGTCTTAGAAAAACAATAAAAAATACAAGATCATAGTCCCTCGATGACGCTTCAAATGTTACCTTACAAATGATCTTAGTCCCTCAAGAGAAATGCTAAGATATCTCACAACATTGCTATCATGACTATACGATGACCCACGCCCGTCCCTTTACGACCAAAGATAAAGCTTCTTATCAATCAATGGTAAGATAGTAACATCTAAGGGAGGAGGATAAGAATAAAGACTTTCGAGTAGGTAGAAACGTTCTTAGTTGCTTGCACATTTTCAAAACGAACATCTTTTCCAAACACACATTAAACACTTTCAAAGCATGAAATATTTTTAAAAAGTCCAACACTTTGTATACATTCTTATAAAGACAAGAATCATTACAAAGTTTTCCTAACCGAAGGCGCTTGTCACAAATACTTTCAAAAACCACCACAAAACACATTTTCAAACAAAAGTAATAATCTAGCAAGCAACTAAGAGCCCATAGATAACTATGGATGAAAAGGGTGCTAACACCTTCCCTTTTCATAATCTACCCCCAGAACTCAAGAAAATAATCTCAAAGGTCTTTCCTGTTCTTTTCACCCTTTCCTTTATTGGATAAAAGAAAAGTCGGTGGCGACTCTTGTATCCGCAACAATTGCGATCAAATGCAAAACACCCAAGTTAGTTCTCTCACCGCGTTACAGAGCTAGCGACTCTGCTGGGGAATTACTTAAAAGTGGGGTTACCTTAGGGCTAGACCACCTTTACTTGCTTTCCTTGTTTGACTTGTTTGCTTTACATGATTGGTTCCTTGTTTAGGTTTGTTTTGATCCTCTACCCGGATCTGGGGCACCTTCTTAGGTAAGTAGCAATAAGTTGTGGAAATTATGTGGGGTATACCAACATGGTCTAAGCAATAGCTACGTTAGTGTGACACATTTGTTGGTACCGGTTGCCCTTGAGTAGTCAAGGAGAATACGGGGCCGCTGTGTGGTGTCATGAAGCACTAACTGACTTTAGAACCTTTAGTTGACCAACTTGGCCATTAGGAAGTAGTGAGGTAGATGGCTTTGGTGCAGTCCGAAGTTGGTTGATACTCGATACTACGCTCATTAAGATCAGACTTTCGGGATATTTCGATCGCCATTAAAGAGGCTTGCGATGAAACAATGCCCAATGAAGAAAGATCAGTGATATTGAGATCCCCTAGAACCCAGTTACTATTTGCCTTATGTGTATATGCTTACTTATACATACCATCATAACATCGTACCATTGCATTTTTGCACTAACCATTTCAAGGATTATTGGGATTTATCTTTGTTTTGTTTTGTAGGACATGGCTTCCACCCGCAGGAATACTATCCAAGTCAATCTCGTAAGAATTCCTTCTCAACTCAAAGATTTAGCATCGAGGGTTCCTGAGAGTTCTTCATTCACCAAAAGACATGATCTACTCCTAAACTTAGTTACCTCGAGCATTTATGAAGACATGATGAAAGTTCTTTTCCAGTTCTTTGACCCTTTGCACCATTGCTTCACCTTTCCCGATAACCAGCTTGTACCTACTATGGAAGAATTCTCTCAAATATTGAGGATTCCTATTCTCAATCAACTACCTCTCAACGGTATGGAAAGAGATCCAAGCCCTGAATAGATTACCCAAGCGCTACACTTGCAACAATCCGACGTCACAACTAATTGGGAAATAAGAAGTGGTGTCAAAGGGTTCCTAGCCAAGTTCTTGTTGGAGAAAGCTCAAGATTGTTGGAACACTCTGGATTTACAATATTTTGAATAAATCTTTGCCCTTCTCATCTATGGGATGGTTTTATTTCCAAACCCTGACCAACTTATATATGTAAATGCTGTCAAAATCTTCATGTCTCACAATCCGGTGCCTACTTTGTTAGGAGATATCCTACATTCTCTCCACTCTCGCACTATGAAGAAAAGAGGGACCCTCATGTGTTGCTCTCCTCTATTGGCTAGGTGGTTTGTCTCTCATCTCCCCCGATCCGTATTGAAGAACGAGCATGGTTTGAGGTGGTCCAAAAGGTTGATGTCACTCATAGATTTGGATATTCACTGGTGTTCTATATCCTTAGAGAACATTACTATCACCGACCGTTGTGGGGAATTCCCTAATGTCCATTTTCTTGGCAGTATGGGAGGTATCACTTATAATCCTTGCTTGGATTTGTGACAGTTTGGGTATACCCGAAGAGATGGTCTGCATGATATGCTCATCCAAGGAGTGGTGTTCGACTACGAGAGCGATAATCTAGGCTGCCGTTAGAGGTTTGTGCGAGCTTGGAGGATGGTAAACAAAGTGGATAGTAAGACGCTGGTACGCAAGAATTCTATTCCCCTTGAGCCTTACCTTGGGTGGGTACGAGCTCGTTCTCAAAAGCTCGTAATGCCTTACCCCTCCATCCTACCTGTTATCATGGAGCCTGTGACTGAAGAAGATGTCCCGTACACGGTCCTCTACCTCAACATGCCTACTTCTCTTGAAGACTTGCAAAAGGGTTGGATTCAGCTAAAAGAAGAACAAGATACCTTCGAAGCTCAGTTCTACGCGAGTGAGAAAAGGGTTTTGGAGCTTACAAAGCAACTCCATGAAGAACAAAGCTTGAACGCCTACCTTGCACCGAAGAGGATGTGTCGACCTTTTTGTCTTGAAGATTTATTTTGTAAGCCCAAGAGGCACGTTGTAACCATTTTGGACTAATTAATGCAATTTGACGTTTTTTCATTCTTTGTCTAGACAAATTTAAATTTCATAAATCCTTGAAATCATTTGCATACACATTTTTCATGCATCATAACATAACAGGTTTTCCACAACAGGTTTCCTTATCTTTATGCTATTTACTTCAGCAAGATGGATATCGAGAAAACAATAAAAGACCTACAAACACAAAACTCCCAGTTTCAAGAGACTCTGCTGACTCTGGCCAAGGGGAAACAAGAGGTGATGATGTTGCTGGCATCCAAAAATAAACCAAAGAGGAAAACCCTAGTCAACATGGGTAGAAGATTCAGAGAGCCGATCCGCCAGATACCAGTAGTTGAGGATTCGTCTGAGGAAGACAAAAATCAAATTGGAGAAGCAAGGAGTACCTGGGCTGGGTGTATCAATGATCAATTGTCTGACGATGAAGACTATTTTGACGAGCATTATCCTCCTGCCGATGTTAAGTACAAGCAGCTAGAGGATAGATTGAAGGCCGTCGAGATTCAAGCCATACCTGGTTTGGATTTTGACAATTTGGGTTTAATATTTGGGGTTGTCATTCCCCGCAAATTCAAGATACCAGTCTTCGTTACTTATGATGGGGTTTCCTGCCCAAAGCTTCACCTGAAGTCTTATGTTCGCAAAATACAACCGCACACCGCTGACAAGAAACTCTGAGTTCACTTCTTTCAAGAAAGCTTGGCTGGGACTCAAGTAGAGTGGTTTTACCAATTGGAGGGTTCCCGTATCCATACATGGGAAGACTTGGCCACCGCTTTCTATCACCAATATTAATACAATATTGACCTAGCGTCGACTAGGGTTCAACTACAAGACATGACAATGGGTAAAAACAAAGGGTTCAAAGAGTACGCCCAAAGATCCCTTCACCATACCATATTGATTCAATCACAATAAGATCACACTAGGATTATTGGTTCCCCTTCCTATATTTAGATTTTCACTTTGAGGAATCACCAAGCACTTTGACTTGTGTTCTTTTGTGATCATGATTTTTTTTTGTCTTGATTTCTTCTTTTAATTAATAAAATTCAATGTTGGTTTGTCTTGCTTGTTATCCATGTAGGTAAAGGCAATGAGATTTAACAAGTTGCCCCATGGGTTCATGAGTTTATTTTTATGCCCTAGTCAATAAAAAGCTTGAGAAGTTCAAGCCTCACCATTGAAGTTGTTCTGGAGGAAATGGAATGGCAAGCCTATTTTGGTTCACCATATTTCAAGGTTATCAAATTTGGTTGAAAAGCATAAGGGATTGATTGGAGAAGTTGACATGCTTGGACAAGGCTTTGTTCCCATTGGTCACAAATGTATATTTCTCTCAATTCTCAAAATATGGAAGTGGTTGTGGTTGCTATGAGTTCTCATTATCATCCTCAACAAATTATATTTACAAAGAATTTGTTTTGGTACAAGAAGTTTGTTCAAAATTGTCAAAGTTCCTCAAGGCATGTTTCTTAATCTAGGAGCTAGCGTTTTGAACTTCAAAGGAGTATATCTTGCTCATCTTTTGGTATTTTTGAGTTATTCCAAAGACATCCTTCTCTTTAAAGGGTTATCAACAAATCACTTCAAAAGTTCAAAAGAGTTTTCATATGGAAGAAACTTGATGAAAAAGAAATATTACAAGTCCTCCATATGAACCCTCATTTTCCTATGTGTGACTTCAAATGATCATAACTTGGTCAATTTATATCACCTTGAGCCCATTATTTTTCCATAATGATCTTGAGTATGTGAACTTTATGCCTTCTTTTATATACAAATTTATAAAATTAATGGAAATTGCCTTAAGGATACAAAAGATTATAGGTCATTTTATGAAATTTTTCCAACTTCAACAAGTCATAACTTTCTCAATTTTTATAGATATTGAATGGTTCAAGTTTCAAAATGTCATTCAAGAGGTCTATTTCATGCCATCTTTTTTGGTCAAGAGCAAATTCCAAGTGGAAGTCCACGTTTGGATGCAAGACATTATAGGTCAGTTTTGAAGAAAAATTTGAAATATTTCTAAGTATGGAAAGTCAACCCTTTTTCTCCAACTCTGACTCGATACAACTTTCAGCTCAAGCATCAATTTGATCCCATTATTCTTCCATTGCAAAGCTTGTAACCTCATCTTTCTGGAGCATCAAGAATCATGCCCTAAGACCCCTGAGCTGAGAATGCTATTGGTCAGAAGTTGGCACTTTGAAACTGAATTTTTCACCAAGTCGGAAGTTTGAAATCCTTGATTTGGCTTTTAAACACTCTGTTTCTGCGCGTTTATGCCTCTAAACATGTTTCATGAAGTTCCATAAGTGACTAGCATAGCAAAACGCGCTTTTTGGATGAGTTTTGATCAAATTGAAAGTCACACTTTTCTTGTTTGCAACTTCACACAATTTCCCTCCAAACTTCATCATTTCACACGCTTGGACATTCCATTTGATTCCCTATAAATAGAGGGTCATACCCCATTCATTTCCTAAAGCTTGGATAGCCATAATCACCCTGTCAAACTTTTCCATAACTCAGAATTCAGCAACTTCGAAATCCATACACAAGCCTTTTTCAATCCATTTTTTTCATCAATTCACCTTCCTTGATCTCCCCTAAAGCTAACCATATAATTAAATTCAAGAATAATGGCCTATATTGCTCCAAAGAAGTCTAGTTTCAGAGCTCTGCAACTCAACTTCAATATGTAGATTCCTTATTCATTTCTTCAAAACTTTGATATCATTGTGATGCTCTCATTGCTCTGGTTCTAGTTGCAACACTTTCTTTTTACTGGAAACACGTTTTGACCATGAAATTTCAAATCCCTTTTCAAAACTTTCCTTCCAAATTGCTTGAGCTACAGTTTATATAAATTTGGCGCGAGGGTGTGGTCTTCGTCTTGAAGAGACGAAGCGAATGGCATAAGTTTGAGCTTTTGATTTTACATTTTGAGAGACCTGTAATTCATGTTGGCTGGAGGTTGAAGATGACCAACGTTTCATCTTCCAACCAATGATGGCGTACCACTTGTTTATTTTTTTAATTCTGATTTTATTTTTGATTCTATGCTTTATTCACTAATGACCATGATATGCACAGCGTGCCAGATCCTTTGAATATGATTACTAACGCGCTTTGACTCTCATCCAATGGTCCACATATTTTTTACTTTTATTTTATTTTCTGATTTTTTATATTTAATTGTTTTAAAGTTTAAAAAATCATAGAAAATTCATTTTTAGTCCAAAGAATCTACAACAATTCTGAAAAATATTTTTGATTATTCTCTTTCTGATTTTTATTTTTTCACAATTTAATTTTGTGTTTTGGTTTTTTTTTATAAATTTACACTTTATTTGAATTGTTTTAAATGTTTAAAAATACTTTTATGCATTTTAAAATCTAAAAAATTTATGGAATGATCCAATGATATTGTGACAAATATTGGTGACCTTATTTTATTTTTGTTTCTGACTTTGTTATTTTTTTATATCATTTTTGGTTTATTTTACCCCTTTCTTTTAATTTTAAAAATAGTTTCTGACTTTAAAAAATTACCAAAAAATTTATAAAATTATTTGAGCCCTTTTCTGATTTTTCTATGGTCTTAATTTTTATTCCTTGATTAATTTGAACATAGTCGATATTTTTCTCTTTTATTTCTATTTTTAAACATTCTTTTTAAACCTTTTTGTATATATTAAAATATAATATTATTTTGTGACTATTTTCTGGCTGATCTTGGGTTAAATTTTTTATCATAAACTTTATTAACATCATTGGATCCATGGTGTTGAGTCTAACTCCACAAAAATAGATGAATGATTTTAATAATAGTTTGATTAAATTTAATCCAAAAGTGGTTTGTATATTCTCTCCCACCCATCTTCATCTTATCCCCTTCTTATTGCACTAAATGTTGTTGGAGCATGATCTCTATATCATGTCTCAAAACAAATGGTGCATAAATTGCTATTGACCAGCCTCAAAATAGGTGCGACTTCTATATAAGTCCACTTACGATTGCTTAACATAGCGCTAAATTTTGTCCTGATTCGAATAAATGATCATTCGTGACCCAAACTTATGTTTTCAATCCCAAGTATGTTAATTTGATCTCTTTGATCCAATAACCTTGAGATTCATTATGTGGAGGCTTTGGTTCTACCAATCCTCTAATGGATCTGCAACACCTTTGGTCAACGCGAATCACTTAAACATCGTTGATCATTAAATGATACTCATAAGGATTCCAAATGGATGATATACTTGACAAAAAGCAAATGCAACTTGTTGTGTGGAGGCTTTGGTTCTACCAATCCTCTAATGAGTTCCAAATGCAAGTTTCAAGAGTCGAAGAGGCAAAGTGTTCGAAATGGACGAGGACCTGCAGGTCCTCGTCCTCGTCTTCGGCTTTGTTCGGCTTGGTTAATTGCCAACTGTGATTTTGAACATCCAATTAACCAAGCCGAAGATGAAGGCGAGGAAGATTGTGAGATACCGGGAGAACTAGCCAGACTTCTATTGCAAGAGGAAAAAGTTATTCAACCGCATGAAGAGTCAGTTGAAGTCATCAATCTAGGTACTGAGACAGACAAGAAAGAGGCTTAGATCGGCGTTAACCTAGGAAGCAATGTCAAAAGCAGATTGGTTTAGATGTTGTATGATTATGTGGAAGTATTTGCTTGGTCGTATGAAGATATGCTAGGGTTGAATACCGACATTGTAGTTCATCGTCTACCCACAAAGTAAGATTGTCCACCTGTCAAACAAAAAGTTCATCCCATGAGGCCTGACATGTCTGAAAAGATAAAAGCTGAAGTGATGAAACAATTTGATGCAGGATTCCTAGCTATGACGTCTTATCCCCAATGGGTTGCAAATGTGGTGCCAATACCGAAGAAAGACAGAAAAGTTTGTATGTGCATAGATTATAGGGATCTGAATAAGGCAAGCCCCGAGGATGAATTCCCTCTACCTCATATTGATGTCTTGGTCGATAACACCTCTCAGCATAAAGTATTCTCTTTCATAGATGGTTTCTCCGGCTATAATCAAATTAAGATGGCTACCGAAGACATGGAGAAGACCACCTTTGTTACGCAATGGGGCACCTTTTGTTACAAGGTCATGTCGTTTGGATTAAAGAATGCAGGGGCAACATATCAAAGGGCTATAATAGCTTTGTTTCATGATATGATCCATCATGAAATAGAGGTGTATATGGATGATATGATTGCAAGATCACAAACTGAGGAAGAACATATCAATCACTTATACAAGCTATTCGAGAGGCTGAGAAAGTACAACTTGCGGTGAACCCTAATAAGTGCACATTCGGAGTAAGATCTAGAAAACTTCTAGGTTTTGTTGTCAGTGGTAAAGGCATCAAAGTCGATCCTGCAAAGGAAAATGCCATCCAAGAAATACCAGTTCCCCACTTTGAAAATGAGGTTATAGGATTCTTGGGTCGTCTTAACTACATCACCCACTTCATATCTCACTTAACTGCTACTTGTGAGCCAATATTCAAACTCTTGAAGAAAGATTAAGTAGTCAGATGGAATGATGAATGTCAAGCTGCCTTCGACAAAATCAAGGAATATCTGCAAGAACCTCCTATTCTCATGCCTCCAGTTGAAGTAAGAACCTTAATCATGTACTTAACTGTGATAGAGAATACTATGGGGCGCGTGTTGGGACAACATGATGAGTCTGGCCAAAAAGAGAATGCTATTTATTACCTGAGCAAAAAGTTTGCAGACTGTGAAACCAGATATTCACTACTCGAGAAAACTTGTTGTGCTCTGGCATGGGCTGCTCGCCGGCTAAGACAGTATATGTTGTGACTCATACCACTCTACTAATTTATAAGATGGACCCTATCAAGTACATCTTCAAAAAACCCGTTCTCTCCGAACGGATAGCTAGATGGCAGATGATCTTGACTGAGTACACTATTTAATACACAATGCAAAAGGCCATCAAAGGAAGTGTATTAGCAGATCATTTGGCCCATCAAGTTGTTGATGATTATCAAGCTATGAACTTTGACTTCCCAGATGAGAATATCATGTTAGTAACCGACTGTGCAAAACCTGGACCATATGACGGACCTGAACAAGGATCCCGATGGACTATGGTCTTCGATGGGGCTTCCAATTCCTTGGGTAATGAAATTGGAACTGTAATCATATCCCCTAAAGGTTTCCACACCCCTTTCACTGCTATATTGTGTTTCGATTGTATGAACAACATGGTTGAATATGAGGTATGCATTTTGGGTCTGAAAGCTGCCATTGATTTAAGGATCAAGCGTTCGAATGTATTTGAAGATTCCGCTCTGGTGATTAGCCAAGTAAAGGGAGATTGGGACACTAAACATCCTAATCTTATTCCTTACAAGGAGCTTGTGCTATCCCTGATTCCTTACTTCTAAGAGATCACCTTTGAACACTTCCCTAAAGAAGAAAATCAATTAGCCGATGCTTTGGCCACAATGTCTTCTAAGTTCAAATTCAAATGGGACAACGAAGCTCCTATGATTATAATTATGAGGTTTGACGAACCTGCGCACTGCTATGAGCTTGACACTGACACGGAAAATCCATGGTACCATGAGGTGAAGAGATACCTTGAAGCACAAGAGTATCTCGAAGGAGCTTCCATCAACGATAAAAAGTTCTTACGAAGATTCTCAGCCAAATTCTTGCTAAGCAATGGAACCCTGTACAAACGCAACTATGATTCTACTCTACTCCGATGTGTGGACAAGAAGGAGGCAGGGAAATTATGGAAGATATGAATGATAGTCTCTTTGGAACTCACCCTAGAGGACATACTATGGCCAAGAAAATCCTGAGAGCTGGTAACTATTGATCAATGATGGAGATTGATTACTATCAACACTCAAGGAGTTACCACAAGTGCCAAATCTATGCTGACAAGGTCCATGTACCTCTTAGTCCTCTAAACGTCATGACCACTCCGTGGCCATTTGCAATGTGGGGTATTGATATGATTGGAGTGATCAAACCTACTGCTTCCAATGGACATTGCTTCATTCTGGTCACTATCAATCATTTCACCAAATGGGTCGAAGCCGCCTCATTTTCCTCAGTCACTATTGTACCCATATTTTTTCATATAAGATCCCTTCATCATACCATGTTGATTCATTCACAACAAGATCATACTAGGATTCTTGGTTCTCCTCCCTATATTTAGCTTTTCCCTTTTGAGGAATCACCAAGCACCTTTACTTATGTTCTTTTGTGACCATGAATATTTTTTGTCTTGATTTCTTCTTTTAACTAATAAAATGCATTGTTGATTTGTCTTGTTTGTTATCCATGTAGGTAAAGGCAATGAGATTCAACAAGCTACCCCATGGGTTCATGAGTTTATTTCCATGCCCTGGTCAATAAAACTTGAGGAGTTCAAACCTCACCATTGGATTTGTTTGGAAGAAATGGCATGGAAATGTTATTTTGGTTCACCACATTTCAAGGTTATCAAATTTGGTTGAAAAGTACAAGGGGTTGATTGAAGAAGTTGTCATGCTTGGACAAGGTTTTGTTCCCATTGGTCACAAGTGCATATTTCTCTCAATTTTTAAGATATGGAAGTGGTTTTGGTGGCTATGAGTTCTCATTATCATCCTCAACAACTTATATTTACAAATCATTTGTGTTGGTACAAGAAGTTTGTTCAAAATTGTCAAAGTTCCTCAAAGCATTCTCTTGATCTACGGAGCTAGGGTTTTGAACTTCAAAGAAATGTATCTTGCTCATCTTTTGGTATTTTTGAGTGATTCCAAAGACATCCTTCTCTTCAAAGGGTTATCAACAAATCACTTCAAAAGTTTCAATGAGTTTTCACGAGGAAGAGGCTTAATGAGGGAGAAAGATTACAAGTACTCCAGATGAATCCCCAATTTTCCATGTGTGACTTCAAATGATCATAACTTGGTCATTTTTTATCACCTTGAGCCCATTCCTTTTTCCATAATTATCTTGAAGGTGTGAACCTTGTTCCTTATTTTATGTGCAAAGTGATAAAATGAATGGAAGTTGCTTTAAAGATGCAAAAGATTATAGGTCATTTCATGATTTTTTGCCAACTTCAACAATTCATAACTCTCTCAAATTTTTGAGATTTTGAATGGTTCAAGTTTCAAAATTTCATTCAAGATATCTACTTCATGCCATATTTTTTGGTCAAGAGCAAATTCCAAGTGGAAGACCATGTTTGGATGCAAGACATTATAGGTCATTTTTGAAGAAGAACTTGAAATATTTCTAAGTATGGAAAGTCAACTCTTTTTCTCCAACTTTGACTCAACACAACTTTCAGCTCAAGCATCCATTTAACTCCTTTCTTTTTCCATTTCAAAGCTTGTAACCTCATATTTCTATAGCATCAAGAATAATGTCCTAAGACCCCTTGAGCTGAGAATTCCATTGGTCAGAAGTTGGCAATTTGAAACTGAATTTTTCACCAAGTCAGAAGTTTGAAATCCTTGATTTGGATTCTAAACACTTTGTTTCTGTGCGTTTTTGCTTCTAAACATGTTTAGTGAACTTCCAGAAGTAATTAGAATAGCAAAACACACGTTTTAGATGAGTTTTGATAAAGTTTGAAGTCACACTTTTCTTGTTTGCAACTTCATACGATTTCCCTCCAAACTTCATCATTTCACACGCTTGAACATTCCATTTGATTCCCTATAAATAGAGGGTCATTCCCCATTCATTTTCTCAAGCTTTGATAGCCAGAATCACCCTTCCAAACTTGTTCTACAACTCAGAATTCAGTAACTTCAAAATCCATTCCCAAGCCTTTTTATATCCAATTTTTCCATCAATTCACCTTCCCTGATCTTCCCTGAAGCTAACCATATAATTACATTCAAGAATCATGCCCTATATTGCTCCATAGAAGTCCAGTTTCAGAGCTCTGCAACTCAACTTCAATAGGTAGATTCCTTCATTAATTCTTCAAAACTCTGATATCATTATGATGCTCTCACTGCCCTGGTCCTAGTCGCAACACTTACCTTTTGCTGGAAACACGTTTTGACCATGAAATTTCAAATCCATTTTCAAAACTTTCTTTCCCAATTGCTTGAGCTACAATTTATATAAATTTGGCGCGAGGGTGTGGTTGTCTTCGTCTTGAACAGACGAAGCGATTGACATAGGTCTGAGCTTCTGATTTTAGAGTTTGAGAGACCTGCAAATCATGTTTGCTGGAGGTTGAAGATGACCTACGTGTCATCTTCCAACCAATGATGGCACGCCACTTGTTATTTTTGAAAATCCGATGTATATTTGATTCTGTACTTTATTCGCTAATGACCATGATATGCACAGCGCGCCAGATCCCTTGGATTTGATTACTAACGCGTTTTGACTCTCATCCAATGGTCCACATATTTTTACTTTTATTTTATTTTCAAATTTTTATATTTTAATTATTTTAAATTTTAAAAAATCATAGAAAATTCATTTTAAGTCTAAAAAATCTAAAAAAATTATGAAAAACATTTTTGATTATTCTCTTTCTGATTTTTATTTTTCATAATTTAATTTTGTGTTTTGGTATTTTTTTATAAATTTACACTTTATTTGAATTGTTTTAAATGTTTAAAAATACTTTTATACATTTTTAAATTCTAAAAAAATTATGGAATGATCCAATGGTATTGTGACAAATATTGGTGACCTTATTTTATTTTTGTTTCTGACTTTGCTATTGTTTATCATTTTTGGTTTATTTTACCTATTTCTTTTAATTTTAAAAATAGTGTCCGACTTCAAAAAATTACAAAAAAAATTATAAAATCATTTGAACCCTTTTCTAATTTTTCTATGGTCTTACTTTTTATTTCTTGATTAATTTGAACATAGTTGATATTTTCTCTTTATTTTCTATTTTTGAACAATGATTTTTAAACCCTTTTGTATATATTAAAGTGTAATATTATTTTGTGACTATTTTCTGGCTGATCATGGGTTAAAATTTGGATCATGAACTTTGTTAACATCATTAGATTCATAGTGTTGAGTTTAACTCAACAAAAATATATGAATGATTTTAATAATAGTTTGATTAAATTTAATTCAAAAGTGGTTTGTATTTTCTCTCCCACCCCTCTTCATCTCATCCCCTTATTGCACTAAAGATTGTTGGAGCATGATCTCTATATCATGTCTCAAAACAAGTGGTGCATAGATTGCTATTGACCGGCCACAAAATAGGTGCGACTTATATATAAGTCCACTTATGATTGCTTAACATAGCGCTAAATTTCGTCCCGATTCGAATAAATGATCATTCGTGGCCCAAACTTATGTTTGCAAGCCCAAGTATGTTAATTTGATCTCTTTGATCCAATAACCTTGAGATTCATTGTGTGGAGGCTTTGGTTTTACCAATCCTCTAATGGATCTACAACACCTTTGGTCAACGCGGATCACTTAAACATCGTTAATCATTAAATGGAACTTGTGAGAATTCCAAATGGATGATATACTTGACAAAAAGCAAATGCAACTTGTTGTGTGGAGGATTTAGTTCTACCAATCCTCTAATGAGTTCCAAATGCAAGCTTTAAGATGGTCATCCAAGTAACCACTAATTATTTACTTATTTTACTTTATGCTTTTATCTTTTTTTATACTTTATGTACCATTTACTTTTAGCATTTACATCTCATGCCATTTTCATCTTTGCTAATTTGAGCATTTACTTTCTTGTCATTTTTACTTTGCTCACTTGAGCTTTTATTTTCCTTTTTAAGATACTTAATAATCAACATAAACCCTAAAAATATTTAATGGTACTCAGACTATTTGGTTACTATCCTTGGCATTATGGAGCATGGGACTTTTCTTGGACTTAGGATTAGAAACCTTGGCCTATCTTGGAGACTTTGTGATCTTATCTGATTATTTTGTCTGGAGTTCTTGAGGTTTACCTCAAGACATTGGGTTGCTTGTTTGTTTTTGTGTGCAGGTTTTTTGTGATTACACCCTTTGTTTGTAATCTGGAATTCACCCGTATACAGCTGTTACTCTGCCCAATTTTTGTGAAGACTTAATACACTTGAAGTTTGGTTCTCTCAAGAGGTCTAGTATTTTTTCTTGTTTGGTTTCAATCCAAAGAATATGAATTCTATCTCGGCTCATAATGTAAAGTATTGGCTTCTTGTTGGTTAGATGGTTCTTATCCCTAACTTTTACCTTATGCTTTAGATAGCCTCTTCTTCTCCTCCCATCTTCTTTAATTTCAAAAATTATCTCCCTCCTTTTGAAAACTCTTCTTATTTTAAGCATGAACCACTTTCATAATAAACTTGGACTTATGTCCATGCATTTTCAAACAATTTCATAAATAAAGTTTAATAAACTTAATAATACTTTGACATTTTTCGTGAGAAGACTAAAAGTCAATCAAATCTCATTTCAAACCATTTTGCCACTTTGGCTTTTATCTTTAAACTTTTCTCAAAAGATTGAACTCTTGTCAATCCTTGTAGTGATGTAAACAACTATACTTCTACAATATGTAGTGAAGAGAGCTATTCTCCACTTGGGTGTTTAGTGAGGCATTGTTGATTTTAAAATCCAAGCCATATCCTCCACTTTGAGATGATGTAAATTCTCGTTTCTCATGATTGTGGGTAGTAGGTATGTTTTCCACACGGACAATGATGATGATGTTTTATCTCATAAAACTAACCAACACATTTGTGTTTTAAATTTTTAAAAGAGAAACTATGTGTACCCTGATCCCCTATTGCACGAAAAGGTGGTACGCAGGTACTAAAGGTTCGCAACCGCGGCGGGTGCAAAAATCATAAAATAAATATATTTCTTTTCTCACCTCCACCATCCATTTTTATACAACATTTTTATAGCCAAAATATACAGATTTTACAAAGAGGTTCCTGCGGAGTACCATAGATGTTTAGGGTGCTAATACCTTCCCTTTGCATAACCAACCCCCTTACCTTGAATCTTTCCCCCTCTTTTTGGGTTATTCGCTCTTTTCCCATTCCTTTGGAAATAATAAAGCGCGGTGGCGATTTTTATTTTGATCTATATAAGTCAAGTCAATCCAATGGCTTAGTCTTAAAATATTTCTACCGCTACAGTCACCAAGAATGTGGTAGCCAGATTCATCAAACATAACCTCATCTTCGGCTATGGTATCCCCGTAAGGATCATCACTGGAAATGGGACCAATCTTAACAATTCTATGATTACAGAACTTTGTACTTAGATCAAAATCAAGCATCACAATTCTTCTCCTTATAGACCTAAAATGAATGGCGCAGTGGAAGCTGCTAATAAAAACATTAAGAAGATTGTGCAGAAGATGGTAGTAACATACAAAGACTGGCATGAGATGCTACCGTTTGCTCTTCATGGCTACCGTACTTCAGCTTAGACATCAACTGGGGCAACTCCCTTTTCTTTAGTCTATGGCATGGAAGTTGTCTTACCAGTGGAAGTTCAGATCCCCTCACTAAGGATTATGAATGAAGCAGGCTTAGGCGAAGACGAATAGATTCAGACAAGATTGGATCAATGGAACGTGATCAATGAGAAGCGACTGGTTGTTGTTTGTCATGGTCAAATGTAACAAAAACGTATGATCAAGGCTTTCAACAAAAAGATCAGGCCTCGAGTATATCAAGTTGGTGACTTGGTAATAAAGCGCATCATTCTTCCCAAGGCGACCCCAGGGGCAAATGGACTCCCACTTACGAAGGGCCATTTGTTGTCAAGAGAGTTTTCTCTTGTGGTGCCATGATGCTTACTACTATGCACGGAGAAGATTTCCCACATCCTCTGAACGCCGACATAGTTAAAAAATACTATGCATAAGAGACCCGCTAGGTTGACATACCTAGGCAAGATAAGGGCATCCCAGCAAACCAAAGGTTTGAGCAAAAAATTAGGGATATATGCAAAAGATTGTACACCCGACAAGTTGAAAATCTGAAAGGGCGACTTGGGAAAAATGGGTATCCTGGTGGGCTGAAAACCCAAAAGGGCGGTGCAGGCAAGAATTAAGGATTGAAAGTGTATGACTATGTCTCTATGGAATCACCACAGTTGACTTTATTACCAAGGTCCGAGTTCAAACGGTCCAAGATCAATCCAATCAACTTTTGTCAATGGCAAGGGACGTTTGAAGACATTGGGGAAATAATAGAGTTGGAACGTAATGAGATCACTTCCACGTGGCTATTATCTTTGTTTTCAATTTTGTTTTCCTTTCGACGATTTCCTCTTAGTAGGATCTTCGTCTCTTTGTACAAAAACGCCTATTCATGGGAAAAATATCAATACAAATATACTTTGAAGTCCAAACTTTCTGTTTTTTATTTTGAATGAAAAGATGTCCAATGACTAAAATTGAACGTACATATGCGTGTGAACATAATTAAAACTATTTAGCACATGTATCCTGCCAAGCAACAACAAGCATCTCTTTATGCATTTGGGATGTCCACACAAATTTATTCCATTAACATTATCCCCACAAATTCCTTTTCATAGGGTAGTCCCCAGCCAGAGTCTCAATCTCTTGACAACCCTCTCCCCAACTGAGTTGGTCCTAAAAGAAGAAGCCTTGCAGATCTCTTCCTAAAAGAACTCACCTTGTCAGCAGTTCGTCAAATATTCCTCAACAGGGTTTATTTCCCTGGCTGAGTCTATCCTCTCTAGCTTGAGTTTTCATCTTAGACTATTACCAATCAGAGGACCACGACCTCTTTTCCCCAGTGAAGTCGCTAACAAAGTCATTGCTATCTCCGAAAGTTGCTGCAAAGCCTGGAGCCCAACTAGATAATGGTTTAACTTTCAAATACTATGAAGCTTGGACCCGACCAGATAATAGTGTAACTTCTCAAAATACTATGAGGCCTGGACTTGACCAGATAATAGTGTAACTTCTCAAAATACTATGAAGCCTGGACCCGACCAGATAATAGTTTAATTTTTAGATACTATGAAGCCTGGATCCGACCAGATAATAGTTTAATTTCTCAAGATATTATGAAGCCTGAACCCGACAAGATAATAGTTTAACTCTTCGACATATTGAAAAACCTGGACTCAACCAGACAAGGGTTTAACTTCTTTTCCCCAGTTGAGTTTGCCTCTACCCCAGCAAGATACTGTGAAGCCTGTACCCAACCAGATATCAGTTCAACTTTATCTTTTCAAGCAAGTTATTATGAAGCCTGGAATCCGACCAGATAACAACTAATTTCAAGCAAGTTACTGTGAAGCCTAGATCCAACCAGATATCAGTTCAACTTCATCTATTCAAGAAATTTATTGTGAAGCCTGGATTTTGACCAGATAGAAATTAACTTCATCCACCTAAGAAATCTGCGAAACCTGGAATCTGACCAGATAACAGTTTAATCTTCCCCAGTAAGTCACTGTGAAGCCTGGAACCCGATCAGATAACATTTCAACTTCAAGCAATTTTCTGCGAAGCCTGGATTTCGACCAGATAATAGTTAATTTAGATCTTCCCCTGCAATTCACTGCGAAGCCTGGAATACGACCAGATAGCAGTCAACTTCATTATCCCCAACAAATTGCTGCCAAGCTGGATTTCGACCAGATAACAGCCAATTTTCGATGCTCTCCATGTCGGGAATAATTCCCCAATAGAGAATTGAACAACCAGAACTCCTAAGTTATTTTCCCCAAGCAGAGATCAACACTCTCCACAGAGTCTTCTTAAACAAGCCAGTATTCCCCAACGGAGTTTCTCCTCAAACAACAGAACAAGAATTCCCAGTGGAAACAGTCTAAACAAAGTTGAAGATACACCTACTCTCCAACAACAGTTCAAGTCTCAGCCTCCCAAGGCTCCCCAGCATGTTGTCAAGGATTTATTTTCCTAGACAAAGACATGTTGTAATAAACGCATCACATTCATAAACCATAACGCATACATGACAAATGCATACAACATAATCTCATTTACTTTGAGAACATCGTTGCGCCATGCATACATCTGCATGCAACTAATCTTTTTCCTTTCAGGAAAATCAATAGGCAAAAGACATCTACCATTTTAGTATAAATCAACCAAAATATTTATCTTGATACCATCCATCATCCTTACAAATGCCATCTTTAAGCCCATTCCCTACACAGTCAACTAACATATCATCGAGTGCAAATTTCTGGGCACTTTAGTGTTAAATATCTTCCACCTTCAAGTCACGAATGACAGGCTTTCCAATCTAACTCTTCAGGTTTAAGAAGATTGAACAGGGGAAGCTGTTGTACCCCAAAATTTTCCCTCTCATTTTTTAAGGCCTTTCTGACAAGGATTCTCAAGGTTCAAGCTTGCACAAGTACATTGGGATTTTCCAGTACCAAGATTAAAAGGAAACTGTCAAAAAGGGAGAAAACAGATAAAAATAATATTTTGACAAAATTTGGAGAAAAACAAGTGTTCTTCGATTCAGCTCCTTCGATTGGCCTTTTGGCCTCTTTCGATGCAAGTTTGTCTTGCATCCTTCGACTGGGCATGGGCCTCTGGCACGTTTGTTTGGATTCATAAGGAAAAAATCCCCCTGTAGTCTCCTTCGATTCCAAGGCAAAAGGCCTCCTTTTAGCATTCTTCAATTTGCACTTTTTTCCTCTTATATGCCTCTTTCGAATCTGGATATTTTGGCCTCTTACATGCAACTTTCATTTGGGCATGTGGTTCCTTCAGTACAAGCTACTGGTCACACCTTTCATTTGAGCATGTGGTTCCTTCAGTACAAGCTACTGGTCACACCTTTCGTTTGGGCATATGGTTCCTTCAGTACAAGCTACTGGTCACACCTTTCGTTCGGGCATATGCTTCCTTCAGTACAAGCTACTGGTCACACCTTTCATTTGGGCATGTTGGTTCCCTTCATGCAAGTTTCATTCAAACATAGATCTTTTTCATGTTGGCATGAAGTCACAAGGCAAAAAGCCTCATGTAGCCTCCTTCGATTCCAAGGCAAAAAGCCTTCTTTTGGCATCCTTCGATTTCACATTTAAACTTCCTACATGCATCTTTCGTTTGGCTTTGTGGCCACCTTCGAATGAAAGTTGGGGTTACATACTTCATTTGGGCAAGAAATCTCCTCCGATGCAAGTTTAATCCATAAGCTTTGTTTGGGCATTTTGCTCCCTTCAAAGCAGTCTTCTTTAGTACATTTCTAGAACCCTTCAACACAAAAGGAAAAAAGGATTTTGAAAGAACACTGATCAAATCTATGGACCATGCTACATGATCTTACTTTGCAGGCCTTAATGCTTATATTTCACTCCATAATTAATTGCTTACATTTTTTATTAAGTTATTGTCCAGGTGATTAAGCCTTTGTGCAGAAGTTTTTTTATGAAAGTTAACTTGCTAGTGCAAATACTATCCTAAGACCATGCTTTGCTTAAATCCTGTTTGTACTTCACCATAAGTCAGGGAAGTCAGCCCCTTTTAACCAACAACTTTAGTACTTCACCTTGGGATCTTGGAAAATCTGACATAGCTCAATATTCACGTTTCAGCCGAGCCACATTTTTGTTTGAACTCCCAAACCTTTTCTCTATAAATAGAGAAACCATTGACAAAGAAAAGGGCCCAGGTTTTTTCTAGAGAGAAAAATCATAAAAATCCACAAGCACTCAAACTCCAATATTATCAAACTCTCCAACATTCTCAAACCTTCAAAACTCTAAGACTTTTTTTTCTCTTACAAAAAACCCTCAATAGTGTACCTTTCGATTCACTTCCCCTAAACTGTAGCGTAATAACCTTCGATTTACTCATCACCATCATATACTCTCTTTCGATTCAGTGACTGCCCAAACCAAGCAGTAAATGAACTAGCTTCAGGAAGATTCCAGTGAAGCTCCCTCTACCACCAAAGAAGTCACCTACAGCTCTTTCGATTAAGCACTTCAAGAGGTAAGTTCTCTCTAAACTTGGAACTCTTTCATTTAAATATCATGTATGCCAATAAAGAAAAATGTAGATATTTCTAGACCATGTTTTAGCTTTTGATTCTGACTGCCCATATGTTGAAAACCCAACCTTAATTAGTTATGCTTTGGACTTTGAGACCCATTAGTTTTTGTGTTAACCTCTAGACTGTAGTTATGTTTGGATGTTGCATTTTAATAACTTAAGACAGGTTTATTATACCCTTCGATTGGCTAGATGCACAAGCCTTTCGAATCACAATCTGAGGGCCTAATATGCTTACAAGGAGTCAGCGAGGAGCCTGTGGCAAATCCAGAACCTTTCCGTTTCCAGGCCTTATACGAAAAACAGAACCTTGTTGCCTCCAAGCCTCAAACGAAAGACGAAACTATGTTAACTTCCAGGCCCAGACGAAAGGCGTGCCCACACTGATTCCAACCCCCAGTCGAAGGAGACAGAAAGGAAAATCGAAGGGCATGACTCCACTGACTCCAGACCCCAAATCGAAGGAAGCCAAAAAACGCAGAATCGAAGGGCGTTTCTACCTGAATCGAAAGATCCATTTTTCTTGCTTTTATTTTATTTTTGCCTTTACATTTTCTTGCTATTCAATATGGTTGTAATAGTGTAGGATTTTATCTTTTTGCATTTTATTACTTTTGTATGCTTGCTAGTAAAATAGGGAATGCATAGCAAGATAAAAACAACAAGTAGATAACCCCTAATCAAATACTAAATCATTCAAATCAAACACACTATTCACCCCTAGGGTTAACTCGACTTGTTGCCTAAAAATGGTCATGTTATACATGTGAGACGTCTTAGCAAAAAAATCAAAAATATAAGATCATAGTCCCTCGATGACGCTTCGAATGTTACCTTACAAATGATATTAGTCCCTCAAGAGAAATGCTAAGATATCTCACAACATTGCTATCATGACTATACGATGACCCACGTCCGTCCCTTTACATCCAAAGATAAATCTTCTTATCAATCAATGGTGAGATAGTAACATCTAAGGGAGGATGAGAAGAACAAATACTTTCGAGTAGGTATAAACGTTCTTAGTTGCTTGCTTAAACGATCATCTTTTCCAAACACACACTAAACACTTTCAAAGCATGAAATATTTTCAAAAAGTCCAACACTTTGTATACATTCTTATAAAGATAAGAATCATTACAAAGTTTGCCTAAATGAAGGCGCTTTTCACAAATACTTTCAAAAACCACCACAAAACACATTTTCAAACAAAAGTAACGATCTAGCAAGCAACTAAGAGACAATAGATAACTATGGATGAAAAGGGTGCTAACACCTTCCCTTTTCATAATCTACCCCCCGAACTCAAGAAAATAATGTCAAAGGTCTTTCCTATTCTTTTCACCCTTTCCTTTATTGGATAAAAGAAAAGTCGATGGCGACTCTTGCTATCCGCAACAATTGCGATCAAACACAAAACACCCAAGTCAGTTCTCCCACCACGTTACACCATGGCATCAAGGCAAAAATGAAAGGTGTCATCTACATAGAAAGGGAAGAAGAAAGTTGGTTCATCTTCTGAAGAGAATCCATTAATCTCAACTCTCACTGAAGATCAAGAAGCAAGATTTAAAAAGGACTTTCAAAGAAAGATAGTGTCCACTCCAAAATATGGTATGCTATCATCTTTCCCTCAGGAATGTTTTTCTATTCAGAATGATTTAGCTGCATATGGACTAGAACCACTAATTTCATCATTTGGTCCATACTATCCGGATCTGGTAAGATTATTCTTCAGTAATTTGACTCCTCACAAAGGCAAGATGGTTACATATGTGTTGGGTACAAGAATATCTCTAACCCCTAAGATTATTGGTGATATTCTACATATTCCCTATACTGGAAGCTCTTTGTACGACCCTAAAAACGAAGTATGGGATGATTACAGGAAAAACGAATTTTATTACAGCATTGGCAGATTGAGCGAAGCTGAATTCCGTGCTAAAAGAATTTGTGGCCTATGAGGAGTCATTCCATCTAGAGACTCATGGAGTACAAGTAAATTTTTTATAGACGATCGACTATTTTATTATTTCATGGTCTATATTATGTTTCCGCGGGATGGAATCCACTGCATCGTGACTGATCTGGAAATGCAGTTGATCTACGCAAGGAAGAGAGGTATAAGTTTTAATTGGGAAAGGCTCATAATGGTTCATATGCTTAGGGTTGATGCAAATTCAAAATTTCTACCATATGCTTACTTTGTTACATTAATTATGGAAGAATTTGGAGTTGATTTCGCTGGTTTTGAAAGAGTTAATATGGATCCAAATGTGCATAAGATTTCAATAAAAAATGTTAACTCAAGAATGGGAGTTCACTATAATCTGGAAATGAAAACTATAATGTACATTGGTGAAGATGTGGTTGGTGATGAAGGAAACGATCAAGAAGTTGAAGATGGTGAAGCTGTACCTCCTCAACCTGCTCCTGTTGGTCCAAGTAATCAAGATGTAATTAAATTCATGACTCAACAGTTTGCTACACTAAACACCAACATCAACAACCAATGGAATGCTATCAACGACTCCATAACGACCCATATCAATGATTTTCGCACAAATGTGAATCAACAATTTTCCTACCTTTATTCTCACCTTCACATACCTCCATATGACCTTAATAATCCTGTTGCACCTCCACAACATTACAAAGAACCTCCTCTACAACAATAATTTCCCAATCAAGGATCCTAGTTCTATAACAACCGTGACTTGAATCAACCATAAAGTTTTGTCCAACTTTATTATTTCTACTGTTTTTTTGTTATGTCCTTGTTCCATTATGCTACGTTTTATATGTTGTTGTTCAGATTTCTTTGTAATTGTTATTTTACTATGACTATGTCTATGACAATTTTTGATGTATTATTGATTAAGTTTTTTCAATGTTGTTTTATTATTATCCATTTTTATTGCATCTTTCCCTTCTTTTTGATAATGTCAAAGGGGGAGAAGGATGTGGCACTTTATGTTTGTATATTTCCTGTATTAAATTTCTAAGGTACTCTTCAACCAAGATGAACAAATTCAAAGGATTACAACCTTCTCATACAGAGGGGGAGTTATGCATCTTAGGGGGAGAAGCTTATTTCCGGAAATTACAACGCATAAAGCAAGATCATTTGTCATCATCAAAAAGGGGGAGAATGTAAAATCAAGCTTTTCAAATGCACTTTTGTTTTGATGAAGACAAACCATGTTGACAAGAAGGCAAATATTATTGATCAAGCTAAAATCATTTATGGATAAAGTCTTTGGCTCAAGCACTTAGCAAATTTCAAGGTATAATGATAATACTTACTTTGAACTTAAGACATAGATGCTCAATGGTCAACAGAAATATTTTATCTTATCCAAACTTTTACTCAAGTTTTTAAAGCAAAAATTCAATTTTTACTTGGGTGCAATCAATTTGCATATTGGTGTAATCGATTGCATGCTTCAATTTTCCAAAAGATTTGCTATTGTTTCTAAGTGCAATCGATTTGCATGTTTATGCAATCGATTGCTCTCAATCAATTTTTGCTACTGACTTCAAGTGCAATCAATTTACACACTTGTGCAATTGATTGCTCACTCAAAATATTTGAATTTCTAGTTGTTAAAACCCCGTGCAATCGATTTACACAAGGGTGCAATTGATTGCATGCTGAACGATTTTGAAAAACAACAGTTTTACTCATGCCTGTTCATAACACCAATTCATGAAAACCTTTCACTCAATCTTGGCAATTGTTCATGATTCATTTGCAGAGTTTTATGCTGTTTCAAAAGGGTGCTATGAACATATAAATACTCATTTTCAAAATCATTTTAAGCACTTCTTCCAATCATATTTTCTGAATTTTCAAAAATCAAACTCAAGATGTTATACATTTTCGTACACAAGTTTTCTGCACACTTTCACATATTGTCAACCAGAAAACTTTAAGCATTATATATCTTGAGTCATTGTATACTATTATCATTGGAAGAGAAGATCAATTCATTGACTAAATCACTCAAAGTGATCATTGCTACTCAAACTCACTCAAATCAAATATTGCTATATACTTGTTTATTTTTCAGGATTGTTGAAAATAAGTTCAAGTGGTTTTGTAATCTTGTTTTTCCAGGATTGTTGGATACAAGTAAAGTCACTTTGAGAGGATTGTTCTCATTGTTGACATAGTGAAAATCCAAGAGGATTGTTCTTGGTCCAAGAGGATTGTTCTTAGTTTTGGGTAGTTCTTGTTTAAGTTTGCCACAATAAGGAAACCTCTTTCATGTTGAAAGGGGACTGGAGTACTCTCGGACTGTGAGGGGAACCAGGATATATCGCTTGTGTCTCTTTATTTTTTTGCATTTTACTCTTTCATAAACTCACCATAAACCAGAAAAATAATATCCATCATCACTAAAACTAGAAAAAATTTAAAGTACTTAATTCACCCCCCTCTTAGGTGCACTTCGTATTTACAAAGAACTCTCATCAACAAGCTTCACCAAAACGAATACAACTGTATGGAACAAACAGTTAGAATTGAGGATCAAGTCATCAATCAGCCCCTGATAAGACAAGAAGTTGGCTTGGTCAAGAGAAGACCTTTCAAAATTTCTATTACATCACGATTCCAACAACAACCTCTCCAACAACGACAGGGTAGTCAGCGTAAGCAAGATATACCCAAAAGAAAATTTACAAAAATCAACACATCTTTGGCTCGAGCATTGTATCATATGTTGGAGGCCAATTTGGTTACATTAAAGGAGCCTCCTAAAAAACCTAATACTTCTTCTCCCCGTTACAAACATAATGAAAGATGGGCGTACCATTCCAATAGTCATGGACGCTCACTAACCACTATTGGGCATTGAAAAAGAAGATTCAAGACCTGATCGAAGAAGGAGCGTTAGAATTTACACAAGATGGTCAACTTGAGTTTTTCTGTCATCCATCAAAGGCACACCATCTGAGTGACAAATTTAGGCGAAGAAGTTTTTGTCCATTCGGATTTTCAGTTGTAATTTCTTTGTTTTCTTAAACACTTATCTTTATGTCCGAATTTGGTTGTTCTTATTAATGAATTGCATATGTTTATCTTGAGTTAATCCATTCGTTTTCACTATACTTAAATTATGCTTTTGACTCCTTTTTGTATGACATTCAACTCTCGACTACAAGTCGTAAGCCTCTAGAGGGAGGATGCCGAAAAAATACCATAATCCCTACAGTATGCTTTTGAAAAGACCTTGTTGACGATGTACATACGTTGTTTCAAACCCTAAACAGTGGAGTTATAAGGAATATGATCCCTAGTCAACCCCTTTGAGCCAAAGAAGTATGAGTTTTCTTTTTCACACAAATTGGAACCTTTAATCATAACCTGGGGCAGGTTAGTTTCTCAGTTAATTCAAATGCGCGTTTAGTCACAAGCTTTCACTTCGTAAACAATGAATGAAATCAAAAACATCATTTTGAATGAAAAGACGGTGATGGTTCCCCGTAAAATAGGCAATCATTATCTCTCAAAGGAAAAGCCCACTGAGTCAAAATATATGAAGGAAAAAACTGGGGCGTCCCGCTGACTGTAGTCTCAAGACAAAAACAGTCAGGAAAAAATTAGGGATAATAAAATCACAAAAAAGGAGGTCGTTACAAATCCTCAACAAAAGAAAATGTTGCAAAAATGACTGATTTCTAAAATAAAATTATGGTAACCAAACCATCACCTAAAAAACCATTCCAAACTCAATTGGAATCCAAACATACAATTGACTGAGTTTAGGACTAGAGAACATCATGAAGAACATGTTGGGTACAAATAAACTTCGAGCCTTATCCTTTATTTCTTAAACCGTGAACCAGGGCACTTTACAACCCTTTAAAAGTCCTAATTGAAGCATAGGTTATTTCAAAAGCATATTGTTACAAAAGGTACCTTGACTCCTGTAAGGATTACTGTAGATCCTGAGTTGAATTCATATACTTACAAATTTTTGCTGCTCATTAAAAGTGCATTTTCCAAATTTTTTCTCAAGACAGACATAAACTTTGCATCGTTTGAATACCACTGTTTGCATATGGCTAATTGTTTACAATGGAGAAATCCGCACGACGGGCGTCGAATGAATGAAAACTCTCTCAATAAACGGAACCACTTCAAATGGAAAGATGCTTCCAATGACAAATCTCTCATGATCAAGGGGCATGACATGATCGTTGTCCAACACATATGGGGCAGTCAAGTCGAGATTCAAAGAATCTCTAAAAAAGAGCTGAATAGCCAGGGGCAGATCTCCCCCCAAATCACTTGGGGGCAATGTTACATTGATCATGGGCTTGAACAAAATCCACTATGAAAACCTCTGATATCACCAAATTACTTTTCTGTACCAGTAGTATCAGATGGTGTCAGTATCATGTCTTTGGATCCTTCCATTAAAGTTCTTAGAAAAGATACCTAGGAAGTTCAAGACTATGAGACATTTGGTCAAACATCGGGTGCACCAGACTAACCCAAGGGGAAAACATGCTCTCACATATGAAAGGTCACGTGCAATCAAGCAAATATTTTCTGGCATTTCTACAACACTCACTACCACATACAGTGACAACTCTCCAAACCTTATGAACACAGACATAGTCAGAAAATACTACGCATAAAAGAGACCCGCTAGGTTGATATGCCTAGGAAAAATTAAGTGCATCCCGGTGAACCAAAAAGGTTCGGGAAAAAATTAGGGATATACATACAAAAGATTATACACCCGGCAAGTCAAAAACCTGAAAAGGCGGCTTGGGAAAAAAAGGGTATCCCGGTGGACTGAAAATCTTAAAAGACGATCCATGCAAAAGTTAGGGATTAAAGTGTACGACTATGTCCTGTTATCTTATCACTCGTATGTCAGTAAGATATTTGTCACTCTGATCAAGCGTTTACTAAATACTCTGGGAGATAAGACAAGGTTCAACCTGTCCACAAATTCCCACAGAGCCATTTCCGTGGATTTTCCCCATAAATTAATCTTTACAAATACATTACACACATCATGCCAGTTCCCAAACAGATGGAGATTACTTGCAGTTTATTATCTCCTAGATACAATACGAATACAATCTAAATATAGATTCATTCTGATACTCATTCTAGATTCCATTGCATATACAGTATGGACACAATCTAAATACAGATGCATTCTGATACTCATTCAAATGCATCTTCCTAGATATAGTTCAGATACAATCTAGATTTAGATTCATTTTGACATTCATTCTAGATGCTCCTGCAGATATAGTACAGATACAATCTAAATACAGATTCATTTTGACACTCATTCCAGATTTTCTTCCTGATACAGTTCAAATACATATGTCATTCTGATACTCATTCAATACATCCTTAGATATAATCGAGGCTTGGATTTATTCTGACATTCCCCGACCAAATTTGGTCTTCCAAAGATGGAAAAGAAACCTTGCAAAAGTTCTTCCCCAGAAGAATTCATTTCCATAGTAAGAATTCATTTCCATTCCCCTTTAATCTGACTGATGACCAAAGCTGAATCTCCGAATACTTTTAAGGATTTGATCCCTAAATCTATGGCAGCTTTAAGACCAAAGATGTAAGCTTCGTATTCCGCCATGTTATTTGTACAATTGAAACAGAGTCTTGCAGTAAAAGGAGTATGACATCCTTTAGGAGATATGAGTACAACACTAATACCATTTCCAAGTGCGTTAGATGCCCCATCAAAGAACAGGGTCCATCGGGATCCTTGTTCAGGTCCGTCATATGGCCTGATTTCTTCGCAGTTGTCTAATGTCGTGATGTCTTCATCCTGGAATTCAAACTTCATGGATTGATAGTCTTCTACAGCTTGGTGAGCAAGGTGATCAGCTAGCACACTGCCCTTTATAGCTTTCTGGGTAGTATACTGTATGTCGTACTCTGTCAGGATCATCTGCCATCTAGCTATTCTCCCAGAAAGAGCAGGCTTCTCGAAGATGTATTTTATCAGATCCATTTTAGATATCAACAATGTAGTATGAGTCAACATATACTGTCTTAGCCGGTGAGCAGCCCATGCCAGAACGCAGCAAGTTTTCTCGAGAAGTGAATATCTGGTTTCAAAGTCGGTAAACTTTTTGCTCAGGTAGTAAATAGCGTGCTCTTTTTGGCCAGACTCGTCATGCTGCCCCAATACACACCCCATTGAATTTTCTAAAACAATCATGTACATGATCAATGGTCTACCCTCGATTGGTGGCATCAATACAGGAGGCTCTTGTAAGTATTCTTTGATTTTGTCAAAAGAAACTTGGCACTCAACATTCCATTTGACTACTTGATCTTTCTTCAAGAGCTTGAAGATTGGCTCACAAGTAGTTGTCAGGTGAGAAATGAATCTGGAAATATAGTTCAAACGTCCCAAGAATCCTCTGACTTCTTTCTCAGTACGGGGAGCAGGCATCTCTTGTATTGCTTTAACTTTGGCATGATCGACTTCAATACCTTTGTTACTGACGACAAAGCCTAGGAGTTTACCAAACCGTACCCCAAATGTACACTTGTTTGGATTCAACCTCAGCTTGTACTTCTTCAGTCTCTCAAACAGTTTTCGTAAGTGGTCAAGATGCTCTTCTTCTGTTTGCGATATGGCTATCATATCGTTTACATAGACCACTATTTCATGATGTATCATGTCATAAAATAAAGCTACCATGCTGCGCTGATAGGTTGCCCCAGCATTCATCAGTCTGAATGGCATCACCTTGTAGCAGAATGTGCCCCAATGTGTGACAAATGTTGTTTTCTCCATATCCTCAGGTGCTATTTTGATTTGGTTGTAACCTGAGAATTCGTCCATGAAGGAAAACACTTTGTGTTGTGCCATATTGTTAACTAGGATATCAATGTGGGGGATTGGAAAATCATCTTTAGGGCTCGCCCTATTCAAATCTCTGTAGTCCACACACATTCGTACTTTGCCGTCTTTTTTAGGTACGAGAACAATGTTGGCAACCCATTGAGGGTAGGAAGTGATAGCCAAGAATCCAACATTGAATTGCTTCATGACCTCTACTTTAATATTTTATGACATATCAGGTCTCATGCGTCGAACCTTTTATTTTACTGGCGGACAATCTTCTCTTGTATGCAAATGATGTACCACAATGTCTGTATCAAGTCCCGTCATGTCTTCATATGACCAGGCAAATATTTCAACATAGTCATGTAACAACTGAATCAGACGCTCCTTGACACTGGGTTCCAAATTGGCACCTACCTTGACCTCTTTTTTGTCTTCTTCAGTACCCAGGTTGATTGTATCCACGGGTTCCTCGTGAGGCTGAATGGTTCTTTCTTCTTGTTATAGTAGTCTGGCCAGTTCCCCTGGTACTTCACAATCTTCCTCACCTTCATCTTCGGCTTGGTAGATTAGATTCTCAGAGTCACGAAAGGCCATAGCAGTATCATTACCCATGGGATCCAGAATGGATGGATACCTTCATTGTGAGTGTGGGTGTGTGTAAGGGTATAACTATCTTTGAAAGAAAATAAAATGTAAAAGAAAAACAATGAGCACAAAAGTTTGTATGCAAAAACATCTATGATTTATTGATGTCATATGAAGATGAAACAATAACCCTTACAAATGGACCATTGTGCCTCGGGTAAGACACATGGTTTTAAGAGTGCGAATTGTTTTTGAATATTACAGATCCAACAAAATGTAAAGATAAATTACTGTGGGATAAAAGTGATTGGGACGAAGTCTCTAGCCTCCCAATTGCTGAGTCCTCCATTGACAGTCGGAAAGATCCAATCCTCCAGGTTGCAATCATCTTCACCATCTTCTACTGCGTTGACCTCACGGTTCCTAATCTTCAAGGGTGGCTCTCTAGCACGGGCATGATGTACATCCTTTTGAGCACTTGAAGTGAAACCTAGGCCAAACTTGTCAGACTTATACGGGATATCCGGAAGTTACCCCCAGATGGTGCATCCACCTTCCTCTACCACTGCTTTGGCGTCCTTTAGTGATGACATCCGGAGTGGAGGTCTTGTAATCTTGGGAATCTGGGACACAGTCTTGGTCACTGCCACCTCTTGGGGGACCTCTTCGAAGTGTTGAAATGAAGTTTCAATGAATTCACCGTCCAATTCCACATATCTGAAGGAATTGAGATGGATGATCATGTATTCTTCCACTCCATGGACAGTGATAATATTCCCTTGAACCCGATACTTCAGCATCTGGTGCAATGTAGAGGTAACAGTGCCAACATTGTGGATCCATGGCCGGCCTAGCAAGCAGGAATATGAAGGGCGGATGTCCATCACATAAAAAGTTGAATTGAAGGTTTGGGTTCCAAACTTTATGGGAATGTCCACCTCCCCATGTACCATCCTCTTCGAGCTGTCAAAAGTCCTTACCACTATGTTGCTTGGCTTCAAAGTCAACCCCTCACAGTCAATTCTGTCAAGAGCTTTTTTGGGTAATACATTCAGGGATGAGCCAATATCCACCAAAACATGTGCCAGAGTGGTGCCCCTACATTCCACTGAGACATGCAACACCTCATTATGCTTTCTTCCCCTCGGGGTCAGATCCGCATCTGAAAAACCTAAACCATTGTCCGCAGTTAGGCTGGCCACGCAGTCTTGAAATTAATCAGCAGATGTCTCTAGCGGTACATGGGCTATTTTTAAGAACTTCACCAAGGCTTTTGCATGCACCTCAGAACACAATAGTAATGCCAGCATGGAGATCTTAGAGGGAGTTTGCCCCAGTTGTTCAACTACATCATAGTCGCTCCTCTTTATAATTCTTAGGATCTCCTCCATTTCTTTCTTGGATGCCTCAGGGATAGTCATTGATTGAGCCTTCGTCCGGACAGGCTCCACTTGAATACTCTTTCCTCGAGCTTCGGCAGCGGGAGTGTTGGTAGGAATGATAACAGAAGTTGTGACGACTTCGTCAATAGGAGAACTTATAGAGATGATTATGGGTACGGAAGTATCCTTTGAAGCAACCACATGGATAATTACGGGTCCATAAACTGCTTTTGGGGGAGCAGTTTCTGGAGAAAAGATCCTACCACTTCGGGTAATTTTGCTAGTTCCGGCAATATTACTGATGTCGGAGTCTTCTTTCTCGGAATTTATCTCTTTGGTGGACGGCCAGTCTTGTTTGATGCCATGGTAGTAAATTTCCCCTCCGTAATTCCACGACACGGTCTTGTATGATTCATATGGGATTGGCCCAAGCATTGTGATTATTAAAGGAGCTGCTTTCGGAACCGATGTAATTCTAACGGGTCTTTTGGTGGAGACCCTGGAAGAATTGGCGAAAATGGTAATGATAGAAACATCTTCAATAGGAATAGGTGAAACATGAGTTTTTTCAAACAAAATCTCTTTGTTACCTATCAGGCACTGAATGCCTGCCTTCAACAAAGGGCAATCAATTGGTGAGGAGAAGCAGAGATGGCAAACTTCATTACAGCCCGGGAACACACTGGCTTTCAACAATTTTATCTTAATGGTCGGAAGTGGAGTCATGAGTTCATCAACTGTGGTAACAAACAAATCTTCTTCAATAGCATTGGTATTGTGACCATGTATGGTCATAGGAGCAGAAATGACATTTGGCTTCTCGGGTGCATCAAACTAAATTTCTTTTTCTTCAATGAGGTCTTGTATTTTGTTCTTCAAGGCCCAATAGTTATTAGTATCATGACCAGGACTTTCAGAGTGATATACGCAACGGGCATTGGGATGATAATGAGGGGATATTGTATTGGGGTTTTTCGGAGCTTCTTTCAAGGTTACCAAATTGGATCTCAGAAGATGCAGTAATACTTGAGACAAAGTCATGTTAATTCTGGTGAATTGCCTGACTGGCCTTTCCACACTTGGTTGATTACTTCTTTGTTGATCAGATGTAGGCTTGGGAATCATAACAGCTCCCACCATTGGTCGGCGTTCAGCCCTATCTTGGTTCCTTTGAGGATATACAGCAGCTACCTCTTTCTTCCCGATGAAAGGCTTCCTTACAGTTGTAGAAGAAGATGAATCCGTATGAATCTTTCCACTTTTTATGCCAGCTTCCACCCTCTCTCCGGTCAATATTAGTTCAGTAAATTCTGCAGATGAACTTCCGATTAAATGGTTGAAAAAGGGACCAGATAAGGTGCCTAAGAACATGTCTACCAATTCCCTTTCAGACAGAGGGGGTTAAACTCTTCTAGCCAAATCTCTCCATTTTTATGCGTAATCCTTGAAACCTTCATTGGAAGCCATGGCCATACTCTGGAGTTGAGTACGGGTAGGCGCCAAATCAGCATTGTATTGATATTGCTTGTAGAAATTTGCGGCAAGATCTTCCCAATTGTGGATGTTGTCTCTTTCTAGTTGGTAAAACCAGTCGAGTTGTGTTCCAGACAGACTGTCTTGGAAAAAGTGCACCCAGTGTGGGGTTAGATTTTTCTCACATATGACCGCAGATTCATTTTAGGGCATAACACAACATCATATTTTGCAAACATAGGCACTTTGAATTTCGGAGGAATCACAATCCCTGACACTAGTCCCAATTCCTCAAAGTCTAAGCCCAACACCTTTTGTATTTCCATCACGCTCAAACGCTCTTCGAGATGTCTGTACTTGTCATCAGCTGGAGGATATTGTTCCTCAGAGTAGTCTTCCTCTTTTTCCTCCTCTTCTTCCGATTCTGACAGGACAGTTGTTTCCTTGCCTTTCTCTTCTCCTTCACCTGATGTTGTTGCAAAATTCAAAGTCCTTCTTGTCTTCCCCTGAAATCTTCTCCCCGTGTTTAAGACTCTGGTTACCTTCTTTGTTTTCTTTTTCCTCTCTTCAGCTAGCAGAGTCTTCAATTCTTCTTTCCCCTTGGCTAGGGTCATGAGCAATTGTTGAAACTGCGTATTCTGGGCTTAGAGATCTTTCACTGTTTGCTCGAGATCCATCTTACTGAAATAAACAGTAGAGAGATATGGAGACTTGTTGCAAAATACCTGTTTATGCTATGATGAATGATATGTGTATATGCGATGTTTTCAAGGATTTCAAAGATTCAAGTTTGTTTTAGACAAAAAGAAACACACATTATATTAATAAGATAAATTTTGAGTACATCAATGCCCCTTGGACAAAATAATACAAAACTCTAAGATAAAAAGGTAGTGCGCATCCTCTTTGGTGCAACGTAGGCATTTAGAGTCTGCTCCTCATGAAGTAGCCTAGTGAGTTCCAAAACCTTCTTCTCGCTTGCGTAGAATTGGGCTTCGAAAGTATCTCGCTCTCCTTTGAGTTATATCTAATCCCTTTGTAGGTCTTCAAGAGATGTGGGCATGCCAAGTATATGGACATTAGGGAATTCTCCACAATGGTCAACAATGATAAGATTCTATTTGGATCGGGAGCACCAATGAATGTCTGAATGTTTGAGCGTCATTAAACTTTGTGACCACCTTGAACCTTTCTCATTATTTAAGACTAATTGGGGAAGATGAGAAATAAACCATATTTCCAGGAGAGGGGTGCAACACATAAGGACACCTCTTTTCCTCATTGTGCGAGTGTGAAAAAAGTGTAGGATATCCCCTAGCAATGTAGGCACCGGGTTGCGTGGCATGAAGATTTTGACGGTGTTCACATCTATGAGTTGGTCAGGATTTGGAAACAAAACCATCCCATAGATAAGAAGAGCCACAATTTCCTTAAAGGCTTGCAAGTCTAAGGAATTCCAACAGCTTTGGGCTTTCTCAAACAGGAACTTTGCTAAGAAGCCTTTGACACCACTCCTAGTTTCCTAATGAGTTGTGACATCATATGAGTGCAAGTGTAGAGCTTGAGCAATCTCTTATGGCTTTGGATCTCTTTCCATACTGTTGAAAGGTAGTTTATTGAGAATGGGAATCCTCAAGAGTTGGTAGAATTCTTCCAAAGTATGCACAAGTTGATAATCGGGAAATGTGAAGCAATGGTGTAAAGGATCAAAGAACTGAAAGAGCACCTTCATCATATCCTCATATGTGTTGGAGGTGACCAAGTTGAGTAGACGTCCATATCTTTCGGTGAATGGAGAGTTCTCAGGAATCTTTGAAGCTAGCTCCTTAAGTTGTGGAGGAATTCTTACAAGGTTGACTTGAATAGTTTTCCTTCGAAGTGAATCAATATCCTACAAAACAAGAACACAGATGAATCCCCAAAATCCTTGAAATGGTTAGTGGATGTATATGATGTTCATGATGTCCATGATGTTATGTACAAGTATGCATATACAAGCAAATCAAACAAGTCCTTAGTTTAGGCTTGCATGGAGTTTTATAGATAAGTACCCTCTTGAAGTTTAGTTGGCTTAAACCTGTCCTAGTAATAGTAACCGGGTTCTAAGGAGCTCAATATCACTGGATTGTTTCCTTGGTCATTGTTTTAGCTCAAGCCTCTTTAATGGCGACTGAAATATCCCAAGAAACTAAACCTCAATGAGTGTAGTATCGAGTATCTACCAACTTCGGACTGTACCAAAGTCGGTCATCTCACTACATCCTAAAGGCCAAGTTGGTCAAGTAAAGGTTCTAAAAGTTCATTAGTGCTTCATGACATCACTCAGCGGCCCCGTATTCTCTTTGATTAACTTAAAGGCTACCGGTACCCACAAATATGTCGCACTAACATAGCTATTTCTTAGACCATATCGGTATACCCTGCACAATTTCCACAACGTATTACTACTTACCTATAATGTATCTCAAATCCAGGTAAAACATACAAGTCAAACAATGTAAGCAAGTAAATATGATATATCCCTAAGGTAACCCCACTTTTAGAATTTTTCCCCAGCAGATTCGCCAGTTCTATGATACGGTGGGAGAACTGACTTGATTGTTTTGCGTTTTATCGCAAATGTTGCGGTTAGCAAGAGTCGCCACCGAGTTTTCTTTTATCCAAAAGGAAAGGTGAAAAAGCATAGAAAAGACCTTTGAGATTGTTTCTTGAGTTCGGGGGGTAGATTATGAAAAGGGAAGGTATTAGCACCCGTATCATCCATGGTTTTCCATGGGCTCTTAGTTACTTGCTAGATCACTTGCTTTTGTTTGAAATTGTGCTTTGTGTGGTTTTTGTGAGTATTTTTTAAAAGAGGCCATTGTTTAGGCAATCTTTGTAATGATTCTCGTTCGTAAGAATGTATACAAAGATGTTTGTCTTTTTGAAAATGTTTCCAATGTTTGTAAGATGTTTGTAAGATGTTTGTAAGATGTTTGAAAGTGTGTAGGTGTTTGTTTTGAAAATAGCAAGGATATTTGTTTTAAAATGGAGCAAGTAACTAAAAGTAATCTACCTACTCAAATGTCTTTCTTGTTCATTTTCTTTTTCTTTGATATTGTTGTCTTATCATTGATTTGGTAAGCAACCCTATCTTTGGATGTAAACGGGACGGGCATGAGTCACCGTATAGCCATGATTAGCAATGTTGCAAAGTATCTTAGCATTTTTGAGGGACTAAGATCATTTTGTAAGGCAAGTTTGGATAGCGTCATCGAGGGACTATGATCTTATATTTGTTTGTTTTGCTAAGATACCTCACATGCGTAATATGACCATTTTTGTACAAGGCAACCAAGTGGAGAACCCTAGGGATGCTTGTGTGCAAGTGTATTGTTTCATGCTTGTTTATTTGTCTTGAATTAGGGTTTTCTAAGTTATTTTTAGTCTTTTCGTACAAAAACCTAATTACTAGCAATTATATATAAAGCGATAAATGGAGAAATTTAAAGTTACTATGCTATTACAACATTTGGGGATGGGGTATACAAATTTACAAATGGGGAATTTGTAAGAAATTAAACCCTAGTTATCTATTACAACCATATTGAATTGAATGAACAAGAATTGAAATAAATATTATGTACAAGAAATGAAATGAATATAATGTACAAATAATGATATGAATATAGCTTAGAAAGTAATGAAAATAAATATATATTGCTAACTACATAATACATATATATTTTTTTGTTTTTTTTATTAATAAAAATAATAATAAAATTAGTATTAATAATAGTAAAAATAAATAATAAGAAAATAAAAATAAAAATATGAAAGTGAAGTTTGGGGTGTGAAAATCAGATTAGAGTGTTTGTTAGAAAAAACATTTTGGAGTTTGGCCCAATAGTATTTTTTTGTTAGTCAGAAAAATGATAATAAAAAAAATTGGGCCTGGAGTGATTAGTAAGCAGGGGGTGCGTATAAGAGAATGAGGTTGGGCCTGGTGTTATTGGTTTGTTAACAAGGGGGGGGGGGGGGGGGGGGGGGGGGGGGGAGGGGTATGTGAGGAATAAGGGATTGGTGTTCAGCAAAGGGGGTTTGGGCTGCTTGAAGGAAAGAAGGCCCGGTTGTTTTAACAAAACAACCAGATTATGAGACAAAGTATCATTTGGGCCAAAACATTTTTCTCTCTTCCTTTTGATACTCTCACTCTCTCTCGTCCTCTCCTCCTTTGAGTATTTGGCCGGAAATCGCCCTAGCGGCGGTTAGACGATGGTGGACGGTGATTCCTACGGCGGTGATGCTTCAACATTAATTAATTTTTACTTTATTTGCTTCATCTCTTCCTTCTGAACACTAATCTCACTTTCGTTTTTACAGATCATGACAGGATTCGTGTAGATCTTAAAGGGGATGGACGGAACCCTAACTGTTCTGATTTGCTTTCTTCTACATGATTTTGGTGAGATTTTTCCTATCTATCTCTTTTTACTAATCTCTGAAGGGCTTAGGTTTTTTTGAAAATGATGATAAAATTTTTGTTAGGGTTTGTGTCTTACATGCGGTACTGTGTTTCTATCTTTGATGATGATGAATTTGAAAGAATGATTTTTTAGGGCTTGATGTTTTAAGGCATTATTGTGTTGCTATGATTCTGTATATTGCTTTTTGTTGGATAGAAATGGAAAGGGTTTGTTGGCTTGCTGTGACTTTGATTATGTTTCTTTCTATATTTCTGATGATGAGGAGAAAATGGGAAATGGTTTGGTTGGTTTTTTGTTTCTGAGTAATTTATATTTTTTGATAAATGATTTTTCTGAAGGTTTTGGCTTTGTTTGTTTGTAAATATTGGTTTCTGTATGTTTTCTTTGTAAAAAAAATGATGTTTGGCCCAAAGGGGTTCACTGATTGTTTGGGGTTTGGAATCACTGTATGTTTTTTTTTTGTAAAAACTAAAAAGAAGATGATGTTATTTTTGATCTTTTTAAAAAGATGAATGATGATGGCTTTGTTTTCTCTTCTGTTACAAGCTCTCTTATCCCTATGTGCTCTATTTGGCTTCTATAAGTTTGTGAGTTGATCCTAAACTATATGTTTTGTAAAAGAAAGCTAAGAAAAAGTTCAAAGAGTTTGTATATTTCTATGAAAAGAAGCTGAAAACAAATTTGGAAAAATTTACTTCTTGGCTTTGTTGCTGTCTTTTGATATCTTGGGGCTTGGCTGGATTTTGTTCTTTCTGTATATTTTTTCTTACTGGCCAAAAAAAACTCCTCTCTTATGTGCACAGTATTGCTGCCTTTTATATTGGTTGATTTTTGATAAAAAAAATGATAAAATATTGTTGGCTTTGTTGCTTGTACTAATTTTTTTTATAAATCAACTTTGCTAGTTGACTTTGCTTGCTGCTGGTACAGTGTCTGCTGTACTGACTTTGCTTTTCTTATACATGTTGTATATTTTCTGACCTTGGCTTCTCTTGTGATCCAAGACTTAAATGCTTGAGATTATGTACAACTAGCCCCCCCTCTTTTGAGTTTGCTTCTTTACTGATATGTCAAATGTTGACTTTGTGATTTTCTGTATTGATTCTTTTCAAACTTGTATTTGCTGATGGCTTTTGTATTTTGTCACTTGTGGACTTTTGCTATGAACCAAACAATTTTGCTTTGAGATTTGTGGTAAAGTACCCTAGGCCTATGACATGACTTTACAAATTTTGAGACTCTTTGATTGTTGATTGTACTGGTTTTCTTGTTGAGACTATTTTCTGATTTGAAGCAACATGAGGCTTTTGCTTGTTGATTTGATATTTTCTAATTTCCTCTTTATCTTTTCTGAACCAAGATTTGAGATTTGTAAGAGACTAACCCTGGCCAATGATGTATGATCCTGATTTTCTGTTGCTCGTTGTACTGATTTTTTCTGAATTAGACTTGCACTTGTTGCTTGATGAATTCTGGTTTGCACCTTTTAGTTTATTATGAACCAATTCTTTTGAGATTTGCAATATAATTTTAGCCTATGATAAGACTGAAATTGTATGAGGCTTTTTTGAATTGTTTTAAATCATGTTGAGCTGAAATATGTTGGGCTTGTACTTGTGTTGGACTTGAAACTCTGTTTGCACTATTGTGAACCAATTATTTTGAGATTTGCAATATAATTTTAGCCTATCATAAAACTTAAGTTGTTTGAGGCCTTAGAACACAAAACCTTCTTTTTCTGAACTCTGGTATTTTGTTGCCTTTAGATTCTGCACATGTTTTGTTCTGGGAGCTTGCAGTGTGCCCTGTTATTGGTTATAGTTTGCTTATGTTGCAGTATTGATATCTTACTTCCTGTTATGCAGCTTGCCCTGTTGTTTGTTACAGTTTTCTTGCCTTCATATCTTGCTGCCTATTATGCAGCTTGCCCTATTGTTTGTTGCAGTTGGTTTGTGCTGCAGCATTGATATCTTGTTGCCTGTTATGCAGCTTGCCCTGCTGTTTGTTGCAGTTTGCTTGCATTGTTTGTGAACCAAGCTTGCACCTTGTGATTTGCAAACCATAAACTCTCAGGCCAATGATTAAACAAGAATTGTATGAGGCCTTAGAACACAAAACCCATCTTTTCTGATTCAAAAACCATCCTAATGATGAATTAGAATACTTTGTCTATTTTTTGTTCATTTCTTGATGTTTAAGTTACTAACAAACTTCTCCCTCTTTTTTTTCTCATGAACATGAGGCATGGATGGCCAACAAAGGTTGGAGTAGCTGCTTGAAGATGAAGACTTTGAAGAAAAAAATTTTCTCTTTTTTTTTAATCAAATCTTTGTAATTTATTGCATTTGTAGACAAAACAATTTTGTAAATTCAAACTTGTAATGTAATGAATACAATGCCTCTGAATAAATTTTGTATGAAATGGAAATATTGTACCAATCTTAACATTGAAATTCTTACTTGAATGTTCTGAGCAAAACACCTTGTTTTGGGTAACTTGTATTTCAAGCAACCACCAAATATGATCAAGCAAAAATAAACACTTTGTACTCCAATTAAACTTCTAAAACAAAATAAATGTTTAAAAATTTTAATTCCACTTGATTAACTTAAATCCAAAGACTTATGGTCAAAAGTCTTAATCTTCAACCTTTGTCCAATAGTTAACTGGTAATCAAAATGAGTTCGCATGTCATTCTTGATTTAAACGGGATTTCATCATCTACCAAACATGTTTTAAGAACAATCGTCCGTCTTGTAGAATTAGCAAACTTCAGCGAATTGTGTTTAAGAATATTTGAAATTTTTAAGACTCAATTATCCCTGAGAAATCCCAAACCCTAATTATTGATTTGCCGTCTAGGAAGAGAATCTGTCTGATCGACCCTCGAGCTAATTGAGTGTACAAGAAACCCTAAGATAGCATCTTGTATGAAAATTTAGAGGGCATATTTTGGGGTACAACACGTAACATCACTCAATCAGAATGATCAGCCCTGCATTTACAAAACTAGACCTATTTAACCTATAAAACTCAATCTAGAAACTCATACAAAATCAGTTATCCACATATAACCTGCATCCAATCCTGTTTTTTATCAAAAACTTGAACCAAACCTCCCTGCATCAAAATTAAATCAGAAACAGAAAATGGAGTTTCCCTTCAACTAATTGTTTTAACCTCACAACTGATATCCAACTGCCAATTCCCTAACTGTTTTCCAATACTAACCATATTCAGAAGAAAAAAAATCAAATAAGCAGTTAGTCAAACTGCTCTGCATATTAAGGGAAAAACCAGAAAAAACAAACTACAAGCTTCAAGCACCTGTCTCATTTCCAACTACCTATAATTAACAAACCGATGCCAGTTCACCAAAAACTAACCATAACTAACAACCAACAGATTCAAAGGCTCTAGTTTCTTTTGCTAACAAAATATAACAGGGTATATACACAGAACCACACTTTTTTTCAATCTCCTCTTCAATCTCAGAATAACCACAGTGAAACTCCAAAAAAATATGTAACAAAATTCTTCTCTTCATCTTCATTCTCATCGCAACCCCTTCATCTATGTTATCATATTCTTCAATCTTCAAAAACCTCCTCTCGGTAACTGATTCTTTCAACTGGCCTCAAGCTCTGGACCGCAGAACATTCATTCATTGTCTCCACCGCATCTTCAATATTGGCATCACAACGGTCTTCATCATCTTCCGTAAATTAACATCTCCAATCATCATCATCAAGCTGTAAATTCTATGCATCTTCATCTATTATCCAATGCACATGATTCATCTCTCCTCTACATCGATTATCATCTTCAATCTTCAACCGCAACTCACACTCCATCAACGTTCCTGGTCATGTTCTCCATAACCTTCAATCATCTTTTGCATCCTCACACAGCCTCAGTCTACATCACCACCAATTTTTCCTTGTCAATCCACAAGAGACAGAAATGCATATGGAACTCATAGAAGAAGAAGATATGAAAAAAGAAGTAAGAAAGAAGAGTTATGATACCTTTAAATCTGTCTTCACCGAGAATCATCTTCACAACCGTCTCTGAATCTGTTGAGATTGGTTGTATGACGCTTTTCTTTTCATCTGTTCATGGTGTCGAGACGCATTTCTTGGTATGCTGAGCCTAGGCCCTTTCCCAATCGCACCATTGAATGTGATTCCATCGCTAAATTTTGGTTACAGCTTCGCTAGGGTTTGCGTTTGAGCGTAGATCAACAAAATGAAATGTCGGTTTAGACGAAAAGAGATGAAGACGAACTACATGGTGGTAGTTCAAGATGGTTTAGACCCCCGCCGCCGGAGGAGAGCCCTAATGCAGCGACGCTTCAATGGTTATCGCGAGAGAGAAACAAAAGCAGAGACAAAAGGTTACGATGACACGTGAAATTGTTGTACATTGAGGAAGAAAAGAGTGGGCCGCACCGTTACAGAGATGAGACGGAGCGAAGACAAAGGTTAAGACGGAAAGAGGTTTGTGGTGGTGGTTTCTCGGTGATGATTGGTCAGAGGAATAGAGAATTGGCCGCCACTGTGCATTGAGAAGATGTTATTGCGCTTCTGATCTAGGAAGATGAAGAGTCATTCCTATTAACCATATCCTTTAGTTCAAACGACGTTTTTACACTCTCTTCCTTTTTTTAATTATTGTTTCAATTTTAATTTATTTATTTTAATGCAAATCTGAAGTGAAAGACATAATCGTTGAATTGTTAATGCTGAAAATGGAGGACAATAGATGGTGGGTTGGGCCGAGTTCTACAACCGAAATGTATGCATATGATTTTTGGTGAAGCCTTTGTCCCACAATAAAAAGCTGTTTTTGGACTCATAGTTGATAGATCCCCAGCGCCTTACTAGCTCATACACTCCCATTCTGACTTCACACCCCTGTTTCCTTTATTTTTGTTTTGTTTCCTTTTTAATTATAATCTCTCTTTCATAATTTTTGTCGATAAAAATACTTGATAAAAAATAATCAAAATGATAAAAATTAGTTAGAATATTTTAGGAAATATTTTAGAATTATTCGGTTTTCTCTTTAGAATTTTATTAGAGTTTTCTATTATTTTCATGTTCAATAATCATTTTCATTATCATTTTTTAGCTAAAATTTTGTGATAGACTGTTGATGTAATTTTCACAATGTGGAATGCCTGGGGATTAATTTGTTTGATCACTTGTGTTAAGCAGCTTCTGTTGAGTTATCTTAACGCTTGCGTAATTTTGAAGAGGCAACGGACCTTCTCTGTTTGATATCATCGTGACATTCACTTTTATTCCTCATTTCCGCACTTTACTACTTTTATAGAGATCATGAGAAGTATGGCTTTATTGCTTTCTGATGCCATAAGAAATAGGGTAGAGATGTATGAAGGGGATCTCCGTTGCTGATCATGTCAAAAATCTCTCTAGTTTATTTAAAGACTCGTTTAGGGCAATTTCGCATTGTGTGCATTTTATTTACTACTTGTGTATGGTTTTTTTAAAACCCTTCCTTTAAGTAGGTATTCTGTAGGTGTGTTTACATTTTTGCCCGTAGTATTGCCCCACCCCTTATTGAAGTCCTCAAAAAGAGGCGAGCATGGAGGGTTCGTAATCAACACTCGTAATTTCATTTATATCATCCTTAGATCGTAACGCACCATAATGCTTCGGAGTTGTGCCTGCTCATGTGTATTGAGTCGTCAAGTGGGGAAGGGTTTTGTAATCAAACCCCCACACTTTGTCAGGAGTTCGCATTGGCTGATGCTGATACTCCGTGATTGTTCATATTGCCTTCTGTCGCCTACCTCGATCTCTTATATCTTGGTTAGGTGTTAAGTCGCTTTGTATATCACATTTTTGTTTTATATCCTACTCCCGCTTGTTTGTCTCGAGTGATATGATCCCCTTAACTAAAATATTTCGTTTCTTTTCCTTACTCTTTTATGTGTGTGCTCTTTCGAGCTTGCTTGTTTTATCCTTGTGCATACCATATTCCCTTAGGATGCACTTGCTCTTTTCGGATGCAAGTTAGACCTTAGGTTGCAAACCATGCATGCTAACATTAGGTAGAAATTTCCCTTTCATCCTTGACATAGGGCCACCATTGTATGATAACATTAGGTTAGAAATGGGCTAGTCCCCCATAGAATATTTTCTTTCCCTTTTTGCATCCTTGCATCTAAAACTAAAACTTTGTTTTTCTTAGCAAATCATAAAACATGCTAATAACGCCTAAACCCCTTTTAAACATAACAAAACACAAACCAATTAAATGTGGCATCTTGCCTTGAGGGCTTTATTGCGACTGGTTTTTTAATCAGAGCCGCCACTATTAGTTTTTATCCTAAGGAAGGGAATCTAACAGAAAACCCTAATTTGCAGAGAGAGATTCTAGGTTTCAAACTCAATTAGACGAAAGGAAGGTGTTAGGAACCTTTCATCTACCTTGCTCATAATGATATTAGGTTTTAGCTTTAGGTTTGGGGTAAACAAGGTTTTAAGTTTTAGTTAAGAGGACTCGCACAATTTTTGATCGTATGCCTACGTATCCTCTTATGAGGAATCAGAGTCTCAATTCGTAGTTCGCATGGGGTTGGTGTTTTTTAGGGGTTTGCAAACATATTTTGAATCACCTCGCACTTTGGTCGGGAGTGGTGATTGCAGAGATTTTGACTAAATGCGCGGTAAGTCAAAACCTATTTGAAACCCTTTTGCAAAAACAGTTGATTAGCTTAGTTTATTGCGAAAAATAGTTTGATGATTTGTTTGTGTTTTTTAACTGTGTTAATTGCGAAGATATCTTGATTAATGCATGACTAAAAAAAGATTTAATGCAAATAATGAGAAAATAATGTATGCAATTTTGATATAAAATGATTTATTTGTTAGTATAAATAATAATACTTACATATAATAAATAATAATATAATAAATAATATGAATAATAAATATTATAAAAGAAATAAATAATTATGATAATATAAAAATAATATTAATAATAATAATATGAAAATTAATAATAATAATAATAATAATAATAATAATAATAATAATAATAATAATAATAATAACCATTAACTAATAGAAAAGAAAATAAAAAATTAGAATTATAAAAAAAATATAGAAAATAATGGTTAAACAAGGGGGGTGCATTTTTGTGGTATGTAGTAAAATAAGAGGGTGTTAAAAGAATACTGGCTAGGCCCAAAATATAATTCTGAAAAGGGGGGTGCGTTATTATTTGGAGTTTAACAATTAAGGGCGAAGGGGGTGCGAAAAGGAGCTGGGCCAGGCCCAAGCGCAGTTTGCAAAGGAGTCTGGAGGATTGAGTGTGGTGGGGAGCATGGGATTGTGGTGCATACTTGGCCAGATGGTCGTCTAATCTAGATTAGATGGATGGATTCGAAGGAACATGGTTATTATAGTGCACTAGCGCGCATGGAATTGGAACATGTATAACATTTTATTTTTTTCCAAGATTCATTTCATTATTCTTTGTTTGACTTACAGTAATCGTTCTCTCCCTCTCTCTCTCTCTCACGCACCAACCCTCAAACCCTTAACCCTTCTCTCTTCCTCACTGTTTCCACCCAACCAGTAACCCTAATCCCTTACCTCTCCGGCGGCGCAACCATCTCTTATTGTCTACCAACCATAACCCCTAATCAAACAACAACACTAAAAGCTGAGCAATCTTACCCTTCTTTGTGATTTTCTATTCCGATTCTGGATTGTTTTGCTTTTTTGTTTGATTTGGTACTAAATCGCGGTTCTTTGATTTACAGATCACATCAGCGGCGGAGCTTGAGGTTAAGGAAGGTGGAGCGGTGGAGGAAACAACTAGGGTTCCAAATATTGGAACCCCCGTCGCTCTTCTCGATACTGTTGTTGTTCTTCTTCGTGATTCTGCTCGCTACTGTCCCTATTTATCTATATCCAGTCCTTCCTTGTTTCACTGTATTTTGATTTTCTTCTTTTCTGTATTCTCCCTCGTTTATGTTCTTCCTTCTGTCTCCAATCCTCCTCTCTCTTACTGTATTTCTAAGTATATATATGTTTTTTAGAATGGAGATTTTTGTTGTTACAACGTAGATTTAGGGATTTAAAGTTAGGGATTTTGATTTATTGTTGATTGATTTCGTTTATTAATTGTAATTGATTGAGAGTTTTGTAATTGATTATGAGATTTCTGGGATTCGATTCTGTATAATCTTAGATTTGTATTTGATTTAGTAATTTTGCTGATTGGATTTTGTTGATACTGTAATTCTGGGCTTGTATTATAGAAAGATTTGATCTAATGTATATTTGCAGATTTGGTTTAATTTAAGATTATTTTGTTTTTAATTTCAACAGTATATGTTAGTAAAAAGAAAACGTGAATTTTGGCTGTAATTGGAACAGTGTATGTTAATGGGAATTGGGCCTGCATAAATGTTATATATTTTTTAATTACAACAAATAAACTTTTTTTTTCAATTGGGCCTAACTATTTTTAAAACTTGATTCAACGTCATCTTTATTTTAGAAAAAAACAGTTATTTTTTTATTTAACCGATCCAATATGGATTTTCCCAAAACAAACAAAATTAACAACCAAATCCTACCAAAAAACATTTAGTTTTTCTTCACAATACATATTATTTATAAACAGTTTTTTCTTTTTAAATAACAATACTTTTTTTTCAACACATCAAATGGGCCAACCCAATAGACTTGATCAACACACCCCTCTTTTTATTAACGACAACATTTAAATGGGCTAAGCTATTCAGAAATTACACCCCTCTTTCTGTTGTTTGGATAACAAAATAGAAATGGGCCAATTTAATGGGCTTAGTTAGTGATAAACATACCCCTCCTTTTTACTAAAAATAAATAACACTTAAATGTCTCTACTAAATTTAATTATTATTAGTAATTTTAATTTCAATAATAACAACTATTTAGTAGTTATTATTCTGAAATAACTTTACATTTTCGAATCGCATGGGCCATTGGCCATCATGTCATGCGAATGGGTTCAGGGATACAAGAGTCTTTCTGATTTAGAAAGCCTCGTTTTCCTGAATTTAAGGTACACCCCCTAGTCGGATAAAGATGGACCATCAGATACTGTTGTACCATCTTTAATTGAATATTTCTTCAATTTTAATCTCGAAAAATAAAATCATCGAGGTAGGACAAATTTGGGGTATGACAGCTGCCCCTATTCAATTATCTTCTAGTCGAATAGCGTGAGAAAACTTGAGTCTTGCATGTTCTGATTGGAGGTTTGTTGAATACTTGAAGTATCCCAGAATTTGTCCGACAAACATTAGGTTACACTGATATAGCATACCTTTACGAGTGTCAAGGAAGTAGGCAAAGTTTATGATGTATCGCTTACAAGGTTTGATAATGAGGCAGATGGTTTTAAGAGCGCAATTTCGTATGTCTTGGTTTGGTTTTTTGATTATTCATCCATTTGGAGGATGAATACAACAATAATTGATGATGCATGGCTGCTTAAAGACTGAGGCCATGGGTTATGTTCGCGAATCGCTGCGTGAAGTCTGAGGTGATGAGCTAAGTCTTGTATTTTTGAGCATCGTGGCATGTAGTATGAGGCGATGATCGGTGTTTTTGAAATAAAGAAACGCATTGTTGCATGAAGTCTGAGGCAATGGGTTAATGGAATAAAGGAACACATTGCCGCATGAAGACTGGGGCAATGATCTTTGTCGCGTGATAAGGAAACACATTGCTGCATGAATTCTGAGGCAATGGGTTTGGTTCGCAAATCGCGGCGTGCAGTTTGAGAAGATAAGCTAGATTTGGTTCTCAGGCATCACTGCATGAAGTCTAAGGTGATGGTTTGTGTTATAGAGTAAAGAAATATACATTGTTGCATGAAGTCTGAGGTAATGAGTTAGGTTCACAAATCGTTGCGTGAAGTCTGATGCGATAGGCTAAATTTTGTATTTTTCGAACATCGCTGCATGAAGTCTGAGGCGATAGGCTGGATTTTATGGAATAAAGAAACACATTGTTGCATGAAGTCTGGGGAAATGGGTTAAATTCTAAAATCGCTGCGTGAAGTCTAGGGCTATAAGCTAAACTTGGTTCTCGAACATCGCTGCATAAAGTCTGAGGCAATGATCTGTGTCGCAGGATAAGGAAACACATTGCTGCATGAAGTTTGAGGCAATGGGTTTGGTTCGCAAATTATTGCGTGAAGTCTAAGACGATAAGCTAAATTTTATTTTCGAACATTGTTGCATGATGTCCGAGGCAATGATCTGGAGCATGGGATAAGGAAACATATTGCTGCATGAAGTCTGAGGCAATGGGTTTCATTCGCAAATTGTTGCGTGAAGTCTGAGATGATAAGCTAAATTTGATTTTCAAATATCGCTGCATGAAGTCTGAGGCAATGATCTGGAGCGTGGGATAAAGAAACGTATTGATGCATGAAGTCTGAGGCATTGGGTTAGGTTCGCAAATCGTTGCGTGAAGTCTGAGGCGATAAGCTAAATTTGATTTTCGAACATCGCTGCATGAAGTCTGAGGCAATGATCTGGAGCGTGGGATAAAGAAACACATTGATGTATGAAGTATGAGGCAATGGGTTAGGTTCGCAAATCGCTACGTGAAGTCTGAGGCGATAAGCTAAATTTGATTTTCGAGCATCGCTGCATGAAGTCTGAGGAGATGGTCTAGGTTTTGCGAATACATTGCGGCTTAGAGGCAATGTAGTGAGTTTTTCAAATACATTTCGGCTTAGAGGCAATGTAATGAGTTTTTTGAATACATTGTAACTTAGAGGTAATGTAATAAGTTTTGCGAATACATTGCAACTTTAAGGCAATGTACCGAGTTTTGAGAATACATTACAGCTTAGAGGCAATGTAAGAAGTTGTGAGAATAAATTGCGGATTATAGGAAATGTAATGAGTTGTGAGAATACATTGCGGCTTAGAGGCAATGTAATGAGCTTTGCGAATACATTGCAGCTTAGAGGCAATGTAATAAGCTTTGCGAATACATTGTGGCTTAGAGGCAATGTACCGAGTTTTGAGAATACATTGCGGCTTAGAGGAAATGTAATGAGTTGTGAGAATACATTGCGACATAGAGGCAATGTAATGAGTTGTGAGAATACATTACGGCTTAGAGGAAATGTGCTAGGTTTGTAAGGAACTCATCACTGCGGGAAGTTTTAGGTGATGGGCTGAGCGTGTCACGACATGAAGACTGAGGTGATGGGTTGAATCATAGGAGAAGTATTTCGTTGGTTGACCCTTAGATAGTTGGATCGAGGGTGAGATTATTGTTTGTTTTCTATGTGATACCTGCGTATGCATGCGTATTGAATGTTTGTATGTATGTAAAATGTATGATGTTTGACATTGATATGGAACCCTGAATATATGGTATTGTATGCAAAAATGTATAGTGTATGTATGCTTTGGATATGCAAAATGTATGTATGAAATATGTGTAAGATGCGCGTATGCCTTGAAATGTTATGAAGGCCATTTCGGGCATTCTCTCCTTTAAACCATTGGCTTAGAGTTACCAATCCCCTGGCGTTGTATGTTGTGTCATCGTAGCCTTGTTGAATTTGAAGACAGTGAACAATGTTAGCAAAATTTTGAACATTGATTTTCTGTATTGTAAGTGCAGGTGTAGACATAAACGTAGACGTAGGTAATGTCATATGTGTAGATTTGTATGTTGTAAGAGCAGGCGTAAGCGTAGACGTATGTATTGGCATATGTGTAGCCTTTTATGTTGTAAGCGCGGGCATATACGTGGACATGTGTATAGACTTTGCATTGTGAGTGCAAGCATAGGCGCAAACGTATGTGCGGACGTAATCTTTTTGCATTGTGAGCGTAGACATAGGCGTAGACATGTGTATAGACTTTTGTGTTGCAAGACGTAGGAGTAGCCATGTGCGTGGATGTAGACGTGGATTTTCTTTCGATGTTTTTCTAACCCAAAATGCTTTTTCGATGTTTTGTCAAATGCTTTTATTTTGTTAATTCCCCTAAATGATTTGAAGATAATATTCACAAGTAATGATCGTAGTATTTTGTAAACAAGTCTGAGAAAAATAAAAAACACAATTTGAAAGATGCAAAGAAAGCAAATATTTTATTGATATGCCTCTGAATAGGTGAGAACACAAGATGCAATTCCAAGAAAGAGGTAATTATAGAAAGTTTTACAACTGTAAATGGCAATGAAAAATGATAATTGCTAATGCTATTCCCCAATATCCTTTTAATGATATTATCCCCTTTGATTCTGAGTTGTATGATTCAAATCTATCTCTCCCTTCGTGGTTCATAGTCGCAGTTTTAGATCACAGTGTTTTTGTTCTTTATTTCTTTTTTGAATGATCTATAATTTTTGCCTGGATTTCCCTTTCGGTTTTTCAATCCACTGGGATAATTTTTTGTTATGTGCCCCTAATTTTTGCCTGGATCGCCCTTTAGGGTTTTCGATCCACCGGGACGCTCCTTTTTGCCTAAGTCGTCCGTTTAGGGTTCGAGCTTAGCGAGCTTCTTATACATAGTGTTTTCTGACTGCGTCTGAGTTTTCCGTATGTGGTGGTTCTTCCCCATCCATTTTTGTGAGGATAATACCACCACCAAAGAATGCTATTTTGACTATGTACGAGCCTTCATAGTTAGGGGTCCGTTTACCACGTGAGTCGAGGCGAATTAGCAGAAGCTTCTTGAGCACTAGACCATATTGTGGTTCATCTTGTACAGTATACCATTAATCTGAAAGAATTCGGAGGCTAATTTTCTTAGAGTTTGTTTGTCGGTGCTAGAGGCATTTTCTAGATGTCCTTGTTTTTCGAGGTGTTTCTTGATGTCGTGAAACCAAGGCTTGTCATTTGGTCTTTCTTTGATAGCAAGACAAAGTGTGGACTCTTGATTGTGTATGTTTGTGATGCACGATTCGTGGTTTGACCAAGTTACTTTGAACATAGACGATATATTTGCTAGGGCGTCTGTCATTTGATTTCCTTTTCGTGGGATGTGACTGAAAAGGATCTTTGCAAACTCCGCAGTCAGTTTTCAAAACATGATCCCGATATGGAATAAGTTTTGGATTTTTTAGTATCCCATTCACCGTTAACTTGGTATATGGCTCGTGATCCCTCTTTGGAGAAGCCGAGACTGCCCCTATATTGTGCCCCAGTGTATTTGAATCCTCGTCGAACATGGATATCCAACGTGCCCCCGGCTCGGGTTCATCGTCAGGTCTTGGTATTTCGTAGTTGCTTATTTTTACAGCAGTGTCTGTATTTAACCTTGGCCTGTTTCTGTAGGAACAAGCAAATATGTGCAATAATTTGATCATCTTCTTTATGGCTCCGCTCTAACATTGCCCCTTAGCTTGATTTCTTCCAGATCTTCCCATGTGCTCAGATTAGCGGTCTTAATAGCCTCTTGATATGGTTGTATATTGTTAGCCTTTCATTTTATTTCCCTCGCCATTTTCTCAGAGAGTTCAATATCTTTATCATCTTCCTCTTTAGCTTGGTTGGCAGGAGCACCAAAATTATATCGGGTCGCAGCAGTAACATTATTGGTGGATTTGGGCATGAACTTGCACACTTATCATGTTTTGGTGCAAATTTAGTATATGTAATTTGAAAATGCATATGCAGAGAAAGTATTACCATTTTTAAGTTTAATATATAAATGCAAGAGAAAGAAAGGGATCTTAATTGAAAACAAAATATAACTTTTATTAATTGTAAATATTGTCTGAAACAAAACGGGGGAACCCTTACAAGAAACCCCTATGCCTCGGTCTTAACATAGGTTCTTTCAAAAACAAGAAAAATTAATTAGGAAAGAAAAAGATCTCAGGAATCTCCACGACGGTCCCTCTTTTGAGTTCTTCTTCTGGGGTGCATTCTCGGACGAAATTAGTTTCCCCTTTGGTGTTGGCTTTGTTGGACACCTTCGCCACATGTCCGCCATGCTCTACTCTCTTGTTGACAAAGGTCTCTTGGATTGGAGGAAAATGTGCTTCTCCCTTCAGAGCATCTTTATATTTTTCTTCAGGGTATTGTTCGAACTGGACTATCCCCTAGTCCACTGGCTTTTGTAGAGTTCTTTCAAAAGCTGCATTGTGTTCTAGCGGGAATCCACATCCCACCAGATATTCTTTCAGCGAATTTATTGGGGTTTTTGCTTGTCTTCTTGCCCCAGAGTCAGTGACTACTTTAATTGCATTTATTGTCAGCCCGTCGTGCGAAGGCGTAGGGTCTGATTTGATGTTAGGTTTCTCAAAAGTGATGTCTTGAGATTCTAACAAGTCTTGGACCTTATGCTTGAATGGCCAACATTGCTCTATGGTATGTCCAGGAGAATTAGCATGATATTCACATCTGGCGTTGGCATCGTATCTTCGTGGGAGTGGCCCGACGGGAGGAGCTAGAGGCTTGATTTCCACCAAGGATGCCTTAACCAACTGTTGCATTAACTGGCTAGGTGGCATAGGGAGTGGAACAAATTTTCTAGGTGGCCTTCTGCCTTGCTGATGCCCTTGTGGGATCACTAATGGTTGTTGTATCCTGGGTTGTGACTCTACATCATTAATTTCTCCCTATTTTCCTTTGGGGAAGTTTGAAGCAGGCCTTTTTGAATTGTAGGGAGAATTTGATGGTCCCCCTGATATCTTCCCACTTTTTATTCCAGTCTCGATTTTTTCTCCTAAAGTTACTAGGTCTGAGAACCCCGAAGAGATACTTCCGACCATATTCTCATAATACAACCCTTGAAAAGTCCCCATGAACGTGTCTACTAATTCTGTCTCTAACGGTGGTGGTTGCACACCAGATGCCAACTCCCTCCATCTCTGAGCATACTCGTTGAAGGACTCTTCTTTCTTCTGGGACAGATTCTGGAGTTGCATGCGGGTGGGCGCCATGTCCAAGTTATATTTGTAATGCTTTAGAAAAGCATTAGCGAGATCTACCCAGGTTCGAATATGTGTTCGCTCCAATTGCATATACCAGTCTGAAGATGCCCTACTCAGGCTATCTTGAAAATAGTGAATCATCAATACATACGAAGATGATTTCTTGGACAAGTGAGCCCCTTGTATTTTTCAAAGTCAAGTACTTTGAACTTTGGTGGAATCACCACATCAGGAACTAGGCCCATTTCGAGAGCGTCTACTTCGAAAGCGTCAAAACCCTCCATAACTTTTAATCTTTCCTCCAGAGCTTTATACTGATTTATTACCAGTGGATTATCAACAGCATAAGTACCAGTCGTCTTTAAGGGCGCTTGGTTGGCATCCTCTGGGTCGTGGTATCCGTATTACATGTCCAAGTAGTTGTCTGCATTATTGGTTGGAACCTGTAGGGTATGTGATGCCCCTGCTTTTGGTGGCGGTAGGACAAACCCTTCAATTTCAGCTTCTTGTTGGGCCATAACTGACTTCTGGAGTCCTGCCGCTGGCTCTTTCCTTGGTTGGTGACCGCTTGATGCACTGATAGTTTGGGCTAGTTCTTCGAAAGCTACCCTGGGAATTTGGTCTTGCCTGTCAATAATGTTCTTCAAAGCTAGTAGAACTTGACTCAGATCCACTTTCATTGAAGTGACATCACCCTTTACTTGGTCGAGATCCTCTTTGAATGCAGCCTGAGTTTCCTCGATTTTCTCCATTGTTTTTTGTTGATAGGCCCTTGTTTGTAATGGAGGCCAAGGAGGTGGAGATCTTCTTCTACCAATGGTTCAACTGGAGAGATTTTTTTGAAATATTGAGATGAGTATCAATATGATATGCGGGTGTTTATGAACGTATGCATGCGAATGAATATGTATGAATATGAAATGGTTACTTGTTTTGAATGTCTTATTCACTTGGGTATGTATTTGTCCTTTGCTTATTTTTTATTCGGTGACCAGCTTAAAAATAGATACGCCAATGAGATAGGGAACAAAATGTCGTTATTGAAGGTAACAAAATTCAGATATTGACAAATATTACAATCTTAAACCAAAACTTTATTTGCGTGAAATCAAGCAATGGGAAATAAGTCTTCTAGGTGCGCCTGCAGATATCTGCTCTTGAAACCATCCACCTTTGCTTGACAAGGCTTGAGAAAGTCTTCAGCACATTATTTCCCTTTTGTGGCTTTGATTTCAGACATGTTTGGCGCACTGACGCAGATAATTTGTTTCCTTCGGTATCCATTTTTAAAGACAGTCACCGGGATCTTGAGTTTATTATTATCTTTTATACCCCCTGTGAATAATACAAATAGAAAGAAATGGGTGACGAATATATGAAATGTATGACGAATATATGAAATGTATGAATGTATAGGTGTAGGGTTGAGTGATAATATTTTTGTAATAAGTACCCCTATAAGGTAGGGATCTATGGTTCAGTGACGGGGTTTTAGTGATAAGTACCCTTAGAAGGTAGGCTCCTTAATTTTGACCAACGGTTAGTTTACCCTCCCAAAAGGTGGTTTCCTTAAAGGTATCATGAATAACACCAGAGGGAAAAGGCACAAGGGCCTCCCTTAGGTGGAGCCTCTTTACAGACCGAAACTTTCGTCTCAAAGTCGTGAAAGGTCTAGTCGTGAGATTTTAGGTTAAGATCGTTAAAAGAGCCATGGGTGTCCTTCCAAAGTCCTACTTGTCAAGAGGATATCTCTCGATGAGTATTCCTTTTTCAGAAGTCCACCGACTCTAGGCGAAGTCTTCACGTAAACCCACAGGGATGATGTACCCCCTAAGCTAATAGACAAACCTTCTTTCTAAGGGTAATTGAAAATATTATTTATTTTTTGAAATAAAAACTCTCGCCACGCAGTAAATATGTGATAAAAATAATTGACAATAAATGCAATAAATAAATAATGTAATAAATAAATAAATCAAAAACCCTGAAACCTAAAGTTGAACTCCCCAGCAGAGTCGCCAGCTGTTGCGACTGGTTTTTTAATTAGTGCCGCCACTATTTACTTTTATCCTAAGGAAGGGGATCTAACAGAAAACCATATTTCGCAGACAGAGATTCTAGGTTTCGGACTCAATTAGACGAAAGGAAGGTGTTAGGAACCTTTCATCTACCTTGCTCACAAGGATATTAGGTTTTAGATTTAGGTTTGGGGTAAATAGGGTTTTATGTTTTAATTAGGAGGACTCGCCACGATTTTTGATCGTATGCCTACGTATCCTCTTATGAGGAATCAAAGTCCCAATTCGTAGTTCGCATGGGGTTGGTGTTTTTTAGGGGTTTGCAAACATATTTTGAATCACCTCGCACTTTGGCCGGGAGTGGTGATTGTGGAGATTTTGACTAAATGTGCAGTAAGTCAAAACCTGTTTGAAACCCTTTTGCAAAAACAGTTGATTAGCTTAGTTTATTGCGAAAAATAGTTTGATGATTTGTTTGTGTTTTTTAACTGTGTTAATTGCGAAGATATCTTGATTAATGCATGACTAAAAAAAGATTCAATGCAAATAATGAGAAAATAATATATGCAATTTTGATATAAAATTAATTTATTTGTTAGTATAAATAATAATACTTACATACAATAAATAATATGAATAATAAATACTATAAAAGAAATAAATAATTATGATAATATAAAAATAATATTAATAATAATAATATGAAAATTAATAATAATTATAACCATTAACTAATAGAAAAGAAAATAAAAAATTAGAATTATAAAAAAAATATAGAAAATAATGGTTAAACAAGGGGGGTGCATTTTTGTGGTATGTAGTAAAACAAGGGGGTGTTAAAAGAATATTGGCTAGGCCCAAAATATAATTCTGAAAAGGGGGTGCGTTATTATTTGGAGTTTAGCAATTAAGGGAGAAGGGGGTGCGAAAAGGAGTTGCGCCAGGCCCAAGCGCAGTTTGCAAAGGAGTCTGGAGGATTGAGTGTGGTGGGGAGCATGGGACTATGGTGCAGACTTGGCCAGAAGGCCATCTGATCTAGATCAGATGGATGGATCCGAAGGAATATGGTTATTATAGTGCACTAGTGCGCATGGAATTGGAACATGTATAACATTTTTCTTTTTTTCCAAGATTCATTTCATTATTCTTTGTTTGACTTACAGTAATCGTTCTCTCCCTCTCTCTCTCACGCACCAACCCTCAAAACCTTAACCCTTCTCTCTCCCTCACCATTTCTACCCAACCTGTAACCCTAATCACCTACCTCTCTGGCGGCGCAACCATCTCTTACCGTCTACCAACCACAACCCATAATCAAACAACAACACTAAAAGTTGAGCAATCTTACCCTTCTTTGTGATTTTTTGTTCCGATTCTGCATTGTTTGGCTTATTTGTCCGATTTGGTACTAAATCGTGGTTCTTTAATTTACAGATCACATCAGCGGTGGAGCTTGAGGTTGAGGAAGGTGGCACGATAGAGGAAACGACTAGGGTTCTAGATATAGGAACCCCAGTCACTCTTCTCAGTACTGTTGTTCTTCTTCTTCATGATTCTGCTCGTTACTGTCCATATTTCTCTGTATCCAGTCCTTCCTTATTTCACTGTATTTTGATTTTCTTCTTTTTCTGTATTCTACCTCGTTTCTATTCTTCCTTTTGTCTCCAATACTCCTCTCTCTTATTGTATTTCTAAGTATATATATGTTTTCTAGAATTAGGGTTTTTGTTGTTACAACGTAGATTTAGGGATTTAGAAACAAGTTAGGGATTTTAATTTACTATTGATTGATTTCGTTTATTAATTGTAATTGATTGAGAGTTTTGTAATTGATTCTGAGATTTATGGGATTCGATTCTGTATAATGTTAGATTTGTATTTGATTTAGTAATTTTGCTGATTGGATTTTGTTGATGCTATAATTCTGCACTTGTATTATAGAAAGATTTGATCTAATGTATATTTGCATATTTGATTTAATTTAAGATTTTTTTGTTTTTAATTTCAACAGTATATGTTAGTAAAAAGAACAATGTGAATTATGGCTGTAATTAGAACAGTGTACGTTAATGGGAATTGGGCCTGCATAAAAGTTATATATTTTTTTAATTACAACAAAAAAGCTTTTTTTCAATTGGGCCTAACTATTTTCAAAACTTGATCCAACGTCATCTTTATTTTACAAAAAAATAGTTCTTTTTTTATTTAACCGGCCCAATATGGATTTTCCCAAAACAAACAAAATTAACAACCAAATCTCACCAAAAAACATTTAGTTTTTCTTCACAATATATATTATTTATAAACAGTTTTTTCTTTTTAAATAACAATACTTTTTTTTCAACACATCAAATGGGCCAACCCAATAGACTTGATCAACACACCCCTCTTTTTATTAACGACAACATTTAAATGGGCTAAGTTATTTAGAAATTACACCCCCTTTCTGCTTTTTGGATAACAAAATAGAAATGGGCCAATTTAATGGGCTTAGTTAGTGATAAACGCACCCCTCCTTTTTACTAAAAATAAATAACACTTAAATGTCTCTACTAAATTTAATTATTATTAGTAATTTTAATTTCAATAATAACAACTATTTAGTAGTTATTGTTCTGAAATAACTTTACATTTTTGAATCGCATGGGCCATTGGCCAACATGTCACTCGAATGGGTTCAGGGATACACGAGTCTTTCTGATTTAGAAAGCCTCGTTTTCCTGAATTTAAGGTACACCCCCTAGTCTGATAAAGATGGACCATCAGATACTGTTGTACCATCTTTAATTGAATATATCTTCAATTTTAATCTCGAAAAATAAAATCATCGAAGTAGGACAAATTTGGGGTACAACAGGCGTAACTCAAAACCTTTTTCAAGTAAGGACATGATTAATTTAATTTTGTGCCAGCGAGTGAGGCTCCAAAGGTCGAGTTGCGGTAGAAGGCGAAATTAATGTTGTTCATAAAGAACACAAAACAAACAAAAATATATGAGCCAAACTACGGTAACTCTGATTCCTTAAAAAGAATACGTAGGCATTGGGGTAGGGCCCAAACGAGTAAAACTTTATTTTCCCTACATTCTTTTCTCATTCCTTTTGCATGCATTCTTCTTCAGTAGTAAACAGTAAGCATAGTTTAGACACACCCATAAGATAGATAACAAGAGTGGATACTATAGAGTACTACGGACGTGTGGGGTGCTAATACATTCCCCTCGCATAACAGACTCCCCTACCCAATCTCTCGGTCGCAAGACCGTGACTTCTCCCTTCTTAGGTTTTCTCGATGTTTACCTTTCCCCTCAGGTGGGATAAAAGACGTTCGATGGTGACTTCATTAATTGATGATTTTCAGCCGGTTGTTTCACATGCCTAAACCAATTATTCAGGACTTTCTTTCTTTATCAAACTAGAATGAGACTTCCTTGCCTAAATCAACTGTGCAGGAATTTCTTTGCTAAATCAAACTAGAATGAGACTTTTCAAGTTATAAACAAAATGTTTAGATTACAAAAAGATATACTTGATATATAATCAGATGTACAAATGATACAACCCATGCAAAGACCTTGATACTTGAGATTTATAAGATTTACAAGTATAAGAATATTCTCAACTCTGTGTGCAATACAACAACTATAAACTGTAACGTAAAGAATGAAAGAGTTCTTGCAATTTCTGATTTTTTGTTGTTGTTCTTGTTGAACTACTCTTGTTAATTATTTTTTTATATTTACCTTCTTTATATAGAGATGACAAAAGATATGTTGGAAGCTTGCTTGCACAAGTGTCTTTGCTGAAGAAGTTATTCCAAGAGAGAGACATTGGAGTTGGTACGATGATGATCTTCATCTTCTAAATAATTTCATTATCCATTGTGTCTTTCTCAAGTAAATATAGTAACTTAGTTATATTCAAATATCAGAAGCTTTAATATGGCACTGAGGTCTTGCTTGAAACTCAGGTTCTGATCCAGTAAAATCTGGTTTCACTTGCTTATTCTTTATAAGCTCTTTAACTAGGTCAGAACCAAGTTAAATATAAGCGTAATAATCATGCACAGATAATTAAACATTAACATACCTTATTGTTCTTTAATTACTTTTGTTATCATTAAAACCTAAAAAGTACACACTCAATTAGTGTGAACAAATTTTGTTCCAACATTGAGTATGTTCTTGAATTGGGTGTGAGAATGAATTTGCATGAACATTGTGTTATATGTGTAGATGTTTGTAATTCTACCTTGCAATTTATGTTTTTTTATCTTTTTGATGTGAATTCTCACCCCTTTATTGTTGTTGTTGTGGTATGTGCTCCTCTTCGGAGTACAAATAAGTAGGTAGATGAGTAGCTGCTTAGAGATGGAAGATGGTGTTTAGGTTGTTCTTCTCTTTTCTTTAGTTTACGCTCTTATAACTATGTTGCTCTGATATTTAACATTAGGCGGGTGATCAATGATTTTCATTTCTGTTTATGTTATATAGAGAGTTGGATTTTATACTCTCTCTATTGTGATGCTTATGTTGTTTTGTGGAGAATTTCACCGTAATTGTTTAGTTTTAATAAAGTATTTTTGTGAGACTTATATGGTTTTTGAAGCATACTTATTTACAAAATTCCACTGCGATTATACCCTAAGTGAAGGTGAACATGCGATGACAAGTGTTGAATGCTTTATTTTAAATTATAAGTGTTACAGAACATGTTGTTATTTGATATGTGTGACATCCTAATGTGAAAATGTGATATATTCTTGATTTATTTATTATATTTTGTGTGAGGAAATTAGGGTGTTACATAGTGGTATCATAGAGAGTCGGTCTATCTAGCTAGGTTTTTGTATGATTAATTGTTCCTTGGTATGCGACGTGTGTGTGAAACATAGTAAGTACTCCCTATTTTTCTAACCATTTATTTTAAGGAGTTGGATTGAAACAAGTGAGGGAGAAGCTTTTTCTTATTTTAAATGTTTCAATTGTAGAGTGTTTGTTTGGTGCTATGTTGATTGCAAGGGTGCAAGCATTATTGAAGCTATGTTGTTTCTCGAACCCGAAGAGAGCGTGGAATCGAGATTCTTATCTGTCGTTCAATTTGAGATGTATTTGATACAGCATGGTCATGTTTTTGTTATGTTCGCTTCTATGAAAGTGGAGAGTGATGTGACAACTAGAGATATGCCAGTGGTGTGTGATTTCCTTGATGTATTCCTGAAGATGTCTGTGATTTCCCGCCAGAGCGTAACATAGATTTTGCTATAGAATTAGTGAAGGTGTGAAGAAAACGCAAGGAATTGTGGGTTGAATTTGGTTTTCCTTTCTTGACAAACTTTCGCTTCTAAGCATTATTTATTGAACAATGCTTCTGAGTGTTACTTCTAAGTAATGCTTCTAAGTAAGTTAAGAAAACATAAACTCTAAAGCATAAGAAAAAGTAAAGAATATGTGATATATCCTGGTTCACTTGAGAAACCCCTAAGCTAGTCCAGTCCATCCTACCAAGGTGATTTCGCCTTGAACTCAAGGACTTAATCCATTATAACCAATCTGATTACAATCGCATGGGCAACCGCCAACGAATAACATCCAATGACGCATTTAGGGATCCAAACTGGATATAACTTTTATTGACCTAATAGAATTCGACCCCTCAGAATTTTCTACCATGATTCCTTCCAATGATATCCATCAGTGATCTCACAAGGATGACCTTCACTCACTTCCCTTTGAGATATGACTATCGTTGACCCAATAAAAACCACTACCAGGATTTCATAATGACCTTCAATCACTATCTTCTTGAGTACCGAACTTCACTCAGCCTCTCAAGGTATCATCAAACAATTGTTTTATTTACATTTACTTACAATAATATGCTTCTACACAAGATGGATGTAAACAGAATTAAGTACATCAGAAGAACCTAATGCACGCAAAAATATATTACATTGTATTGTAGATTTAATGTGTGGTCTTCTTTTCTTCAAGTAGCTTCTTCATGGACAACAACCCAAAGCACTTGAATCGCTGAAGTCTTCTTCTTCATAAGCTTCTAGAAGCTTTGTTAATCTTGTTGTAGTAAAGAGAAGAACTTCTTCGTCTTGATTCACCTTATAACATTCTGGACAACAGCTCTTGTTCTATTTTCTTCTATGATCACTTTAAAGCACAACATTTATGTTGTGGATTTGTAATTGGAGCTTTCATGATCATCTTCATTATCTTCTGCAGCTTAGCAAGCTTTGTGCATCATATGAAATTAAGCACATCGTGAATCAATGATTTCATTATAATCATTATCAACATGATTGAAGAATCATTTTGATAACAGTTGTTCTTGTTATTGTTGTTATAGTGGTTGATAGCTTTTTGGTTGTGTTCCAATAATGGCATCTTTCATTTTTAACATTGAACACCAACAAAATTTTAAACATACGGTTATTTTCTTATATAGCCAAAAAAATAGAGTCGTTGGCTATTTGAAAAAGAGTCGTTACAAATAGTACTGCTACGTCATTTTCTCTTCCATAATTCAAGCTAGTGGAGAGGTAGTGGAATAAGGCTTTTCCGTACTGTGTATTATTATACCATGTTACCGTTATATTATTTCCTTATGAACTTCATAGGCTTCTGTGAGCATGAGTTTAGAAGCGGGAGCATAACATAAGGTCTTCAGAACTTCAAGTCTTCAAAGTCTTCAGAACTGCATCTTCAGAGTCTTCAGCACTTGATCGTGAGAACCCATTGTAGAGAACCTTGGATCAGAAGAGCTTCAAGTCTTCAGAGTCTTAAGAGGTGCTTCTTTAGAGTCTTCAACACTTGGTCTTGATAACCCTTTTAAGAACCTTGTTATTAGAAACATAAGTCTTCAGCATCTGTACTTCAGTAGAAACTTTGTCTTCAGATCTTTTAACTTTGTCTTCTTTGAAACACGTTGTCTTTTAGAAACTATGTTTTTAGCATCTGGACTTTAGTAGAAACTTTGTCTTCAGATCTTTTAACTTTGTTTCTTTGGAACACACTATCTTTAGAAACTTGAGTCTTTAGCATCTGAACTTTAGTAGAAACTCGAGTCTTAAGATCTTCTGATTGTTTCCTTAGAACATGTTGTCTTTAGAAGCTTGAGTCTTTAGCAACTAAACTTACGTAACAACTTATGTCTTCAAATCTTCTTACTGGTTTCTTTAGACAAACATCAGAGCTTACACTTCAGAGCCTTCTAGAGTGTCTTGCTACTGCTCAACAGAACTTGTGTAGCGTAAAAGCGAAATTAATTCTCTACTAATGTCTTGACCATACCATCCATCAGAAGCATAACCTGTTTGTTAAGTACTCAACAATAAAAAACATTAGAGTATCAAAATTGTTCATACAAACATGCTCATTTATCATAATCAAAACTCAAAGATAATATTGTAGAACAAAATCTTGTTATTACACTTAGTACCTGGTACTAGTCCTATTTTGATGGTTCTATATCAGATGTCTGCTTTAGAGTTGGTGAGCTGAATAAACAACTTGAGGATTTTCTTGAGAAGAAATTTGTTCGACCGAGTGTTTCACCATGGGATACGCCAGTCCTATTAATGGAGAATATATGGTATTATATGTCTCTGTGTTGACTATCGATAGTTGAAAAAAGTGACTATCTATGAGAACAAAGTTTTTTCTACATCTGGCCTTATGTTTTGATGACAACTTTACATCTAATCTTTAAAGAACAATTGTATACTCTAATAGGTTTATGTATAGTGTGTGGCTTTTGTCATGTAGGTTCTAACTCTGGTAAAAAGGTGTATGATGTCATTATGTTCTAAACTCAATACTCTGGAAGAATACCTTTGGTATGTTATAATTTAAGTCAAGATTAAGGAATGTGTCTTATGCAACAGTTCTAAGGAACGTTAGTAAGAGAGATTCTGATTGTGACTTATTCAAGGAAGCTTCAGAGGCTTTCTAAAGCTTTACTCTGTTATTCCAAGTTTATAAGATTCTAAAGACAAAGGTTCTTTTGAATGAATTTCTTAAGATCTAAAGACATTCTTATGACAACCAAGTGCTGAAGAACTAACTTTGGCAAGAGTTCTATGAAGAAGCCCTGAAAGGTTCTAATGGATTCGGTTCTGAAAGATACTAGTTATGGTACTTCTACAACATGCTTCATCAAGAATTATATCAGAAGCTTCTGAAGAAATATAAGACGAAGATCAATACTAAAGGGATTATGTGTGATGGTGAGTATAAAAGTACAAAAGTACACTGTGACCTCTACTCTCTATAGTGACACAAGGACAAACCTTTTTACTATTGTCTACCAGTTTCACCATGACCGTTAGGAACAATACAACTGTATTTGTATTTCATATTCTACCCTCCAACAGATCTATTCTTTTCAGCTATAAAAGAAGTACTTGGAATAATTTTAAATCAATGAATCAGTTCAACAAATATATACTAAATCACTGCACAAAAACTCTATAGAGAAATCTTATTTTGTATAGTTTTGTAAATAAGCAAGGAGTTGTTGCTAGTATCTTTCTATCAACACTTTTGTGTTGTTGTACTTAAACATTGTGTAATCTTCTTGTGTAGAAGCATCTTTGTATACACATATTTGTAAATAATTTGTTATTTATAGGTTCCTTGAGTGATCGAGTGAAGGTCTGGAGACTCAAGAAGACTTTGGCTGCAGTCATAGTGGTTTACAATAAGGATCATAAAGTCATCAAAACCCTCCATCTGCAACTGATCATAAAGTATCTCTTGCAATTTCTGTTGTTTATAAAATGAAACAATCAAAGGAAGATTTTCCTTCTAAGTGTAAGAAATCCAAGAAATTCAATTCCAGAGAAAAAACTCTTGGAATTAAGAAAGATGGTCCAAACACCTCTGATACTCCTTCATCTAAAGATATCTCTATAGAATTACTCTGTTTATCCACCTCAACTATCCCATCTGTTTCCACACTTGGAACGAAATCCTCCTAGAAAAATCTATTGGTTTCAGAAGCAGATCATTATGTTCCTTCACCAGAAATCACCCACATAAGGATTCCATCTAACACCTTCTATAACATCTCAAATACATCTTATCATCCATCCTTTCACCGAACTTTTTTTCTCCACCCAACCTTTCCTGAGCTCATGGAACAGTTTATGCAAAATTATTTTCTCTCCCTCTAACATACCTTGGAAAGCTCTTCACTTTTTATTAGGGATGTCAATGGGGCGGGGCGGGGACGGGGGATACATTCTCGTCTTAATCCCCACCCTCAAATCTATTTCCCACCCGCGTCTCGGGTCCCCACCACAGGGGGATTTTATCCCCCATCCCTTCCTCGCGGATCCCCACGAATCCACAAGGTTCATATGGAGATCCATAAACATGATCTTCTTTATTTATAATTTTCAACCAAATTAATAGTAAAATTTCAAAAACTAACCGTAACAAAATTTAGAAACTATTCCTTATAAATATATTATTTTAACAATATTTAATCTTTAATATTGAGTGTCATAACCACCAAAATTTCGAACTTAAAAAGTTTAAAATAATCATTTATATATCACTCTTTTACTAACAATATATTTATATTTTAAATTTGTTTATATGTTAAATTATATGAAATGACAAGTAAACCTACATAGAAATTTAAAATTATATATGAATCATGTTTATTATGGTATCTTAGGCGGGGCAGGGACTCCACGGAGTGGGGGATATTTACGCCACCCCCATCCCCGAAGTTCCTTTGGAGAGACTTTGTTCCCCATTCGCATCTCCGTGGGGGAAAAATTCCTCGTCTTCGAGGCCCCAAATGGGGAATCCCCACTAATGGGGCAAGTTGACATCCCTACTTTGTATGAGTCCTGAGAAAACAGATGCCATTTGGATTTCTTTTAGAAGATGGATGGAGATTGTAACACCCCACGTTCCCATATAAATAATTATAATATAATATATAAAAATATATCAGAGTACAAAAGTAGGATGTCACGTCTTCAAAAGTTCATAACATTTGAAATCAATTTATTACTTTATTTCTCATAAAAGAATCATTTACACAGCAGAAATATCCAATTATTCATTTTCATAGCACCACGGCTTTAATAACAACATTCTCCATAAAACTTGTGGTTCAACATAAGCATGAATTAAGATACGTAACAATAAAACAATGCAAAAACATAGCAAGTTCCCAAATCCCGTGTTACGTATCAGAGCAAGACCCTCTCTATCCAAATGAAACACACTAAAGACTCCAAGATATCCTCACGCTTCTACAACTATTCTCGGTCACCTATGCATTACCCACGTGGAGGCAACATTCAAATAGAAAGGGTGAGTAATCACAATTCATTACAAAATATATAAGGAAAAGATATAGTAGTTATAAACAAAATCAATCATGAAACTTGTACATCATCATTTACCAAGTATTATACTCACACCTTTGTATCATAATAACATATGCATATCTTCATCATAAATCATCGAAAACATATTCTTCATTCATACAGCACGACATCAAATCAAGGAAGTGCAATTCAATACAACCAACAACAACTAAATGCATGTGGTATCAACAGGGCATAAGCCCCAAACATAGTGCCAATTGGGCAACACCAGAGCATAAACCCTCAACACAACACCATTCCGGGCCAACTACAGAGCATAAGCCTTCACCAATGAATGCATGCAACATTAACATGCAACAACACAATTATACAACCACAAGGCATAGGCCTTAAACACTATGCCAATTTAGGCCATCAACATCATTATCACCATAGCATTATCAAAACAATCATATCATCATTACAACATCATTATCATCATATCATCATGAAATCATATCACCATACCAAATGAAACATCAATGTATTATTAACATAACATTATCATATCATCTTAATCAAACATGCATCATCTTCATCATATCATCATAGCAAATGAAACATCAATGTATTATCAACATAATATCATACAAACAAATCATCAATGTAATTCAACACGGGGATCCTAACTACATCCTAGATTACTTATTGGGAAAATACTTATTTATCTCATTTCATTCCATCTTACTAAAGTTCATTTCATTAGCCACCCTAGGCTTCGAACGGTATTTCAATCTGAGTTATAAAACTCAAGTTATGACTCTTTAGAACATCTAACACAACCAATCAAATTAGGACATTGTGATCGGTGGATCTGGAACTGACTGTTTAACGTTGGTTCGTGAAATTTCGCGGTAAGCAAGAGTCGCCACCGTCTTTTATTTTCTCCAACATGGAAAGGACAAAAGCACAGAAAAATTCCTTATTGAGATTAGTTCTCGGTTCGGGAGGTAGATTTATAGAAAGGGAAGGTGTTAGCACCCTTTCTATCCATGGTTATCCATGGGCTCTTAGATACTTGCTCATTTGTGTTTTCAAAATGTTTGTTTGCTTTTCAAGGTGAGTGGGTTTGAAAAAGTTTCGTTTAAAATTTCAGTTCGACTCTTGTATCAGTCCTCAAGAGTGTTTGAAAAATTGTTTTTGAAAGCTTTTTGAAAAGTGTAGGTGTGAAAAGAAGTTTTTGATTTGTTTTGAATTAGAGCAAGTATCTATGAGTCATCTACCTACCCTAAGAAATTAAGCTGTGTAAATGTTCTTAAGGTAGTGCCATCCCACCATTGAGAGGTAGGTAGCACCACCGTTGGAGGTGTTCGAGTCAATTCGAGGATTAGGGACAGTGTGGTCACCGAGCAATAGTAAGATACCTTAGAAGCTACCCTTATGCCATTGATCTTTTTATTCTGAGGCAACTATTCCGAGGCAACTTGTTTCGAGGCAACTTGTTTCGAGGCAACCATTTGAGGCAACTAGATCAATGGAACATAAGGACTCACTAAGACAACCTATACTCGACGACCACGTTTCGAGGGGCAAGGCAATAGTGTGATCACCAGAGCAACAGTAGGACACCTTAGAAGCTACCCTTATGCCATGTTCATGGACATAAGGACTTACTAAGACGTCCTGTACTCGACGACCACGTTTCGAGGGGCAAGGCAACAATGAGGCGTACCCTAAGAGTGGTGTGTGAATTGTGTGTCATTTTCAGTTATTATTTGTCTTGTCATGCATTGGGTGAGCTACTCTTTGATTTTATTTGGACATTCATTCTTTCATGTGATTAGCAGTTAAAAGAGTGCGAAAAATAAAAATGCGGAAGATAAAGGTCCTACGCTATTACAAGGCGCGGGTCTACATCGCCAAATTAAACCAAGACCCGATTTGAATAAAAGTGCGGAAAGTAAATGTCCTAATTATCTATTACAAGGCTTTGGGGCAAATACATTATATCCACAAAATAAATAAAAATAAATGCGAAAAGAAATAAGAATCGAGAGTGCGAGGGCGTTGGACCCTTTAAAGAAATTAAATAGAAATTTTAAATTAATTAATGATTAAATAAAGAAAAGAAATTATTTTTATGTTTTTTTGGTATTTTATGAAATAAAGAAAGTTAATTGAAATTAGAAATTAAAATAAAAGCCTAGTTCTAAATTTGTTTTTAATTAAAAAAAATGTTTAAGTTTTAACCTAATTTACCCTAATTAATTAAATGCCATATTTATTTACAAAATTAATTAATAATAATAATAAGGAGAAAAAGTTATTTATTGAGAAAAGAATAAAGATACTAATAACCTAATTTTTATGTTTTTTTATAATTATTTTAGAAAAAGACATTAAAGTTAAAAACCTAAATTTAAACTAATTGTTTTATTGGAATTTATTTACAAAAACTATTTAAAGAATTAAAAAAATTAAATAAAACATATTTTTATTTTTTAATGATTTCTGATTTTTTGGTTTTGTGTTATTATTAAGATTAATTTTGGTTAATTAAATAAAACAAAAGAAAAACAATTAAAATAAAAAGAAGAAAAGAAAAATGGAAAAATGAAAGGTGATGCAAACCATGGGGGTGTTGACCCAATTTAGGAGGGAGCACGAAGTCGCAGCAGAAGCGGATCTGGAAGCGGCGGTTGAGTCCGCGGTTGCACGGCGGAACTGCGATTTGGACGCTTCTCGTTCTTCTGTTTCTGATTCAGAGAGCCAAATTACAGTCCTGATCTTCACAAAGAATTTTATGGATAAAGTTCAAACAATCAAAAAGAAAATTAAATAGAATAAATGAAATTGAAAATGTTAGAATTTTGTGTTGCTTTATCATGACTCAATGATGTTGTTGTGGTGCTGTCAAGAGGATGATGATTTGTGGTTGCATCAGTTTTGAGCTTGTGTAAACGGTATGAACATGAGCTTGTGTAAGGTTTCTGTTTTGGTTGATGAGATTTTTGTTAAAGTTGGTTCATGGGAAATTGCACGTGAAAAGTGAATTTACAGTGCAACAAGAAGAAAAGTGGGGGTTTCCATCGAGTGGCCTCCGTACAGGATTTTGTATAAGAGAATATGAGGTTTTTTTTGTGGAATTTTTTGTTTTTTCGTTTTAGAGAGTTCTCTAGGTTGTGTTCCTTTTTTTTTTATCACTTGCATATGCATTATGTAATGTATTTCAATTGGAATTAAGGGCCTTGAAGCCTTGCATTCATACTTAGGATTTTGCCATAAACCTCTATTAACAAACTTTCCATCTTTGTACCAATTTTGAATTCTTGCTTGATTAGGCCTTGAAACGAATTTGGGATGTTGTATAATGATGTCAAAGCTAATCAAGACCAAATATCCCCCTTAATTAACCTTCTTGATTTTTATTTGATTTTAAAGGATTTAAAATGAATTAAATCCAATAAAATCAAATAAAAATGAAAAAATTAATCTTAAAATTTGAAATAAAATGTGGGATACGTGGGAAGCATGGTCAAGCTGATTCAAATGGAAAAAGTGGGCCCCTTTTGTCAAAAATGAAATTTCAAGGATAAATGATTTTGGCCATTTCACAAAAATTTCCCAACTTCTCCAATGCATATCTTGCTCAATTTTGAAGTTATGAACATGTTCTTGGACATTTTGGAAAGGTATTGAAGTCCTCTAACCAATGTCTTTCGTCCCATGTCATTTTGATTTACCAATATCAAGTTATGGTCTTTGACTTAAAGTGCCTTTTTGTTGACTTTTGAAAATGACTTATAATGTTGAAATTGATAACTTTTTGTGAGAGCATTTCTTGGACTTGGAATGCGAAGATGAGTTGTAGGAAATGTCTTCCCCTTCAAGATGAGAATTGGATGGTATTTTTCTGATGAACCATGAAAAAGTTATGCCTTGGTCAAGTTACAGTTGACTTTTCAACTGTCCAAAAATAGAAACTTTTGACACCTTGATGATTTTTGAGCCATTCTTGTGAAATCATGGTCAAGACTTGACCAAATGATGATTGTGGCTTCAAAATAAGATGTTGACCAAAAATTTGACTTTTGACTACCAAATGACCATTTTGCCCCTACAGTTGACTGTGAAGCAATTAGGGTTTTTGACTGTGCAACTTGACCTTGTGAGCCTTGAAACTTGACATGTAGGTGCTTGACAATGTGTATGAGCATATGGGACTTGATTGAGCCCTTGGAAACCTCAACTTCCTTGCAAGAACCAAAACCCTAATTTGACTGGCCTTAGGAGAGTGGTTGACTGAGTAGCCCTTGAGTAGACTTTGAACCATTTGAGGTGATGCTTGGAAAAACTTTGAAGAATGTGGGAGGGCAAATTTTGGGGTACAACAGTTGCCCCTGTTCAATCTTCTTAGACCTGAGGATGTAGATTGGCTTGTGTGCCTTTCGTGATCCGAGGGTGGAAGATGATTGAACACTAGAGTGCCCAGAAATTTGCACTCACATAGTAGAGTATCAGCAGTGCGATAGCGAGAATGGGCTTACAGATGCCATTTGGAGAGATGGTGGATAGGAGGATGGGATTAAAGATGCCATCTGGAAGTGTGACAAAACCTTGTCGGAAATGGGCTTATAGATGCCATTTGGAAAGATGGTGGATAGGTGAATCTGAATAAGAAATAGAATAGCTTCCGTGTCTGGAGCATATCTAGTCTGTGTCTGATTGCTGACGTCTGAATAAATGGTAGAATGACCACCGTGTCTAGGGTATATCCATGCTGCATGAGGAACAGAATATCATCCGAATCTGGATCGTATCTGGACTGAACAATAGAATAACATCCGGGATGGAGCACCTCTAAGTTGTCTTTTAGAAGTTTGAATCTGAATAAGCAATAGAATAGTGTCTGGATCTGGAGCATCTCTAGGCTATATCTAAAAGGAAATCTGAATAAGTATCAGAACGTCGCCATGCCTGGGTCACATCTGAATTATCTCTAGAAGGGGTCTTGAATAAGCAAAAGAACAGCATCCATATCTGGAGCACTTCCAAGCTATCTCTGAAAGGAAATCCGGAATGAGTATCAGAACGTCACCATGCCTGGGTCACATCTGAACTATCTCTAGAAGGAGTCTTGAATAAGCAAAAGAACAGCATCCATATCTGGAGCATTTCCAAGCTATTTCTGAAAGGAAATCTGGAATGAGTATCAGAACGTCGCCATGCCTGGGTCAAATCTGAACTATATCTAGAAGGAGTCTTGAATAAGCAAAAGAACAGCATCCATATCTGGAGCATTTCCAAGCTATCTCTGAAAGGAAATCTGGAATGAGTATCAGAATGTCGCCATGCCTGGGTCACATCTGAACCATATCTAGAAGGAGTCTTGAATAAGCAAAAGAACAACATCCATATCTGGAGCATTTCCAAGCTATCTCTGAGAGGAAATCTGGAATAAGTATCAGAACATCGCCATGCCTGGGTCACATCTGAACCATATCTAGAAAGGTGATCTCTGAATAAACAACAGAACAGCCTCCGTGCCCGGAGCATCTCTAAGTTATATCTGAGAAGAAATCTGGAATAAGTATCAGAACGTCGCCATGCCTGGGTCACATCTGAACCATATCTAGAAGGAGTCTTGAATAAGAAAAAGAACAGCATCCATATCTGGAGCATTTCCAAGCTATCTCTGAAAGGAAATCTGGAATGAGTATCAGAACGTCGCCATGCCTGGGTAACATCTGAACTATATCTAGAAGGAGTCTTGAATAAGCAAAAGAACAACATCCATATCTGGAGCATTTCCAAGCTATCTCTGAAAGGAAATCCGGAATGAGTATCAGAACTTCGCCATTCCTGAGTCACATCTGAACTATATCTAGAAGGAGTCTTGAATAAGCAAAATAACAACATCCATATCTGGAGCATTTCCAAGCTATGTCTGAAAGGAAATCCGGAATGAGTATCAGAACGTCGCCATGCCTGGGTCACATCTGAACTATATCTAGAAGGAGTCTTCAATAAGCAAAAGAACAGCATCCATATCTGGAGCATTTCCAAGCTATCTCTGAAAGGAAATCTGGAATGAGTATCAGAACGTCGCCATGCCTGGGTCACATCTGAACTATATCTAGAAGGAGTCTTGAATAAGCAAAAGAACAGCATCCATATCTGGAGCATTTCCAAGCTATCTCTGAAAGGAAATCTGGAATGAGTATCAGAACGTCGCCATGCCTGGGTCACATCTGAACTATATCTAGAAAGGTGATCTCTGAATAAACAACAGAACAGCCTTCGTGCCCGGAGCATCTCTAAGTTATATCTGAGAAGAAATCTGGAATAAGTATCAGAACGTCGCCATGCCTGGGTCACATCTGAACCATATCTAGAAAGGTGATCTCTGAATAAACAACAGAACAGCCTCCGTGCCCGGAGCATCTCTAAGTTATATCTGAGAAGAAATCTGGAATAAGTATCAGAACATCGCCATGCATGGGTCACATCTGAACCATATCTAGAAAGGTGATCTCTGAATAAACAACAGAATAGCCTCTGTGCCTAGAGCATCTCTAAGTTATATCTGAGAAGAAATCTGGAATAAGTATCAGAACGTCGCCATGCCTGGGTCACATCTGAACCATATCTAGAAAGGTGATCTCTGAATAAACAACAGAACAGCCTCCGTGCCCGGAGCATCTCTAAGTTATATCTGAGAAGAAATCTGGAATAAGTATCAGAATGTCGCCATGCCTGGGTCACATTTGAACCATATCTAGAAAGGTGATCTCTGAATAAACAACAGAACAGCCTCCGTGCCCGGAGCATCTCTAAGTTATATCTGAGAAGAAATCTGGAATAAGTATCAGAACGTCGCCATGCCTGGGTCACATCTGAACCATATCTAGAAAGGAATTTTGAATAAGCAAAAGAACAGCATCCATATCTGGAGCATTTCCAAGCTATCTCTTTAATCTTTTTAACATAGACATGCCCTGGCCGGATGTAGGTATCGAATCCATAATCAATCGCTCACAGACATGCCCTGGCTAGATACAGGAATCGAATCTGGGATTGCGATAGTTGATAGTAATCATCTTTGTATTGACCTTTCCTGAAAAAAGGCAAAACATTAGTTGTATGCAATGTCATGGTGCATGGAATGCGCGGTGTCATGACGTTTATAACCAATGGGATTGTAGAATGTGATGTTTATATCATGTATGAAAATGTGATGTTTGCGAATGTATTTTTGTCTAGGAAAATAAATCCTTGACGAATGCCGGGAGCTTATCCTGGGCTGATGTTGCAAGAATACCAGTAGGAGAAGATAACTCCGTTGGGGAATAAACTTGGCGAATAGATTACTCTGCGGGGAAAATTACTCTAGCGATCTTGCTGGGGAAAATACTCTGTGGGAAGAGAGGTACTTTGCTGAGATGTTGTATGAGAACTCCGTTGGGGATACCATTGTTGAGTTACGTTTGGGAGGTTTGAGGAATTCCGCTGGGGATAGGAATACTTCGTCGAGGACGATCTTTCCGTGGCAATTAGCTGAGGATAACCCAGTTATAAGCTCTGGCGAGGAATAACCTTCTGAATAAAGACGGGGAGAGATATGCTCTGCAAAGGATAAGCTTCCAGAATCTACTGGGGATAAGCTTCCTACTGGGGAGATGATTTAACTCTCCTGGGGAGACTTTGGACTGTACTGGGAAGGGCTCCGCTGGATGTCTAGATTCCGCCGAGGAACAATCTTAGATCAAGACTGCCGGGGATGCTTGTTGAGGGTGTTTGTAGACTCCGTTGAGGAATGTTGAGATCTGCTGGGGATACTCAACTTCCTTAAGGCTGGCAGTATGTTAACTCTGCTTGGGGAGAGTGTTGCCGACTCGCTGGAGGTATTGTGCCTTGTCAGGGCTGCTGGGAGATCAACTCTGCTCGGGGGAGAGTATTGCTGAAACCTGTCTTACTCTGTGGGGGAGTGGAGGTAACTTGGTCATGTTCTTCAGCTGAACTTACCTTGGTACCTCGGTGGACAGAGCAACTAGATTTCTTGGACAACTCATTATTGCCCCTATTTCTGATGTGAGAGAAGAAGATACCTGTGGAGGCACTTGATGACTGCCGATTGACAAATCTTCTTCTGGTAGGCAAGTGACGAGCTGACGGGACATAGTCGTACGCTTTTGATCCCTAACTTTTGCCTGGACCTCCCTTTCGGGTTTTCAGTCCACCGGGATACCCTTTTTTGCCCAAGCCGCCTTTTCAGGTTTTCGAATTGCCGGGTGTACAGATTTTTTCATTTCATCCCTTATTTTTGCCCGAACCCTTTTGGTTTGTCGGGAAGCCCTTATTTTTGCCTAGGTGTGTCAACCTAGCGGGTCTTTAATTGTGCGTAGTATTTTTTTCGACTATGTCCACGCTCTCAGAATGTAGGGAGTTGTCCCTGTCAGTAGCATTGTGTTGCCATACCACCAGAAGATCTTCGTTTGATCGTCCAATGCCCCAAGTGATCCAGATGGAGATTTGCCCCAAGCTGGTTGGCCTTTTGAGAGATTCTCCGAATCTTGACTTAACTGCCCCAGATAATGCACAATGATCATGCCATGCCCCTTGCTTGGAGGTGATTTTGTTCATTAAACATTCGTCGTGCGAACTTCTATGTTGTTCAAACAAATAGTCATATGCAAGCAATGTTATATTAAAAATGCAAAGCTTATGTCTGTCTTGAAGTTTTTGAAAATGCATTTTTTTTAGTAAAACAAGCAAATTATGTAACATGTGATGTCAACTCAAGATTTTACAGCGAGCCTTAAGGAGTCAGGATACCTTTGTAACAGTATGCTTTCGAACTAACCCATGCTTCAGCTAGGACTTTTAAGGGTTATAACGTGGCTTGGTTCACGGTTCAAGAAACAAAGGATAAAGGCTCAAATTTATTTGTACCCACCCGCTCTTCGTGATGTTCTTCAAACCTAAACTCAGTTGATCGTGCGTTAGACCTTGTTTGAGTCTTTGCTTTGATATACCAATGATGGTTCAGATAATGATGATTTATTCTGAATGGGCAGTCATTTCTTTTTGTTGAGGGTTTGTGTGACCTCTTTTTTTGATTTTATTATCCCTATTTTTTTTTGCCTGAACTGTTTCTTTTGTGATTACAGTCAGCGGGATGCCCCAGTTTTGTAAGTCTCCTTCATAGGTTTTGACTTAATGGGTTTTTATTTTTTTGAGATATAATGACTGCCTATCTGTATGATTGTTCGGAACCATCACTGTCTTTTGTTTTGTAAGGACCTCTTTGGTGCCATTCGTTATGCACTTGGATCAACTGAGAGACTACCCTGCCCCAGGTTATGATTAAGGGTTTTAAATTTCGAAAAGAAAAACTCCTACTTCTTTGGCTCAGAGGGGTTGACGAGGGATTATCTTCCTTATAACTCCAGTGTTTAGGAATTGAAACAATGCTTGTACCTCATCAGCGGGGTCTGTTCAAAAGCATACTGTAAAGATCGTGGTATCGTTTTCGTCATCCTCCCTCAAGAGGCTTAGAATTATTAATTGAGAGTTGACATCAAAAAATGAAAGCAGTTTGAATATAGCGAATGCGAATATATTGCTTCAAAACAGACATATACGATGCATTAATGAAATAACAATGTTTAACATGAGTAAATGTTTGAACAAAAGAAAATTACAGCTTGAAAATCCTAATGAACCAAAGTCTTTTCATCTCAGGGCTTGTTACTTCAACTGGTGAATCCTGTAGGGATGGCAGGAGCATTCAGCCTGGCCTATCTGGGTGAAATCCACAGCTCTTTCATTAATCAGATCTTGGATCTTATTCTTCAGAGCCCAGCAATCGTCGGTGTCATGTCCTGGACTGTCAGAGTGGTACGCACATCTTTCCTCAGGATTGTATTTTAGGGAGGTTGTGTTGAGATGCTTAGGAGGGTCCCTTAACGTCACCAGATTCAACCTCAACAATTGTTGTAAAGCTTGAGACGGTGACACGTTGAGTTTGGTGAAATGCCTTCCCCAACAGATGGAGTAGTCCGCTCAGCCTCATTCTGCAGTGTATTCCCAGATCTGCGTCTAGGGTTGAACAAAACAGTCCTCTTCTTCTTCTTCTTCAAGAGCAGAGTCTTCAATTCCTGTTGTCCTTGTGTTAAGCTCATGACCAGCTCCTGGAACTGGGTGTTCTGGGCCTGGAGGGCCTTGATAGCTTGTGCATTGGATGACTCGGGATTCATGATGACTGCTGAAATAAACAGCGAAGAAGGTAAGCAACCTGCAACAAGTGTACATATAATGCAATGATATGTATGATATGCATGCAATGTTTTCAAGGACCTCGCGGGATAAACAATAAACTTTGTTAGAATCTTCATTTTGTAGCTTGATTGAAGGAACTTCATGTTGTTGAGAATCCTTCTTCAAGAGTCAAGGTTCACCATATCGAGTGGGTCATAGCCCCTGACAACCTTGGCCAGAGGAAAATAAATTCCCTTTGCCCCTTGCTGGACAGTTGGTTCATCATGACCTACATCACAAGCCCTTGAGATCCTTGAAACGGATTAGTCCTTATGCAGGATGTATGCAATGGTATGATGTTATGCTATGCATGGGGTAATGTAGGTAAACCCTGTTATGAGTCCCAATTAAGGACTGTAAACCAAAACCTGCAAGAAACTTAATAAACCCTGTTATGAGTCCCAATTAAGGACTATAAACAAAACCTGCAAGAAACTTAGTAAACCCTGTTATGAGTCCCAATTAAGGAATATAAACAAAACCTGCAAGAAACTCAAGTGTCAGATAACAAGCATGCAAGTAGTCAAGTTGGAAGGCACACAAGTCACATAAGAGAAACCCTTAGAGTTCAGGCCAGCATGGGGTCTGGGTATTACCCTCTTGAAGTTGGTGGGCTCAACCTGTCCTATCAGAAGTAACCGGGTTCTAAGGGTCCCAATATCACTGGATTGCTTTCATTGTTCATCGTTTCGATTTAGCCACTGAACTGGCGACCGAAATATTCCAGGAAAGCAACCCTCAATTGAGTGTAGCATCGAGTATCAACCAACCTCGGACTTCACCAAAGTCAATTATCTCACTACCCTAAAGAGGCCAAGATGGTTCAATTAAGGTTCCTAAGGTCATTTGATGCTTCGTGACACCACATGGAGGCCCCGTACTCTCCTTGACTGAACTCAAGGGTTACCGGTACACACCAAAGTGCCACATCAACATAGAAGACTGTTTCAACCATGTCGGTATACCCCGCATAGTTCCCTCACAGCCTTGTTGCTACTTTCTAAGAAGGTATCCCCCAGATCCGGGTTAGGATCTATAGAACTCCCAAGACAGGCCCAATAATATTAAAGCAAGCAAAACAAAGCAATTGAAAACATAAGTATGAGCTATCCTAAGGTACACCTCACTTTAAGTGTCCCCAGCAGAGTTGCCAGTTCTGTGATCGGTGGATCTGGAACTGACTATTTAACGCTGGTTCGCGAAATGTCGCGGTAAGCAAGAGTCGCCACCGTCTTTTATTTTCTCCAACATGGAAAGGACAAAAGCACAGAAAAATTCCTTATTGAGATTAGTTCTCGGTTCGGGAGGTAGATTTATAGAAAGGGAAGGTGTTAGCACCCTTTCTATCCATGGTTAGCCATGGGCTCTTAGATACTTGCTCATTTGTGTTTTCAAAATGTTTGTTTGCTTTTCAAGGTGAGTGGGTTTGAAAAAGTTTCGTTTAAAATTTCAGTTCGACTCTTGTATCAGTCCTCAAGAGTGTTTGAAAAATTGTTTTTGAAAGCTTTTTGAAAAGTGTAGGTGTGAAAAGAAGTTTTTGATTTGTTTTGAATTAGAGCAAGTATCTATGAGTCATCTACCTACCCTAAGGAATTAAGCTGTGTAAATGTCCTTAAGGTAGTGCCATCCCACCATTGAGAGGTAGGTAGCACCACCGTTGGAGGTGTTCGGGTCAATTCGAGGATTAGGGACAGTGTGGTCACCGAGCAATAGTAAGATACCTTAGAAGCTACCCTTATGCCATTGATATTTTTATTCTGAGGCAACTATTCCGAGGCAACTTGTTTCGAGGCAACTTGTTTCGAGGCAACCATTCGAGGCAACTAGATCAATGGAACATAAGGACTCACTAAGACGTCCTGTACTCGACGACCACGTTTCGAGGGGCAAGGCAACAGTGAGGCGTACCCTAAGAGTGGTGTGTGAATTGTGTGTCATTTTCAGTTATTATTTGTCTTGTCATGCATTGGGTGAGCTACTCTTTGATTTTATTTGGACATTCATTCTTTCATGTGATTAGCAGTTAAAAGAGTGCGAAAAATAAAAATGCGGAAGATAAAGGTCCTACGCTATTACAAGGCGTGAGTCTACATCGCCAAATTAAACCAAGACCCGATTTGAATAAAAGTGCAGAAAGTAAATGTCCTAATTATCTATTACAAGGCTTTGGGGCAAATACATTATATCCACAAAAGAAATAAAAATAAATGCGAAAAGAAATAAGAATCGAGAGTGCGAGGGTGTTGGACCCTTTAAAGAAATTAAATAGAAATTTTAAATTAATTAATGATTAAATAAAGAAAAGAAATTATTTTTATGTTTTTTTGGTATTTTATGAAATAAAGAAAGTTAATTGAAATTAGAAATTAAAATAAAAGCCTAGTTCTAAATTTGTTTTTAATTAAAAAAAATGTTTAAGTTTTAACCTAATTTACTCTAATTAATTAAATGCCATATTTATTTACAAAATTAATTAATAATAATAATAAGGAGAAAAAGTTATTTATTGAGAAAAGAATAAAGATACTAATAACCTAATTTTTATGTTTTTTTATAATTATTTTAGAAAAAGACATTAAAGTTAAAAACCTAAATTTAAACTAATTCTTTTATTGGAATTTATTTATAAAAACTATTTAAAGAATTAAAAAAATTAAATAAAACATATTTTTATTTTTTAATGATTTCTGATTTTTTGGTTTTGTGTTATTATTAAGATTAATTTTGGTTAATTAAATAAAACAAAAGAAAAACAATTAAAATAAAAAGAAGAAAAGAAAAATGGAAAAATGAAAGGTGATGCAAACCATGGGGGTGTTGACCCAATTTAGGAGGGAGCACGAAGTCGCGGCAGAAGCGGATCTGGAAGCGGCGGTTGAGTCCGCGGTTGCGCGGCGGAACTGCGATTTGGACGCTTCTCGTTCTTCTGTTTCTGATTCAGAGAGCCAAATTCCAGTCCTGATCTTCACAAAGAATTTTATGGATAAAGTTCAAACAATCAAAAAGAAAATTAAATAGAATAAATGAAATTTAAAATGTTAGAATTTTGTGTTGCTTTATCATGACTCAATGATGTTGTTGTGGTGCTGTCAAGAGGATGATGATTTGTGGTTGCATCAGTTTTGAGCTTGTGTCAACGGTATGAACATGAGCTTGTGTAAGGTTTCTGTTTTGGTTGATGAGATTTTTGTTAAAGTTGGTTCATGAGAAATTGCACGTGAAAAGTGAATTTACAGTGCAACAAGAAGAAAAGTGGGGGTTTCCATCGAATGGCCTCCGTACAGGATTTTGTATAAGAGAATATGAGGTTTTTTTTGTGGAATTTTTTGTTTTTTCGTTTTAGACAGTTCTCTAGGTTGTGTTTCTTTTTTTTTATCACTTGCATATGCATTATGTAATGTATTTCAATTGGAATTAAGGGCCTTGAAGCCTTGCATTCATACTTAGGATTTTGCCATAAACCTCTATTAACAAACTTTCCATCTTTGTACTTATTTTAAATTCTTGCTTGATTAGGCCTTGAAACGAATTTGGGATGTTGTATAATGATGATTCAAAGCTAATCAAGACCAAATATCCCCCTTAATTAACCTTCTTGATTTTTATTTGATTTTAAAGGATTTAAAATGAATTAAATCCAATAAAATCAAATAAAAATGAAAAAAATTAATTTTAAAATTTGAAATAAAATGTGGGACACGTGGGAAGCATGGTCAAGCTGATTCAAATGGAAAAAGTGGGCCCCTTTTGTCAAAAATGAAATTTCAAGGATAAATGATTTTGGCCATTTCACAAAAATTTCCCAACTTCTCCAATGCATATCTTGCTCAATTTTGAAGTTATGAACATGTTCTTGGACATTTTGGAAAGGTCTTGAAGTCCTCTAACCAATGTCTTTGGTCCCATGTCATTTTTATTTACCAATATCAAGTTATGGTCTTTGACTTAAAGTGCCTTTTTGTTGACTTTTGAAAAGGACCTATAATGTTGAAATTGATAACTTTTTGTGAGAGCATTTCTTGGACTTGGAATGTGAAGATGAGTTGTAGGAAATGTCTTCCCCTTCAAGATGAGAATTGGATGGGATTTTTATGATGAACCATGAAAAAGTTATGCCTTGGTCAAGTTACAGTTGACTTTTCAACTGTCCAAAAATAGAAACTTTTGACACCTTGATGATTTTTGAGCCATTCTTGTGAAATCATGGTCAAGACTTGACCAAATGATGATTGTAGCTTCAAAATAAGATGTTGACCAAAAATTTGACTTTTGACTACCAAATGACCATTTTGCCCCTACAGTTGACTGTGAAGCAATTAGGGTTTTTGACTGTGCAACTTGACCTTGTGAGCCTTGAAACTTGACATGTAGGTGCTTGACAATGTGTATGAGCATATGGGACTTGATTGAGCCCTTGGAAACCTCAACTTCCTTGCAAGAACCAAAACCCTAATTTGACTGGCCTTAGGAGAGTGGTTGACTGAGTAGCCCTTGAGTAGACTTTGAACCATTTGAGGTGATGCTTGGCAAAACTTTGAAGAATGTGGGAGGGCAAATTTTGGGGTACAACAGACATCATCGCCCGGCGAAGCCTCTTTCTCGCCCAGAGAAAATCCTTTCGCTTCTGCATTATCCAACAAAGGTGTGAGCGAAGCACTTCAGTAGCGACCCACTTTTCTTCCCTTCGTCGCCTCTCATGTTCTCCTGGCAACGACCTAGCGAAGCTTCATCAGCCAATGACACTACCTTCGTCGCCCGATGATGCACACCAGATGGCAACTTCCTGTTGTGATTCTGTACCTTCCCAACCACAATTCTCTTGCAATTCCATACCAATATCGTCTCAGTCAAACATGCACAAAATGCAACATGTTTCCATCACACACAAGAACATAGCCTAATACTCAATACCTACACCAACTTCATAGTATTTCAACATCATGATACATCATAGAATTATCACAATAGAATGTATTATATTTGTACATGTACATCACTAAATCATCATCATGAATCACTTCATTTACGTCACGGCAATATCATTAACAAATCACCAAGATAAAACATCATAACCAACATCATGTTCACCATCAAAATAGCACATCATGGCATAATAACATATATGAATCAATATCTTAAACACATATGTAATACGGTGGGAGAACTGACTTGGGTGTTTTGCATTTTATCGTAATTGTTGTAGAGAGCAAGAGTCGCCACCGACTTTTCTTTTATGCAATAAAGGAAAGGGTGAAAAGAACAAGAAAGAACTTTTAAGAATTTTCTTGAGTTCGGGGGGTAGGTTATGAAAATGGAAGGTGTTAGCACCCTTTTCATCCGTAGTTATCTACGAATTCTTTGTAAAATTTGTTTGTGTTTATTTGAAATTATTTTTGAAAAGTGCCTTTGTTTAGGCGAACTTTGTAATGATTATCGCCTCTATAAGAATGTATACAAAGTGTTGACTTTTGAAAATATTTCATGAAAGTGTTGGTACATTTGAAAGATGTTTTGTTTTGAAATGTTTGTGAGCAAGCAACTACGAGCATTCTACCTACTCAAAAGAAAGTCTTTGTTCTCTTCCTCCTCCTTTAGATAGTGTTATCTTACCATTAGTGGGTAAGCAACCATATCATTGGATGTGAAGGGACGGGCGTGGGTCGTCGTACAGTCATAGAAGGTAACATTGTAGGATACCTTAGCAATTTGTCGTAAGGGTGTAAGATAGTTTACCGAAGGCAACATTGAAGGGTCATCTAGGGACTACGATCTTGTGTTTGAGGGTCATTTCTAAAGTATCCCACGTTCGAGGGACATGACTGTTTTATCTTCTAAGGTAACAAGTGTGGGTTAACCCTAGAAGTGCAAGTGTGCAAGGTGTTTGTTTTTCATGCTTTTTTGTCTTTGAATTAGGGTTGTCTACTTGTTGATTTTATATCTTGCCATACAAATCCTAATTACTAGCAATTATATTGAAAGCGATAAATTACAGAAATTTAAAGTTCTACGTTATTACATCATTTAGGGGATGAGGATACAATTTACAAATGGAGAATGAAAGCAATTAAAACCTAATTTACTATTACAACCATATTGAATATTGCAAAATAAAATATACAACAATATAAAGGTAATGTGAAAGGAAAAGAAAATTGTTTTTGTTTGAGTTTTTGTATGAAAAGGTTTAAATATTAACCTAATTACTTAATTTTAATCACAAAAGAAACTAATTGTTGATATTAAACAAAACCTAAAATCTAAGTTAATTAAATTAAGAAAAGAAAATAAAATGTAAGTCTAAAATAGTTATTTAGAAAATAATTTGAAACTTAATTTTAAATTTTTTTGAAGCATGGACAATAAATAAAACCTAGTTCTAAAAAGAATAAAGAAAGTATTTAAATTAAAATATTTAATAATTTAATTATCTAAGAAAATATATTTTTTGGTTAAGTAAAATAAACAAATAAATAAAATATAGAAAATATAAAATAAATGAAAAGAAATGGGCTGAGAGGTTTGAAAAGTAAATAAGAGGTTAAATGTAGTAAAAAGCCCAAAATGGTTTTTTTGTTAAAAAACAGAAAAAATAAATAACAAGATGAGCCTGCGTGGTGAAACAGGAAAAAGGGGGGGGGGGGGGGTGGAAAACAAATCGTATGAGTCCTAAAATAGAGTTCAAACCCTATGCGAGATCTAGTGTGGCTTCTTTTGAGAGGACACAGTGGTCGTGCAAACTATGAGGTATTTGATGATGATCATCTGGTTGTAGATGAAGGCACATGGTAAGGCGTGGATGGCGAGGCATACTGGAACAGATAAGGTTTCACCGTCCCATTGGTGACACCTATCAACCTGGAATCTAATCAGCAAAAAAAAACAAAAATAACCAAATAACAAAAGAAAGAAAAATAACTCACTTTTAATTATAACATTCACTCCCTCTCTCTTATTCTTTATTCTCTCTCTCTCTCTCTCTCTCTCTCTCTCTCTCTCTCTCTCTTATTATTTATTCTTTTTCTCTTTGTTTATTCATCCATTAACACAAAAAGAAAACAAAAACAAGTTAAAAGAAGATCTAGCATGGCGGTTGGATATGAACATGGCGATGGTGATGAAGAACATCACGGATGCGCCATGAGGCCTCGCGGTGGCGCCATCGCAACAGTCTCTGATTTCAATTTTTTTACATATTTTGTTCGTCTTTCTCTCCTATATCTAAATTTGTGGCTCGTTTTTACAGATGCTCAACGATTTCACGGAGATCTTGAAAGGGAAGGTTGAAACCCTAGGTGATTAAAAATTGTATATGACGATGATAATGATGCGCGGCGATGAAGATGATGGTTATGAATGTTTTTCAGTGAGATCTTTATTTTTATTCTTCTTTTCATTTCTGAAGGGTTTGATGTTTGCGAAAATGATGAATCAATGTTTGGGTTTTGGTTGTGTTACGGTTTTGTATATTTTTCTTGTCTGAAGGGTTTTGGTTTTGGAAGATGATGAGATAAGGGTTTTTTATGGTTCTATTTTCTGTATATTTTTTGTGAATGTATTTTATGATGGAAAATGGAAAAAAGATGTTGTTGTGTTATGGCTCAGTTCTGTATCTGTATATCTGCTACAAAATAATGAATGGATTTGTTATTGTGGTTCCACCTCCCCGGTTCTGTATATTCATTTTTCTGTCCTCCCTTAATGTGAACTGTGTTCTTCTTTTTATATCATGATTTTGCGTGTGAAGGGTTTGACTTGTTGGAGTTGGCATAACAGGCTTGTCACTTTTAATTGTTGTACTTTTGCTGGTTTTTGACTTTGATTTTGCTGTCTTTGTTGGACTTATCATCTTTTTCTGATATGTCAATGCTAATTTTTGCTTGCGGGCCTTTGTACTTGTTGTACTGGTTTCTTGTGTACTTGTTGTACTTGTTGCTTGTTTACTTTCTATATTGGTTTCTTGTTTTTCTTTTGCTGTGAACCAAAAACTTTATTTGTTTTGAGATTTTTAGCAAAGCTAGGCCTATGATTTTACATTGTACTTCTGATTTTTTTTATTGAAACAACACAAATATGAGGCTTTTTTGCGTGAAACATGATGCAAAATTTTGAAAACCTTATTTGATTCTTTTGATTTGTCTTTTGTATTTTGTGAACTAATATTAGATTGTGTTTTGCAAAAGACATTTTTCTAGGCCAATGATAGAATAATATCGTTTGAGGCCTTTGTTGGGCTTGAATTCTGATTTTTGATGCTTCGTGGCCCTTTGAACCCGTGCCTGCTATAATTGGGCTGCTTTGTGATGAAATTATGTTTTGAACCTCTTTGCATTTGTTTATTGTGAGCCAAGTTTCTTTGTGATTTGCAATAAACCTAGGCCTATGATTAAACCCAATTTTGTATGAGGTTGTTTGGAACATGAACATGATTGAGAAACACCCTTTTTCTGATTCCATAAACTAACCCTAATGATGAATTTACAATGCTTTTGCAAATTTCCCTTTTTATGCCCATGTTTAAGTTGCTTAACAAACTTTTTTTCTTTTGTTTCATGTATTCAAATGGGACATGAGGAAGGCTTTGCAGAATGGCAGGGTATTTGAAGGAGGAACAAGAAGATGGAAGAATTCTCTTTTCTTTGTATAGAATAAAATAGGAAATTTGAAATTTGCGTTTTAATTGTGTAATTGAACATGTATGACTTGTAACTTCTTTGGAATTGTTTGGGTATGTGAATAGATTCGAAATTTGGAATAAACATGAAGTTTTGTAATCCTTTCCTTTTGTAATACATTTGATAAATCTTTAGACCATTTGGAACAAGTATGAAGCTTTGTAGTCTTTTAAGATCTAGTAATTCATTTTTGAATTTAATATATGGAAACTAGCATGAAGAATGTAATTTGGTTTTTTGAATTTGAAGTAATAAGTGAAGCTTTAAGATAAAAGGAAAATCCATATTTTTAGTTGAAAAGAAACAAAATCGAATTCGTGCTCACTTGCACCAAGTCTAAAAATCTTTTGTTTTCTAAATTTGAGCTCAAAAAATCTTGATGTGCATCATGCGATTGAATTCGATCACTTCTACCTTCCAAACAAACATTTGAGTTCCCACTCAAAGTGATGATGCCTTAGATAGTTGTCAATAAAAACAAACCAAAAGATGAGCAAACCCCGATCTCAAATCCAAATTCAGTTAACTTTCTTCACAAGCAAACAATGTATCATCAAAGAGTCCTTAAACTCAACATTTTTTATCAAGAATCAAAACCTTAATTACAGATAAACTCAAATGAAAACCTTAATATTGCGTACCATTAAAACATGAATCTTAATCTCAACAGGTGTCACACCTTCAAAAGTCAAAACCTAGTACAAAACCAAAGGATAGGAAAAATGTGATTCTCTCTTGACACACTTGCAAACTTGAATCGTTGATGAAACAAAGAAATCAATTGACATGTCTTGAAGCCTGAGAAGCCTTTGGTATCCTTGAATAGTTGAAAACCTCTAAGAGAATATCTTAAAGAAAAGGGAGGGAAAATTTTAGGGTACAATAGCTGCCCCTATTCAATCTTCTTAAACCTATAAAATTAGATTGGCGTGTCCTCCATTCGTGATTTGAAGGTGGAAGATGATTGAACACTTAAGTGTTGAGAAATTTGCACTTTGTTGTGCATGAAGTAAAATTGTTTGTTGATTGTGCCGGGAATGGGCTTAGAGATGCCATTTGGAGAGGTTGTAGAGATTCATCAGAGATATGCTTATAGATGCCATCCAAAAGTGATGGGGAACTATCGATGATGGGCTTATAGATGCCATCTAGGAGTGATTGTTGGCAAGTATAATGCTTGACTGTGACTATTATTTTAACGGATACTGGAAGGAATCTGTGGCGACTACTACTTCAATAGGTAATGAAGGAATCTCTGACGACTACTACTTCAAAAGGTAATGAAGGAATCTCTGACGACTACTACTTCAACAGGTAATGAAGGTGTATGTAACTACTACTACTCCAATAGGCAATAAAGGAATATGTGACGACTACTACTTCAACAGGTAATGAAGGAATCTGTAACGACTACTACTTCAACAGGTGATGAAGGAATCTATGATGACTACTACTTCAACATGTGATGAAGGAATCTATGACTACTACTACTTCAACATGTAATAAAGAAATCTGAGATGGGCTTATAGATGCCACCCGAAGATTAAAGGGGAATATGAAATGCTATTGTGGTATTTATTAGTCGGGGAAAATAAATCTCGAACTATTGCTGAAAAAGTATTGGGAAGTTGAATTCTTCATTTCCGCTGGAGACGGTGAATGGAGATGACTATGCTGTGGATTTACTCCTTTTTGTTTGCTAATATTCTTCGGGGAGAGACTCCTCCTGAGAATAACTCTACGGGGGAATAACTCTGTTTGCGAGAGGAGATGCTTTGTTGGAAGATTTTGCCGATTCGGGAAAATAAATTCCACCGAGGGATGAACTTCCGTAGCTGGAGAAATAAACTCTGTTGGGGATTGAGCTTTTGTATTAAGAGAAATAAACTTTGCTCCGAAGAAAACTTTATAAACCGCTTGCAATGAAAATTCGGCTGGGGGATATAGATATCGGCTCTCTGAAGGAACTTTGCTGGGGAAAGTAACTCTTGTTTAGGGAAGCAGGTGTCAAAACTTTTGGTTGCCTCTACGTTGTGGGGAACATAGACGTTATGGGGGCGCATGTAATGGTGACTTCGTTTCAAAGCTGCCTCTGCCCATGTACTTGTTGGAAGGAGTAACTGTCGGGATTGACATGTTTTTTTTAATTATTTCTTTTTTTTTATAGATTTTGCCCTGTTCCTTAAGTCATAAGCAACTGTCTTTCCATTTCTTATGCAAATATTTGTGAATATCAATCATATTCAAATTCATATGTCAAAAATAAATCATTGGACGTTTTTGCAAAACAAAACAAAAAGAAAAACAAATTGTTTTTGTGTAGAAATGACTTGTATTGATTTTGAAGTTGACCTATAACAAACGTTTTTGTACAAGGAGGTTGACGCTCTAGTAAGAGAATTCCGCCGTAAAAATGAAAGTTATACAATATTGTGTACAAAGAGAAGGAAACAACTATGTGTAATAATCCCATTGAGTTTCAATTCTGCTATTGCCACTATGTCTTCGAGCATCTCATCACTTTGCTACTTATATGAAGCTGACTGGATTGATCAGTGTCGTTTTGAGCTTGATAGATGATGCTGAAGTTTGGTCGCAAGGTGATCCAATGGGACATAGTGATACGCTTCAAATCCCTAACTTTTGCGTGGACCGCCGTTTTGGGTTTTCAGTCCACCGGGATACCCTTTTTTACCCAAGCCGCATTTTCAGGTTTTCGGCTTGTCGGGTGTACAAATATTTTTTGTTTTCATCCCTAATTTTTGCCCGAACCCTTTTGGTTCGCAGGGATGCCCTTATTTTTTCCTAGGCCAGTCAATCTAGCGGGTCTTTAATCATGCGTAGTATCTTTTCACTATGTCTGCATTAACAGGGTGAGGAAGGTCGTCACCATTCATGGTGGTCAAGATCATGGCTCCTCCTGAAAATATGCTTTTGATCACAAATGGACCTTCATATGTGGGAGTCCATTTTCCCCTGGGATCACCTTGCGGCAGTATGATGCGCTTGATCACTAGATCCCCGACTTGATATACTTGGTGTCTGACCTTTTTGTTGAAAGCCTTGATCATCTGTTTTTGATATATTTGACCATGACAGACATCAATAAGCCTTTTCTCATCAATCAAATTCAGTTGGTTAAGTCGAGTCTGGATCCAATCGTCTTCGTTCAAATCCGCATCCTTCATGATTCTCAGAGAAGGGATCTGGACCTCGATAGGCAGGACAACCTCCATGCCATACACCAGAGAGTAAGGTGTTTCCCCTGTCGATGTTCGTACGGAGGTGCGATAACTGTGAAGAGAAAAAGGTAACATCTCATGCCAGTCTTTGTATGTCACCTTCATCTTCTGTATGATTTTCTTAATGTTCTCGTTAGAAGCTTCCACAGCGCCATTCATCTTCGGTCGGTAAGGGGAAGAATTATGGTGCTGGATCTTGAACTATTTATAGAGTTTGGTGATCATCGTGTTGTTGAGATTCATACCATTATCAGTGATGATTCTATCTGGAACACCATACCGACATATCAGGTTATGCTTGATAAATTACACCACTATGTTCTTGGTAACAGTAACAAAAGAGGTAGCTTCTACCCACTTCGTGAAGTAATCAATGGCCACCGGAATGAAGCGATGCCCATTGGAAGCGGTAGGTATAATCTCTCCAATCACGTCAATTCCCCATATTGCCAAGGGCCAAGGAGCCGTCAAGATGTTCAAAGGAACCAGAGGTACATGCACCTTATCAGCATAGATCTGGCATTTTTGACAAGTTCGGAAATGCTGATGGCAGTCTGCTTCCATAGTGGACCAATAGTATCCTGCCCGTAGGATCTTTTTAGCCATGGTATGTCCACTCGAATGGGTTCTGAAGGTACCTTCATGTAGATCTGTCATAATCCTCTCTGCTTCACTCTTGTCTACGCACCGAAGTAAAGTAGAGTCATGGTTGCACTTACAGAGGATTCCATTATTGAGGAAGAAAATTGCCGCGAACCTTCTCAGAAACTTCTTATCATTGACAGATGCCCCCTCGAGATACTCTTGAGCCTCGAGATATCTCTTCACTTCATCGAAACAAGGTTTGTCTACTACTTCTTCAGTATTGATCTTATAGCAGTATGCTGGTTCATCCAACCTCTCAATAGTGATCCGAGGAGCCTCGTTGACCCACCTGACCTAGAACATAGAAGACATGGTAGCTAGCGCGTCCGCTAACTGATTCTCCTCTCGTGGAAAATGTTCAAAGGTGACCTCTTCAAAGTGTGGAAGTAATGACAGCACATGTTCTTTGTACGAGAAGAGATTTGGGTGCTTCATATCCCACTCTCCTTTGATCTAACTTATCACCAAGGCTGAATCCCTGAAAATGCTCAAGAACTTGATCCTCAGGCCAATAGCAGCTTTAAGACCCATGATGCATGCTTCATATTCCGCCATGTTGTTGGTACAGTTGAAGCATAGTCTGGCGGTGAAAGGAGTATGACAGCCTTCAGGAGATATAATTACAGCACCAATTCCATTACCGAGTGCATTTGAGTCTCTGTCAAAAACCTTAATCCATCGGGATCCTTCCTTGGGTCCTTCATCCGGTCCAGGTTTTTCATAGTCAGTCACTAGCATAATATTCTCGTCTGGGAACTCAAAATTCATGGACTGGTAGTCATACATAGCCCGATGAGCCAAATGATCAACTAATACACTTCCCTTGATTACTTTATGGGTCGTGTATTGGATATCATATTCGGTCTAGATCATTTATCATCTTGCAATTCTTCCGGAGAGGGCGGGCTTCTCGAAGATGTACTTGATCGGATCTATCTTATATATCAACAAAGTAGTGTGGGTCAACATATACTATCTCAGACAGCGAGCAGCCCATGCCAAAGCGCAACAAGTTTTCTCGAGCAATGAGTATCTTGTCTCACAGACGGTAAATTTTTTGCTAAGGTAGTATATTGCGAGCTCTTTTCGACCAGACTCGTCATGCTGCCCCAACACACACCCCATTTAATTGTCTAACATTGTTAAGTACATTATCAAAGGTCTTCCTTCAATCAGAGGCATCAGAATCAGTGGTTCTTGAAGGTATTCCTTGATTATTTTGAAGGCAGTCTGGCATTCATCGTTCCATTTTACCACTTGATCTTTCTTCAGGAGCTTGGAGATTGGCTTACAAGTAGCAGTTAAATGGGAAATGAACCTGGCAATGTAATTTAGGCATCCCAAAAAGCCTCTGACCTCCTTCTTTGTGCAAGGAGACGACATCTCTTGTATAGTCTTTAATTTTGCAGGGTCCACCTGAATGCCCTTGTCACTGACAATGAAACCCAGCAGTTTGCCAGACCTTACCCCGAAGGTTCACTTGTTCGGATTCAACCTCAACTTGTATGTCTTCAACCTATCAAACAACTTTTGTAGATGATCAAGGTGCTCTTCCTCAGTTTAAGACCTGGATATCATGTCATCCACATATACCTCTATCTCATGGTGAATCATGTCATGAAATAAGGCGACCATGGCTCGCTGATAAGTTGCCCTAACATTCTTTGATCCAAGCGGCATCACTTTGTAGAAGAAAGTGCCCCATTGAGTGACGAAGGTTGTCTTCTCCATATCTTCGGGTGCCATCTTAATATGATTGTAACCAGAGAACCCATCCATGAAGGAAAAGATCTTGTGATGTGTGATGTTGTCAACCAGGACGTCAATGTGGGGGAGCGGAAATTCATCTTTGGGGCTTTCCTTGTTCAGATCTCTGTAGTCCACACACATCCGTACCTTACCATATTTTTTAGGAACCGGCACCATGTTGGCAACCCAATGGGGATAAGAGGTGACAGCTAAGAACGCAGCACTGAACTGCTTCAAAACCTCTGCTTTGATCTTCTCTGACATTTCAGGGCGCATGCGACGGACCTTCTGCTTTACCGGAGGGTAATCTTCTTTAGTTGGCAGTCGGTGAACCACAATATCCGTATCCAGTCCTGAAATGTCCTCATATGACCAGGAAAAGATCTCGACATAATCATGCAACATTTGTATCAACCGCTATTAGACATTAAGCCCCAGATTTGTGCCAATCTTGACTTCTTTTCTGTCTACCTCTGTGCGCAAGGTTATTGTCTCAACTGGCTCTTCATGAGGTTGTATAGCCCTCTCTTCTTGTTGTAAAAGCCTAGCAAGTTCTCCAGGTACCTCACAATCTTCCTCACCTTCGTCCTCGGCTTGGTTGATCGAATTTTCGAAGTTATAATTGGTGTAACATGGTGGGAGAACTGACTTGGTTGTTTTGCGTTTGATCGCAAATGTTGCAGTTATTAAGAGTCGCCACCGACTTTTCTTTATTCAAAAGGAAAGGCTGAAAATAACATGAAATACCTTTGAGATGTTTTCTTGAGTTCGGGGGGTAGATTATGAAAAGGGAAGGTTTTAGCACCCTTTCCATCCATGGTTTTCCATGGGCTCTTAGTTGCTTGCTAGATCACTTGCTTTTATTCGAAATTGTGCTTTGTGTGGTTTTTGAAAGTATTTTGAAAAGGTGTCATCGTTTAGGCAAACTTTGTAATGATTCTCGTTCGTAAGAATGTATACAAAGTGTTGATCTTTTGAAAATGTTTTCAAGTTTGAAAGATGTTTTTGAAAGTCTTGGTGTTTGTTTTAAAAATAGCAAGGATGTTTTGGTTTGAAAATGAGCAAGCAACTAGGAACATTATACCTACTCAAAAGTCTTTCATGTTTATTTCCTCTTTCCTTTGATATTGTTATCTTACCATTGATTTGGTAAGTAACTCTATCTTTGGATGTAAAAGGGACGGACATGGGTCATCGTATAGCCATGATTAGCAATGTTGTAAGATATATTAGCATTTTCTTTAAGGGACTAAGATCATTTTTGAAAGACAACTTTGATAGCGTCATCGAGGGACTATGATCTTGCATTTTTTTATTGTTTTTGCTAAGATACCTCACATGCATAATATGGCCATTTTGTAAGGCAACAAAGTGGATTTACCCTAAGGGTGTATGTGTGCAAGTGTATTGATTTACATGATTGATTTGTCTTGATTAGGGTTTTCTAAGCTTTGATTTTATCTTTCCATACAAACCTTAATTTACTAGCATTTATATATAAAGTATTAAGTTGCGGAAAATAAAAATACTAAGCTATTACATCATTTAGGGGAGGGGTTGTACAAATTTACAAATGGGGAAATTGCAAAAAAATTAAATCTAAATAATTATTACAACTATATTGAATATTGTACAAAAAAATGAATAAATAAAAATGCAAGAATGTAAATGTAAAAAGAAATGTGATTTTTGTTTGGTTTTCATGAAAATGTTTTTTGACCTAATTAACTAAAATAAAATAATTAACTAAAAATAATAAAATTTAGATCAAGTTAGTAAAATAAATTAATTTAAAGAGAACAAAATTTTTAGGTGTTTTTTTTTTTTTGTGAATTTGATTAAATAAAATTAATTAAATAAAAGTCCTAAGTTCTAAATTGATTTTAATTTACAATAAAATAATATATAATAATTAATACTAATTATCTGAGTATTTTAAAAAAGAGAAATTAATTTATTAAAGAAAATGTTTTTTATTCTTTTGTTTTATGAAGAAAAATAAACTAAATAAATATAAATAATAAAATAAAAATATTTTTTTGAATTTTTATTAATGACAATAAAAATAATATTAATAAAAATAATATTAATAATAATAATAAAAATAATAAAGAAAATAAAAATATAAAAGAAAGAAAATGAGCCAGGATGTATGAAAGTGAAACAGGGAGTATGAGATAAGCAAAAATACTAGGCCCAGGGGGTTGAGGCCCAAGTGCCTGATTCAGAAAAAATGAAAATAAGAGTGAAAATTGCAAAAGGTCTCACTGGGGCTCGAATCCAGGACCTTCTAATACGCGCACGCTTCTTGTACCACTGGGGTGGCCTGTTTCATCCGTTCATATAATAAAAGCATAAATATATATTAGAAACTGCTTTCTGAAGACAACTTCATCTTCAACCTCGCGCCTAGCCAGACCATCTGCATCTTGTTCATTTCTCATCCATTTGCAAAAGTGTAAACATGAATCTTGTGGCAAATTTCCTCACGATTTCAGAAATGTAAAGCATTAAAATTATAGATCAAAGACAAGCATGAATTTTAATGGCCCTATTCTGAACCCTAACTTTTCCAGAAACTTCAATCTTAAAATTCTCTAAGCTCAAGAAAAATAAATGAAAACTATGGACATGGTTAGCTTTAGGGCAATGATATCTACATTTTTTTATTCACAAATTAAACATTAATGATGCCTATATGAAGAGTTCAAAAGTCAGAAAACTCACATTGCAAGAGGGTATCATGTTTTGAGTTTGAGCAGCTTTTGATGAGTTCTATTGATTGAGTTAGCTTCCTCAGGTTCCTAGGAAGCTAATGTGATGCTTGGCTTGAGCTGAATGTGGTTGAAGAGTTCTGGAGAAGTCAACTTGCAGACCCCTATTTTTGAAAATGGAACTTGATGATGGAGGTGTTACAGTTATGAAATACGGTCAGGGATGAGTTTTATTTGATGTTTATAAGCTTTGTGATTGATTAGGAAGGAAAACGCACGAGGGAAATGAGAGATATAAGTTTAAGGTCAGAATTGTGCATCAATGGAGTTTCTTGTGCAAATTCTGGCTTGAGGGAGTTTTGGTATATTTCAGGGTCCTTAAGCTCGTGTTCTAGCTCACAAATAGTGCATCTATTTATAAGCAACAAGTTTGAAGCTTGTTGTTGATCAGAATTTAAAATCACAACTTTAAGCATAACATGTGATTTTTTTAGAAATCCAAGTTTCAAAGTCTTGTGTACTTTCTAAGATAGAGTGGTTATGCTTTAAACACACTTGCTTCTGACTTTGTGGATGGATTGTACTTAAAGAGAACAATTTAGGAGCTCAAGAAGCTGACTTTGTGCATAAAGCTTGCTTTACAAGAATGGAAATGGTGACTTTCTCCCTAAAATGGCAAAATGCTTTAGACAATGCTTGAATCAATTGGATAATTGATCAATCAGTTGTGTAAATATTAAATTAAGGAGTGACAAACAAGTTTGAGGCCTGCAAAGTGAAGATTATGCATCATGGCTATGGATTTGGTTCATGTTGCATCACAAATTTTGCCTTGCAAAAGAACTTGAAACCCTAACTTCTGGCCTTCGATTCTCCTTGCTCACAAATGATCTCAAGGAGTTCTTGGAAATTTTGGAAATCTTGTAATGTTCTATACAACCCCTCTTTGAATCACTTTTGCAAAATCCAAATGGAACTATGTGAATCTTGGCTCAGAAGTTAGGTCAAAATCCTGACCAAAATGCTCAAAATTTCACTAAGTGTTTTAGTTTCATGACCATGACTTCATGGATTAATAACTTGAGATCCAAGCATTTATAGGAGAATTTGTGTAAAGAAATGTTTTATATCTCATGGAGATCTACAACTTTCATGTTGAAAGTTTCTTTTTAATCATCTTGCATCATGGTGAAAATTTGGCTCAAAGTTGTGAAAAATATGAAGTTTTTAACACTTAGAAAAATTTCTAAGTTTGGAAACTTTGACTTTTCAAAATGAAATCTTGACTTTTTGATTTATTGATGAACAAGTTTCATATTTTGACATGTTTTGATGAATTGTGATCTTTGGCACTTGATTTTGACCAAAAAGTCAAAGTTTGACTTTTTAGTGTACAATTGACTTTTGATTAGTTGACCTAAATCAACTATCAATCAATTTATCTTGAGGGATGTTTTGAGTCACTCCATTAGGTAAAAATGATTCAATCAAAACCTTAAGATCATGTCTCAAACTAATTAACCATTTTCTAGGTAAAAATTAGAAATTGCCCTTTCTCAGTCAAAACCCTAATTTTGACCATTTTGCCCTTTTGATGACCTGATCAAATTTCTTGAGGAATTGTGGTCCAAACTTGATAAAATGACATATAGGAGTTCACAATGTTGATATGGATAAAAAATTATGAAGTTTGACTGTAAATTGACCACAATTGACTTTTTCCCCAATACAGTTGATATTTAGATCAACTGATCAATTGACTGAGCAAAAATGTGATCCAGGACTTGAAACTTGACATGAGTAATCTTGAGGGTTCATAATGATCCATGAAAGTCGTATGAAGCATTAAAATTTCAATTATCCTTGTGCAACCTCAAACCCTAATTTTTAGTCATCAGAGCTTGAGGAGGTGTCTTGAGCTGATCAACCCTTGTATAGTCTTGAACCAAAGAAGATCTTATGAAAAAAATATTTGATAAATGAGAGGGAAAATTTTAGGGTACAACATCTTCCCCTGTTCAATCTTCTTAAACCTGAAGAATTAGATTGGCGGATCGGCCATTCGTGACTTGAAGGTGGAAGATGATTAGACACTAAAGTGCCCAGAAATTTGCACTTGAAGATGAATTGTGAATGGACTTATAGATGCCATTTGGAGGAATGATGGAGATTTTCCGGAGATGGGCTTGTAGATTCCATCCAAAGATGGCTGTTGACACAAAAATGGACTAAGTCTGAATTTGATTTCAACTGGAAAAGAATCAGAATAAACTTAGGAGCGATTTATCTGAACCAGGAGAAGTTTTGTATGTTGCTTGACTGGGAAGAATCAGAATAAATCTTGGAGTGATTTATCTGAACCAGGAATGTTCATTTGGAAAGTATCAGGATAAATCGTTGAGAGATTTAAAACTGAACCAAAAGAGGTCTTGAATATTCTTTAACTAGAGAGAATTAGAGTAGATCTTTGAGTGATTTATCTGAACCAGAGAAAGCGTCTGCGAGAAAGAATCGGAATAAACCGTTGAGAGATTTAAACTGAACTGGCAGGGATCTGGAGAAGAATCAGAATAAATCATTGAGAGATTTATCTGAACCAGAGAAGGCGTCTGCGGGAAAGAATCAGAATAAACCATTGAGAGATTTAAACTGAACCGGCAGGGATCTGGAGAAGAATATGAACAAATCATTGAGAGATTTATTTGAACCAGAGAAGACGTCTGCAGGAAATAATCAGTATAAACCATTGAGAGATTTAAACTGAAACGGTAGGGGTCTGAAAGAAATATCTGTTACGTAGATGGTTGACCAGTCCTTTCTTGGGAATTGATATGTAGTTGACTTGTTGAAAATTTAACGATAATTTTCTGTTGATTGATCTTTCTTGAAAAAGATGAAAGGTTAGTTGCATGCAATGTCATGATGTATGAAATGCATGGTGCAATTATGTTCTCAAAATAAATGAGATTGTGTCATATATATTTACGCTGTCAATGCTATGGCGTATGGATACAATGTATGGACACATTAATTCTTATGCGGCAGTGTTGCTGGAGTCGGGGAAAATAAATCCCCGAGTACTGCTGGGTATAAGGAGTGTAAGTCTTCATGTTTTAAAGTGTTGATGAGTTTCCAATTGTTAGAGAAATAAATTCTGTTGTGTAAGGGAAACATCGTGTATTGCTTATAGACCTCGTGAAATCCTGTCGGGGAATCCTGAGAAACTGGGCGACTTTCACTGGGGAATCTTTGGAGTTGTAATCGGAAGTTTTGTTTCGCTGGGGGTGAGAGAACACTTGATACATTAGGATGTGTACTGGAGATATGATGTCGATCTTGTAGTGGGATGTCTCAGATTTCCGTTCTTGTTGGAAAAGGTACTTGCAGGGGATTTTATGGAATAGTCTAAAGATATTATCCTATTTCTTAAAGCCATTAGTGATTGTCTTTCTATTTTCTGTTCCTCTTTTTTGTTTATATGTAAACAGTAGCCACGTTCAAATTCATATGTTCAAAAATAATCATTGGACGTTTTCGCAAACAAAACACGGAAATAAAAGAAAAACAGATAGTTTTGCACTTTCAAAGGGATATCTTTGTATTAACTTGAATAAGTATTTTTGTATAATGAGACGAACATTCTATCAAGAGAATGTCGTCATAGAAAATGAAAATTTGATACAAAGAAAAGATAGCTATGTGAAATAATCCCATGGGGTTCCCATTCTGCTATAGCCTTCGTGTCTCTGAGCGTCTTGTCCACTTGCTGCCTTGTCTGAAGCTGATTAGATTGATCAGAACCGTTTAAGCTTGCCAGTCGATGCTAAAGGTTGTCTGTAAGGTGATCCAACGAGACATAGTCATACGCTTTAATTCCCTAAATTTTTCCTGGACCACCCTTTCGGGTTTTCAGTCCACTGGAATACCCTTTTTTGCCCAAGCCGCCCTTTCGGGTTTTCAGCTTGTCGGGTGTACATATTTTTTTGTGTTTTATCCCTAATTTTTGCCCGAAGTGTCTTTTGACTATGTCCGCATCCACAGGGTGCGGAAGGTCGTCGCCATCCATAGTGGTTAAGATCATTGCTCCACCAGCGAATATGCTTTTGATCACAAATGGTCCCTCGTATGTAGGAGTCCATTTTCCCCTGGGATCACCTTGTGGTAATATGATACGCTTGATTACCAAGTCACCAACCTGATATACCTGACGTCTGACCTTTTTGTTAAAAGCTTTGATCATACGTTTTTGGTACATTTCGCCGTGACAGACAGTCGTAAGCCTCTTCTCATCAATTAGGTTTAACTGGTCAAGTCGAGTTTGGATCCAATCATCTTCATTCAGCCCTACATCCTTTATGATTCTCAGAGAAAGTATTTGAACTTCAATTGGTAGAACAACTTCCATGTTGTATACCAAGGAGAAGGGAGTTTCCCCTACTGATGTGAGCGTCGTGGTACAGTAACCGTGGAGATCGAATAGTAACATCTCATGCCAGTATTTATATGTTACTATCATTTTTTGTATGATCTTCTTGATGTTTTTATTTGCAGCTTCGACAGCACCATTCATCTTTGACCGGTAAGGCGAAGAATTATGGTGCTGGATCTTGAATTGCGCGCATAGTGCAGTGATCATAGTATTGTTGAGATCCGTACCATTGTTTGTGATGATTCTCTCTGGATACCATACTGATAGATGAAATTCTGTTTGATGAACCGGGCCACAACATTCTTGGTAACGGAAGCGAAAGAAGCTGCCTCAACCCACTTCGTGAAATAGTCAATGGCCACCAAGATGAAGCGGTGTCCATTAGAAGTTGTAGGTTTGACTTCTCCAATCATATCGATGCCTCACCTCGCAAATGGCCAGGGAGCAGTCAGGACATTTAGTGGAATTGGAGGCACATTGTGATCGGTGGGAATAGAACTGACTGTTTTGGAATGCTGGTTCGCGAAATGTCGCCGTAAGCAAGAGTCGCCATCGTCTTTTATTTTCTCCAACAAGGAAAGGACAAAAGCACAGCAAAATTCCTTTTCGAGATGTTTCTCGGTTCGGGAGGTAGATTATAGAAAGGGAAGGTGTTAGCACCCTTTCTATCCGTGGTTATCCACGGGCTCTTAGGTACTTGCTCACTATGTTTTCAAAAATGTTTTGCTTTTCTTGTGCTTGTGGGTTTTGAAAAAAGTTTGTTTGAAAAGTGTAGGTGCGAAAAGTATTTTTTGTTTTGAAAGAGCAAGTACCTGAGAACCTCTACCTACTCAAAAGAAATTAAGCTGGGTAAATGTCCTTTAGACAGTACTATCCCACTATTGAGAAGTAGGTAGCACCGTCATTGGAGTTTCGGGTCAATTCGATTATAGGGACATGTGTGGTCACCAAAGCAATGGTAGGACGCCTTAGCGGTAACCCTAATGTCTTAGATCATTTTTTATCGAGGCAACCGTTCCGAGGCAACTTTTGACCTTTAGACAGGAGGGCAACCTCTAAAACACCCTATTCTCAATGACCACGTCGAGGAAACCAAGTGAGGCGTACCCTAGGAGTGGCATGTGCAAATGTGTCAATTTTCAGTTATGTTATCTTTGCACATGTTATTGTGAGCTACGGGTTGATTTTAATTTCAGAGAAGTCTTGTCATGCATAGCCTAGTTAACATACATCTAACAGTTAAATATTGCGGAAAGCAAATTGCAGAAAGTAAAGCTACGCTATTACAAGGCGTCGGGTATTTACATCGCCAAAAACAACCCTTGGAAAGTAAATGCGAGGAAATTAAAGGAAAGCGATAAAAAGCCCTAATTAATGCTATTACATCCTCGGAGCAAATACATAAATAATGATCAAAAATATTATGCGCGAAAAGAAATTGAATCGGAGAAATCCTTAGGGTTTTGACCCTTTGCGAGAAAGAAAGAAGTTTTTGATTATTTGGCATCTAATTAAATTAATCCTAATTAATTAATTAATTAAAAGAAGTATTTTTTTGAGTTTTTTTATGTGTTAAGGAAAATAAATAAAAATAGTCAAAAGTTAGTAAAAAACCCTAAGTCTAATTTATTTTAAATTATTGAGAAAAAGTTAAAGTTAACCTAATTAAAAAAAAAACTAAATTAATTTGTTAGTATTTATTTACAAAAATAATAAACTAAGGGTGAAATTAATAAATAATAATAATAAAAAATATTACATTTTTCTGAATTTTATTATAAAAAATTAATTCGGGTTAAATAATAATAATAATAATAATAATTAGTAAAATAATTAAAAGAAAATATAAAAGAGAAAGAAAAGAAAAGAAACGAAGAACCCAGGGGGTGTACTGGCCCAATATGGAGGTGAGACAGCAATTTGAAGCCCAATAACAATCCCAGTCCATTGACTTTTTGAGATCCTCCATGGCGCGTGTTGACTGGGAGCATGGTGGTCTTCCAATCCTGACCACTGGATTTGAGTCTAGGGACACATGGCGCTTGGGACCTGAAAGTACATGGTGGACATCTTTTGGGAAGGCTGCACAAGAACATGTTAAGAAAAATAATATCAAGTATTTTGGGGTAACTGGGATTCGAACCCAGGTCCCAATGCTTAATACTCCAATGCCTTGGCCATCTGAGCTGGAATGCACTTCTGTTAAATATATAGACAATGAATATTATATACAAAAAACATAATATTATGTTATAAAACACAAAACACGCGCGTTTTTTCAAACGAACCAATGATACATCAACACATCATCATCTTCCTCGCTGAACCTGCAAAAGAAATGTTAGATAGCGGGGGTTTTTAACCCCCACAAACTGCAATAAGGAAAAATAACGATTAACCCTGTGATTTACATAAATGTTTCGCGATGGTCCCTTTGTTTTCGTCTTGTCCTAACGAGTTCAATCATGGGTCTCACAAGGCTTAATTTTTCTTGTATTGCAAAGGCCCAATTTGAAAGCTTATGAACCCTAGAATTCGTCCATGGTAACTTGTGATTCTGTACACTATAATTCAATTAACTTATGCCATTAGCTTCATATGGATTCAAGCAATGCAAAACAAACAATAAATCATGTTAAATGCGCATGAAATAGCCAATACGATTCTCAAAATAAAATGCAAACCGTGACTCTGTTCTTGATGATTCTTTGAGCTTCAATGCTTGGTTTTGATTGCAAAACGTCCCTGAGAACTCCTGCAATAGATTAGAATCCACAAAAGTCTTTAAATCGCCCTAGAATATAGAAATTAGTTTTGCAATTTTCTTGAATTTTTTCAATATGGTTATGGCTTTTTCTGCAATTCTTTCACGTGTGCATGATTAGGATTTGCTTGTATATTTATAGGAATGGAATTAGGTCAGAATCTTGCACAAAAATCCATTGGAATGATGATTTGAATATTTGATTGGAAATCATATATTTTTGAATCTTCATAATTGGAAAAAGTTGCCAAATTTGGAGATATTGCATCTTTGACTTGGTGCATTAAATTTCCAGCCTTTTTAGGTCATACTTGCTTCACAAAAAGATTGAAAAATCAAATCTTTGTATTTTCCTACAATTTAAATTAATTAAATGAATTAATATTGATTAAAAATCCAAATTAATAAAAAATAAGAAAATAATTCAATTAAGCTTGATAGGTCGTGCATAGGCCATGTATAAAGTTTCCAGAAGAGATTTGAGGCCCATTAGCAAAAATAAGGTGTTTTGAGCAAAGTTGACTTTTGCAAATTCATAAAAATTTCCCAACTTCTCCAATGCATATCTTGTTCAATTTTGATCATATGAACATGTTCATGGACATTTTGTAAAGTTCTTGAAGTCATTTGGATAACCAATGCCTTTGGTCCCATGTCATTTGGATTTACCAATCTCAAGTTATGGTCTTTGACTTAAAATGCATTTTTGTTGACTTTTGAAATTGACCTATAATGTAGAAATTGATAACTTTTTGTGAGAGCATTTCTTGGACTTGGAGTATGAATATGGATTGTAGGAAATGTCATCCCCTTCAAAATGAGCATTGGATGGGATTTTTCTGATGAACCATGAAAAAGTTATGCTCTGGTCAAGATACAGTTGACTTTTCTACTGTCCAAAAATAGTAACTTTTTGCACCTTGATGATTTTTGAGCTATCCTTGTGGAATCTTGATCAAGACTTGATCAAATGATGATTGTGGACTCAAAATAAGATGTTGACCAAAAATTCCGACTTTTGACTGCAAAATGACCATTTTGCCCCTACAGTTGACTGTAGGTCAAATGGAGCTTTTGACTGTGCAAATTGACACTGTGAGTCTTGCAACTTGGCATGTAGGTGCTTGAGGATGCATATAGGCCTATGGGACTTGATTGAACCATTGAGAACCCCAAATTCCCTGAAAGAACCAAAACCCTAATTTCAGCTGTCTTAGGAGATGGTTTGACTGTACAATCTCTTGAGCCATCTTGAACCATTTGAAGATGATTCTTGACAAATCTTGAGGAATATGGGAGGGCAAATTTTGGGGTACAACAGTTGCCCCTGTTCAATCTTCTTAAACCTGAGGATGTAGATTGGCTTGCGTGCCTTTCGTGATCCGAAGGTGGAAGATGATTGAACACTAAAGTGCCCAGAAATTTGCACTCGCATAGCGTAGTATCAGCAATGTGATGTCGGGAATGGGCTTACAGATGCCATTTGGAAAGATGATGGATAGGAGGATGGGCTTATAGATGCCATCTGGAGATGTGACAGAATCTTATCGAGGGATGGGCTTATAGATGCCATTTGGAGATGTAATGGATAATTGTGGAGATGGGCTTAAAGATGCCATCTAGAAAGATGATGGATAGGAGGATGGGCTTATAGATGCCATCTGGAGATGTGACAGAATCTTGTCGAGGGATGGGCTTATAGATGCCATTTGGAGATGTAATGGATAGTTGTGCAAATGGGCTTAAAGATGCCATCTGGAAATTGTTTGTTGAATTGTAACTTGGTAGGTTGAAGGAAGGAACTTGTGTAGGGTTGCCTGATGATGAGTCTGTGTAAACTGCATCTGAAAGAGAGAAGGAACCGGTGTAGGGTAGCTTCATGACGGTCAAGTAGATAGTTGTCATGTCTGGTTTCAGGTATTAATCTACAATCCGTCGTCCACAGATATTTCCTGGCTAGTTACAGGTGTTGATCTGGAACTTAAGAGAGATGGGTCGAGATAGCTTTCCTGGCTGGATACAGGTGTAGATCTCTGACCTGAGAAAGAAAGATAATTTCCAGGCCTGTTACAGGTGTTGATCTTCAATCTCTTCATGTGGATAACTTTCCTGGCTAGTTACAGGTATCGAATCTACAATCAATCGTCCACAGATATTTCCTGGCCTGTTACAGGTGTTGATCTGGAACTTAAGAAAGGTTTTTTTTTGTTTTTTGTTTTGATAAGGATGTGATGAAGGAATCTGAGACGATTGCTACTCCAAATAGATGATGAAGGAATCTGGATGATTACTACCTCAGCAGGGTGATGAAGGAATCTAGGACGATTACTACCTCAGCAGGATGATGAAGGAATCTGGGACGATTACTACCTCAACGGGATGATGAAGGAATCTGGGACGATTACTACCTCAGCAGGATGATGAAGGAATCTGGGACGATTACTACCTCAGCAGAATGATGAAGGAATCTGGGACGATTACTACCTCAGCAGGATGATGAAGGAATCTGGGACGATTACTACCTCAGCAGAACGATGAAGGAATCTGGGACGACTTCTACCTCAACGGGATGATGAAGGAATCTTGGGAGATTACTACCTCAGCAGGATGATGAAGGAATCTGGGACGATTACTACCTCAGCAGAATGATGAAGGAATCTGGGATGATTACTACCTCAGCAGGATGATGAAGGAATCTAGGACGATTACTACCTCAGCAGAATGATGAAGGAATCTTGGGCGATTACTACCTCAGTAGAAATGGTGAAGGAATCTTGGGAAATTACTATCTCAGCCGGAGGATGAAGGAATCTTTGACGACTGCTACTTCAAAAGGTAATGACTTTTATCTGTTGATCGATCTTTCCTGAAAAGGTTAAGAGTTAGTTGTATGCAATGTCATGATGTATGAGATGCATGATGTCATGATGTTCTCCAGAATAAATGGGGTCGTGTCGTATGCACTTTATCATGTATGCAAATAGGAGATTTGAAATGTGAAATGTTTATGAATGTATTTTCGTCTGGGAAAATAAATCCTTGACAAATGTCGGGAAGTTCGCTGAATCCTGGGCTGATGTTGAAGAGTAGAGTTCTTCGTTTCCGCTGGGGATGATGAACAAAGATGATTGCAAGAATAAACCGGTAGGAGAAGATGACTCTGTTGGGGAATAAACCTGGTGAAGAGATTACTCTGCGGGGAATTACTCTGTGGGAAGAGATGCTTTTCTGAGATTTTAACGATAAACTCCGCTGGGGATTCCGTTGATAAACCCTGTTGGGATTTTGATGAACTCCACTGGGGATAGGAAGAACTTCGCTGAGGACGATCTTTCCGTTTCAATTTGCTGAGGATAACCCAGTTAGACTCTGGTGGGGGATAACCTCCTGAATATGGCTAGGGAGAGATATTTGTACTCTGCAGGGGACAAGCTTCCAGAATCTACTGGGGAGATGGTTCAACTCTCCTGGGGAAACTTTTGAGGAAATGGCTCCACTGGGGGTATCTTGTATTCCACTGGGGAACAACCTTATATTTCGTTGAGGAATATTAAGACTGCCAGGGATACTTGCTGAGGAATATCTTTATACTCCGTTGGGGAATATTAAGATCTTCTGGGGATACCCGACTTCTTTCTAGGGCTGGCAGTAGACTAACTCTGCTTGGAGAGAGTATTGCTGACTTGCTGGAGATACTGTGCCTTTTTAGGGCTGATGGGAGACCAACTCTGCTTGGGGAGAGTATTTGTTGATTTGTCTTACTCTGCGGGGAATGAAGGCATCCTGGTCAAATTCTTCAGCTGAATCTACCTTTGTACCTGGTGAGCAAAGCAGCTGTACAATTTGGACAACTCTTATTGCCCCAGCTTTTATGGGAGAAGGTACCTGTAGAGGTCTTGATAACTTCCGTTTTGACAAATCTTCTTCTGGTAGGCAAGTGACGAGATGCCGAAACATAGTCGTACACTGTGATCCCTAACTTTTGCCTGGACCGCCCTTTCGGGTTTTCAGTCTACCGGGATACCCATTTTTGCCCAAGCCGCCTTTTCAGGTTTTCGACTTCCGGGTGTACAAATTTTTTCATTTTGATCCCTTATTTTTGCCCGAACCCTTTTGGTTCGCCGGGAAGCCCTTATTTTTTCCTAGGCCAATCGACCTAGCGGGTCTTTGATTATGCGTAGTATTTTTTCGACTATGTCCACGCTCTCAGAATGTAGGGAGTTGTCACTGTCGGTAGTGTTGTGTTGCCATACTACCAGAAGATCTTCGTTTGATCATGCAAGATTCGTTGCTGGAATTCATGTCCAATGCCCCAAGTGACTCAGGCGGAGATTTGCCCCTGACTATTTGGTATCTTGAGAGATTCCTTGAATCTTGACTTGACTGCCCCAGATGATGGACAATGATCATGCCGTGCCCCTTGATGGGAAGTGTTTTTCCACTTGAGGTGATCCTTTTTATTGAGAAGGTTTTTGTTCACTAGATATTCGTCGTGCAAATTTCTCTGCTGTTGAACAAATAGTCATATGCACACAATGTTATTTTAAGAATGCAAAGCTTATGTCTGTCTAGAAGTTTTTTGAAAATGCAGTTTTTGATAAAACAAGTGAATTTTTGTAAAATGTGATGTCAACTCAGGATTTTATAGCGAACCCTACAGGAGTCAGGATACCTTTTGTAACAGTATGCTTTCGAACTAACCCATGCTTCAGCTAGGACTTTTAAGGGTTATAACGTGGCCTGGTTCACGGTTTAAGAAACAAAGGATAAAGGCTCAAATTTTATTTGTACCCACCCGCTCTTCGTGATGTTCTTCGATCCTAAACTCAGCTAATCGTGCGTTAGATCTTGTTTGAGTCTTTGCTCTGATATTCCGGTGATGGTTCGGATACTGGTAGTTTATTTTGACCAGGAAGTCATTTTGTTACATTTTTCATGTTGTTGAGGATTTATAGCGACCTCTTTCTTTTTTATTTTGTTATCCCTGTTTTTTTTTGCCTGAACTGTTTCTTTTATGATTACAGTCAGCGGGATGCCCCAGTTTTGTAAGTCCCTTCATAGGTTTTGACTTATTGGGCTTTTGTTTTTGAAAGATAATGACTGTCTGTCTTGACGATTATAGGGAACCATCACTGTCTCTTGTTTTGGAAGGACTTCTTTGATGCCATTCATTGTGCACATGGATCGACTGAGAGAACTACCCTGCCCCAGGTTATGATTAAGGGTTTTAATTTTTGAAAAGAAAAACTCCAACTTCTTTGGCTCAAAGGGGTTGACTAGGGATTATCTTCCTTATAACTCCATTGTTTAGGATTTGAAACAATGCTTGTACCTCATCAGCGGGGTTTGTCCAAAAGCATACTGTAAATATCATGGTATCATTTTCGTGATCCTCCCTCAAAAGGCTTAGAATTTTTAATCGAGAGTTAAACATCACAAAAATGAAAGCAATTTTAAGCATAGTGAAAACAATTAATTCAAAACAGACACGTGTGATGCATTAATGAAATAAGAGAGTTTGACATAATAATTGTTTGAATAAGCAAAGAAAAAATACAACTTGAAAATTCAAATGGACAAAAGACATTCTCAATGATTTGGTGTAGGATCAGTGATCAAACTTGATCTCCTTGGCATCAATCAAGTCTTGGATCTTATTCTTCAAACTCCAAAAGTCATCGGTGTCATGTCCAGGACTGTCAGAATGGTAGGCACATCTCACAGTCGGGTTATACTTGGAAGAGGAAGTATCAGGATTTTGAGGAGGATCCTTTAGTGTGATCAGTTTCACTTTCAGCAATTGTTGTAACGCTTGAGACAAAGGCATGTTGATGTCAGTATACTTCCTATCTTGATATCTCACCCTATGCCTATTGCTCTGTCTTTGTTGAACAGGCGTGGGATCGGAGATCTGGGTTGCCCCTACATGTTGATCATGACGACTCTTTTTACCAGACACAGCATTGGACTCTTTCTTCCCATTGTAGGGCTTTTTCTGAGCATCGGAAGGCGTAGCTTCTTGAATCTTCCCGCTTTTGATGCCAGCTTCAATTCTTTCACCAGTCAAGATAAGGTCTGTGAACCCGGCTGAAGAGTTTCCAATCAAATGGTTGAAGAACGGACCAGACAGGGTCTCCAAGAACATATCCGCAAGTTCACGATCAGTTAAGGGTGGTTGCACCCTTCCAGCAAGGTCACTCCACTTTTGAGCATACTCCTTAAATCCTTCACCCGTCCCTAGTGACATACCCTAGAGTTGGGTATGCGTGGGAGCGAGGTCGGAATTATACTGATACTGCTTATAGAACACAGTAGCCAAATCCTCCCAGTTACGAATACTGGCTCCATCCAGCTGATAGAACCATTCGAGTTGAGTCCCTGAAAGACTATCCTGGAAGAAATGGATCCACAAATTCTTGTCAGCGGTGTAAGGTTGGATCTTCCTTACATATGATCGGAGGTGCAGCTTAGGACAGGAAGCTCCGTCATACTTTGCAAAAGCAGGTGCCTTGAACTTATGGGGAATCACCACCCCAGAGGATAAGCCTAGGTCTCCAAAGTCCAACCCGGGCACATTCTGTATCTCCATAGCACTTAAGCGGTCCTCCAGCTGTTTGTACCTGTCCTCAGCAGGAGGGTACTGTTCATCATTATAATCCGTCTCGTTGTCGGAGACCACGGGACTAGGAACCCTTCTCTCTTGGGGACTGTCTTTCCCTACAGAGGAAGTAGTTAGATCAACCTCATTTTGTAGTCCATTCCCAAATCTGCGTCCAGTGTTGAACAACACAGTCCTCTTCTTCTTCTTCTTCAGAATCAGAGTCTTCAACTCCTATTGACCCTGGGCTAGGCTCATAACCAAGTCTTGGAACTGGGCATTTTGGGCCTGGAGGGCCTTGATAGCTTGTTCAGCGGAAGGTTCAGTGGACATGATGATTGCTGAAATAAACAGCGAAGAAGATAAGTGACCTGTAAAAGGGTACCTGTAATGCAATGATATGTATGATATGCATGCAATGTTTTCAAGGATCTCGCGGGGTAAACAGAGAAACTTGTTAGAATTTGAATCTGGTAGCTTGATTGAAGGAACTTCATGTTGTTGAGAGTCCTTCTTCAAGAGTCAAAGCTCACCATATCGAGTGGGTCATAGCCCCTGACTCAAGTTATCATGCTTTGATCTCTAAACAACCTTGGCTAGAGGAAAATAAATCCCCTTTTCCCCTTGCTAGACAGTTGGTTCATCATGACCTGCATCACAAGCCCTTGAGATCCTTGAAATGGGTTAGTCCTTATGCAGGATGTATGCGATGTTATGATGTTATGATGTTATGATAAAGTCACACCACAAGTATTCACAAAAGGCAAACATGGTAAGGAACACAAGTCACACAGAAGAGCCCTTAGATTTTAGGCCGGCATGAAGTTTAGGTACTACCCTCTTTCAGTTTCAGTTGGTTAAGACCTGTCCTAAAAATAGTAACCGGGTTCTAGAGGATCTCAATATCACTGACTACCCTCCATCGGTCATAACTCCAGCTTCACAACCTTTTCTTGCGGCCGGAACCATCGCGAGAGTTTAGCCTCAATGAGTGTAGCATTCTACTATTGTTCTATGGCCAAGTTGGGTCAATTTAAGGTTCTAAGGTCAGTTGGTGCTTAATGACTCCTCAGAAGACCCATATTCTCCTCGTTCTAACACAAGGGATATCGGTACAGACCAAGGTGTCACACCAACTTAGCTACTGCTTCACCCGTGTCGGTCTATGCCGGACAGGTCCCTCACAGTTTATTGCTACTTACCTAAAGGGTATTCCCCAGATCCGGGTTAGGATCTATGAAACTCTGATACAAGCCCACAATATTAAAGCAAACAAGGCATACAATTGAACATAGAATGATCTAATCCTAAGGTACACCTCACTTATAGATATCCCCAGCAGAGTCGCCAGTTTTGTGATCGGTGGAAATAGAACTGACTGTTTTGGAATGCTGGTTCGCGAAATGTCGCGGTAAGCAAGAGTCGCCACCGTCTTTTATTTTCTCCAATAAGGAAAGGACAAAAGCACAGCAAAATTCCTTTTCGAGATGTTTCTCGGTTCGGGAGGTAGATTATAGAAAGGGAAGGTGTTAGCACCCTTTCTATCCGTGGTTATCCACGGGCTCTTAGGTACTTGCTCACTATGTTTTCAAAAATGTTTTTCTTTTCTTGTGCTTGTGGGTTTTGAAAAAAGTTTGTTTGAAAAGTGTAGGTGCGAAAAGTTTTTTTTGTTTTGAAAGAGCAAGTACCTGAGAACCTCTACCTACTCAAAAGAAATTAAGCTGGGTAAATGTCCTTTAGACAGTACTATCCCACTATTGAGAAGTAGGTCGCACCGTCGTTGGAGTTTCGGGTCAATTCGATTATAGGGACATGTGTGGTCACCAAAGCAATGGTAGGACGCCTTAGCGGTAACCCTAATGTCTTAGATCATTTTTTATCGAGGCAACTTTTGACCTTTAGACAGAAGGGCAACCTCTAAAACACCCTATACTCAATGACCACGTCGAGGCAACCAAGTGAGGCGTACCCTAGGAATGGCATGTGCAAATGTGTCAATTTTCAGTTATGTTATCTTTACACATGTTATTGTGAGCTACGAGTTGATTTTAATTTCAGAGAAGTCTTGTCATGCATAGCCTAGTTAACATACATCTAACAGTTAAATATTGCGGAAAGCAAATTGCGGAAAGTAAAGCTACGCTATTACAAGGCGTCGGGTATTTACATCGCCAAAAATAACCCTTGAAAAGTAAATGCGAGGAAATTAAAGGAAAGCAATAAAAAGCCCTAATTAACGATATTACATCCTCGGAGCAAATACATAAATAATGATTGTGATACGGTGGGAGAACTGACTATGGTTTTGCGTTTGTTTTCACAAATGTTTCGGTTGAGCAAGAGTCGCCACCGACTTTTTATTTTATCCTAAGGAAAGGTTTAAAAAGCACAGCAAAAACCTTTGAGATATTTTCTTGGGTTCGGGGAGTAGATTATAGAAAGGGAAGGTATTAGCACCCTTTCTATCCATGGTTATCCATGGGCTCTTAGGTACTTTCTTAGATCAACTTGCCTTGGTTTTCAATTGTTTGAAATGGTGCTTTGTGTGTGGTTTTGAAAATGTTTTGAAAAAGATGCCTTGTCTAGGCTACCCTTGTAACAATTCTTTACTCGAATGTTTTACAAAAGGTGTTTGTCTTTTTGAAAAGATGTTTCAAGGTTTTTTGAAAGTTTGTTTTGAAAGTGTTTGTGAAGTGGGGTTTGAAAAATAGGCAAGTGTTTTTTGTTTTGCGAGTTGACAAGTACTTGAGAGCTATCTACCCTAAAGTTCTCAAAGATTTTTGCTATGTTTTAACCCTTTTAACAATTTTGTTCCACCATTGCATTTGGTGGACAATCTTGTGTTAGGATGTGAAAGGGACGGGCGCTGGTCATCGTTTAGACCATAACTGCAATAGTGCTAAGTATCTTTGGGCAATTTTTCCTTAAAAGGGACTTGATCATTTTAGGCAACTTTTCGAAAGCGTCATCGAGGGACCATGATCATTTGAATTATTTGTTTTTCCCAAAGAAACCTAACATGCAATATGGCCCATTATTGAAGGCAACAAGTGGAATACCCTAGGGGTGCAAGTGTGATTAGTGTTGTCCATTTTCATGCTTGATTATCTTGAAATTAGGTCAAACTATTTTGTTGTTTTTATTTGCATACAAACCCTAATTCTAACATGGTATATTTAGAAAACTTTAAAGTGCGAAAATTAAAGTTCCTAAGCTATTACAACACAATATGGGAAGGGGGGTACAAATGTTCAAATGGGGGGTATTTGACAAGGAATTTAAACCTAGCTATTACATCAATTTGGAATTATTTACAAGATAATTGATTGCACAAATTAAATGGAAATAAAATAAATATGCAAGATGCAAAAAGATGTTTTTATGTGTATGAAAAAGAGTACTTTTATATGTCAAATAAACAAAAATAAAAAGTATTATTTTTTTGGAGTTTTTATGTATTTAGGGCAAAACCCTAATCTATTAAGTAAATATATTAATTATTTAATATATACAAGTATTTATCAATTATATACAAAATTTATTTATTATATATAAAAATAAAATAAAATGAAGTATATTGATAAAAGGGTATTTTTCAATGTTAAATATTAATAAAAATAAAAATGTATATATTTTGTATTTTTGTCCTAAATATTCTAATAAATATATATATATATTTGTATTATTTTCTAAATATGTATTATATATATAAAATAATAATATTTAATATTTATAAAAAAAGTATATTTTATATAAAATATTTTCAGAAGATAAAATAAAATAAAAATCAAAACATGAATGTGTTTACATTATTTTTTCTATTTATTCTAAATAATAATATTATGTACTTATTTACATACAAATATCAATATAAACAAATAAATGCCTAAAAAATATAAAAATGGTGTAAAAAAAGTTTTTTATGCTTTTAATATTATGAGGAAAAATAAATAAGTCAGGAATAAAAAACAAAAGTCAAAAAATCATAAAAATAGACCAAATGGGCCTAGGGGGTGTCAAAGTAAAAATAGTGTGTAAAAAGAAATAGAAAATCAAGCCCAGCCCATGAAGACCTTCTTCAACCTCCAGACTGTTCTTGTTCAAAAACGCGCGCTTGGTCCATGAATTCAAACATCCTGATTCCTTGAGTTTTAACAAAAACTTACAACACCAAAAATGTTAAGCATTGAATCACGAATCCAGACATATAAAGAACTCATCCTAACTCTCAGAAATGAGAGAGAATTTCTTCTCCCCCAATTCCTGACCTAGTTTTTCTTCCATGTTCAGACTTAAAATTCTCTAAGCATACATAATATAAATGAAATCTAATCACATGGGCATGTTCAGGGCTATGAATGTGACATGTTTTCTTCACAAACCTAAAGCTAACTGTTATACCCCAAAATTTGCCCTCCCATATTCCTCAAGAAATTGCCAAGCCAGGTCACAAAATTCCCCAAGGGTTGTGCAGTGCAACAGTCTCTTAAACAGTCCAAACTAGGGTTTGTGTTCTGATCAAGAAAATGAAGTTTTCAAAGGCTCAATCAAGTCTCATATGCTTACAAACATGGTCAAGCATCCTCATGTCAAGTTTCAAGGCATTCAGCTCAAGATTGCACAGTCAAAACCCTAAATTGCACTACAGTCAACTGTAGGGGCAAAATGGTCATTTGGCAGTCAAAAGTTCAAATTTTTGGTCAACATATCATTTTGAAGCCACAAACATCATTTGATCAATGCTTGATCATGATTCTCAAAATTTGGCTCAGAAATCATCAAAGATGCAAAAGTTGCTATATTTGGACAGTTGAAAAAGTCAACTGAAATTGACCAGGGCATAACTTTCACATGGATTATCAGAAAAATTCCATCCAAAGCTCATTTTGAAGATAAAGACGTTTCCTACAACTCATTTTCATACTTCAAGTCCAAGAAATGCTCTCACAAAAAGTTATCAATTTCAACATTATAGGTCATTTTCAAAAGTCAACAAAAAGGGACTTTAAGTCAAAGACCATAACTTGAGATTGGTAAATCAAAATGACATGGGACCAAAGGCATTGGTTAAAGGACTCAAAGACCTTTCCAAAATGTCCAAGAACATGTGAAAAGCTTAAAAATTGAGCAAGTTATGCCTTGTAGAAGTTGGGAAATTTTTGTGAAATGGCAAAAGTCAACTATCTTTGAAAATCCAATTTTTGACAAAAGGGCCCCATTTTTTCCACTTGGTTCATCCTTGTCATGCCACACACGTGTCCCATGGTTAATTTCAAGACCAAATATTGATTTTTTTATTTTATTTAATTTTTGATGATTTAATTCATTTTTAATCTTTGAAAATTCAAATAAAATTTAAAAATCAATAGAATAGTGTCATGTGAACTTGGACAATTTCTATGTATCATGAACCAACTCAAGAAATCAGGCTAGGGTTCATTTGCACACTAGGTCTAGGTTTTGGCTAAAAAGGAGGAAAAATGGTTAAGAGTGAAAACCCTAAGACCAATTCTCTCACAAGCATGAATTAAGGCCAAAGAATAAGCCAATTCCATTCCATGATCATCACTGAGTCAAACCCTAGGCCTAAGACATTATAAGCTGCGCCCAAACAAGCATTGGAGATTGAAAAAATTTTGGACAAAAACTGAAAACTGAAAACTAGTTTAGAGGATCTTTCAAGCCTTAATTCTTTTCCCATTAGCATCTTGGACAATCACTGAACGCATCCCAACTCAAAACATCTTTCAAAAACCCAGGAATTGGTAGGGAGACCTCAAGCCGTGTCACATAATTTTTGAGATTGCATATCACAATTCACGCGTCCTCTTGCATTTTCATTGATGAATTCTTATTCCTTACAAAGTTTCTAAGCTGTTCATTGTATTTAATTGCATTTTCACAAGCCATACACGAATCCACCATGTTTGGTTTTTAGGGTTTCCAGCTTTTTGAATTGGGGCTTTTACAACGAAGCAAAATTAGGATTCCAAACTGTGACCATTGGATTAAGCAGGTTGAGACGAAGAATAAACACTACTCGCGCCCAATTTATTGGTCTTATAATGCTAATCGCTATTTTCCTAAAGGTGACTTTAACCCACGCGTGAAAACTGTGGCCATAGTGTTTTATGTTTCAGGGCACACGAGGAAGAAGAAGGCGTGGCGAAGCGTGATTCGTTCATTTGAATTTCGCGCGCCCTCCACTAACTTTTCTATTTTTTCTTTTTATTATTTATGTGCCATAATATATTAAATGAAACATAAGTGGTTCAGTGGCAGAGGGAAACGCTTGCAATGCTTATGACCTGGGTTCGAATCCCAGGCCTTGTAAAATTTCCATATTATTTTTCCATTGGTAATTGCATGCAGGCCTCACATTAAGACTCACCATGCACTTCAAAATCAGCTCATCCACGTGTCCCTGAGCACCCACATCAAAGGCAAGGATTGGGAAATATGCTACGCTTCAGTCAAACGCATCACACTGGATCAAAAAAGTCAATGGACTTCAAGCAAATGGGCCAGGCTTTTCAAATCTGCACCTCCAATTCTGGGGTCTACCCCCCCCTGGTTTGCCCATTTAATTTATTTTCTTATATCTTTTAATCATTTATTTTAATTGTTATATTATTTTAATTATTTGTTTTATTTAATTTTTTAATCAAAATACAAAAACATCATAAAAATAAAAAGGACCAAAATAAAAAATATAATTTTTATTTTAATTATTTTCTAAATAAATACTTGTAATTACTTAGTTTAATTAGGGTACAAATTTAATTCTTTTAATAAAATCCAAAAAATAGAATTTAGGTTTAATAATTTTTATTTTCTCTTTTTAATTTTCCTTTTCTTTTTTTTCAGAATAATAATATTATTTTTTTATTTTTCATAAATCAAAAATTGTACATAAATTAATTTAGAATTAAATTAGGTTAGAAATTAAATCTTTTTCTTAATAACTTAAAAAACATTAGAACTAGGGTTTAGCATTAAAATTTTAATTAATTTTTCCTTTTTCTTTTAAATCTAAAAAACACAAAAATACCATTTTTCATTTAATTTTAATTTTAGATAACTTAATTATTTTAATTCCTTTAAAGGGTCCAACGCCCTCGCATTTGATTATTTTCTTTTTTCGCGCGTTTCATTTGTTTCTTTTTGTGAATATAATGTACCTGTACCAAAGCCATGTAATAACTACTAGACATTTCTTTTCTGCAATTTATTTTAAAATGGGTCTGGATTAATTTGGCGTTGTAGACCCTCGCCCTTTGTAATAGCGTAAGACTTTTATCTTTTCCGCACTTTAAATTCCCGCACTTTTAACTGTTAAACAATAACATGAAAGAATGAATGCCCAAAAATAAAATCGAATCGTTAGATCACCAATGCATGACAAGACAAACAATAAACTGAAAATAACACACAATTCGCACACACCACCCCTAGGGTACGCCTCACTGTTGCCTTTCGAAAGGTGATCATCGAGTAGAGGATATTTTAGTAAGTCCTTATGTTCCATTGATCTCGTTGCCTCGAAACAAAGTTGCCTCGAATAAGTTGCCTCGGAATAAAAGATCAATGGCATAAGGGTAGCTTCTAAGGTGTCTTCCCATTGCTCTGGTGATCACCATGTCCCTACAAACTCAAATTGACCCGAACACCTCCAACGGTGGTGCTATCTACCTCTCAATGGTGGGATGGCACTACTTTAAAGGACATTTACACAGACGAATTCCTTAGGGTAGGTAGGTTCTCATGGATACTTGCTCTCTTCAAAAACAAAACAAATAATGCTTTTCACACCAACACTTTCAAAAACTTTCAAAACAAACTTTTCAAACACTCTGACGTACGAGTTGAACTGAAACTTTTCAAAGAATATTTTTGAAACCCACAATTGAAAAGCAAACAAACGATTTTGAAAACATATTGAGCAAGTACCTAAGAGCCCATGGATAACCATGGATAGAAAGGGTGCTAACACCTTCCCTTTCTATAACCTACCTCCCGAACCGAGAGCAATCTCTTTAAAGGAATTTTTCTGTGCTTTTGTCCTTTCCATTTGGAGAAAATAAAAGACGGTGGCGACTCTTGCTTCCGCGACATTTCGCGAACCAGCTTTAAAACAGTCAGTTCCAGATCCACCGATCACAAAACTGGCGACTCTGCTGGGGAATAACTTAAAGTGAGGTGTACCTTAGGGCTAGCTCATAACTATGTTTTCAATTGTCTTCTTTGCTTGCTTTATTATTGTGGGTTGCTTGGGAGTTCTATAGATCCTAACCCGGATCTGGGGGATACCTTTCTTAGAAAGTAGCAACAAGGCTGTGAGGGAACTGTGCGGGGTATACCGACATGGTTGAAACAGTCTGCTACGTTGATGTGGCACTTTGGTGTGTACCGGTAACCCTTGAGTTCAGTCAAGGAGAGTACGGGGCCTCCATGTGGTGTCATGAAGCATCAACAGACCTTAGGAACCTTAATTGAACTATCTTGGCCTCTTTAGGGTAGTGAGATAACTGACTTTGGTGCAGTCCGAGGTTGGTTGATACTCGATACTACACTCAATTGAGGGTTGCTTTCCTGGAATATTTCGGTCGCCAGTTCAGTGGCTAAATCGAAACGATGAACAATGAAAGCAATCCCGTGATATTGGGAACCTTAGAACCCGGTTACTTTGATAGGACAGGTTGAACCCACCAACTTCAAGAGGGTACTACCCAGACTCCATGCTGGCTTAAACTTTAAGGGCTTCTCTTGTGTGACTTGTGTGCCTTCCTATTTGAACTACTTGCATGCTTATTACCTGACATTTGTCTCTTGCAGGTTGTGTTTGTAGTCCTTAATTAGGACTCATAACAGGGTATCCTAAGTTTCTTGCAGGTTTTTGCAGTCCTTAATTGGGACTCATAACAGGGTTACTCACATTACCCCATGCATATCATGACATCATACCATTGCATACATCCTAACCCATTTCAAGGATCTCAAGGGCTTGTGATACAGGTCAAACATCTAGCAAGGGGCAAAGAGGATTTATTTTCTTCTAGCCAATGTTGTCAGGGGCTATGACCCACTTGATATGGTGAGCTCTGACTCCTGAAGAGGGTTCCCTAACCAAGGTTGTTTGGAAATCAAAACCAGACATGATGACTAAAGTCAGGGGCTATGACCCACCTGATATGGTGAGCCTTTGACTCTTGAAGAAGAGTTCTCAATAACATGGGTGTCCTTCAATCAAGCTCTAAATTCAAATGCTAACAATTTTCTTGTTTACCCCGCGAGATCCTTGAAAACATTGCATGCATGTCATACATATCATTGCATTACAGGTACCCGTTCCTTGCAGGTCACTTACCCTTCTCGCTGTTTATTTCAGCCATGGCTTCCCAACAAGATAACCAGGACCTTCTTGCTCAAGGGGCTCGACTCGGGGACATCCTCCTGAATTTATCCAAGGGGCAGGAGGAGCTAAGGACACTTCTCATGGAGACTTTTGCTAGGAACAGTGCTGAGGATGAAAGGCTGAAACACCTACAAGCTGAGATGGATGCTATGAAAGCCCAAATGCTGGGACAGATGACTGCCATTCAGGGTTTAACTCAAAGACAAGATGAGCTCGGGGTTCTCGTCAACAAACTGCTTCAGGGTAACCAACTGGGGCAAACATCTAAGGATAAAAAGCCAATCATCGTTCAACCACCTTTGAGACAAAGAGGCAAGGATAAAGCTCCTCATATGGCTCCAGTATCACCAATTCAGCAGCCACTTCACCAACTTCAGACAGACAAGCCCAGGAGGCAGTTCACCCCGCTCAATATGTCGCTGTTTCAAGCTTTACAACGCCTGTTGAGATTGAACCTGATCACATTAAGGGCTCATCCCCAGAACCTCAACACAGCACATCCTGCTTATGATCCCAATAAAAGGTGTGCCTACCATTCTGCCTGTCCAGGACATGATGCAAACGAGTGTTGGGCTTTGAAAAACAAGATCCAGGACCTGATTGATGAAGGAGCACTGGAATTCACACAAGATGGTCAGGCTGAATTTTTCTACCATCCCTCCAAGGCTCACCATTTGAAGTGACAAGCCCTGAGACTAGAAATTTTTGTTCATTCGAATGTTCAAGTTGCAATTTTCTTTTGTTCAAACATTTACTCATTGTTAAAACATTGTTATTTCATTAATGCATCGCTTATGTCTATTTTGAGTCAATATATTCGTATTCACTATACGCAAATTATTTTCATATTTGTTCTGATGTCAACTCTCAATCAATAATTCTAAGCCTCTTGAGGGAGGATGACGAAAACGATACCGCGATCTACAGTATGCTTTTGAACAGACCCCGCTGATGAGGTACAGGCATTGTTTCAATCCCTAAACACTGGAGTTATAAGGATGATAATCCCTTGTCAACCCCTCTGAGCCAAAGAAGTAGGAGTTTTTCTTTTCGAAATTTAAAACCCGTTATCATAACCTGGGGCAGGGTAGTTCTCTCAGTTGATCCAAGTGCATCTTTACAAAACGAACAAAGACAGTGATGGTTCCGAATAATCAATAAAGAAAGGCAGTCATTATATCTCAAAAATAAGAACCCAATAAGTCAAAACCTATGAAGGAGACTTACAAAACTGGGGCATCCCGCTGACTGTAATTCCAAAAAGAAACAGTTCAGGTAAAAAGAAAGGGATAACAAAAAATCAGACAAGAAAGAGGTCTTACAAACCCTCAACAAAAAAGGAATGACTGCCTATTCAAAGTAAGTTATCAACATCCGAATCATCACCAGAAAATTAGAGCAAAGACTCAAACAAGGTCTAATGTATGATCAACTGAGTTTAGGTTTGGAGAACATCACGAAGAGAGGGTGGGTACAAATAAAATTCGAGCCTTTATACTTTGTTTCTTAAACCGTGAACCAAGCCACGTTACGACCCTTAAAAGTCCTAGCTGAAGCATGGGTTAGTTCGAAAGCATACTGTTCCGAAAGGTATCCTGACTCCTTAAGGCCTACGGTAAATACGGAGTTGACCTCACGTTTTACAAACAATCACTTGTTTTATGAAAAGAATGCATTTTCAAAAAACTTCAAGACAGACACAAGCTTTGCATTTTTGATATAACTTTGTTTGCATATGACTTTTTGTTTGAACAGCATAGAAATTCGCATGACGAAAGTCTAATGAACAAGAGTATCTCCAATCAAGGGGCACGGCATGATCATGGTCTACCATCTGGGGCAGTTAAGTCAAGATCCAGAGAATCTCTCAAAAGGCCAAAAAGCCTGGGGCAAATCTCTGCCTGAGTCACTTGGGGCAATCCAGCAGCGAATCTTGCACGATCAGACACCTTCTGACAATATGGCGACACCACCAGCCTGGGGCAAATCTCCGTCTAAGTCACCTGGGGCATTGGACGATCAAACGAAGATTTTCTGGTGGCATGACAAAACAATTCCAACAGGGGCAACTCCCTACATTCCCTGAACATGGACATAGTCGAAAAATACTACACATAATCAAAGACCCGCTAGGTTGACATACCTAGGCAAAAATTAGGGCTTCCCGGCGAACCAAAAGGGTTCAGACAAAATGAAGGGATGAAATGAAAAAATCTGTACACCCGGCAAGTCGAAAACCTGAAAAGGCGGCTTGGGCAAAAATGGGTATCCCGGTGGACTGAAAACTCGAAAGGGCGGTCCAGGCAAAAGTTAGGGATCAAAGCGTACGACTATGCCCTGTCATCTCGTCACCTGCCTACCAGAAGAAGGTTTATCCATCAGCAAGCTATCAGCACCTCTCAAGTCTTCCTCTCCCATTTCAGAAACAGGGGCAATAATGAGTTATCCAGGCGATCCAATTGCTCTGCCAACCAAAGTACAAAGTAAAGATCAACATAAGGATGATTACCATCTACCTTTACAAATTCCAGATCGTGGACAATCATCCACTTAATCAAAATCATGCAACCCTACACCGGTTCCTCCCGAAGTTTTTACACAAACTTGTCCAGGTAACCTAACCCCGGTTCCTCCAGAAGTCTTACACGGACTTATCATCAAAGTGACCCTACACCGGTTCCTCCTAAAACCTTACCCCGGTTTATCCAGAAGTCTTACACGGACTTATCTCCAGATAACCTTACCCCGGTTCATCAAGAAGTTTTACATGAACTTATCCTCCTAAAACCTTACCCCGGTTTATCCAGAAGTCTTACACGGACTTATCTCCAGATAACCTTACCCCGGTTCATCAAGAAGTTTTACACGAACTTATCCTGCAGTAACCTTACCCCGGTTTATCCAGAAGTCTTACACGGACTTATCTCAAGATGACCTTACCCCGGTTCATCAAGAAGTTTTGCACGAACTAACCCTGCAGTAATCTTACCCCGGTTCCGCCAAAAGTTTTACACGAACTTATCCCGAAGAAACCCTACACATGTTCTCTCTCCCCAAAGATGCAGTTTTACACGGACTCGTCATCAGTAAACCCTACACAGGTTTCCTTCCTCCAAGATGCAGTTTTACACGAGCTCGTCATCAGTCAACCCTACACAGGTGTCCTTCTTTCCAAGATGTGGTTTTACACGAGCTCATCATCAGGCAACCCTACATAGGTTCCCTCTTTCAACTTACAGAAATTACAGTTCAAGATTTCCCCAGGAGAGTCCAGTTTCCCCAGGAAAATTGGAATTCATCTCTCCAAGCAGTAAGCTTATCCCCAGTAGATTCTGGAAGCTTATCCCCTAGCAGAGCACGAACGCGTCGTCCGGCTTGATTTAAAGAGTTATTTCCTCAACAGGATATAACTGGGTTATCCTCAGCCAAAAACCAAGGGAAGGTCGTCGTCAACGTAGTTCTTTCCTATCCCCATCGAAGTCTATTCACACTTCTAATACAACAACGGTATCCCCAACAGAGTTACTATCAATATTCAGCAAGGCATCACTCTTCCCACAGAGTATTGCTTCCCAGCATGATCGCTAGAGTATCTTTTCTCCCCGCAGAATCTTCCATTCGCCAGGTTTATTCCGCAAACGGAGTCATCTTCTCCTACCGGTATCCTTGCAGTTATCATCCCCAGCGGAAGCAAAACCTATTCTTCGACGTCAACCCAGGATACGATTTCCCGTCACCCGTCAAGGATTTACTTTCCTAGACGAAAACATACATAAAACGTCACATACATCATTATAGCATGCATAACGCACTGCATCATACAAATCTCATTTATGTTGAGAACATCATTGCTTGATCCATATCATGCATTGCATATGACTGACTTTTATCTTTCAGGAAAGATCCAGTTAAGTTCTCAAGCTACATTTCAAGACCTAGACCGGTTCGGTTAAATCGTCCCAAGATTTTCCCGATGCTTATCCAGTCAAAGGCCTTCTCTGGTTCAGTTAAATCGTCCCAAGATTTTCCTGATGCTTATCCCTTTGAAGACATTTCAAGACCTAGACCGGTTCAGTTAAATCGCCCAAGATTTTCCTGATTGCTTATCCAGTCAAAGGCCTTCTCTGGTTCAGTTAAATCGTCCCAAGATTTTCCTGATGCTTATCCCTTTGAAGACATTTCAAGACCTAGACCGGTTCAGTTAAATCGTCCCAAGATTTTCCTGATTGCTTATCCAGTCAAAGGCCTTCTCTGGTTCAGTTAAATCGTCCCAAGATTTTCCTGATGCTTATCCCTTTGAAGACATTTCAAGACCTAGACCGGTTCAGTTAAATCGTCCCAAGATTTTCCTGATTGCTTATCCAGTCAAAGGCCTTCTCTGGTTCAGTCAGATCAACCCTAAGATCTCTCTGATTCTTATCCCAGTAGAAGACACCCCAGATTTTTCTCAACGAGCGTTGTTAAAATCGTCCAAGGCTCTCTTACCATTCATGCTAAGGAAGTAATCATCCCTGGTTCTTTCATCGCCGTTTGAAGCTCCAGACTCAGATCCTGTAACCAGTCAGGACACATCTAAACATCAGCTCCTGCAACGTGTCAGGTACTCATTTTCTGTTTTGCAGGTATGCAGGTTCTCGCCAAGGAATCTCTTACGCAATCAAAACATCCAGATGGCATCTATAAGCCCATTCCCCCATCATTGCTAACATGTGAGCGCAAATTTCCGGGCACTCTAGTGTCCAATCATCTTCTACCCTCGGATTACGAAAGGCACGTCAGCCAATCTGCATCCTCAGGTCTAAGAAGATTGAACAGGGGCAACTGTTATACCCCAAAATTTGCCCTCCCATATTCCTCAAGAAATTGCCAAGCCAGGTCACAAAATTCCCCAAGGGTTGTGCAGTGCAACAGTCTCTTAAACAGTCCAAACTAGGGTTTGTGTTCTGATCAAGAAAATGAAGTTTTCAAAGGCTCAATCAAGTCTCATATGCTTACAAACATGGTCAAGCATCCTCATGTCAAGTTTCAAGGCATTCAGCTCAAGATTGCACAGTCAAAACCCTAAATTGCACTACAGTCAACTGTAGGGGCAAAATGGTCATTTGGCAGTCAAAAGTTCAAATTTTTGGTCAACATATCATTTTGAAGCCACAAACATCATTTGATCAATGCTTGATCATGATTCTCAAAATTTGGCTCAGAAATCATCAAAGATGCAAAAGTTGCTATATTTGGACAGCTGAAAAAGTCAACTGAAATTGACCAGGGCATAACTTTCACATGGATTATCAGAAAAATTCCATCCAAAGCTCATTTTGAAGAGAAAGACGTTTCCTACAACTCATTTTCATACTTCAAGTCCAAGAAATGCTCTCACAAAAAGTTATCAATTTCAACATTATAGGTCATTTTCAAAAGTCAACAAAAAGGGACTTTAAGTCAAAGACCATAACTTGAGATTGGTAAATCAAAATGACATGGGACCAAAGGCATTGGTTAAAGGACTCAAAGACCTTTCCAAAATGTCCAAGAACATGTGAAAATCTTAAAAATTGAGCAAGTTATGCCTTGTAGAAGTTGGGAAATTTTTGTGAAATGGCAAAAGTCAACTATCTTTGAAAATCCAATTTTTGACAAAAGGGCCCCATTTTTTCCACTTGGTTCATCCTTGTCATGCCACACACGTGTCCCATGGTTAATTTCAAGACCAAATATTGATTTTTTTATTTTATTTAATTTTTGATGATTTAATTCATTTTTAATCTTTGAAAATTCAAATAAAATTTAAAAATCAATAGAATAGTGTCATGTGAACTTGGACAATTTCTATGTATCATGAACCAACTCAAGAAATCAGGCTAGGGTTCATTTGCACACTAGGTCTAGGTTTTGGCTAAAAAGGAGGAAAAATGGTTAAGAGTGAAAACCCTAAGACCAATTCTCTCACAAGCATGAATTAAGGCCAAAGAATAAGCCAATTCCATTCCATGATCATCACTGAGTCAAACCCTAGGCCTAAGACATTATAAGCTGCGCCCAAACAAGCATTGGAGATTGAAAAAATTTTGGACAAAAACTGAAAACTGAAAACTAGTTTAGAGGATCTTTCAAGCCTTAATTCTTTTCCCATTAGCATCTTGGACAATCACTGAACGCATCCCAACTCAAAACATCTTTCAAAAACCCAGGAATTGGTAGGGAGACCTCAAGCCGTGTCACATAATTTTTGAGATTGCATATCACAATTCACGCGTCCTCTTGCATTTTCATTGATGAATTCTTATTCCTTACAAAGTTTCTAAGCTGTTCATTGTATTTAATTGCATTTTCACAAGCCATACACGAATCCACCATGTTTGGTTTTTAGGGTTTCCAGCTTTTTGAATTGGGGCTTTTACAACGAAGCAAAATTAGGATTCCAAACTGTGACCATTGGATTAAGCAGGTTGAGACGAAGAATAAACACTACTCGCGCCCAATTTATTGGTCTTATAATGCTAATCGCTATTTTCCTAAAGGTGACTTTAACCCACGCGTGAAAACTGTGGCCATAGTGTTTTATGTTTCAGGGCACACGAGGAAGAAGAAGGCGTGGCGAAGCGTGATTCGTTCATTTGAATTTCGCGCGCCCTCCACTAACTTTTCTATTTTTTCTTTTTATTATTTATGTGCCATAATATATTAAATGAAACATAAGTGGTTCAGTGGCAGAGGGAAACGCTTGCAATGCTTATGACCTGGGTTCGAATCCCAGGCCTTGTAAAATTTCCATATTATTTTTCCATTGGTAATTGCATGCAGGCCTCACATTAAGACTCACCATGCACTTCAAAATCAGCTCATCCATGTGTCCCTGAGCACCCACATCAAAGGCAAGGATTGGGAAATATGCTACACTTCAGTCAAACGCATCACACTGGATCAAAAAAGTCAATGGACTTCAAGCAAATGGGCCAGGCTTTTCAAATCTGCACCTCCAATTCTGGGGTCTACCCCCCCCTGGTTTGCCCATTTAATTTATTTTCTTATATCTTTTAATCATTTATTTTAATTGTTATATTATTTTAATTATTTGTTTTATTTAATTTTTTAATCAAAATACAAAAACATCATAAAAATAAAAAGGACCAAAATAAAAAATATAATTTTTATTTTAATTATTTTCTAAATAAATACTTGTAATTACTTAGTTTAATTAGGGTACAAATTTAATTCTTTTAATAAAATCCAAAAAATAGAATTTAGGTTTAATAATTTTTATTTTCTCTTTTTAATTTTCCTTTTCTTTTTTTTCAGAATAATAATATTATTTTTTTATTTTTCATAAATCAAAAATTGTACATAAATTAATTTAGAATTAAATTAGGTTAGAAATTAAATCTTTTTCTTAATAACTTAAAAAACATTAGAACTAGGGTTTAGCATTAAAATTTTAATTAATTTTTCCTTTTTCTTTTAAATCTAAAAAACACAAAAATACCATTTTTCATTTAATTTTAATTTTAGATAACTTAATTATTTTAATTCCTTTAAAGGGTCCAACGCCCTCGCATTTGATTATTTTCTTTTTTCGCGCGTTTCATTTGTTTCTTTTTGTGAATATAATGTACCTGTACCAAAGCCATGTAATAACTACTAGACATTTCTTTTCTGCAATTTATTTTAAAATGGGTCTGGATTAATTTGGCGTTGTAGACCCTCGCCCTTTGTAATAGCGTAAGACTTTTATCTTTTCCGCACTTTAAATTCCCGCACTTTTAACTGTTAAACAATAACATGAAAGAATGAATGCCCAAAAATAAAATCGAATCGTTAGATCACCAATGCATGACAAGACAAACAATAAACTGAAAATAACACACAATTCGCACACACCACCCCTAGGGTACGCCTCACTGTTGCCTTTCGAAAGGTGATCATCGAGTAGAGGATATTTTAGTAAGTCCTTATGTTCCATTGATCTCGTTGCCTCGAAACAAAGTTGCCTCGAATAAGTTGCCTCGGAATAAAAGATCAATGGCATAAGGGTAGCTTCTAAGGTGTCTTCCCATTGCTCTGGTGATCACCATGTCCCTACAAACTCGAATTGACCCGAACACCTCCAACGGTGGTGCTATCTACCTCTCAATGGTGGGATGGCACTACTTTAAAGGACATTTACACAGACGAATTCCTTAGGGTAGGTAGGTTCTCATGGATACTTGCTCTCTTCAAAAACAAAACAAATAATGCTTTTCACACCAACACTTTCAAAAACTTTCAAAACAAACTTTTCAAACACTCTGACGTACGAGTTGAACTGAAACTTTTCAAAGAATATTTTTGAAACCCACAATTGAAAAGCAAACAAACGATTTTGAAAACATATTGAGCAAGTACCTAAGAGCCCATGGATAACCATGGATAGAAAGGGTGCTAACACCTTCCCTTTCTATAACCTACCTCCCGAACCGAGAGCAATCTCTTTAAAGGAATTTTTCTGTGCTTTTGTCCTTTCCATTTGGAGAAAATAAAAGACGGTGGCGACTCTTGCTTCCGCGACATTTCGCGAACCAGCTTTAAAACAGTCAGTTCCAGATCCACCGATCACAGAACTGGCGACTCTGCTGGGGAATAACTTAAAGTGAGGTGTACCTTAGGGCTAGCTCATAACTATGTTTTCAATTGTCTTCTTTGCTTGCTTTATTATTGTGGGTTGCTTGGGAGTTCTATAGATCCTAACCCGGATCTGGGGGATACCTTTCTTAGAAAGTAGCAACAAGGCTGTGAGGGAACTGTGCGGGGTATACCGACATGGTTGAAACAGTCTGCTACGTTGATGTGGCACTTTGGTGTGTACCGGTAACCCTTGAGTTCAGTCAAGGAGAGTACGGGGCCTCCATGTGGTGTCATGAAGCATCAACAGACCTTAGGAACCTTAATTGAACTATCTTGGCCTCTTTAGGGTAGTGAGATAACTGACTTTGGTGCAGTCCGAGGTTGGTTGATACTCGATACTACACTCAATTGAGGGTTGCTTTCCTGGAATATTTCGGTCGCCAGTTCAGTGGCTATATCGAAACGATGAACAATGAAAGCAATCCCGTGATATTGGGAACCTTAGAACCCGGTTACTTTGATAGGACAGGTTGAACCCACCAACTTCAAGAGGGTACTACCCAGACTCCATGCTGGCTTAAACTTTAAGGGCTTCTCTTGTGTGACTTGTGTGCCTTCCTATTTGAACTACTTGCATGCTTATTACCTGACATTTGTCTCTTGCAGGTTGTGTTTGTAGTCCTTAATTAGGACTCATAACAGGGTATCCTAAGTTTCTTGCAGGTTTTTGCAGTCCTTAATTGGGACTCATAACAGGGTTACTCACATTACCCCATGCATATCATGACATCATACCATTGCATACATCCTAACCCATTTCAAGGATCTCAAGGGCTTGTGATACAGGTCAAACATCTAGCAAGGGGCAAAGAGGATTTATTTTCTTCTAGCCAATGTTGTCAGGGGCTATGACCCACTTGATATGGTGAGCTCTGACTCCTGAAGAGGGTTCCCTAACCAAGGTTGTTTGGAAATCAAAACCAGACATGATGACTAAAGTCAGGGGCTATGACCCACCTGATATGGTGAGCCTTTGACTCTTGAAGAAGAGTTCTCAATAACATGGGTGTCCTTCAATCAAGCTCTAAATTCAAATGCTAACAATTTTCTTGTTTACCCCGCGAGATCCTTGAAAACATTGCATGCATGTCATACATATCATTGCATTACAGGTACCCGTTCCTTGCAGGTCACTTACCCTTCTCGCTGTTTATTTCAGCCATGGCTTCCCAACAAGATAACCAGGACCTTCTTGCTCAAGGGGCTCGACTCGGGGACATCCTCCTGAATTTATCCAAGGGGCAGGAGGAGCTAAGGACACTTCTCATGGAGACTTTTGCTAGGAACAGTGCTGAGGATGAAAGGCTGAAACACCTACAAGCTGAGATGGATGCTATGAAAGCCCAAATGCTGGGACAGATGACTGCCATTCAGGGTTTAACTCAAAGACAAGATGAGCTCGGGGTTCTCGTCAACAAACTGCTTCAGGGTAACCAACTGGGGCAAACATCTAAGGATAAAAAGCCAATCATCGTTCAACCACCTTTGAGACAAAGAGGCAAGGATAAAGCTCCTCATATGGCTCCAGTATCACCAATTCAGCAGCCACTTCACCAACTTCAGACAGACAAGCCCAGGAGGCAGTTCACCCCGCTCAATATGTCGCTGTTTCAAGCTTTACAACGCCTGTTGAGATTGAACCTGATCACATTAAGGGCTCATCCCCAGAACCTCAACACAGCACATCCTGCTTATGATCCCAATAAAAGGTGTGCCTACCATTCTGCCTGTCCAGGACATGATGCAAACGAGTGTTGGGCTTTGAAAAACAAGATCCAGGACCTGATTGATGAAGGAGCACTGGAATTCACACAAGATGGTCAGGCTGAATTTTTCTACCATCCCTCCAAGGCTCACCATTTGAAGTGACAAGCCCTGAGACTAGAAATTTTTGTTCATTCGAATGTTCAAGTTGCAATTTTCTTTTGTTCAAACATTTACTCATTGTTAAAACATTGTTATTTCATTAATGCATCGCTTATGTCTATTTTGAGTCAATATATTCGTATTCACTATACGCAAATTATTTTCATATTTGTTCTGATGTCAACTCTCAATCAATAATTCTAAGCCTCTTGAGGGAGGATGACGAAAACGATACCGCGATCTACAGTATGCTTTTGAACAGACCCCGCTGATGAGGTACAGGCATTGTTTCAATCCCTAAACACTGGAGTTATAAGGATGATAATCCCTTGTCAACCCCTCTGAGCCAAAGAAGTAGGAGTTTTTCTTTTCGAAATTTAAAACCCGTTATCATAACCTGGGGCAGGGTAGTTCTCTCAGTTGATCCAAGTGCATCTTTACAAAACGAACAAAGACAGTGATGGTTCCGAATAATCAATAAAGAAAGGCAGTCATTATATCTCAAAAATAAGAACCCAATAAGTCAAAACCTATGAAGGAGACTTACAAAACTGGGGCATCCCGCTGACTGTAATTCCAAAAAGAAACAGTTCAGGTAAAAAGAAAGGGATAACAAAAAATCAGACAAGAAAGAGGTCTTACAAACCCTCAACAAAAAAGGAATGACTGCCTATTCAAAGTAAGTTATCAACATCCGAATCATCACCAGAAAATTAGAGCAAAGACTCAAACAAGGTCTAATGTATGATCAACTGAGTTTAGGTTTGGAGAACATCACGAAGAGAGGGTGGGTACAAATAAAATTCGAGCCTTTATACTTTGTTTCTTAAACCGTGAACCAAGCCACGTTACGACCCTTAAAAGTCCTAGCTGAAGCATGGGTTAGTTCGAAAGCATACTGTTCCGAAAGGTATCCTGACTCCTTAAGGCCTACGGTAAATACGGAGTTGACCTCACGTTTTACAAACAATCACTTGTTTTATGAAAAGAATGCATTTTCAAAAAACTTCAAGACAGACACAAGCTTTGCATTTTTGATATAACTTTGTTTGCATATGACTTTTTGTTTAAAGGAATTTTTCTGTGCTTTTGTCCTTTCCATTTGGAGAAAATAAAAGACGGTGGCGACTCTTGCTTCCGCGACATTTCACGAACCAGCTTTAAAACAGTCAGTTCCAGATCCACCGATCACACTAACAATGCCTATATTAGGAGATAGAACTTCATGAATATACCTGTTCAGTTGGAATCGTGCCTTGCAATGGAGGGGCTTTCAGGGAAAAATGATGATTTGTACAGCTTGCCTGAAGTGTATTGATGCTATTCCAATGCTTGGAGTGTTTTGAATCGTGCCAAATCAAGCTGCAGAAGTCCACCTGCAAGATAGAAAAATGGAAATGGAAAATGGTGCTATGGCTGTTACAGTCTCAGTTCAAGGTTTGGAATAGTTTATGTGGATATTATGGAATGTGTTTGAGGTGTTTTTAGCAAGAATGCATGGAAGGTTTGAGCTATGGAACTCAAACTGCAGGGATGCCCTGTTTTGGGCAGTTCAATGGTGATTATGAGTTTTGGAAGGCAATGGAGGTGGTTGACTCATGTTCTAGCTCAGTTAGGATGTTTAGAAAGTGTACAAAGTTTTTGCTTAAGCTTGTTTGTGCTGAGATGAAAGTTTTTGTACAAAATGCTATGTTTCTTACACTTTAAGCAAGAGATGGCAAGTTGGTTTTTTAGACAGGTAGAGGCCCCCCTAATGTGCTGCAAACCTTGGAATTGATCAGTGTAATTAGTTCCTAAACTTGTGCCAAGGGGATTTGAACTGTACTTCTTGGATTTGCATTTTGACATAAAGTTCACTTTTGCAAAAATGGTTAAAGTGCTTTATCTACTTTGGGATTAAACCATTATGCAATGCTTGAACACATAGAACATGGTCTTGGCACAAAGAGTTTGCATTAAATTTATGAGTGTTGGATGGTTTAGAGGCCTGTAATCAAGGAAATCATGCTGATTTGAAAATTGCCTAAGTGTATGAACATGGAAATTGGCCATAACAAAAGTGAGTTTTTCCCATATTGAAAAATTCGATTCTCCCTAACCATGAGGTTGTTTGATGAGTTCTTGGACATTTTGGAAAGCTTGGAATGTGTAATACAATCCATCTTTGAAATGAAAATTGAAATTCCAAGTGGAAGTATATGAAAAATGGTCTTGAAGTTAGGTAAAAATCCTGCCTAAAATAGGTCAAATTTTCTCTAAGTTAAGAATGGTTTGGTACCCTTGTTCCAAAAATTGTAACTTGAGATACAAGCCTCTTTTGGGAAAACTTTGTGAATCAAAGTTGTAGATTATGCAATAGGCTACAACTTTCATGTTTTGACTTTTTCTTGAATCCAAATTAATCTTGGTGAGAAAGTGAGACAAAGTTAGGAAAAAATTAGGGTTTTTCATAACTTAGAAAAATTCTAAGTTATGAAAAATCTTCATTTCAAACCCTAATTTGCAATTCTTGATTTCTTGATGAACAAGTTTCATGATTTGGCATGTTTTGATGAAAAATGAATCTTGACTCTTGATTTTGACCAAAAAGTCAAAGTTTGACTTTTCAGTATACAGTCAAAATTGATCAATTGACTGGGAAATTCAACTGTCAATCTTGTGCATTTGGGATCTTTTGAATTTGTTGAGCATGTAAAGACAATTCCATGGGGTCCTTGAGTCCATATGTGAGCTTGGTTTGCCGTTGGCTAGGTCAAACAGTCAAAAATTGCCTTTGTGCAGTCAAAACCCTAAAAATGACCATTTTGCCCTTTTGGTGATCTGATCAAATTTCTTGTGGAATTGTGATCCAAACTTGATCAAATGGTCCATGTGAGTTCATAATGTTGATGTGGGTCAATTTTCATGAGGTTTGACTGTCAATTGGCCACAGTTGACTTTTTCCCCAATACAGTTGATTTCTAGGTCAACTGTCCAATTGACTGGGCAAAATTTGGAATCAAGACTTGAAACTTGATATGGATAAACTTGGGAGTCCAATATGAAGCATGAAAGTCATCTTAGGTATTTTAGGTCAAAACATCTTTGTGCAAACACAAACCCTAATTTGGGTCAACAGTGCAAGGAGAAGTCTTGAGCAGAGGGAACCCTAACTGGATCTTGAGCTCCAAGGGTCTTGTGATGAGAAATCATTGAGAAATGGGAGGGAAAATTTTGGGGTACAACAGTTGCCCCTGTTCAATCTTCTTGAATCCGAAGAGTTAGATTGGCAAGTTTGCCTTTCGCGACTCGAGGGTAAAAGGAGATTGGACACTAGAGTGCCCTTAAATTTGCACTCGTCACAGCAATGGATGCGGGAATGGGCTTAGAGATGCCATTTGGAGATGGGCTTAACGATGCCATTGGGAGGAGTGACAGAAACTTGTCGGGGATGGGCTTAAAGATGCCATCTGGAATGAGTATCAGCAAGGTATCCATGTTTAGGACCATCTTTGAACTAGGGGTCTGAATAAGCAATAAATTGACATCCGTATCTGGAGGCATCTGTAAACTGTTTTCAGAGGTTGAGAAGAGTCTGAACAAGCGATAGATTAACATCCGTTGTTGGGAAGAATCCGTAAACTGTTTTCAGAAGTTTGGAGAAGAATCTGAACAAGCGATAGATTAACATCCGTTGTTGGGAAGAATCCATAAACTGTTTTCAGAAATCTTGAAGTTGAATAAGCAATAGAGCAGCATCCGTTGTTGGGAAGCGTCCGTAAACTGTTTTCAAAATTTGCACCTGAACAAGCGATAGATTAACATCCGTTGTTGGGAAGAATCCATAAACTGTTTTCAGAAGTCTTGAGAAGAATCTGAACAAGCGATAGGTTAACATCCGTTACTTGGAGAACCCGTGAACTGTTTTCAGACATCTTGAAGTTGAATAAGCAATAGAGCAGCATCCGTTGTTGGGAAGCGTCCGTAAACTGTTTTCAAAAGTTGAGAAGAGTCTGAACAAGTGATAGGTTAACATCCGTTACTGGAGAACCCGTGAACTGTTTTCAGAAGTCTTGAAATTTGAGGAGGAACCGGTGTAGGGTTTCCTGATGATGAGCTTGTGTAAACCGCATCTGGATGAATCTGGAATAAGCATCAGAATGTTGCCATGTCTGGGTCACATCTGAACTATTTCTGGAAAGAATCTCGGAAGATAATGATTTTTGTCTGTCGACTGATCTTACCTGTAAAGGCAAAGAGTTAGTTATATGCAATGTCATGATGTACGATACAATGTATGTTATATGATATGAATGTAAATGGATGCGCATGTAAGCTGGAGAGCTGTCTTGCAAAGGATAGATGAATCTGAGATGGCTGAAGATAAAAGCATCTTGACTGCTGCCGGGAAGAATGATTCCTGGTTGTCACTGGGGAATAAGGAGCTTGGGTTGTATACCAATCTTCTGGGGAATACCAGACCTTCAAATGTCGAGGGGCCTCAGAACCACTTGCGGGGACTTGGAATTTCCTTGGTGACTTACAGGGTAAGAGAATTTCTGATGATGTCTACTGGGGATTTTAGAACCTGGTAGACTTAAGCTGAGGGGTAAGACTGAGAATCTCTAGTCTAGTAAGAAGCCTTTCTGTTGGGAGAAGGTTCACTAGTCTGGCTCCACTGGGGATTGATAGTTTGAAGTTTTAGCTCTGCTGGGGAACTGAAACTTAAACTCTGAGGGGAATTGAGTTCTGGAGGATTCTCTGGCTGGGGATAACAAAGATAAACTCCTCTGGGGATTGTATTGATAAGTTATGCTGGGGAACTTTGATGAACTCCGCTGGGGATAGGAAGAAATTTGCCGAGTGCGATCTTCCGTGGCAATAAGCTGAGGATAAACCAGTTATAAGCCCTTGTGGGGAGTAACTTTTGAATGAAGCTCGGGAGAGACGTCCGTACTCTGGCGGGGATAAGCTTCCAGAATCTACTGCGGATAAGCTTCAAGACTTGTTGGGGATATGGATTCCAAATCTCCTGGGGGTCTCCTTTGAAAGGGTATCGAGATATCCAACTGCACCTTCAACCTATCAGTAATCCTCTTTCTTGATTCATAAGGAAACGATTATGTTCAAATGCATATGCCTATTTAACAAAACATTGGACGTTTCTCAAAACAAAACAATTAGTGCAAGAGAAAAAGAAAAAGGAAATGACACAAATTTCTGGGAAGAGTATTTGTATTAACTTTCTCTGAGTATATTTGTACAAAGGAGACAATCATCCTAGTAAGAGGATTTTGTCATAAATATTGAAAGATTTATACAAAATAAAGATGGCTATGTGCAATAATTCCATGGGATTCCATTCCGCTATAGCCTTCACAACTCTGAATATCTGTCCTTCCAATGCTTCGTTTGCCGATGACTGGATTGATCAGGAGCCTGGAACTGGTTGATGAAGAGATTGTCTTTGAAGTGATCCGACGAGACATAGTCATACGCTTTAATTCCCTAACTTTTGCCTGAATCGCCCTTTCGGGTTTTCGATCCACCGGGAAACCCCTTTTTGCCCAAGCCGCCCTTTCGGGTTTTCGACTTGTCGGGTTTACAGATTTTTTTTGTTTTTATCCCTAATTTTTGCCTGAACCGCCCTTTCGGGTTTTCGGTTCACCGGGATGCCCATTTTTGCCCAAGCCGCCCTTTCGGGTTTTCGACTTGTCGAGTTATCTTATGCGTAGTATCTTTTGACTATGTCTGCGTTCGCAGGGTGCGGAAAATCGTTGCCGTCCATGGTGGTTAGAATTATCGCACCACCAGAAAATATGCTCTTAATCACAAATGGTCCTTCATATGTAGGAGTCCACTTGCCCCTGGGATCACTTTGCGGCAAGATAATCCGCTTGATTACGAGATCTCCGACTTGATACACTTGACGTTTGACTTTCTTATTGAAGGCCTTGATCATCCGTTTTTGATACGTCTGACCATGGCATATAGCAGCGAGTCGCTTCTCGTCGATCAAATTGAGTTGATCAAGTTGGGTTTGCATCCAATCATCTTCATTCAAACCTGTGTCCTTCATAATCCTTAGAGAAGGAATCTGAACCTCCATAGGCAGGACAGCTTCCATGCCATATACCAAAGAAAACGGGGTTGCCCCGGTTGAAGTACGTGCCGTCGTACGGTATCCATGTAGAGCAAACGGTAACATCTCATGCCAGTCTTTGTAAGTGACTGTCATTTTCTGAATGATCTTCTTAATGTTTTTGTTTGCAGCTTCAACAGCACCATTCATCTTCGGCCGATAGGGAGATGAATTGTGATGATAAATCTTGAACTGTTCGCACAATGCGGTGATCATCGTGTTATTCAGATTTGTACCGTTGTCTGTGATGATCCTGTCTGGAACACCATACCGGCATATAAGATTTTGTTTAATGAAGCGGGAAACCACATTTTTAGTAACAGAGGCGAAGGAAGCTGCTTCGACCCATTTGGTTAAATAGTCAATGGCAACTAGGATGAAGCGATGTCCGTTGGAAGCCGTGGGTTTGATCTCTCTAATCATGTCAATACCCCACATTGCAAATGGCCAAGGAGCAGTCAGAACGTTGAGAGGAACCGGAGGGATATGAACCTTGTCAGCATAGACTTGACATTTGTGGCAAGTACGGGAATATTGATGGTAGTCAGCTTCCATGGTAGACCAGTAATAGCCTGCCCTTAGGATCTTCTTAGCCATTGTATGCCCGTTCAAGTGAGTGCCAAATATGCCGCTGTGTATCTCAGTCATGATCAACTCTGCTTCAGTTTTGTCTATGCATCAGAGTAATACACAATCATGGCTTCGTTTGTAGAGGATGTCGTTGCTCAGGAAGAACTTAGCAGCGAATTTCCTTAAGAACTTCTTGTCATTTACGGAAGCTCCTTCGGGATAATCTCTAGTCTCGAGATACCTTTTGACTTCATGGAACCAGGGTTGTTCCACTACTTCTTCGGTATTAATCTCATGGAAATGCGCACGTTCATCCATTCGCTCGATGGTGATTTGGGGAGCCTCGTTATCCCAGTTGAGTTTAAACACGGAGGACATTGTAGCTAGAGCATCTGCTAGCTGATTCTCTTCTCGCGGGAAATGCTCGAAGGTAATTTTCTCGAAATGAGGCAACAATGTCAAGACATGTTCTTTGTATGGGATAAGATTAGGATGCTTGGTATCCCACTCTCCTTTGATTTGACTGATAACCAAAGCCGAATCCCCAAATACGATCAAAGATTTGATCCCCAAGTCTATAGCATCCTTGAGACCAAAGATGCAAGCTTCATATTCAGCCATATTGTTTGTGCAGCTGAAGCAAAGTCGGGCCGTGAAAGGGGTGTGACAGCCTTCTGGAGAAATGAGTATTGCGCCGATACCGTTTCCAAGTGCATTTGAAGCACCATCAAAGTACAGGGTCCATCGGGATCCCTTTTCGGATCCGTCATACGGTCCGTTACCTTCAATGTTGTCCAAATTCATGATGTCCTCGTCTGGGAAGTCAAATCTCATGGGTTGGTAATCTTCGATAGCTTGATTAGCCAGATGGTCAGCTAGTACACTCCCTTTTATAGCTTTTTGGGTGGTGTACTGGATGTCATACTCAGTTAGGATCATTTGCCATCTAGCTATCCTTCCGGATAAGGCAGGCTTTTCGAAGATATACTTGATAGGATCCATTTTGGAAATCAACAAGGTAGTATGAGTCAACATATACTGCCTTAGTCGGCGAGCAGCCCATACCAAAGCGCAGCAAGTTTTCTCGAGCAGTGAGTAGCGAGTCTCACAGTCGGTAAACTTTTTGCTAAGGTAATAAATAGCATGCTCTTTTCGACCAGACTCGTCATGCTGGCCCAAAACACACCCCCATTGAGTTATCCAAGACAGTCAGATACATGATCAATGGTCTTCCTTCGACGGGTGGCATCAGAATAGGAGGTTCTAGCAAATACTCCTTGATCTTATCAAAAGCAGCTTGGCAATCATCGTTCCATTCGACTACCTGATCTTTCTTCAAGAGTTTGAAAATTGGCTCACAGGTAGAAGTCAGGTGAGATATGAATCTGGCAATATAGTTCAAGCGTCCCAAGAACCCTCTAACCTCCTTTTCAGTACGGGGAGCAGGCATCTCTTGTATTGCTTTCACCTTTGCTGGATCGACTTCAATGCCTTTGTTGCTTACAATGAATCCTAGAAGTTTACCAGACCTAACTCCAAAAGTGCACTTAGTTGGATTCAGCCTGAGTTTGTATTCTTTCAACCTGGAAAACAGTTTTTCTAGATGTTCAAGGTGCTCCTCCTCTGTTTGTGACCGAGCTATCATATCGTCTACGTAAACTTCAATCTCATGATGTATCATATCATGAAACAAAGCTACCATGGCGCGTTGATAAGTTGCCCCAGCGTTCTTCAGTCCATACGACATCACCTTGTAACAGAAAGTGCCCCATTGTGTGACAAAAGTTGTTTTCTCCATATCCTCGGGGGCCATTTTGATTTGATTGTAGCCCGAGAATCCATCCATGAAGGAAAACAATTTGTGCTGAGCTGTATTGTCGATCAAAATGTCAATGTGTGGAAGTGGAAAATCATCTTTGGGGCTGGCCCTATTCAAATCCCGGTAGTCCACACACATCCTGACTTTGCCATCTTTCTTAGGTACTGGCACGATGTTAGCGACCCATTAAGTATAGGACGTAACATCCAGAAAGCCAGCATCGAATTGCTTCATCACTTCTGCTTTGATCTTTTCAGACATATCCGGCCTCATTCGGCGGACTTTTTGCTTGATCGGTGGACAATCCTCTCTCGTGGGGAGACGGTGAACCACGATGTATGTGTCTAAACCCGGCATGTCTTCATAAGACCAAGCGAAGATTTCAACATACTCATTCAACAACTGTATCAGGCGTTCCTTGACACTTGGTTCCAGATTGGCACCCACTTGCACCTCCTTCCGGTCTTCCTCGGTCCCTAAGTTGAAAGTTTCCAATGACTCTTCGTGCAGTAAGATGGCTCTTTCCTCTTGCTGTAGAAGTCTGGCTAGTTCCCCTGGTACTTCACAACCTTCGTCATCTTCATACTCGGCTTGATTGACCAGATCTTCAGAGTTATTGAAGGATATAGCAGAATAGTCACCCATGGAATCCGGAGTGGATGGGTACCTGCATTTGTGAGTGTGGGTGTGTGTAAGGGATAGCCATCCTTAAACAAAAATGCAAAAGGAAAGAAAATGAACACAAGCAGTTTATCAAATGAAAAACGTCCAATGAATCATTAAACATGGCATATGGATATGAAAAATAATCAAAACCCTTACAAGTGGACCTACATGCCCCGGGCAAGGCATGAGGTGAAAAGATAGTGTACGGATTGTTCGAAAATAAATATTACAGACCAAATAGGAAATGTTTGACAGATAAATTACTGATAAATAAAAGTGATGGGGACAAAGTCTTTTGCCTCCCAGTTGCACAATCCTCCTTTGACAGTCGGGTAAATCCACTCTTCGATGTTGCTATCTTTGTCTTCATCCTCCAAAGCATTGATTCCGTAGGGATAAATTTTGACTGGCGCTCTTTCAATCTTCGAACGGCGCATAGCTTTCTGGCCTGCGGTAGTGAACCCTAATCCAAATTTGTCTGTCTTATGTGGAATATCAGGCAACTGCCCCCATGCTGAATTCTTCCCCTCCTTCATTGCGGCCCTTGCTTCCTCCAGAGATGCCATCCTGGCCATCTGCCTCGGTACTTCAGCTGCCAACTTTGCTACTGCTATATCAGGAAGGACTTCTTCGAAATGCTGGAAAGGTGTCTCAATGAACTCCCCCTCTACCTCCACATACCGGAAGGAGTTTAAGTGGCTAATCATGTACTCCTCTTCGCCATGGACAGTAATGATCTTTCCCTTGACAGGGTACTTCAACATCTGATGTAAGGAGGAGGTGACTGCCCCAGCATGGTGTATCCAAGGCCTACCCAGCAAGCAAGAGTATGACGGACGGATGTCCATCACATAGAAAGTAGATTTAAACACCTCAGTGCCTATCTTGATGGGAATTTCAACCTCCCCATGGACCATTCTCTTCAAACCATCGAAAGCTCTGACAACAATATCACTCGGCTTCAACTCCAACCCTTCACAATCTAGTCGGTCCAAAGCCTTCTTAGGCAGTACATTCAGCGACGAACCAGTGTCGACCAAGACATGTGCGAGAGTAGTTCCTCGGCACTCGACTGAAATGTGCAAAGCATCATTGTGGTTTCTACCTTTAGGAGTTAGGTCGGCATCAGAGAAACCTAATCCATTGTCCGCAAGAAGGCTGGCCATGCAAATTTGAAATTGATCCACAGAGGTTTCCTGGGGCACATGGGCTGCCTTCAGGAATTTTATCAGAGCTTTAGCGTGCGCTTCCAAGCAAAGTAGTAGTGCCAGCATGGAGATCTTTGACGGGGTTTACCCCAGTTGTTCTACCACATCGTAATCACTCCTTTTGATTATCTTCAAGATCTCATCCATTTCTTTCTTGGAGGTCTCCGGAATGACCAAGGGTTGAGCCCTCGTCCTGACGAGCTCATCTTGGATTCCCTTACCTTTATCAACAGCGGTAGGAGGGACAATACTAGGAACAACAACATCTTCAATCAAAGGGGTTCTAGCAGAGAGTTTTATTGGTGCAGGGATGACCTTGTCGGCAGATGAGGGTCCAAAGATTGCTCTTGGAGGGGAAATCTCTGGAGAAAATATTCTCCCGCTCCGGGTGATTTTGCTCGTGCCTGCAATGTTTCCAATGTTGGCTTCTTCATCATCCGAACTTTCTTCAATTATTTCGATTTGTTTAATACCATGGTAGTAGACGTCACCGCCATAGTTCCATGGTATTGACTTCTCAGAAATATAGGGGACAGGCCCTGGCATCGTTATCTTCAAAGGAACAGATTTCGTAGCTGGTGTAATCTTAACAGGCTTTCTGACGGCCTTGGAAAGATTGGCGTGAATGGTTATGATTGAGACATCTTCAGTATGGGTTGGAACAGCAGAAACTTTTTCAAACAAAATTTGTCGACTATCCATTAGGCCTTGGATGCCTTTCTTCAGTAACGGACAATCAAACGGCAGAGAGTAACAACAAAAGCAGTCTTCTTTACATCCCGGGAAGATCCCGGCCCTTAACAGATTCAACTTGATGGTTAACAATGGAGTTATCAGATTATTGACATCAGCAACATACAAATCTTCTTCAATGGCATTGACATTTCGGCCGTGCTTCGGCATGGGAGCAGATATCACATTAGGCTTCTCCGGAGCGTCGAACTCCACCTCCTTCGCCTCTATCAGGTCTTGGATTTTATGCTTGAGTGCCCAACAATCATTGGTGTCTTGCCCGACACTGTCAGAATGGTAGGCGCATTTAGCATTAGGATGGTAATGCGGAGAGGATGTATTCACATTCTTTGGTGCCTCTTTGATAGTGGAGAGATTCAACTTCAACAGATGGGGAAGCACTTGCGCTGGCGTCATATTAATGCGGGTGAACTGCCGTTGTGGCTGTTCCACCCGTTGTTGATTTGGTCTGGACTGGTTATAGCGAGGCTGCTCACTTGAAGGGTTTTGAATCATTACGGCCCCCACAGTTGGCCGGCGTTCAGTCTTACCTGTTCTTCTCTGGGAGTATACCACAGTCGGTTCCTTCTTAAAAGCTTCTTCTCAACACTTGCAGCAACACCCTTCTGAATCTTTCCTGACTTGATGCCAGCTTCTATTCTTTCGCCCGTTAAGATCAAATCGGTAAACCCCGCGGAAGAGTTACCAATCAGATGATTGAAAAATGGCCCAGATAGGGTCCCTAGAAACATATCAACAAGTTCACGGTCGGTTAAAGGAGGCTGCACCCTGCCAGCCAAATCCCTCCATTTTTGTGCATATTCTTTGAATCCTTCGCCTGTTCCCAATGACATACCCTGAAGTTGGGTACGTGTAGGAGCAAGGTCAGAATTGTACTGATATTGTTTGTAAAAGGCGGTGGCCAAGTCTTCCCAATTTCGGACGCTGGTTCCCTCTAGCTGATAAAACCACTCCAATTGAGCCCCAGAAAGGCTGTCTTGAAAGAAATGGATCCAAAGGTTCTTATCTGCCGTATAGGGTTGGATCTTTCTTACGTAGGACCTGAGATGCATTTTTGGACAGGACAGCCCATCATACCTCACAAAAACTGGCACTTTGAACTTTGGGGGAATCACAATCCTGGCAACTAAACCCAAGTCTTCAAAATCCAAACCCGGTACTCTTTGCAGCTCCATGGCGGCCAACCTGTCTTCTAAACCTTTGTATTTATCATCAGCTGGAGGGTATTGTTGATCAGAGTAGTCTTCATCCTCTTCGACCTCCTCTTCTTCCACATCGGACACGGAAGGTACCGTAGCCCCATCTCCTTTACTGGTCCCTTCATCAGAAGTAGGAGGAAATTCAAGCACTCTCCTGGCCTCTCCGTCAAATCTTCTCCCTAAAGTAGCCACCCCGAGTCTCTTTTTCTTCTTTTTCACTGGGTCTTTATTCCCCAGCAAGGTCTTGAGATCCTCCTGACCGTTAGCCAAGGTCGTCAGGAGTTGCTAGAACTGTGCATTTTGAGCTTGTAGGTCTTTGACTGTTTGCTCGAGATCCATCCTATTGAAATAAACAGCAGATAGATAAGGAAACCTGGAGTGAGACCTGCTTATGCACATGATGAATGGTATGCTTATGTATGCAATGCATTCAAGGATTTAGAATATTCAAACTTGTTGTAGATAAAAAGGAACGCACGTCATATTAATAAGAAGAAATTTGTTAGTACATAAATGCCCCATGGGCCAAATATTACAAAAAACTTCTCAAGGTAGAAAGACATTGCGCATCCTCTTTGGTGCGATGTAGGTGTTGAGGACCTCTTGCTCATGGAGTCATCGGGTAAACTCTAGAACCTTCTTCTCGCTAGCGTAGAAGCTGGCTTCAAAAGTGTTCCGTTCCTCCTTGAGCTGAATCCAACTTTTCTGCATTTCCTCCCACGATGTAGGCATGTCAGGATGTAGGATGGTGTAGGGAACCTCTCCTTCCTTGACGGGCTCTTTAATCACAGGGAGAACATGAGGATAAGGCATCATTAAACTCTGGGCTCGGGCTCGTACCCACTTGAGATAAGGCTCAAGAGGGATGGAGTTCTTGTGTCCCAGTGTCTTGCTATCAACCTTGTTGGGCCTTCCCCAAGCTCTGATGAATCTTTGGTGAAGTCCTTGCGCATCGTTGTCGAAGTCAAAAACTAGGTCAGGAATCAACATGTCGTGAGGGCCATCCCTCCGTGCATATCCAAATTGCCTCAAAGCTAGGCAAGGATTGTAGGTGATACCTCCTCTGATTCCAAGTAAAGGAACATTAGGAAACTCTCCGCAACGATCGATGATGATGACATTTTCTCTGGACCGAGAACACCAATGTACATCAGAGTGAGTAAGAGTCATCAACCGTTGGGACCACCTTGAGCCTTGGTCATTCTTCAAGACAGATTGTGGAAGGTGCGAAATAAACCACCTTGCAAGGAGAGGAGTACAGCACATAAGAACACCCCTCTTTCTCATTGTTCGTGTGTAAAATGAGTGAAGGATGTCCCCAAGCAATGTTGGTATTGGATTTCTGGACAAGAAGATTTTGACGGCGTTGACATCTACCAATTGGTCAGAATTTGGGAACAAGACCAACCCATGGATAAGGAGTGCCACAATTTCTTCAAAGGCTTGTAGGTCCAATGAATTCCAACATTCTTGTGCCTTCTCAAACAAGAATTTTGCTAAGAATCCTTTGACGCCGCTTCTGGTTTCCCAATGCCCCTTGATGTCGGATGGTTGTAGATGTAATGCTCGAGCAACATCTTCCGGCTTTGGTTCCTTTTCCATACCGTTGAAGGGTAGTTGATTAAGGATAGGTATTCTTAAGAGTTGGGAAAACTCCTCCAAAGTGGGCACCAACTGGTAATCATGGAAAGTGAAACAGTGGTGAAGAGGGTCAAAGAACTGGAATAGCACTTTCATCATGTCTTCTTCAATGTTGGTGTTGACTAAGCTGAGCAGTCTACCATGTCTTTCACTGAAGGATGAGCTTTCCGGAATTCTTGAGGTGAGCTCCTTGAGTTGAGGAGGGATTCTCACAAGGTTGACTTGGATGGTTTTTCTGCGAGGAATTTCCATGACCTACAAAACAAGAACAAAGATGAAGATCTAAACCCTTGAAATGGTTAGTGAATGCATATGATACTTTATGATGTTTATGATGTATGTACAAAACATATGTACAAGCAAATCACACCAAACCCTAGTTTCAGGCTTGCATGGGGTTTCAAAGGTAAGTACCCTCTTGAGTGTAGTTGGCTTAAAAACCTGTCCTATAAATAGTAACCGGGTTCTAAGGAGCTCAATATCATTGGATTGTTTTCATTGTTCATTGTTTTGGTTTAGCCACTTAACTAGCGACCAAAATATTCCAAGAAAACAACCCTCAATGAGTGTAGTATCGAGTATCTACCAACTTCGGACTGCACCAAAGCCGGTCATCTCACTACCCCTAATGAAAAGCCAAGATGGTCAAGTAAGGTTCTAGGTCATTAGTGCTTAGTGACATCACTCAGCGGCCCCGTTCTCTCCTTGATTGAACTCAAGGGTTATCGGTACTCACAAATATGTCACACTAATATAGCTATTGCTTCGACCGTGTCGGTATACCCCGCACAGTTTCCACAACGTATTGCTATCTATGAATGTTTCCCAGAATCTGGGTGTAGGATTGCAAACCCAAACAATAGAGCCAAGATATAAAGCAATCAATTCAAACAATTAGTCATGCAAGAGGGTGATCTAAGCCCTAAGGTTACTCCACTTTTAAAATTGTCCCCAGCAGAGTCGCCAGTTCTGTGATACGGTGGGAGAACTGACTATGGTTTTGCGTTTGTTTTCGCAAATGTTTCGGTTGAGCAAGAGTCGCCACCGACTTTTTATTTTATCCTAATGAAAGGTTTAAAAAGCACAGCAAAAACCTTTGAGATATTTTCTTGGGTTCGGGGAGTAGATTATAGAAAGGGAAGGTATTAGCACCCTTTCTATCCATGGTTATCCATGGGCTCTTAGATACTTGCTTAGATCAACTTGCCTTGGTTTTCAATTGTTTGAAATGGTGCTTTGTGTGTGGTTTTGAAAATGTTTTGAAAAAGATGCCTTGTCTAGGCTACCCTTGTAACAATTCTTTACTCGAATGTTTTACAAAAGGTGTTTGTCTTTTTGAAAAGATGTTTCAAGGGTTTTTGAAAGTTTGTTTTGAAAGTGTTTGTGAAGTGGGGTTTGAAAAATAGGCAAGTGTTTTTTGTTTTGCGAGTTGACAAGTACTTGAGAGCTATCTACCCTAAAGTTCTCAAAGATTTTTGCTATGTTTTAACCCTTTTAACAATTTTGTTCCACCATTGCATTTGGTGGACAATCTTGTGTTAGGATGTGAAAGGGACGGGCGCGGGTCATCGTTTAGACCATAACTGCAATAGTGCTAAGTATCTTTGGGCAATTTTTCCTTAAAAGGGACTTGATCATTTTAGGCAACTTTTCGAAAGCGTCATCGAGGGACCATGATCATTTGAATTGTTTGTTTTGCCCAAAGAAACCTAACATGCAATATGGCCCATTATTGAAGGCAACAAGTGGAATACCCTAGGGGTGCAAGTGTGATTAGTGTTGTCCATTTTCATGCTTGATTATCTTGAAATTAGGTCAAACTATTTTGTTGTTTTTATTTGCATACAAACCCTAATTCTAACATGGTATATTTAGAAAACTTTAAAGTGCGAAAATTAAAGTTCCTAAGCTATTACAACACAATATGGGAAGGGGGTACAAATGTTCAAATGGGGGGTATTTGACAAGGAATTTAAACCTAGCTATTACATCAATTTGGAATTATTTACAAGATAATTGATTGCACAAATTAAATGGAAATAAAATAAATATGCAAGATGCAAAAAGATGTTTTTATGTGTATGAAAAAGAGTACTTTTATATGTCAAATAAACAAAAATAAAAAGTATTATTTTTTTGGAGTTTTTATGTATTTAGGGCAAAACCCTAATCTATTAAGTAAATATATTAATTATTTAATATATACAAGTATTTATCAATTATATACAAAATTTATTTATTATATATAAAAATAAAATAAAATGAAGTATATTGATAAAAGGGTATTTTTCAATGTTAAATACTAATAAAAATAAAAATGTATATATTTTGTATTTTTGTCCTAAATATTCTAATAAATATATATATATTTGTATTATTTTCTAAATATGTATTATATATATAAAATAATAATATTTAATATTTATAAAAAAAGTATATTTTATATAAAATATTTTCAGAAGATAAAATAAAATAAAAATCAAAAAATGAATGTGTTTACATTATTTTTTCTATTTATTCTAAATAATAATATTATGTACTTATTTACATACAAATATCAATATAAACAAATAAATGCCTAAAAAATATAAAAATGGTGTAAAAAAAGTTTTTTATGCTTTTAATATTATGAGGAAAAATAAATAAGTCAGGAATAAAAAACAAAAGTCAAAAAATCATAAAAATAGACCAAATGGGCCTAGGGGGTGTCAAAGTAAAAATAGTGTGTAAAAAGAAATAGCAAATCAAGCCCAGCCCATGAAGACCTTCTTCAACCTCCAGACTGTTCTTGTTCAAAAACGCGCGCTTGGTACATGAATTCAAACATCCTGATTCCTTGAGTTTTAACAAAAACTTACAACACCAAAAATGTTAAGCATTGAATCACGAATCCAGACATATAAAGAACTCATCCTAACTCTCAGAAATGAGAGAGAATTTCTTTTCCCCCAATTCCTGACCTAGTGTTTCTTCCATGTTCAGACTTAAAATTCTCTAAGCATACATAATATAAATGAAATCTAATCACATGGGCATGTTCAGGGCTATGAATGTGACATGTTTTCTTCACAAACCTAAAGCTAACAATGCCTATATTGGGAGATAGAACTTCATGAATATACCTGTTCAGTTGGAATCGTGCCTTGCAATGGAGGGGCTTTCAGGGCAAAATGATGATTTGTACAGCTTGCCTGAAGTGTAGTGATGCTATTCCAATGCTTGGAGTGTTTTGAATCGTGCCAAATCAAGCTGCAGAAGTCCACCTGCAAGATAGAAAAATGGAAATGGCAAATGGTGCTATGGCTGTTACAGTCTCAGTTCAAGGTTTGGAATAGTTTATGTGGATATTATGGAATGTGTTTGAGGTGTTTTTAGCAAGAATGCATGGAAGGTTTGAGCTATGGAACTCAAACTGCAGGGATGCCCTGTTTTGGGCAGTTCAATGGTTATTATGAGTTTTGGAAGGCAATGGAGGTGGTTGACTCATGTTCTAGCTCAGTTAGGATGTTTAGAAAGTGTACAAAGTTTTTGCTTAAGCTTGTTTGTGCTGAGATGAAAGTTGTTGTACAAAATGCTATGTTTCTTACACTTTAAGTAAGAGATGGCAAGTTGGTTTTTTAGACAGGTAGAGGCCCCCCTAATGTGCTGCAAACCTTGGCATTGATCAGTGTAATTAGTTCCTAAACTTGTGCCAAGGGGATTTGAACTGTACTTCTTGGATTTGCATTTTGACATAAAGTTCACTTTTGCAAAAATGGTTAAAGTGCTTTATCTACTTTGGGATTAAACCATTATGCAATGCTTGAACACATAGAACATGGTCTTGGCACAAAGAGTTTGCATTAAATTTATGAGTGTTGGATGGTTTAGAGGCCTGTAATCAAGGAAATCATGCTGATTTGAAAATTGCCTAAGTGTATGAACATGGAAATTGGCCATAACAAAAGTGAGTTTTTCCCATATTGAAAAATTCGATTCTCCCTAACCATGAGGTTGTTTGATGAGTTCTTGGACATTTTGGAAAGCTTGGAATGTGTACTACAATCCATCTTTGAAATGCAAATTGAAATTTCAAGTGGAAGTATATGAAAAATGGTCTTGAAGTTAGGTAAAAATCCTGCCTAAAATAGGTCAAATTTTCTCTAAGTTAAGAATGGTTTGGTACCCTTGTTCCAAAACTTGTAATTTGAGATACAAGCCTCTTTTGGGAAAACTTTGTGAATCAAAGTTGTAGATTATGCAATAGGCTACAACTTTCATGTTTTGACTTTTGCTTGAATCCAAATGAATCTTGGTGAGAAAGTGAGGCAAAGTTAGGAAAAAATTAGGGTTTTTCATAACTTAGAAAAATTCTAAGTTATGAAAAATCTTCATTTCAAACCCTAATTTGCAATTCTTGATTTCTTGATGAACAAGTTTCATGATTTGGCATGTTTTGATGAAAAATGAATCTTGACTCTTGATTTTGACCAAAAAGTCAAAGTTTGACTTTTCAGTATACAGTCAAAATTGATCAATTGACTGGGAAATTCAACTGTCAATCTTGTGCATTTGGGATCTTTTGAATTTGTTGAGCATGTAAAGACAATTCCATGGGGTCCTTGAGTCCATATGTGAGCTTGGTTTGCCATTGGCTAGGTCAAACAGTCAAAAATTGCCTTTGTGCAGTCAAAACCCTAAAAATGACGTTTTGCCCTTTTGGTGATCTGATCAAATTTCTTGTGGAATTGTGATCCAAACTTGATCAAATGGTCCATGTGAGTTCATAATGTTGATGTGGGTCAATTTTCATGAGGTTTGACTGTCAATTGGCCACAGTTGACTTTTTCCCCAATACAGTTGATTTCTAGGTCAACTGTCCAATTGACTGGGCAAAATTTGGAATCAAGACTTGATATGAAGCAATTTGTTCAATATGAACCATGAAAGTCATCTTAGGTATTTTAGGTCAAAACATCTTTTTTCAAACACAAACCCTAATTTGGGTCAACAGTGCAAGGAGAAGTCTTGAGCAGAGGGAACCCTAACTGGATCTTGAGCTCCAAGGGTCTTGTGATGAGAAATCATTGAGAAATGGGAGGGCAAATTTTGGGGTACAACAATGATCAAAAATATTATGCGCGAAAAGAAATTAAGTCGGAGAAATCCTTAGGGTTTTGACCCTTTGTGAGAAAGAAAGAAGTTTTTGATTATTTGGCATCTAATTAAATTAATCCTAATTAATTAATTAATTAAAAGAAGGATTTTTTTGAGTTTTTTTATGTGTTAAGGAAAATAAATAAAAATAGTCAAAAGTTAGTAAAAAACCCTAAGTCTAATTTATTTTAAATTATTGAGAAAAAGTTAAAGTTAACCTAATTAAAAAAAACTAAATTAATTTGTTAGTATTTATTTACAAAAATAATAAACTAAGGGTGAAATTAATAAATAATAATAATGAAAAATATTACATTTTTCTGAATTTTATTATAAAAAATTAATTTGGGTTAAATAATAATAATAATAATAATTAGTAAAATAATTAAAAGAAAATATAAAAGAGAAAGAAAAAAAAGAAAATAAAAGAAGAACCCACGGGGTGTACTGGCCCAATATGGAGGTGAGCCAGCAATTTGAAGCCCAATAACAATCCCATTCGATTGACTTTTTGAGATCCTCTATGGCGCGTGTTGACTGGGAGCATGGTGGTCTTCCAATCCTGACCACTGGATTTGAGTCTAGGGACACATGGCGCTTGGGACCTGAAAGTACATGGTGGACATCTTTTGGGAAGGCTGCACAAGAACATGTTAAGAAAAATAATATCAAGTATTTTGGGGGACCTGGGATTCGAACCCAGGTCCCAATGCTTAATACTCCAATGCCTTGGCCATCTGAGCTGGAATGCGCTTCTGTTAAATATATAGACAATGAATATTATATACAAAAAACATAATATTATGTTATAAAACATAAAACACGCGCGTTTTTTCAAACGAACCAATGATACATCAACACATCATCATCTTCCTCGCTGAACCTGCAAAAGGAATGTTAGATAGCGGGGGTTTTTAACCCCCACAAACTGCAATAAGGAAAAATAGCGATTAGCCCTGTGATTTACATAAATGTTTCGCGATGGTCCCTTTGTTTTCGTCTTGTCCTAACGAGTTCAATCATGGGTCTCACAAGGCTTAATTTTTCTTGTATTGCAAAGCCCCAATTTGAAAGCTTATGAACCCTAGAATTCGTCCATGGTAACTTGTGATTCTGTACACTATAATTCAATTAACTTATGCCATTAGCTTCATATGGATTCAAGCAATGCAAAACAAACAATAAATCATGTTAAATGGGCATGAAATAGCCAATACGTTTCTCAAAATAAAATGCAAACCGTGACTCTGTTCTTGATGATTCTTTGAGCTTCAATGCTTGGTTTTGATTGCAAAACGTCCCTGAGAACTCCTGCAATAGATTAGAATCAACAAAAGTCTTTAAATCGCCCTAGAATATAGAAATTAGTTTTGCAATTTTCTTGAATTTTTTCAATATGGTTATGGCTTTTTCTGCAATTCTTTCACGTGTGCATGATTAGGGTTTGCTTGTATATTTATAGGAATGGAATTAGGTCAGAATCTTGCACAAAAATCCATTGGAATGATGATTTGAATATTTGAATATTTGATTGGAAATCATATATTTTTTAATCTTCATGATTGGAAAAAGTTGCCAAATTTGGAGATATTGCATCTTTGACTTGGTGCACGAAATTGCCAGCCTTTTTAGGTCATACTTGCTTCACAAAAAGATTGAAAAATCAAATCTTTGTATTTTCCTACAATTTAAATTAATTAATATTGATTAAAAATCCAATTAATTAATAAAAAATAAGAAAATAATTCAATTAAGCTTGATGGGTCGTGCATAGGCCATGGATAAAGTTTCCAGAAGAGATTTGAGGCCCATTAGCAAAAACAAGGTGTTTTGAGCAAAGTTGACTTTTGCAAATTCATAAAAATTTCCCAACTTCTCCAATGCATATCTTGTTCAATTTTGATCATATGCACATGTTCTTGGACATTTTGGAAAGGTATTGAAGTCCTCTAAACAATGCCTTTGATCCCATGTCATTTGGATTTACCAATCTCAAGTTATGGTCTTTGACTTAAAATGCATTTTTGTTGACTTTTGAAATTGACCTATAATGTAGAAATTGATAACTTTTTGTGAGAGCATTTCTTGGACTTGGAGTATGAATATGGATTGTAGGAAATGTCATCCCCTTCAAAATTAGCATTGGGTGGGATTTTTCTGATGAACCATGAAAAAGTTATGCCCTGGTCAAGATACAATTGACTTTTCTACTGTCCAAAAATAGTAACTTTTTGCACCTTGATGATTTTTGAGCTATCCTTGTGGAATCATGATCAAGACTTGATCAAATGATGATTGTGGACTCAAAATAAGATGTTGACCAAAAATTATGACTTTTGACTGCAAAATGACCATTTTGCCCCTGCAGTTGACTGTAGGTCAAATGGAGCTTTTGACTGTGCAAATTGACACTGTGAGTCTTGCAACTTGACATGTAGGTGCTTGAGGATGCATATAGGCCTATGGGACTTGATTGAACCATTGAGAACCCCAAATTCCTTGAAAGAACCAAAACCCTAATTTCAGTTGTCTTAGGAGATGGTTTGACTGTACAATCTCTTGAGCCATCTTGAACCATTTGAAGATGATTCTTGACAAATCTTGAGGAATATGGGAGGGAAAATTTTGGGGTACAACACACATGCACTTCGTCAGCATAAATCTGACACTTGTGACAGGTTCATGAATACTGATGGCAATTTGCTTCCATGGTGGACCAGTAGTACCCCGCTCGCAGGATCTTTTTAGCCATCGTGTGTCCACTAGAATGGGTGCCAAAAGTGCCTTCATGTAGATCAACCATGATATTTTGTGCCTCAGCCTTGTCTATGCAATGAAGCAAAACAGAGTCGTGTTTGTGCTTGTAGAGAATGCCATTACTAAGGAAGAACTTAGCAGAGAATGTTCTCAAGAACTTCTTATCATGGACTGAAGCTCCTTCTGGATACTCTTGAGCCTCGAGATACCTCTTAACTTCATGGAACCAAGGTTTATCCACTACTTCTTCGGTATCGATCTCGTGACAGTAAGTTGGTTCATCCATTCGTTCAATGGTGATCCGGGGAGCCTCGTTACCCCACTCGAGTTTAAACATGGATGACATAGTGGCCAGTGCATCCAGTAGTTGATTTTCCTCTCGTGGAAAATGCTCAAAGGTAATTTCCTCGAAATGTGGGATTAATGTTAACACATGTTCTTTGTAGGGGATGTGGTTAGGGTGTTTCGTGTCCCATTCTCCTTTAATCTGACTGATAACTAAGGCTGAATCTCCAAATACACTTAAGGACTTGATTCCCAAATCTATGGCAGCTTTGAGACCCAAAATACATGCTTCGTATTCTGCCATATTATTGGTACATTTGAAGCAAATTCTTGCAGTGAAGGGAGTATGACATCCTTCAGGGGATATGACTACAACACCTACGCCATTTCCGAGTGCGTTGGAGGCTCCATCAAAAACCAAGGTCCATCGGGATCCTTGTTCAGGTCTGTCATACGGTCTGAATTTTTCACAATTGTTTACCATCATGATGTCCTCATTTGGGAACTCGAATTTCATGGACTGATAATCATCCACAACCTGATGAGCAAGGTGATCGGCTAGCACACTGCCCTTTATTGCATTTTGGGTAGTGTACTAGATGTCGTATTCAGTCAGAATCATCTGCCATCTCGCTATTCTCCCAGAGAGGGCAGGCTTCTCGAATATGTATTTAATTGGATCCATCTTGGATATCAATAAGGTAGTATGGGTCAACATATACTGTCTTAGCTGGCGAGCAGCCCATGTCAGAGCGCAACAAGTTTTCTCGAGCAGTGAATATCTTATTTCACAGTCGGTAAACTTTTTGCTTAGGTAATAAATAACATGCTCTTTTCGGCCAGACTCGTCATGCTGCCCCATCACACACGCCATTGAATTTTCCAAGACAGTTAGATACATGATCAAAGGTCTTCCCTCGACTGGCGGAATTAAAACAGGAGGCTCTGGTAGGTACTCTTTGATCTTGTCGAAATCATCTTGACATTCATCATTCCATTTGACTACTTGATCTTTCTTCAGTAATTTGAAGATTGGTTCACAAGTAGCGGTTAAGTGAGAAATGAATATGGAAATGTAGTTTAGCCATCCTAAGAATCCTCTGACTTCCTTCTCGGTGAGAGGAGCAGGTATTTCTTGTATTGATTTTACCTTGGCAGGGTCCACTTTGATACCTTTACCACTGATGATGAAGCCTAGGATTTTACCAGACCTCACCCCAAATGTGCATTTATTCGGGTTCAACCTTAGCTTATATTTCTTCAGCCTTTCAAACAGTTTCTACAAATGGTCAAGATGTTCCTCTTCAGTTTGAGATCTGGATATCATGTCATCCACATATACCTCTATTTCATGATGGATCATGTCGTGAAATAGAGCTACCATGGCGTGTTGATAAGTTTCCCCAGCATTTTTCAACCCGAATGGCATAACCTTGTAACAGAATGTGCCCCATTGTGTGACGAAGGTCGTTTTCTCCATGTCCTCAGGTGCCATTTTGATCTGGTTGTAGCCTGAGAAACCATCCATGAAGGAAAATACTTTATGATGTGCGGTGTTGTCAACCAGAATATCGATGTGGGGAAGTGGGAAATCATCCTTAGGGCTTGCCCTATTCAAATCTCGGTAATCCACACACATGTGTACTTTGCCGTCCTTTTTAGGCACTGGAACAACATTGGCGACCCATTGTGGATAGGAGGTGATGACTAAGAATCCGGTTTTGAATTGTTTCATGACTTCAGTCTTGATCTTTTCTGACATGTCTGGCCGCATGCGACGGACTTTCTATTTTACCGGAGGGCAGTCTTCTTTTGTAGGTAGATGATGGACCACGATATCAGCGTCAAGTCCTGGCATGTCTTCGTATGACCGGACAAAGACCTCAACATAGTCATGTAGTAACTGAATTAAGCGCTTATTGACACTAGATTCCAGATTAGCTCCTACCTTGACTTCTTTCTTGTCCTCTTCGGTACCTAAGTTAACTGTGTCCACTGGTTCTTCGTGGGGCTGTATGGTCCTTTCTTCTTGTTGTAGTAACCTGGCTAGTTCCTCTGGTACTTCACAATCTTCCTCACCTTCGTCTTCGGCTTGGTAGATTAGATTTTCAAAGTCACAATAGGCCATAGCAGAATCGTTACCCATGGGATCCTGAGTGGATGTAGATCTGAATTTTGATAAGTGAGTGTGTGTAAGAGCATAGCTATTTTTGATAGAAATAAAAATCTAGAAAAAGAAAGCCAAAGAGCATAAAGTTTTCATGCAAAAACGTTCATGATTCACTGATGACATATGAAAATTAAGTAACAACCCTTACAAACGGACCGTTATGCCTCGGGTAAGACACAAGGTTTTAAAAGTATGAATTGTTTAATTATTACAAGTCCGACAAAAATTTAAAGACAATTGTTGCTGGATAAAAGTAATTGGGACAAAATCTTTGGCTTCCCAGTTGGTGAGTCCTCCGTTGATGGTTAGGAAAATCCATTCTTCCAGGTCGTAGCTGTCATCACTATCCTCCATTGTGTTGACTTCTTGGTTGCTGATCCGCAAAGGTGGTCCCCCGGCACGAGCACGACAAACAACTTTCTGGGCTCCTGAAGTGAAACCCAAACCAAATTTGTCAGATTTGTAAGGGATATTCGGGAGTTGGCCCCAAATAGTACACCTACCTTCTTCGACTACAGCCTTGGCATCTTTCAGTGAAGACATCTTTAGTGGAGGTCTCGTAATCTTTGGGACTTGGGAAACAGTCTTGGTTGCTGCCACCGTTTGTGGGACTTCCTCAAAATGCTGAAACGGAGTTTCGATGAATTCACCATCCATCTCCATGTATCTTAAGGATTCAAGTGACTGACCATATATTCCTCTTCTCCATGGACAGTGATGATTTTTCCCTTGGTTGGGTATTTCAGCATCTGATGTAATGTAGATTTGACGGCACCAGCGTCATGAATCCAAGGTCGGCCCAATAAGCAGGAATATGAAGGGCGAATATCCATTACATAGAAAGTGGAATCAAAGGTTTTAGTTCCAACTTTAATGGGGATGTCCACCTTCCCATGCACCATTCTCTTTGAACAGTCGAAGGCCCTTACCACGATGTTGTTGGGCTTTAAGGCCAAACCTTCACAGTCTAGTCTATCAAGAGCCTTCTTAGGTAGCACATTCAAAGATGAACAAGTATCAACCAGGACATGGGCCAAAGTAGTGCCCCTGCATTCGACAGAGACATGCAACGCCTCGTTGTGTTTTCTACCTCTAGGTGTCAAGTCAGCATCAGAAAAGCCTAACCCGTTATCAACGGTCAAACTGACCACACAATCTTTGAATTGGTCAGAAGAGATTTCATGTGGCACATGGGAAGTTTTAAGAAAATTTACCAAGGCCTTCGCATGAGCCTCGGAGCACAACAGTAAATCCAGCATAGAAATCTTTGACCGAGTCTGTCCTAATTATTTGACTACATTATAGTCGCTTCTCTTTATAATTTTCAAAATTTCTTCCATCTCCTTCTTGGAGGCCTCAGGGATAGATATTGATTTCTCCTTCATCCATATAGGTTAAACAAAAATACCTTTTCCTTGAGTCTTGGTTGACTCAGTGATAGAGGCGTCAGTAGGGGTATCCATAGGAACTATAGTAGTAGTATCAACAAGAACAGAAGCATGGATGATCACAGGACTGGTAACAACTTTCGGAGGAGCGATCTCAGGGAAGAACACTCTTCCACTTCTGGTTATTTTTCTGGTTCCCATAATGTTGCCGATGTCGGGGTCAGCCTTCTCAAAAATGGAGTCTTCATCAGCCAATCAACCTTGTTTGACGTCATGGTAGTAGACGTTGCCCCCATAATTCCAAGGGACGGTTTTATCTGAGGAGTACAGGATTGGTCCTGGCATAGTAATTATCAGTGGAGTCACTTTAGGAACATATGTAATCCTAACGGGTCTTTTGATGGAGACCCTGGAAGGATTGGCGGAAATGGTTACTATTGAAACATCCTTGTAAGAAATGGTCGGAACGGTCGTCTTTTCAAACAAAATCTCTTTGTCATCCATTAGGCACTGGACACCTGCTTTCAATAAATGAAAACCAGTTGGAAGGGATAAACAGAGGTGACAACCTTTGCCATAACCCGGAAATAAACCGGCCTTCAACAAGTTCCTCTTGACAGTCAGGAGAGGAGTAACAAGTTCATCAACAACAATAACAAACACATCATCTTCAACAGCGTTGATACCATGGTAGTGCTTGGGCATAGGAGCAGTGATAACATTTGGATCTCAGGAGCATTAAATTCAATTTCTTTTTCCTCGAGAAGGTCTTACACCTTATTTTTCAAAACCCAACAGTCATTTGTATCATGACCTGGACTATCTGAATGGTAAGCACAACGGGCGTTTGGGTTGTAACGGGGAGAGGCAGTGTTGGGATTCTTCGGGGCTTCCTTAAAAGTTACCATATTAGATCTCAACAAATGTGGCAGGACTTGAGACAACGTCATATTTATCCAGGTAAATTGTCTTACTGGTCTTTCTGTTCTAGGCTGGTTGTTCCTTTGTTGAAAAGGTGCAAGCTTAGGGATCATGACAACCCCTACTGTTGGACGGTGTTCAATTATGTTCTAATTCCTTTGAGGGTACACAACACCAACTTCATTCTTCCCAATAAATGGTTTTCTTACGGCACTGGAGGATGCGTCCTTTTGGATCTTCCCACTCTTAATCCCAGCTTCCACTCTTTCCCCGGTAAAGATTAATTCAATGAAGCCGGTTGAGGAGCTTCCAATTAGATGATTAAAGAAAGTTTCGGATAGGGTACCCAGAAACATGTCCACTAACTCTCTGTCTGACAGGGGAGGCTGGACTCTTCCTGCTAAGTCCCTCCATTTCTGAGTGTAGTCTTTGAAACCCTCACTTGAATCCATAGCCAGACTCTGGAGTTGAGTACAGGTGGGAGCAAGGTCTGCGTTGTACTAATATTGTTTATAAAAAGCAGCGGCAAGGTCTTCCCAATTATGGATATTGGCCCTTTCCAGGTTATAGAACCAATCTAGCTGAGTCCCGGATAGACTATCTTGAAAGAAGTGGACCCACAAATCTTTGTCAGCGGTGTGAGGCTGTATCTTCCTCACATAAGATCGGAGGTGCATCTTGGGACACGAAACCTCGTCGTACTTAGCAAACACTGGTGCCTTGAACTTTGGTGGAATAACAATCTCAGACACCCAACCTGTTGTACCCCAAAATTTGCCCTCCCATATTCCTCAAGATTTGACAAGAATCATCTCCAAGTTGTTCAAGATGGCTCAAGAGTTGGACAGTCAAATCATCTCCTAAGGCAGTCAATTCAAAATTAGGGTTTTATGTTGCATCAAGGTCCTTACATCCAAATGACCTTAAGTGCTCCTTAATGTCCTAACGTATGCTCAAATTCAGAAGGTATCCGACTGTGTGAGTTTTCTCGAAGAAATATGGTGAAAAAAAGTGTGCTGAAAGTGCAGTTTTTACGCACTAAAAAATTAATAACTTGAAGATCGTGACTCTTTTTGAACCCGTTCTGGTGGCCAAAATTCCGTCTTGACGTCATCTATGTTTCCATCTCTCACGGCTGGAAGCCAATTTCAATCAGAAGGTCTTCAAAAATGCGGATTTATCAAGTATTTTCGTACAGGAAATTTGTGTTAGAAATTTATTTGCGTCATGTTCAGAAAATCACAACTTGGTCGATTTTCATCGTATCGAGCTGGTTCCGGCGCCAAAATTTCAAAAATTGAGTTGGCTACATTTTCACAGAAGGTATTGAGTTCAAACAGTATTCAAAAGGCCTTCGTTTTTTGCTCAGAGAGCATGACATGCCGAAAATCTTGAATGCTGAATATTATTTCATCTGGGCCGAAACTTCGAAAATTCATAACTCGGTCAGTTTTTATCGGATTGGACTCACATTTTTACACAAGGTCACTGGCTCAAATATCTACAACTTTTCTTCAAAAGTCGAGACCGAATTATGCTCCGATCAATACCAGTTTTTTATTCAAGAACGTGTCAGAGTCGACACTGGAGCCCAAAATAAGTTTGTCTGAGCTGAAACTTCAAAAATTCATAATTAATTCACCATTTATCCGATTGAGCCGATTTTCGGACATGAGTTAGTTCTCGATATCGGCTACATTTTGTTATCACATTTCAACTTCAAAAATTGCACTTAAGTCCCTGCGATTTAGCCTGGAAAGTGACGAACTCAAGTGAATATTGGAGGCCCAATTGCACATTCAAAGCCCATTTTCTTTACCCTAATTTCCATTATATAATCACATTCTTTTCACACAAACCAGGGGGGAGAAAAAAACCTTGCCACAACACTGTCAGAATATCAAATTCTTTCAAGAACCCTAAAATCTTGAAATCCTTATTACAAATCCCTCTCTCACTACAAACAAGCCATCTCAGTTACAAACCAACATCTCACTACTTCTTCAGTAAGGGTAAGGCTGACTTGATCTCCATGATCAAAAGGGCATAAAAACATTCATGTCACTACTTTTCCAATAAGGGTAAGGTTGATTTGATCTCCATGATCAAAAGGGTATAATCATTCATACATGCCATATTGACCTAAACATTAAATTTCTTCATATGTTGGCTTTATTTGTATTTTATGATATATAGTAATTTATTTAATGTGTTCATGAGATTCAACACTGCAGATTTAGACAGGATCCCATGCAGGTTCATTAAGGAACGTTGAGGCCAAAACACAAATGACCAAAAGCCAAAAGCCAAATGGCCAAAACAGAACAACTTACACATGACACCAATACATAGCGAGACAGACATCCTGAGAAGGTTAAGGAACGTTGAGGCCAAAACACAAATGGCCAAAAGCCATAACACAAATGGCCAAAAGCCAAAACACAAATGGCTAAAACAAAACAGTTTACACATGACGCCAACAGCTGTTTCACCCCTCCAATCAGGCCCGTATACTCCTAAACTCTCTATCTATTTTTATTATTTTCCTTTAATTAATTAATCGTTATTCTTTTTATTAATCACTAACCAATTAACATTTTTTCCTAATAAAATCAAAAACACAAAAAATATTTTATTTATTAAATTAACTTCATCACTTTTATTTTTGTAAATAAATTAATTTAATCAATTTAGCTTTAATTAGATTTAACTTTTAATATTTTTTGCAATATTTAAAATCAATTTAGAATATTAGGTTTTTATTAGCATTAATTCAATTTATTTTATTTCTTTAAAAACTCAAAAATCCAAAAATATTTTCATTATTTAATTTAATTTAATTCCATTTAATTCAAAAATAAACAAAAATCCTTTCTTTAATAAAAAAGGGTCAAAACCCAAAAAACTCGCATCCGATTTAATTTCCCGCACGCGATCCATTTTATCATATTATTGTATCTGTTTCCCGGAATGTAATAGCTTTTAATTAGGACTTTAATTATTTATCGCTTTATTTTACTTTCCGCATTTTAATTTCAAGGGTTGTTTTTGGCGATGTAAATACCCGACGCCTTGTAATAGTTTAGATTTAATTTCTGCAATTTAAATTCTGCAACTATTAACTGTTAGATGTTTGATAAATAGGGAATGCATGACAAGATCAAATGTATGAACTTAAAATCAACATAGTTCACCCGTGACATGTACAGATAAAATTAACCGAACTAACACACTCGCACATGCCACTCCTAGGGTACGCCTCACTTGGTTGCCTCGACGTGGTCATTGAGTATAGGGTGCTTTAGAGGTCGCCCTCCTGTCTAAAGATCAAAGTTGCCTCGAAACGGTTGCCTCGGATAAAAAAGATCTAAGACATTAGGGTTACCACTAAGGCGTCCTACTATTGCTTTGGTGACCACATGTCCCTATAATCGAATTGACCCGAAACTCCAACGACGGTGCTACCTACTTCTCAATAGTGGGATAGTACTGTCTAAAGGACATTTACACAGCTTAATTTCTTTTGAGTAGGTAGAGGTTCTCAGGTACTTGCTCTTTCAAAACAAAAATACTTTTCGCACCTACACTTTTCTGACAAAAGTTTTCAAATAACACTTCATACACTCTTGAGGACAGATACAAGAGTTAAATCGAAGTTTTCAAATAAACTTTTTTCATAACCCACAAACATAAGAAAAGCAAAACATTTTTGAAAACATAGTGAGCAAGTACCTAAGAGCCCGTGGATAACCACGGATAGAAAGGGTGCTAACACCTTCCCTTTCTATAATCTACCTCCCGAACCCGAGAAACATCTCGAAAAGGAATTTTGTTGTGCTTTTGTCCTTTCCTTGTTGGAGAAAATAAAAGATGGTGGCGACTCTTGCTTACCGCGACATTTTGCAAAACGCAAACGCGAACCAGCATTTCAAAACAGTCAGTTCTATTTCCACCGATCACACAACCGAACTCTTCAAAGTCCAGCCTAGGCACTTTCTAAATCTCCATTGCACTTAGACGTTCTTCCAAATGTTTGTACTTCTCATCAGCTAGAGGATATTGCTCTTCAGAGTAGTTATCCTTTTCTTCCTCTTCGGATTCTGGATGGTCAGTCACATCTTTTTCTTTCCCTTCTTGATTATTCTTTTCACCCGACGATGTCGCGAAGTCTAGAATTCGTCTAGCTTGTCCTTGGAACCTTCTTCCCAGATTTAAAACACCGGTTGATTTCTTTGCCTTCTTCTTTTTTTCTTTGATCAGCAGAGTTTTCAAATCCTCTTGTCCTTTGGCCAGAGTTAAGAACATTTGTTGAAACTGAGAATTATGCGCCTGTAGATCATTTACTGGTTGTTCCATGTCTATCTTACTGAAATAAACAGTAGAAAGATAAGGAGACATGTGGTTAGAAACCTGCTTATGTTATGATGAATGAAAGATGCATATGTAATGATTTCAAGGAAATTAGAGATTTAAATTTGCTTTAGACAAAAAAGGAATACATATTATATTAATAAATCAAAGTTTGAGTACATCATGCCTCTTTGGGCTTACAAAGAAAATAAAAAAACTCTAAGATAAAAAAGTTGAATGTATCCTTTTTGGTGCGATGTAGGCGTTCAGACTCCGATCCTCATGAAGCTGCTTGGTGAGTTCCAGAACCTTCTTCTCGCTGGCGTAGAATTGGGCCTCGAAAGTGTCTCGCTCCCCCTTAAGCTGTATGCAATCCCTTTGCAAGTCTTCAAGAGAGGTGGGCATGTTAGGATGAAGGATAGTGTATGGGACATCTCCTTCCACAACAGGCTCTATGATAATTGGGAGAATAGAGGGGTAAGGCATCATGAGACTTTGAGCACGGGCTCGTACCCATTTGAGATAAGGCTCGAGAGGGATGGAATTCCTATGCCCCAATGTCTCGCTATCTACCTTGTTCAACATCCTCCAATCTCGGATAAACCTCTACCGATAACCTTGATCGTCATTCTCATATTCAAATACCAACCCTTGAATAAGCATCTCATGTGGGTCATCCCTTCGGGCGTAACCAAACTGTCGTAAGGCCAAGCAGGGTTTGTAGGTGATGCCTCCTCTAATTCCAAGTAAGGGGACATTATATAATTCTCCATAACGGTTGACGATAGTAACATTCTCCAAAGATCGGGAACACCAATGAATATCTGAATGTGTAAGAGTCATCAACCTATGAGACCATCTCAAACCCTATTCATTCTTCAAGACGGATCAGGGTAGGTGCAAAATAAACCACCTAGCCAAAAGAGGTGTGCAACATATAAGGGTTCCTCTCCTCTTTATAGTGCGAGTATGCAACGAATTTAGGATATCTCCAAGCAGAGTAGGTACCGGATTGCATGACAGAAAAACCTTAACCGCATTCATGTCTATGAGCTGGTCCGGATTAGGAAACAGTACCAACCCATAGATGAGAAGGGCTAACACCTCTTCAAAAGCTTGTAAGTCTAAGGTATCCCAAAAATGATAAGCTTTCTCGAACAAAAACTTAGCCAAAAAACCATTGAAACCTATCCTGGTTTCCCAATTTGCTACTACGTCAGACCGTTGTAAGGAAAAAACCTTAGTAATATCTTCAGGTTTCGGGTCTCTTTCCATACCATTGAAAGGTACCTCATTAATGATAGGCACCCCCAACAGCAGAGAAAACTCCTCCATAGTAGGCACTAATTGGTAATCCGGAAAAGTGAAGTAGTGATGTAGAGGGTCGAAGAATTGAAAGAGCACTTTTAACATTTCTTCATCAGGGTTTGAGGTGACCAAGCTAAGAAGTCGTCCATGTATTTCAGTGAATGGAGAGATTTCGGGAACCCTTGATGCCAAATCCTTAAGTTGAGGAGGTATTTTTACCAGACTGACTTGGATAGTGAACCTGCGGGCGAGAGCCATGTCCTACAAAACAAGACAAAAGTAAATCCTAAGAATCCTTGAAATGGTTAGTATGACATGCTATGGTATGATGTCATGATTATGCTCAAATATAGCAGATATAGCAAGCACAAGAAAATCACACAGAGACCTTAGGTTTAAGGCTTGCATGGATTTTAAGGTGATACCCTCTTGAAGTTGGGTTGGCTCAACCTGTCCTAAATATAGTAACCGAGTTCTAAGGGATCTCAATATCACCGGTCTTTCCCCCAACTCTCGTTCCGATAGACAATTGACTTGCCACTAAAAAAAATTCAAGGGTCAAACCTCAATGAGTGTAGCATCGAGTATCAACCGACTTTGTGTTTACACCAAAGACGACTATCTCACTACGTCCTAAAAGCCAAGTTGGTCAATTAAGGTGATAAGGTCAGTTGACGCTTTATGATACCACACAGCGGCCCCGTATTCTCCTTGATTACTCAAGGGCTACCGGTACACACCAAAGTATCGCATCAACATAGCTACTGTTTCAACCGTGTCAGTATACCCCGCACAGTTCCCTCACAGTTTATTGCTACTTACCTAAAAAGGTGCCCCAAATCCGGGTGTAGGGTCAAAGCAAACCCAAGCAAGGAACCATAATGTAAAGCATGCAAGTCAAATAAAGAAAATAAGTAAATGTGATCTAGCCCTAAGGTAACCCCATTTTTAAGTAAATCCCCAGCAGAGTCGTCAGTTCTGTAACACAGTGGGAGAATTGACATGGTTGTTTTGCATTTGATCGCAAATGTTGCGGTTAGCAAGAGTCTCCACCGACTTTTCTTTTATCCAAAAGGAAAGGCTGAAAAGAACAGGAAAGACCTTTGAGATGTTTTCTTAAGTTCGGGGGGTAGATTATGAAAAGGGAAGGTGTTAGAACCCTTTCCATCCATGGTTTTCCATGGGCTCTTAGTTGCTTGCTAGATCACTTGCTTTTGTTTAAAAATGTGCTTTGTGTGGTTTTTGAAAGTATTTTGAAAAAGTGTCATCGTTTAGGCAAACTTTGTAATGATTCTCGTTCGTAAGAATGTATACAAAGTGTTGATCTTTTGAAAATGTTTTCAAGTTTGAAAGATGTTTTTGAAAGTGTTGGTGTTTGTTTTAAAAATAGCAAGGATGTTTTGGTTTGAAAATGAGCAAGCAACTAGGAACATTCTACCTACTCAAAAGTCTTCCATGTTTATTTTCTCTTTCCTTTGACATTGTTATCTTACCATTGATTTGGTAAGTAACCCTATCTTTGGATGTAAAAGGGACGGGCAAGGGTCATCGTATATCCATGATTAGCAATGTTGTAAGATATCTTAGCATTTTCTTTAAGGGGCTAAGATCATTTTTGAAAGGCAACTTTGATAGCGCTATTGAGGGACTATGATCTTGTATTTTTTGATTGTTTTTGCTAAGATACCTCACATGCATAATTTGACCATTTTGTAAGGCAACAAATTGGATTTACCCTAAGGGTGTATGTGTGCAAGTGTATTGGTTTACATGCTTGATTTGTCTTGATTAGGATTTTCTAAGCTTTGATTTTATCTTTCCATACAAAGCTTAATTTACTAGCATTTGTATATAAATCATTAAATTGCGGAAAATGAAAATACTAAGCTATTACATCATTTAGAGGAGGGGGTGTACAAATTTACAAATGGGGAAGTTGCAAGAAAATTAAATCTAAATAATTATTACAACCATATTGAATATTGTACAAAAAATGAATAAATAAAAATGCAAGAATGTAAATGTAAAAAGAAATGTGATTTTTGTTTGGTTTTCATGAAAAGGTTTTTTGACCTAGTTAATTAAAATAAAATAATTAACTAAAAATAAGAAAATTAAGATTAAGTTAGTAAAATAAATTAATTTAAAGAGAACAAAATTTTTAGGTTTTATTTTGTGAATTTGATTAAATAAAATTAATTAAATAAAAGTCTTAAGTTCTAAATTGATTTTAATTTACAAGAAAATAATATATAATAATTAAGACTAATTATCTAAGTATTTTAAAAAAGGGAAATTAATTTATTAAAGAAAATATTTTTTATTCTTTTGTTTTATGAAGAAAAATAAACTAAATAAATATAAATAATAAAATAAAAATATTTTTTTGGATTTTTATTAATGACAATAAAAATAATATTAATAATAATAATAATAATAATAATAATAAGGAATATAAAAATATAAAAGAAAGAAAATGGGCCATGATGTATGAAAGTGAAACAGGGAGTATGAGATAAGCAAAAAATACTAGGCCCAGGGGGTTGAGGCCCTAGCGCCTGATTAAAAAAAAATGAAAAAAGAGAGTGAAAATTACAAAAGGTCTCGCTCGGGCTCGAACCCAGGACCTTCTAATACGCGCGCGCTTCTTGTACCACGGTGGTGGCTTGTTTCATCCGTTCATATAATAAAAGCATAAATATATATTAGAATCTGCTTTCTGAAGACAACTTCATCTTCAACCTCGCGCCTAGCCAGACCACCTGCATCTTGTTCATTTCTCATCCATTTGCAAAAGTGTAAACATGAATCTTATGGAAAATTTTCTCACGATTTCAGAAATGTAAAGCATTAAAATTATAGATCAAAGACAAACATGAATTTTAATGGCCCTATTCTGAACCCTAACTTTTCCAAAAACTTCAATCTTAAAATTCTCTAAGCTCAAAAAAAATAAATGAAAACTATGGACATGGTTAGCTTTAGGGAAAGGATATCTACATTTTTCATTCACAAATTAAATATTAATGATGCCTATATAAAGAGTTCAAAATTCGGAAATCTCACCTTGCAAGAAGGTATCGTGTTTTGAGTTTGAGCCTCTTTTGATGAGTTCCATTGATTGGGTTAGCTTCCTCAGGTTCCTAGGAAGCTAATGTGATGCTTGGCTTGAGCTGAAAGTGACTGAAGAGTTCTGGAGAAGTCAACTTGCAGACCCCTATTTTTGAAAATGGAACTTGATGATGGAGGTGTTACCGTTATGAAACAGTGTCAAGGATGAGTTATATTTGATGTTTAGAAGCATTTTGATTGATTAGGAAGGAAAATGCACGAGGGAAATGAGAGATATAAGTTTAAGGTCATAATTGTGCATCAATGGAGTTTCTTGTGAAAATTTTGGATTGAGGTATTTTTGGTATGTTTCAGGGTCCTTAAGATCGTGTTCTAGCTCATAAACAGTGCCTCTATTTATAAGCAACAAGTTTGGAAGGTTGTTGTTGATCAGAATTCAAAATCACAAGTTTAAGCATAACATGTAATTTTTTGAGAAATCCAAGTTTAAAAGTCTTGTGTACTTGCTAAGATAGAGTGGTTATGCTTTAAACACACTTGATTCTGACTTTGTGGACAGAGTGTACTTAAAGAGAACAAGTTAGGAGCTCAAGAAGCCAACTTTGTGCATAAAGCTTGCTTTACAAGAATGGAAATGGTGACTTTCTCCCTAAAATGGAAAAATGCTTTGGACAATGCTTGAATAAATTGGACAATTGATCAATAAGTTATGTAAACATTAAATTAATGAGTGACAAAAAAGTTTGAGGCCTGCAAAGTGAAGATTATGCAGCATGGCTATGGATTTGGTTCATGTTGCATCACAAATTTTGCCTTGCAAAACAACTTAAAACCCTAACTTATGGCCTTCGATTCTCCTTGCTCACATATGATATCAAGGAGTTCTTGGACATTTTGGAAAGCTTGTAATGTGCTCTACAAACCCTCTTTAAATCCCTTTTGCAAAATCCAAATGGAACTATGTGAAACTTGGCTCAGAAGTTAGGTCAAAATCCTGACCAAAATGCTCAAAATTTCACTAAGTGTTTTAGTTTCATGACCATGACTTCATGGATTAATAAATTGAGATCCAAGCATTTATAGGAGAAGTTGTGTAAATAAATATTTTAGATCTCATGGAGATCTACAACTTTCATGTTGAAAGTTTCTTTTGAATCATCTTGCATCATGGTGAAAAATTGGGTCAAAGTTGTGAAAAATATGAAGTTTTTTCAACACTTAGAAAAATTTCTAAGTTTGGAAACTTTGACTTTTCAAAATGAAATCTTGACTTTTTGATTTCTTGATGAATAAGTTTCATATTTTGACATGTTTTGATGAATTGTGATCTTTGGCACTTGAGTTTGACCAAAAAGTCAAACTTTGACTTTTCAGTATACAGTTGACTTTTGATCAGTTGAGTGAAAATTAACTATCAATCAATTTATCTTGAGGGATGTTTTGAGTTATGCCATTAGGTTAAAATGATGAAATTTAAACCTTGAGATCATGTCTCAAACTAATTAACCATTTGCTAGGTCAAAAATCAGAAATTGCCCTTTCTTAGTCAAAACCCTAATTTTGACCATTTTTCCCTTTTGATGATCTGATCAAATTTCTTGAGGAATTATGGTCCAAACTTGAACAAATGACATGTAGGAGTTCACAATGTTGATATGGATCAAAAATTATGAAGTTTGACTGTAAATTGACCATAATTGACTTTTTTCCCAATACAGTTGATTTTTAGGTCAACTGATCAATTGACTGACAAAAATGTGATCCATGACTTCAAACTTGACATGAGTAATATTGAGGGTCCATAATGATCCATGAAAGTCATATGAGGAATTAAAAGTTCAATTATCCTTGTGCAACCTCAAACCCTAATTTTCAGTCATTAGAGCTTGAGGAGGTGTCTTGAGCTGATCAACCCTTGTATAGTCTTGAACCAAAGGAGATCTTGTGAAAAAAATATTTGATAAACGAGAGGGAAAATTTTGGGGTACAAAAACCGGCAATAGCAGAACTGTTATCAATGGGATCCAGAGTGGATGTGGATCTGCAGTTTGATACGTGAGTGTGTCTAAGAGCATAGCTGTATAGACAAAGTAAAAGTAGAAAAGATAAATATTGAGCGCAAAATTTGTATGCATAAACGTCCAATGCTTTATTAATTCCATATGAAAGTGATACATGATAACCCTCACAAATAAACTGATGTGCCCCGGGTAAGACACATGGCCATAAAGTTATATTGTTTATTACATATCCAAAAAACAAGAAAGACAATTACTTCTGAACAAAAGTAATAGGTACAAAATCCTTTCCCATCCAATTACTAGGTCCACCATTGGTAGTAGGGAAGATCCAGCTATCCATGTCATTGTCACCGTCTCCGTCTTCTACAGTGTTGACCCCATGATTATTGATGCGTAGGGGAGGTCTTCTAGCACGATCACATCGAATAGCCCTTTGAGACCCTGAAGAGAAACCCAAACCAAATTTATCAGACTTGTACAGAATATCAGGGAGTTGACCCCAGATGGTAGACCCACCTTCTTCGGCAACCGCTTTTGCATCCTTGAGAGAGGCCATCTTCAAGGGAGGTCTGGTGATCTTCAGCACGTTGGTAACAGTTTCAGTTGCAGCCAGAGTTTGAGGTACCTCTTCGAAATTCTGGCACGGAGTCTCGATGAACTCACCATCCATTTCCATATATCTGAAGGAATTCAGGTGACTGACCATGTAATCTTATTTGTCGCGTACAATGGCAATTCTTCCTTTGACCGGGTATTTCATCATCTGATGCAGAGTGGACGTAACAGCTCCAGCCCCATGTATCCAAGGACGGTCCAACAAACAAGAATAAGATGGCCTGATATCCATCATGTAGAAGGTAGAGCCAAAAGTATGAGAACTAACCTTGATAGGGATGTCCACCTCCCCGTGCACCATTCTCTTTGATCCGTCAAAAACCCTTACTACAATATTGTTGGGCTTCAAAGTCAAGCCTTCACAATCTAGTCTATCCAGAGCATTATTAGGAAACACATTTAACGACGAACCAGTATCTACAAGGACATGGGCCAAAGTGGTGTCCTTGCATTCGACAGAGACATGAACGCATCATTGTGCTTCCTCCCTCTAGGGGTCAAATCAGCATCAGAAAAGCCCAAACCGTTATCGGCCGTCAAACTAGCCACACAATCTTCAAATTGGTCAAAAAAAGTTTCCTGAGGCACATGGGCAGTTTTTAGAAAATTCACCAAAGCCTTCGCATGAGCTTCAGAGCACAACAACAAGGCTAGCATAGAGATCTTTGAAGGGGTCTGCCCCAGCTGTTCGACCATGTTGTAGTTGCTTTTCTTGATAATTTTCATAATTTCTTCCATCTCCTTCTTGGAAGCCTCTAGAATAGATATTGATCACGCCTTCGTATGGACAGGCTCAATCAATATGTCTTTGCCCCGAGTCTCGGCTGACACAATGATAGGGGTGTCAGCAGGAGTAATCAAAGGAATTGCAGTAGTAGTAGGAGCAGGAACAAAAGTAGGAATAATCACAGGACCAGTAACAACTTTCGGAGGAGAAATATCGGGGGAGAACACTCTTCCACTTCTTGTTATTTTGCTGGTTCCAACAATGTTGACAATGTCGGGATCATCATTTTCAGAGACCTGGTCTTCATTAGCCAGCCAATCTTGCTTGACGTCGTGGTAGTAGACGTCACCCCCATAGTTCCAAGGAACAATTTTATCCGAGCAGTATGGGATTGGCCCTGGTGCAGTGATTATCAGTGGGGTAATCTTTGGAACAGATGTAATCTTGACGGGTCTTTTGGTGGAGACCCTGGGAGGATTGGCGAAAATGGTTATTATTGAAATTTCCTTGCACAGAATGGTTGGAACGGGAGTCTTCTCAAACAAAATATCTCCAACATCCATCAGGCACTGAACACATGCCTTCAACAAATGGCAACCAATTGGTAGAGATAAAATGAAGTGGCAACCTTCGCCACAACTCGAAAATAAACCGGCCTTCAACAAGTTCCACTTAATGGTCATAAGCGGAGTAACAAGCTCTTCAACAGTAGTAACAAACATATCATCTTCAATAGCGTTAACACTACGTCCGTGCTTGGGCATATGAGCAGTGATAACATTTGGCATCTCAGGGGCGTCAAACTAAATTTCCTTCGCCTCGAGAAGGTCTTGTACTTTGTTTTTCAAAGCCCATCAGTTGTTTGTATCATGACTTGGACTTTCCAAATCATAAGCACAACGGGCATTTGGATTGTAGCGGGGAGAGGTAGTGTTGGTATTCTTTGGCGCTTCCCGCAAAGTTACCAGATTGGATCTCAACAAATGGGGCAAAACTTGGGCTAGAGTCATATTTATCCGGGTGAATTGTCTTACCGGCCTTTCTGTTCTTTGCTGATTATTCCTCTGTTGATTATTCCTCTGATTAATCTATGACCTGTTTTTTGTTGGTAAACTCGTCCTGTTTTGGGGATTCATATCGCCTGGTTGTATAGTTAGTTGCCTCATCCTGTTTTAAGAATTAATATCTAACCAGTTTTTTATTGGTAAACTCATCCTGTTTCGGGGATTCATAATGCCTGGTCGTATAGATAGTTGCCCCATCCTATTTTGGGAATTAATCTCTGACCTATTTTTTGCTGGTAAACTCGTCTTGTTTCAGGAATTCATACCTTCTGGTCGTATAGATAGATTCCCCATCTTGTTTTGGGAATTAATCTTTGACCTGTTTGAAATTTGCTGGTGATATTTGTCTGTTTGCAGACTTTGCCTAAAAAGATGAAAGTTAGTTTTATGCAATGTCATGATGCATGCATTGTATAATAATGCTCTCAAAATAAATGAAAATGTTGTATGCGTTTTGTATGCATATGCTATGATTTTTTGTAAATTATGTATGGATGTAAGATGCCGCTGACGGCCACGGTAGCTTTTCATAACATCTTTGGCTGGGAAAATAAATCCCTGACTATTGTTGTGGGTGAAGGATATGAATCTTCCATCTTGTTTAGAATGTATACACGGGGGATTCCTCCTTTCCGTTTGAGGATATTCTGCTGGGGACGTTCGACTTCTTCTTAGGGATAGAAGAATTCTAGGAAAATTATTCGTTCATCGTTCTCTTGAAGGATTTGATTCTTATGCATGCTGACTGGGTATAAAAGAGATAGATAATCCTCTGATGCATGGACGTCAACTTTTCTAGGAAGGACAAAGTTGAATGACATCTGACCTGGGAAGAGAATCCTGTCGGGGAATTGCGATAATTGGATAAATAACCTTTATTTTCGAAATAAACCCTGTTGGGGAAATAAACTTTACTGGGGAAATAAACTCTGTTGGAGAAGAGAATTCTTCCGGAGATTTCAGTGTTGGAGAAATAAACTTTGCTGGAGTTTAAATTCCTGTAAATTGTGTTGAGGTAATCATTTCTTATGGGAATTCAAATTTCATAGGCTGTGCGGAGGAAGTTTCCATCGCATGTTGGGGAAATGGTCAAACTTCCTTATCCGCTAGGGGACCTACTAGGGAAGATGATCATGTGAACTACTGGAAGATGCCTCAATTTCTGTCTGAAGGTATATTAGACTTGTTGGGGAATATATCACTATCGAGGATGAGCTTGTAAAGGGAGAACTGTGGGGATTTCTATGTGGGAATTTTTGGAAGACTTGAACGTTATCCCAACTCCTAGAGTCTTTAGTAAATGCTAACCCTATTTTTATTCACATATTTGCTAATCGTAATCATATTCATATGCATATGTTCACTCGATTTAGTCATTGGACGTTTTTGCAAACAAAACAGAGAAAGTAAATTTAAATTTTGAATTATATTTGTATTGATAATTTTCTTATAAACAGGAGGTTTTGTACGAGGAGATAGAGATCCTAGTAATAGGAAATTGTCGTAAAAGTGAAGAAAGTACAAAGAAAAACAGTTATATGGAAACAACCCCATCGGGCTTCAACTCTGATATTGCCCATATGTCTTCAAGCATCTCATCCCTTACTGTCGTAAGAAGTTGATTGAATTAATCTGTACATTTGAACTTGACATTGATAGAAAAGCTTGTTGTAAGTGGATGATCCAGCGGGACATAGTTAACGCTTTAATCCATAATTTTTTCCTGGACCGCCCTTTTGGGTTTTCAGTCCATCGGAATACCCTTTTTTTCCCAAGCCACCTTTTAAGGTTTTTTACTTGCCGGGTGTATAATTTTGTATATATATATATATATCCCTAATTTTTGCCCAAACCCTTTTGGTTTGCCAAGATAACCTTATTTTTCCTAGGCCTGTCAACCTAGCAGATCTCATTTACGCGTAACATTTTTTGACTATGTCCATGTTCACAGGCTGCGGAAGATCTTCACTGTCCGTGGTGGTAAGTATCATAGCGCCGCCCGGAAATATCTTCTTACTCACGAATGTCCCTTCGTACGTGGGAGTCCATTTTTCCCTAGGATCACCTTGTGGTAAGATGATGCTCTTTATTACCAAATCACCAACCTAATATATCCGATGTTTGACTTTCTTATTAAAGGCTTTGATCATGTGCTTCTGGTATATCTGACCATGGCAAACAGCCACAAGCCTTTTCTCATCAATTAAATTTATCTGGTCCAGCCTAGTCTGAATCCACTCGTCTTCGTCTAAACCTGCATATTTCATGATCCTTAAGGAAGAAATCTGGACTTCGACAGGTAAGATAACCTTTATACCGTAGACTAGAGAGAATGGGGTTGCCCCAGTTGATGTACTTACAGATGTGCGGTAACCATGAATAGAAAATGGTAGCATCTCATGCCAATCTTTATACGTCACCTTCATCTTCTGCAAGATCTTCTTGATATTCTTGTTAGCAGCTTCCATTGTGCCATTCATCTTCGGTCAGTACGGAGAAAAATTATGATGTTTAATCTTGAACTGTATGCATAGTTCTGTGATCATAGTGTTGTTGAGATTGGTACTGTTATCCGTGATTATCCTCTTGGGTATGCCATACCGACAAATGAGATTATGCTTAATGAACTGGGCCACAACATTCTTGGTAACGGAGGCAAACAAGGTTGCTTCAACCCACTTCATGAAATAATCAATAGCAACCAGAATGAAATGATACCCATTAGACGTAGTAGGCTTAATCTCTTCAATCATATCAATTCCCCACATTGCAAAAGGCCAAGGAGCAGTCAAGACATTCTGAGGGACCGGGGGCATGTATACTTTGTCAGTATAAATCTGGAATTTATGACAAGTTCTGGAATGAAGATGGCAATCAGTTTCCATGGTAGACCAATAATAACCCGCTCTCAGAATTTTATTATCCATCGTGTTCCCACTGGAGTGAGTACCAAAGACTCCTTCATGCATATCTACAATAATCTTCTCAGCTTCCTTCTTGTCCATATAACAAAGTAGAGTCGAATCATTTGCGTTTATACAAAATTCTGTTACTCGGAAAGAACTTGGCAGAAAACCTCCGTAGAAATTTCTCATCATTAATAGACGACCCTTCAGGATATTCTTGAGTCTCGAGGTATCTTTTAACTTCATGTTACCAAGGCTTTTCCTCTACTCCATCGGTATCAACCTCGTAGCAATACGCAGGCTCATCTAGTCTCTCAATAGTAATTCGAGGAGATTCATTGTTCCATCTGACTTTGAACATGGACGACATGGTATCTAATGCGTATGTGTTGTACCCCAAAATTTGCCCTCCCATTTCCTCAACATTTTCTCATCACAAGACCCTTGGAGCTCAAGAACAAGTTAGGGTTTACTCTGCTCAAGACTTCTCCTTGCATTGTTGACCCAAATTAGGGTTTGTGTTTGCACAAAGATGTTTTGACCTAAAAGGCCCAAAGTGACTTTCATGCTTCATGTTGGACCCACAAGTTTATCCATACCAAGTTTCAAGCCTTGATTCCAATCTTTGCCCAGTAAATTGGACAGTTGACCTAGAAATCAACTGTATTGGGGAAAAAGTCAATTGTGGTCAAGTGACAGTCAAACCTCATGATTTTTGACCCACATCAACATTATGAATTCATATGAACCATTTGGTCAAGTTTGGATCACAATTCCACAAGAAGCTTGATCAGATCACCAAAAGGGCAAAATGGTCATTTTTAGGGTTTTGACTGCACAAAGGCAATTTTTGACTGTTTGACCTAGCCAATGGCAAACCAAGCTCACATATGGACTCAAGGACCCCATGGAATTGTCTTGACATGTTCAACAAGTTCAAAAGATCCCAAATGCACAAGATTGACAGATGAATTTTCCAGTCAACTGAGCCAAAGTTGACTGTATACTGAAAAGTCAAACTTTGACTTTTTGGTCAAAATCAAGTTCCAAGATTCATTTTTCATCAAGACATGTCAAATTATGAAACTTTTTCATCAAGAAATCAAAAATCACAAATTAGGGTTTGAAATGAAGAATTTTCATAACTTAGAATTTTTCTAAGTTATGAAAATTCCTAATTTTTTCATAACTTTGTCCCATTTTTTCATCAAGATACATTTGGATTCAAGGAAAACTCAAAACATGAAAGTTGTAGTCCATTGCAAAATATACAAATTTGATTCACAAAGTTTCCTCAAAAGAAGCTTGTACCTCAAGTTATGATTTTTGGAACAAGGGTGCAAAACATTCTTAACTTAGAAATATTTTGACCTATTTTAGGCAGGATTTTTGCCTAACTTCATGGCCACTTTTCACATGCTTCCACTTGGAATTTCAACTTTAATTACAAATATGGGTTATAGTACACATTCCAAGCTTTCCAAATTGTCCAAGAACTTCTCAAACACCCTTATGGTTAGGGAGAATCGAATTTGGCAATATGGGCAAAAGTCACTTTGTTCATGAGCCATTTCCATGTTCATAACTTTGCATTTTTTAACTCAGCATGTTTCAAGCTAGTTACAGGCCTCTAATCTCATTTACACTCAATAATTAAATGCCAATCCATTGTGCCAAGGTGTTATTTTATGCATTTGGTCATTACATGAAGAACTAAGCCATATTTGGAAAAAGTGACTTATCCATTCTTGTAAAGTATGGCTTTATGTCAAAACATGAATCAAAGAAGTACAATGCATATCTTCTAGGCACAAGTTCAGGAACTAATCACACTGATCAAGAGGGATTGAGGCAGCATGTTTAGGGGGCCTGCATAAGCTTGTAAACCAACTTGACAATTTTTGCTTACATTAGAAGAAACTTGCATTTTGAAACATAACATTTTTACATTCCTGTCAACACAAGCCTAAGAAAACTTGTTGAACACATTCCAAACATCAAGCCTGACCTGAAACACGAGCCAACCCCCTTCAATACCTCCCCAAACACAGAAACACCTCCTTGCTGCAAAAACAGAGTCCCTTCTGCAACTTGACTTCCACAAACACTTCCACTCGTGCGTTTTGGCTGAAACCTTTGCAAACACATTCCCTATCACCCACTGAAGCTATCCCAAGCATTGAACACGAACTGTAACATCCCTAACATCATTTTCCATTTTCAGTTTTCAACTTTGCAGGTGAACTTCCATAGCTCGATTCAGTTAGTTTCAAAGCAAGCTAGAGGTTGGAGAAGCATCCCTGGACCTCAAGCAAGCTGTACAAGTCCTCACATTGCTTTGAAAGTACCTCCATTGTCATACACGAATCAAGCTGAACAGGTAAGTTTTTGAACTTTTATCTCTCTATCCAAGCATAATTAGGTTTAAGTTTGTGAAGAAAACATGTTCCAATCATAGCCCTGAAGCCATCCATATAGTTACTTTTCATTTATATTGTGTGTGCTAAGAGTATTTTGAATCTGAATATCTGAAAAAAAACTAGGTCAGGAATTGGGGGAGAAGAAATTCTCTCTCATTTCTGAGAGTTAGATTAACTTTTTTATATGTTTAGAATCGTGGCTTCAAGCTCTACAGGTTTCATGTTTTAAATTTTTGTTAAAAATCAAAGAATCAGGAGATAGCAGGGACAAGGCAAAGCGCGCGTTTTCTTGTTTGAATCTGGCCAGAGGTTGATGACAAAGTCTTTTGGGCTGGGCTTGGTTCTTTTTTTTCTTTTTGCATCACTGTTTCACACATACACCCCCTGGCCCATTGCATGTTTTATTTGTCATTTTTAACTTTTTCTTTTTGATTCTGATTTTTTATTTTTTGTTAAAATATAAAAAACATAAAAATTATTTTTCTCACATTTTTTTGCATTTTATTTGGTATTTATTTTGTTTCATTTAGTTACATATATAAATAAACATTTTTTTTTGTTTAAAATACTAAAATAATACTAATACATTTTTATTTTCTGATTTTACTTTATTTCATCTCTTGAAAACATTTCCTAAAAAAATATACTTTTTTTTTGTAAATAATAAATATTTTTATTTTTGTACATATTTAATATATTTAATAAATAATATAAATACTTATATATTTATTAGAATATTTAGGATAAAAACATAAAAATAATACATTTTTATTTTCATTAATATTTAACCTCAAAAATACTCTTTTACAATATACTTTTTTTTTTTTTTTGTACATTATTAATAAATGTTGTATATAATAAATAATTAATACATTTTATTTAGCAAATTAGGGTTTTCCCTAAAAACATAAAAATACCCAAAAATTAATCCTTTTTATTTTTGTTTATTTGACACATAAAAAATACTTTTTACATACATATAAAAATCATTTTTGCATCTTGCATATTTATTTATTTTATTTAATTATTGTGCAATTAAATAATTTGAATATTCAATTTGGATGTAATAGTTTAGATTTAACTTTTCTTGCTAAATATCCCCATTTGAACATTTGTACCTAATTCAAAGATAGCTTGACCTAATGCAAAAATCAACTAAAACAAATAGCTTGACCTAATTCAAAGATAACAAAGCATGAAAATGGACAACACCAATCACACTTGCACCCTTAGGGTTACTCCACTTTGTTGCCTTCAATAATGGGCCATATTGCATGTTGGGTGTCTTTGGCAAAACAAAACAACATCAAATGATCATAGTCCCTCGATGACGCTTTCGAAAGTTGCCTAAAAATGATCAAAGTCCCTTAAAGGAAAAATTGCCTAAAGACACTTGGCACCATTGCAATCATGGTCTAAACGATGACCCGCGCCCGTCCCGTTCACATCCTAACACAAGATTGTCCACCAAATACAATGGTGGAACAAAATTGTTAAAAGGGTTAAAAACATAGAAAAAATCTTCGAGTAAATTTAGGAGTAGACAACTCTTGGTTACTTGCCAACTTGCAAAACAAAAACACTTGCCTATTTTTCAAAACCACACATCACAACACATTTTCAAAACAACTTTCAAAAACATTGAAAACTTTTCAAAAGACATACACCTTTGTATACATCCCAACATGGATCATTACAAAGGTTGCCACCACATTGGCCTCTTTTTGAAAACATTTTCAAACCCGCACACAAAGCACCATTTCAAACAATTGAAAGCACCATTTCAAACAATTGAAAATCAAGGCAAGTTGATCTAAGCAAGTAACTAAGAGCCCATGGATAACCATGGATAGAAAGGGTGCTAATACCTTCCCTTTCTATAATCTACTCCCCGAACCCAAGAAAACATCTCAAAGGTTTTTGCTGTGCTTTTTAACCTTTCCTTAGGATAAAATAAAAAGTCAGTGGCGACTCTTGCTCAACCGAAACATTTGCGAAAACAAACGCAAAACCTCAAGTCAGTTCTTCCACCGTATCACAGAACTGGCGACTCTGGTGGGGAAAACTTATAAAGTGGAGTAACCTTAGGGCTTAGATCACCCTCTTGCATGACTAATTGTTTGCTTTGATTGCTTTACATCTTGGCTCTCTTGTTTGGGTTTGCAATCCTACACCCGGATTTGGGGAAACATTCATAGATAGCAATACGTTGTGGAAACTGTGTGGGGTATACCGACACGGTTGAAGCAATAGCTATATTAGTGCGACATATTTGTGAGTACCGGTAACCCTTGAGTTCAATCAAGGAGAGTACGGGGCCGCTGAGTGATTTCACTAAGCACTAATGACCTAGAACCTTACTTGACCATCTTGGCCTTTCATTAGGGGTAGTGAGATGACCGGCTTTGGTGCAGTCCGAAGTTGGTAGATACTCGATACTACACTCATTGAGGGTTGTTTTCTTGGAATATTTTGGTCGCTAGTTAAGTGGCTAAACCAAAACAATGAACATGGAAAACAATCCAATGATATTGAGCTCCTTAGAACCCGGTTACTATTTATAGGACAGGTTTTTAAGCCAACTTCACTCAAGAGGGTACTTACCTATGAAACCTCATGCAAGCCTGAAACTAGGGTTTTGTGTGAATTGCTTATACATATGTTTGTGCATACATCATAAACATCATAAAGCATCATATGCATTCACTAACCATTTCAAGGGTTTAGATCTTCATCTTTGTTCTTGTTTTGTAGGTCATGGAAATTCTTCGCAGGAAAACTATCCAAGTCAACCTTGTGAGAATCCCTCCTCAACTCAAGGAGCTCGCATCCAGAATTCTGGAAAGCTCTCCCTTCAGTGAAAGACATGGTAGACTGCTCAGCCTAGTCAACACTAGCATTGAAGAGGACATGGTAAAGGTGTTGTTCCAGTTCTTTGACCCCCTTCACCATTGTTTCACTTTCCCCGACTATCAATTGGTGCCCACTTTGGAGGAATTTTCTCAACTTCTGAGAATTCCTATTCTTAATCAAATACCCTACAACGGTACGGAAAAAGAGCCAAAGCCTGAAGATGTTGCTCAAGCACTACACTTGCAACCATATGACATCAAGGGGCATTGGGAAACTAGAAGCGGTGTCAAAGGCTTCTTGGCAAAATTCTTGTTTGAGAAGGCACAAGAGTGTTGGAATTCATTGGATCTACAAGCCTTTGAAGAAATTGTGGCACTCCTGATTTATGGGTTGGTCCTGTTCCCAAATCCTGACCAGCTTATAGATGTCAACGCCGTCAAGATCTTCCTATCCAGGAATCCAATACCAACATTGCTTGGGGACATTCTTCACTCATTTTACACACGAACAATGAGAAAGAGGGGTGTTCTCATGTGCTGTACTCCTCTCCTTGCAAGGTGGTTTATTTCGCACCTTCCACAATCTGTCTTAAATAATGACCAAGGCTTAAGGTGGTCACAACGGTTGATGACCCTCACTCACTCTGATGTACATTGGTGTTCTCGGTCCAGAGAAAATGTCATCATCGTCGATCGTTGTGGAGAGTTCCCTAATGTCCCATTACTTGGCATTAGAGGAGGCATTACCTACAACCCTTGCCTAGCTTTAAGACAATTTGGATATGCAAGGAGAGATGGCCCTTACGACATGTTGATTCCTGACTTAGTTTTTGACTTCGACAACGATGCGCAAGGACTTCGCCAAAGATTCATCAGAGCTTGGAGGATGCCTAACAAGGTAGACAGCAAGACACTGGGGCACAAGAACTCCATCCCTCTTGAGCCTTATCTCAAGTGGGGACGAACTTGAGCCTATAATCTAATGATTCCTTATCCTCATGTTCTCCCTGTGATTAAAGAGCCCGTTAAGGAAGGAGAGGTTCCCTACACCATCCTATACCCTGACATGCCTACATCGTGGGAGGAGATGCCGAAGAGTTGGATCTTACTCAAGGAGGAACAGAACACTTTTGAAGCCAGCTTCTACGCCAGTGAGAAGAAGGTTTTGGAGCTTACCCGCCGACTCCATGAGGAAGAAACCCCCAACACCTACATCGCACCGAAGAGGATGCGCAACGTCTTTTTACCTTGAGAAGTTTTTTGTAATATTTGGCCCATGGGGCATTTATGTACTGACAAATTTCTTCTTATTAATATGACATGCGTTCTTTTTGTTTGCAACAATTTTGAATTTGCTAAATCCTTGAATGCATTGCATACATAAGCATATCATTCATCATACGCATAAGCAGGCCTCCATACCAGGTTTCCTTATCTTTCTGCTGTTTATTTCAGTAGGATGGATCTCGAACAGACGGTCAAGGACTTGCAGTCTCAGAACTCACAGTTTCAACATCTCCTGATGACCTTAGCTAAGGGTCAGGAGGATCTAAAGGCCCTGCTTGGGAACAAAGAGCAAGTGAAAAAGAAGAAGAAAAGAATCGGGGTGGCTACCTTAGGAAGAAGGTTTGAGGGTGAAGCCATAAGAGTGCTTGAATTTCCCCCTACATCTGAAGAGGGAACCAGTAAAGGGAATGCAGCTGTGATACCTTCCGAATCCTAAGTTGAAGAAGAGGAGGCTGAAGAGGATGAAGACTACTCTGATCAATAATACCCGCCCGCCGATGATAAGTACAAAGGCTTGGAAGACAGGTTGGCAGCTATGGAGCTACAGAGAGTTCCCGGCTTAGATTTCGAAGATTTTGGATTAGTTGCTGGAATTGTGATCCCTCCGAAGTTCAAAGTGCCAGTTTTTGCAAGGTATGACGGGCTATCCTGCCTGAAGATGCATCTCAGATCATATGTAAGGAAGATCCAACCTTACACTGCAGACAAGAACCTATGGATCCATTTCTTTCAGGATAGCCTTTCAAGGGCTCAGCTCGAGTGGTTCTATCAGCTGGATGGAGCCAGTATCCGAAACTGGGAGGACTTGGCTACTGCATTTTATAAACAGTATCAGTACAATTCTGACCTCACTCCCACGCGTACCCAACTCCAGGGTATGTCACTGGGGACGGGCGAAGGTTTTAAGGAGTATGCGCAAAAGTGGAGAGACTTGGCTGGCAGGGTGCAACCACCTTTTACTGACCGTGAACTTGTTGACATGTTCCTAGGGACCCTGTCTGGTCCGTTATTCAACCATCTGATTGGTAATTCTTCTGCTGGGTTTACAGATTTGATCTTGACTGGTGAGAGGATATAAGCTGGTATCAAGTCGGGGAAGATACAGAAAGGTGCCTCCGCGAGCACTGAAAAGAAGCCCTTCAAGAAGGAAGCCAATGCTGTTTATGGTCCCAGAAGAAAGATTAAACCGGAACACCGCCAAGCTGTCAATGCATTGGTAATTTCAAAGCCTGTTGTTGCTCCTCAGCAGTTTAACCAACCAAGGGGTAAGAGGCCCAAAAGGCAGTACACTCGGCTCAGTATGACCCTGTCTCAGATATTTCCGCAACTTCTGTCAACCAATCTGGTAACTGTCAAAGAAGCTTTGAAGGTAGTGAACACAGCTTCTCCAAAGTACAACCCCAATGCCCGTTGCGCTTATCACTCTGATAGCCCAGGGCATACTATGGACGATTGCTGGGCTCTGAGGAATAAGGTTCAGGACCTTATTGATGCCAAAGAAATACAGTTTGAGGCGCCTGTTTCCAGTGATTTCTGGTAAACAACCACTAGTCTTCCAAACTATCGAATAAACTTTCTGATTGTTATTCAATTCCTCTGGTAACTCACAGGATCGACTAGATTGATCCTAGGATTCCTTGGTCATTAGGGTAACTCTCATGATCGAACAGATATTCATGGTTGATATTTGAGTGTTATATAGGTGTTTGGTTTATTTCAATTTCTCTTTTAAAGGTCTAAAGGTGTAATCAAAATGTGTGTGCGCGAAACTAACTTGCATGAATAAATGTTGATTGTAAAGACATGTAAAAATTGCATAAAAGGCAAGTAAGAGGCTTCGAATTATAAAGACAGTTAATGTAAAAGATGTTCTGGAATGTAAAAGATTTGAAATATGAAGAAAGCGTTTAATGCAAGAATTCTGTAAATGACTTTAAGTAAAAATAGGCGTTCGAAGGATAAAGCTTGAAGATAAAGGCATGGAAAGTATGATAGTTTTTTTAAATGTAAAGAAAGCATTGAAATGTAAAGCTTTAATGAAGAGATTTATAAGTAGAAAGACTCTGAATGAGAAAACTTGTAAAGGTTATTTGGCAGAAAGATAAAGGAAAGTGCTGGAAATGATAAAAGTTTTTCATTAAATCATAAATATGTGGTGCTATCATACGTACATTGCTCTTGCATTCGTTTCCCTTGCCATGTGGTAGTTTGAATGTTACTGAGTATTTAGTATAATAGATATGACACACGAAATCCTAATACTAAGACTTCTATTTATACTAATTAGACCATAACGGTCTTACTATAGGATTATGCCACGTTCAGAACATGCAGAACAATGCCTCTCTCTTCTTTCCACGTGTCTCCAAATGCTCCAGCACATAAATTTCAAACTTCGAATGTCCCGCTTTCATTTGAATTTCAAATGCTTTGGTACTTCTCCGTTTCGAACACACTTCCCAGACACAGCCTAGTTGTTATTTCGAGACTTCTTTAGATATGTTCCCATAATTGCCACTCAAAGCTTCAAGCTTTGATATGCTTATTCGAAACACTGCTTCTGCTACTTCGAAACATGACGCTTTGCTTCATTTCGATTGAAACGCTCAATTCGCTTGGCCTCTAATAACATTATCAAAATCTTCAGCCAACAAAATTCCCCTTTAAAATATGTATTTCGATCTCTCTGAGAAATACCTATTTTAAACATCTACACAAGATTTTGATGCGACCTTCGAATCATCGTAACATTTAATGCATTTGACTCCAGTCACGTAAATCATGACACCTTTTGGATACCTTAACCGCCTGGAGCCACTTCACAGTATGGTGCAGTTACAAACAATGATTATCTCTAAATCACGCCTATTACCCATGTTAACTTTACGCCACCTCTTCATCACACCAACCCATGATTTCCACGTATCACACCCTTATTCAGTGGATGCTTAAACTTCCCCATTATAAAACATCACCAACTTAATCTTTTTCTTTTCTTTTCACACTCTGAATCTTTTACCCTCCTTCTCTCGCCAAAAAAAAAAAACCTAAGCTTTCAACATCCTTCAAAAATGTCTTCTTCTACTTCATCCCAACTCAAAAAGGTTTCCAAGAAGAAAGGAAAAACTGCAGGCACTACAATGGAAAGTAAGATTATTACTCACCAAGGCCAATCCGTTCTTGCTCCTCCGATGATATCAAAGGAAAAAGAAATGCTGTATGCGTCACAGGTACTCATTCCTACCACCGTTGCTGGTAAGAGGTTAGCTTTAAATGGCCCTCTTACGGTTTTTGAAATTTTAAAAGATACCAGGACAATTTTCCCAGTTTGCTATAGTTTCAAACCCTTGTTTAACAAAATGGAAGCCCCTAAGGCAATAGAATCTTCTGGCTCAAACACCATAGAAAATCCAACTGTTCCTCCTAAGGACCCCTTTGTATTGGACTATGTAAAAAGTAATTTTAAGCCATTTCGATCTTGCCCCACCTCTGATACTGCTTATCAAAATTGGTTCAAGAAAGTAGAAGCTAAGAAATCCCAGCAATGGGAAGAATTAGGTATCTATAATTTGATTAAGCTATCGAAGCCTGGTTTCACCTACAGCCACCCTCTGCTATTCGCGTCCCTCTATTTCTGGGACAGTACCTATAACACTTTCCATCTCCCAGGTGGAATGATCACCCCGACCTTCTTCGACATAGCGGCCATCACTGGGCTATCGTCAGTAGGAGAAACATACATACCTGACAACGAAGAACATTCAAGCATAATTGACTTCGAAGTCAAGCTAGCAAGTTTTTCCAAGTTTATCAGCCACTACCATGCTGAGGGAGACACTGTGTCTGACGTAGAAAATATTGCTTTCTTAACCCTATGGCTGTCAAGATACGTCTTCTGCAGTAGGGATTTGCATGAAAATCGAAGAGTGTGCTTAAGTGAACTGCTCTTAGTTGACCTTTATGAAAGCCTAAGGTTAGCTGTTTCGAGCCTCAAATCCCATACCTCCAAGAATATCCTGTTGGCTGGCCCTTTTTGGTTACTTCAACTATGGCTAAATGCCATGTTCGAACCCTCCTTGTCAACCGCCAACACCATTGATGAACAAGATCCTGAGATAACTAATAGGATAGTCGAAGGCACTGGGCTTCGAAGGTTAACTCCAAATGATGACAAAGACGACTTCAAAGTCCTATTCTCGAAGTACATCATGATATTCTCCAAAAGGCACAAGTTCGAGGAGAGCATGGCGCCTTTTGCTTCGAGGGCTCATGGACCTTCCTGGTTTACCATGGCTCTCTCGGAAGCTATCAAGAGCAAGGAGATTCAGGATGTATGGAGAGCTTTTTTGCTACCTAGACTCATTTCTTCAAGAATAACTCCAGCCAAGAATCAGATTTTTCTTTTTGCTTACCAGCCAAATTTTGTTTCGAGGCAGTTTGGCTTATGCCAACTCATTCCTGAACCTTTATTCCAAACTGAGAGTGCCATTACTTCTGGGCGAACTTTCAAGGCACGGGAAGCCAAAATACAGCAAGAACAATATCAAGGCTTTGCCCAGTTTGAGCTGATAACCTTCGAACCTACCCATCTCACAGCTAAAGGGTTTCTGGAATGGTGGACCAAGTTTTATCAAACTTATATGTTCGATACACTTACAATTCAACAGAAACTAATTGATGCCTTCGATGTACAGGTACCAGTAAAGAAAGGTATGTTTACTCATGCCAAAGAGATTAAAGCTTTCCAAAATTATTTTGAAACTACTTATGACCCCACGCGCTTGGAATCCACTGTGCATCAAGCGGCTGAGACCTTGAAGGAAAAATTCAAATAAAAAGTTTCTAAGTTAAAACTTCCTTCAGGGTTGTCACCTGAGGATAGGTACAGGTTGGCATTCGAAATGCATCCACCTAAATTTCCTAGATTACCTACCTCAGAACTGGCTCTGGCTTGGTTTCCCCCATATCCTTGGTGGTTCACTTGCAAAGAGATGTTCAAACATCTTCAAAGGAAACCAAAGCCATCTGAGACTGTGACATGGGCTCGACACTGGCTTCATGATTTCCCAGGACACCTTCGATACGACCTTTCTGCCATGTCAATTAAATCTGATCAAGGCACAGGTGCGAATGCTTGGGAAAATCCCAAACGTCTTTTATTTTCCATATCTTTAACCTTTGCTTTAATTGTTTCAATTTTCAGCCATCAGGATAAAGACAGCCGCCTCAAAATCAAAAGAAGGGAGCGCCTCTCAAGCCTCCATCGAAACTACTGACAAAGTGATTCCACCCGAAACAACCATTATTGCTGCAACCACAACAACAACAACAATACCAAAAACAACCAGTGTTCCAACTCCAACGGTAATCACTTAGCCTTGACGTTTCGAATTCACTCATATTTTATAGTTTGCATCTAACTCTTTGTTTAAAACTTTTCAGACCAACAAGCTTCCTCCTACTACTCCCAAGAAGCAGAAATCAAGCACCACTGGGGAAGACCCCAAGGCTGGAGGAAACTTAACAACTGCTTCGAAGAAGAAGCCAAAGAAAGATACTTCGAAAAGTACCGTTCCAACTAGTGTCTCTGGACTTGATTCCAGGGATGCTTCTCCCTCACCCAAATCCAAAATTCCACCTTCGACCTCCAACACAATGTTGGAACGCATAGCTAGTAACCTCTCCTCCGAGAGTCCACAGGTAAATTGAACTTTAAATCTCTTTGAAAAATAAAAACTTCTTATTACCTTGGTGCATGTTCTTAAAATTCTGTTGCTCCTTGCAGAACATCTTGAATCCAGCCTCCACTACTTCAAACTCACCATCCAAAGCTGCTGCTCCACTCAACTCCTCTCCTCAAGGAGATTCCAGCAACCTTGTATAGAATAAAGGTTCCTCCAATATGGCGGTTCTGGCTGGAACTTCTGAACAACAGGATGACCAAGGTACCTCCATTCCTCTGAAAGAGACAAACGAAACACCACTTCAAACATCTGCAGAGGATTTGCAAAGAGCTTCTCTTCAAAAGTCCCCTCTTGAAACTCTTCAAGAGGACCCAAAGGACACTCAAACTGAAGGAGAGAAAGCTGATTCTGGGCAAAGAGACGAAGAATCTGCAGACGAAGAGTCTGAGGAGGGGGATGCCAATGATGGTTCGACTGCTGGGACGGAGTCCAATGCAAATAGTAGTGAAAAGGAAGGCATCGAAGTGGTGGACTTGGATGATGATGAAGAAGATCAAGAGCACGAAACGAATGAAGGGGATGGTGATACAACCAACGAACCCATGGAGGTTGAAATGGAAGTGACTCCCCTACGTGTGGAACTCCCTCAATCCTCTTTGTCTCGAATGACTGACGAGGAGCTTGCACTCCTGAGGTGAAATGACCCTATTGGGTATATGAAGGCAAAGCTGGCTCAAAGGGACGTCCCACTCGCTAGGGCTGGCACAAGTTCGACCAGCTATCCTCTTCCCACAGATGAAAGAATTGTACTTCTTAACAAGATTAGGAAAACAATTCTCAATGTGGATATATTCGAAGTGCTCAAGCAAGATAGTACTGCTTGCTATACTATGAAAGAGTTGCTTACAAAGGTCAATCTTTCTACCTGCTCCTTTCCAGTTAGTACTCTCTTGTTTGATCTTCAGGCTTTGCTGGACAACGTAACTGGTTACCTTCTCCAAGATGAATCTGCTGCCAAGAAGGTTCAAGAGAAACGCATTGCCATGGATGCTGCTTACGAACAAGCTTCAAAACTCTCTCAAGAAGCTGAGGATCAAGCTATGCATCTAAAGCAGGCGAAAACTGATTATGAGGCTCGAGCTGAGTCCATACTTCTTTGGGAAAGGAAGATTCTGGAACTTCAACAGAAAGTTAAGGAGGCTAAAGAACAACAACTAGCCTTCGAAACCAATACTGCTGGTAACCAATTCGAAGAGCTTCTCAACCAGGGGCTTGCAGAAATGGAGACTGCAGAACAACTTAAAGGAGAAGTGGCAACCTTGGAAGGAGCCAGGCGTTTCGCTCAGCAGAAGCTTGAATCATTTCGAAGCACTTTCAACCGATTGAAAAATAACTCTTATTTCTAAATTTTAGTGTTTATTTGACTACAATTTTGGTTTCTTATATGTAATATTCGAACAACGCCATTTTGGCATCTCATCTTACCATTTTGGCCTTCTATAATATCTTGGTTACGTTGTTACTATTCGAATCTCCTGCAGGCGTGGCTTATATTTCTTTAGATATTTCCCATTAACCTTTAGGATACGTTTATCACCCACCAGTTCTTCGATTTCGTATGCATTGTTCGAGAATACTTTTAATATTCGAAAAGGTCCTTCCTAATGAGGTGACCATTTACCTAATGCTTTATTTTTCTTATCCATGGGCAATATGACTTTCCAAACTAAGTCATCAATAATGAATACTTTTTTCTTCACCCTTTTATTGTATGTTCTGGCCACTCTTTCTTTTTGTCTCATCAAAATTTCCAATGCATGTAATCTAATTTCGTCCAACTCAACTAATTCATTCATCATCATTTCCCAATATAATGCAGCTGGGATTTCGTTTTGTCTTTGAATTCGAACTGATTGTAGATGAATTTCTACTGGAAACACTGCATTATGACCAAATGTGAGTTGGAAAGGCGTAGTGTTAGTAGCTTCCTTAGGAGATGTTCTACAAGCCCATAATATTTGGTCCAAAGTTTTGTGCCAGTTTCTTGGCTTTTTGCTAATATGCTTCTTGATTAATCCTATTATCACTTTATTGGCTGCTTCGACCTGACCGTTTGCTTGAGCATAATATGGTGTTGACGTTAGCAATCTAAACCCCATTTCTTAGGCAAATTCTTGCATCTTTCTACCAGTAAACACAGAGCCTGGTCTGTGGTTATGCTCTCTGGCAATCCGAACCTATAGATAATGTGCTTCTGTATAAACTCAATAATAGCCTCTTGATCAGCAACTATTAGTGGTATAGCTTCGATCCATTTGGTAAAATAATCTATTCCTACCAAGATGTATTTCTGTCCTTTGGACGAAGCAGGATTTATTTCTCCTATCAAATCCAATGCCCATCCTCTAAATGGCCATGGTTTGATGATCGAATGCAACTCACTTGCAGGGGCATGTTGAATCCCTGCATGTTTCTGACATTCCTCACATCCTTTAGCAAAGTCTATGCAATCTTTGAGCATGCTAGGCCAATACAAGCCGTATCGAAATAACAGCCATTTCATTTTATGGCCTGCTTGATGTGCCCCACATGCCCCATTGTGGACTTCTGACAATGCTAAATATGCCTCACTTTCTCCTAGGCATTTCAATAATACACCCTCTTGGGTCTTTTTAAACAATTTTTTCCCCATGAGGAGATATGACAATGCTCTGTATTTTGTCTTTCTATCCACGTTTAGAGTTGGGTCTGCTAAATAACTCTTCAGTGGACTTCGCCAATCTGCATCTGACAAAGTATTTATGGCTAATATTTCGAATCCCTGTTTCTCAGCATATCCCAATTTCATACTTTCCAGATCTGATGGTGTGAATCTAGTAGCCATAACTCTACCCCTTAATTCAACTAAATCCTTAAAGTTCCTGGTAGACACTTTATAACCCGAAGCCAACTGCGCTAAGTCATTTGCTTCTTGGTTCTCTATTCTTGGTATGTGTTGAATATCCATGTATTCAAATTTCCTCAATAGCCTATTGACTATGACGAAGTATACCATTAAGTTTTCCTTTATGCACTTATATTCCTTTGTAATTTGTTTGACCACTAACTCAGAGTCTCCTTTAATTTCGACTCTGGTTGCCCCCAATTCCAACAAAGCTTCAAGTCCAACAATGAGCGCTTCATACTCAGCTTCGTTGTTCGAGCAACAAGGACCATCTAATTTATACTTGAATTTTTTTGGAATTCCTTCAGGAGAAATTAGAAGGACTCCAACGCCACTTCCATTCCTGTGGGTTGAACCATCAAAGTACAATTTCCATGGTTGCATTTCGACGTAACTCATGACAGTCTGCTCAACCAAAGAATGGTCCACAATGAAGTCAGAAATCACTTGACCTTTCATAGCTTTTAAAGGCATGAAAGTCAAAGAATATTCTGTTAAGGCCAAAGCCCATTTACCAACTCTACTATGCATTATTGGTTTTGAAAGCATGTGTTTAATGACATCGAAATGAGATGAAACATAAACATCAACAGGCTTTATATAATACTTGAGTTTCATACAAGAGAAATACAAACAGAGACATAACTTTTCTAGATTGCTATATCTGGTCTCTGCATCATTTAGTACTCTACTTAAATAGTATATGGCTCTTTCGATACCATTGCTATCTTCTTGTGCTAACATACTACCTATACTAACTTCAGAGGCAGATATGTACAATCTCATGGGCTTCCCCCATGAAGGTGGAGACAAAATAGGAGGCTGAGAGAGGTATCTTTTTATCCTGTCAAATGCCTCCTGGTGAGCTTCGTTCCACTCGAAGGCTTGGCCTTGCTTTAGACGAAGTAACAGAGAGAAAGCTTGGGTTCTTCCACTCAGGTTCGAAATGAATCTTCTGAGGAAGTTAATTTTCCCTAGCAGAGATTGCAACTCCCTTTTTGACGTAGGTGCTTTCGTCTCCATTATGGCTTTGGTTTTGTTCTGGTTGATTTCAATCCCTTTCTTGTGAACCACAAAACCAAGAAAATCTCCAGCCTGCACAAAAAATGCACATTTAAGGGGATTCATCTTTAAGCCATGTTTTCTCATTCGCTCGAATGATTGGCTCAAATGATGCAAATGTGTTTCTGCAGATATAGATTTGATGACTATATCATCAATATACACCTGCATGAAGGTTTCAATGAAATCATGAAAAATTGAATTCATTGCCCTTTGATAAGTTGCCCCAGCGTTCTTTAAACCAAAAGGTATCACCACCCATTCGTAGGTGCCTAAGGCTCCTGGGCAACGAAATGATGTCTTTGCAACATCTTCTTCAGCAATGAAAATCTGATTATACCCAGAGTATCCATCTAACATACTCAAGCATTCGAACCCTGCAGCAGAATCTACTAGCATTTCTACCACAGGCATGGAATATTCATCTTTAGGGGTTGCAGTGTTTAAATCCCTAAAATCTATGCAAATTCTTAAAGAACCATTTTTCTTAATAACAGGTACTATGTTTGCTAACCATTCGACGTACCTTGTTGTTCTGATGAATTTGCAATGCAGCAACCTTTCGATCTCAGCTTTGATTTTTGTGAGAACCGCTGGTGAGAATCTTCTGGGAGTTTGTTTGATGGGCTTCCTGCCATCTTTGATTGGCAGTCTGTGTTCGACCAACTCCCTCTTTAAACCAGGCATTTCGTCATAATCCCATGCGAAGCAATCTTTGTTTTTCTTGAGGACTTCGATTACTTCCTTCTTGAGGCCTGAGCTAAGTTTTGCACTTATGTAGGTTATTCTTTTCGTTTTTTCATCCCCTAAGTTGACTTCTTCGAGTGGATCTTGTGCCAACATTTTGGCACCTGAGTTTATGGGGTCCCTTTCGAAGCCTAAGGGTTCTTTATCGTAGATGGCATCCAACCTTTGATCCATCTCGAATTCTCTGAAGGGTGAGCATTTCGAGCCACCCCCACTTACTTCGTTCATCTTTATAGTTGATTTATTTATCTCAGCCTCTGAGGCCGCTTTTGATTCGTTCTCAGCCATATAGGCCGAAATCCTTTCGAAAAAGGTGGACTCAGTCATGGATAAGGTTGTCGAAGTCCCAGCCTGCTGGCCGTTTTTGTATAGTGCTTTCGACTCCCTCTTCTTCACTGATTATTGTTCTATCCCAGTAAAGGCCATCATGGCGAAGGGTCATGTAGTAGTGGGCGTTTCTGGTTTCATTAATCTCATCATTTGGAACACACGGAGCAATCTTTGCCATATTTTTATCGTAATCCCTCTTGTCAACTAAGTTGACTGTTGACATAAAGTAACTCTGGTCTGCTTCGATATTTTCCACGATTCCATCATCTCTCCACAGAACTAGTCGCTGGTGCATTGATGAAGGAACTTCCCCCACGCCATGGATCCACTCCCTTCCCAGCAATAAGTTATAGTTGGCCTTGGCTTCGATCACCATAAACATGGTGGGCCTATAGCTTGAGCCTATTGTCAATTCCAACTGGACCACTCCCAGAGTTTTGCCCACTTTTCCCTCATAATTGGACAGAACCATATTATGGGGCTTGATGTCTCCTTCGCGGATCTCTAATCTTTTCAGCATGAAATGGGGTATCAAATTGACTGCAGCACCCCCATCTACTAGAACCTTGTTCACACCATGGACACCAACTTTTGCCCGAATAAAAAGTGGCTTAAGATGGTTCTTCATAGTAGGTTCTGGACGTTCGAAGAATGCATTTTGCTCCTCAACAGCCCCATTGTCCATCACATAGTAGCACACAGGCCTATGTTTCATCAAATCTGTGGTATCTTCTTCCTCATATTCATCAATTTCGGTTTCCTGCCCAAATTCACAGGGAAGCACAGATACCACGTTACAGTTTAGGTTGAATGAAGACTCCCCCTCCGATTCGAAGTTATCTGTTATCATATCTTCGTCCTCTTCTGGGCCTGGAGTGTATTCCTTTGGTTCATCCCGTTGTACTTCAGAGAAGAGCCTTCTATTGACTGGAGGTTTTTCTTCAGTTTGATTCTTTGGTTTATTGGTGCTAGATTCACCTTGATTCTTTGTTTAAGTGACCCCTTTGTTTGCCACAGATTCCCTCTCAGCCTTTCGAATCCTTTGTTGCCTGCACCACTAGGATCTTGACATGGGGTTCCTTCCTTTGTAATTTTCTAATCTTACCTCCTCCCTTTTTGCTGTGTTGAATTGCCTTCTGTATGTCACAGCATGGCGTGCATTTCGTTCGGTGTTTCTCCATCTATCTTTGCCTTTGTCATTCCTGACTTGCAACCATCTGTCGGTTGGCACTTCAGCATGGAGTTTGAAAGTCACTCTTCGAGCAGCCTTGGGGTGAGGGCTATCAGGCCTTCGTTGTTTGTGTTTGCTGTCGAAATGTAGGCCCATCTGGACAGTTTCTTGATGGTTCCAGCAAGGGGCGAAGGGAATCGTTTCGAAGGCTCTGGCCATGCTCTGGTCATACACAACAGAACACCTTAGGCAAATCAAGCACTTGGTTGCCCCTTTGTAGCAACGAAACACAAATTCCAGCAAACTTTCTCCAGACTTGGGATAACACCTGAAAAGTTGGTTATCCTGGCGCCAATTGTTGCCAGTTCGAGTCCTCTGTACCCTTTCGAAATTCGCAGCGATTCTTTGATTGCAGAGGATGCTGCACCTAGGGCATAATATCATGCCTGAATCTCCTTTGTGGCATGTCATGAGGTAATCCTTGAGACTAGCATCTCCAGTGTGATTATCCTCCATTCTATACTTCTCTTTTTCTAAGTATTTTTCTACTTCCTCCATCTCAGAGCGAGGCCTTTCCATATCCACCATATTTATCTCAACATCTTCCCCCTTAGCTTCATCATCGCCCCATCCTGTGGGCTTTATATCCTCAATCTGAACCTTCAAACTCTCTGGGGCAGAATATTTGACCAAATAGTCAAATTTCCCACTGGGTTCCCCTAGAGTGTCCCATATTTCCTTCTGAGGGGAAGTTGGCTTCGTGATTTGGACTTTCTCCAACTCCAGCCTCAAGCCTTCAGTGACCTGTGTTAGTTCTTGGTTTTGATTTCCCTGGCCTTCAGTAGCCTGGGTTTCTTTTGCAACAGCTACAAGTGCTGCTTCACTCGAAGTCTCTGGCATCTTCTGGATGTCTTCAGTGACCTCCTTATCGACTTCGACCATCACCCAGTTTTCAGTTTCAGTACCTTTCTCTCCTGTTAGGGCATCGCTTTGGTCAGTTTCCACCATGTTAATCTCTCCAATGCATGCAGGCTTGGAGTAGTTGGTGTCTGCGACGTCCAAGGGATCTTCGTCCACTTTCATCTTTACCTTATCAGCAAACTTTAGTCTGCCATCTTTGATTGCATTTTGAATTAGGTCCCTGAAAAGAAAACATTGTGAGGTTTTGTGGCCTAGGAAACTATGATATTTGCAAAACCCTCTCTTCTTTCTCTGATCTAAAGGAGGTATTTTGACGTTTGATGGCACAATGAGTTGGCCATCTTTGACAAGTAAGTCAAAAATCTCGTCACATTTAGTGACATCGAAGGTATAAACCTTCTTTGGGAATTTGTCACTTTTCTCATTTTCAACAATCTCTTTCCCTTTAGTGGGAACCAATAATTTGCAGGAGTAAGGCGGAGCCTGTTTTAATTCAGCGAGGTCGATTTCGACCTCTTCGAATTCGAATTCAGGATATTCTTCTGCTTCCTCAGTTCCAACATAGGAAATCCTTTCTTTCTTGCTATTCTTAAAGACTCTGGCTTTTTCGGCCTTTAGCCTTTCGACCTGTCGAACCCTATCGGCTAACTGAGCCATATCCCTCAAATATTGAGTGTCTAGTTTCTTTCGAATAGAGTAATCCAAACCACCAGCGGCCATTTCGACTAACTTATGTTCAGGCACTACTGTGTAACATCTGGATTTCAGAAGCCTAAATCTATTCAGATAATCATCTATGGGTTCGGTGAACTTTCTCTTGACACTGAATAATTCCTTCAAGCTTATTTTCGACTATCCCATGTAAAATTGTTCATGGAATAATCTCTCCAAGAGAGCCCAAGTATCAATAGACCCAGGAGGCAAAGTGGTAAACCATGTGAAGGCGTTTTTAGTCAAGGAACTTGGGAAGTATTTGATCCTGAGATCTTCATTATTGGCTATATCTCCTGCTTCCGTTAGATATCTCGCTATGTGTTCGACTGTTGACTCATTGGTATCCCCAGCGAACTTTGTAAATTTAGGGACTTTATATCCCCTTGGTAAATCAGTATGCATTATGCAATCTAATATAGGAGAAGCATAATTTGGCCTTCTCATTCCTGTGTTGAGGCCATTCTGGGCCATGACTCTCTCTATCATGGTGGTTAGATTGTTTTCTGCCAAGATGTTATCGTTTCGAATTCTATGAATGACAGCATCAGCATCTTGGTTTCGACCAACCAGGACAACCCCCCTCGGTTGTTCTTCTCGAAACTCTGGGGCTTCTAGCCTTTCGACCCTTGCCCCTGGTTCCATAATTTCTCTTTGTGGGCCTGGGATGATTGGGGCTTCTACCCTTGGTGCCCTGGCCCCTAAGTTAACTTCTTCTCTGGGTGGTCTATAAATTGGGTCGTTAGCAATTTGTTCTATAACAGCCATGTTTGCTCGAAATCCCGCCTGATTCTGCCTATGCCTCTCTGGGGGAGCAAAGAAATCTGATATTCGACTCATGTTGTCAGCATTTTCCCTGTTTGTTACAGTCACATTTTGAACTATTGGGGCAAATATTTCCTGCATAGTTTGTGCTAACACCCCTATCATATTATGGTTACTGTCATCCATTAATTGCCTAAAAGCCAACTGGTTTTCTGTGGTTAAAATAGGCATTGTGCTATAACCCACTGACCCTTGGTTATTTGTCATAAACTGATTCGCCCCAGACCCAGACCCTAATTGTGGTGATGAACTCGATGTGGAATTGTGTAAACCTGCCATAAAGGAAGTTGGCATTCCATAAGAGGAGTTTCTGGTTCTATTGCCATCGAAACCGGGTGGTCTAGTTAGTGGAGTGGCGAAATGGGATTGTGTCCCTGATGGTGGAATGAATCCCCCAGGGTAACCAATGGTTCCAGTATTTCCTAAGATCGAACTATTAGTTGATATGCCACTTACTCCATTGGTGGCTACATTACTGGTTGAAGATGCAACAGACTGTGCATTCGAAGGGATCACATTAGATGTTCCCATCGAAGTGGACACATTAGTGCCTGTTGTCTGTGGGGCATTTTGTTCCCCTTGTTGATTGTCAGAATTAGACATCTTGGTCAAACGTTTTCTTCTGGATAAGGGTTGGTTGCTGTTGGTTATTTTACCACTTCTTAGGTTCATAAAACAGCAAACTTCTTAAGTTCCAACGTTTTATAATGGTTATGTCTCAACAATATTTATTTCTAATGTCCAATTACTGGTCCCACCAGGTGTGCCAATTTGTTTCCAGTGATTTCTGGTAAACAACCGCTAGTCTTCCAAACTATCGAATAAACTTTCTGACTGTTATTCAATTCCTCTGGTAACTCACAGGATCGACTAGATTGATCCTAGGATTCCTTGGTCATTAGGGTAACTCTCATGATCGAACAGATATTCATGGTTGGTATTTGAGTGTTGTATAGGTGTTTGGTTTATTTCGATTTCTCTTTTAAAGCTCTAAAGGTGTAATCAAAATGTGTGTGCGCGAAACTAACTTGCATGAATAAATGTTGATTGTAAAGACATGTAAAAATTGCATAAAAGGCAAGTAAGAGGCTTCGAATTATAAAGACAGTTAATGTAAAAGATGTTCTGGAATGTAAAAGATTTGAAATATGAAGAAAGCGTTTAATGCAAGAATTATGTAAATGACTTTAAGTAAAAATAGGCGTTCGAAGGATAAAGCTTGAAGATAAAGGCATGGAAAGTATGATAGTTTTCTGAAATGTAAAGTGCTTGAAATGTAAAGCTTTAATGAAGAGATTTCGAAGTAGAAAGACTCTGAATGAGAAAACTTGTAAAGGTTATTTGGCAGAAAGATAAAGGAAAGTGCTGGAAATGATAAAAGGTTTTCATTAAATCATAAATATGTGGTGCTATCATACGTACATTGCTCTTGCATTCGTTTCCCTTGCCATGTGGTAGTTTGAATGTTACTGACTATTTAGTACAATAGATATGACACACGAAATCCTAATACTAAGACTTCTATTTATACTAATTAGACCATAACGGTCTTGCTATAGGATTATGCCACGTTCAGAACATGCAGAACAATGCCTCTCTCTTCTTTCCACGTGTCTCCAAATGCTCTAGCACATAAATTTCAAACTTCGAATGTCCCGCTTTCATTTGAATTTCAAATGCTTTGGTACTTCTCCGTTTCGAACACACTTCCCAGACACAGCCTAGTTGTTATTTCGAGACTTCTTTAGATATGTTCCCATAATTGCCACTCGAAGCTTCAAGCTTTGATATGCTTATTCGAAACACTGCTTCTGCTACTTCGAAACATGACGCTTTGCTTCATTTCGATCGAAACGCTCAATTCGCTTGGCCTCTAATAACATTATCAAAATCTTCAGCCAACAGCGCCCGAAAGGCCCAATGTTGTGACTGCTCCCATGCCCCAGCATGGAGTGAATGCTGTGGAAGAAGACCGGTATGTAGCCTCCGTGGAAGAGATTGTTACTCCATTGATGACTGTCAAAAGGAACCTTTTGCTAGCCGGTTTATTTCTGTGATGTGGTAAAGGTTGCCTTCTATGTTCTATTTCACCTGTTGGTTGTCCCTTGCTGAAATCAGGTATCCAAAGCCTGATGGATAACAAAGAGATCTTGTTCGAGAAGATTGTTGTTCCTGCTGTCCCTGCTGAAGAAGTTTCTATTGTCACTATTTTCAACAAACCTCCTAAGGCTCTCTCAAAGAAGCCTGTCAAAATCATGTCCACTCAGAAGATTGCTCCTATCATCATCACTGTTCCGGGGACTCTCCCCTATACATCCGACAAAGCTATCCCATGGCACTATGGGGCAGATGTTTATGTGCTTGGAGTAAAGCAAGAGTTTGATACAAGTACCGGCGTCAGTAACATCACCGGGCCTGCCAAAATTACTCGTAGTGGTAGGCTGTTCTCACCAGATATTGCGCCACCAGCTATTCAGAAACCTCTTATCATCACACCTGCAAGTGTGCCTGCTTCCCTTCCTAATCAAATTCCTGTTTCTACCCCTGCTGCCGAGTCATCTGACGCTCAGGGCAAAGGGATTGCTATTGATTTTCCTGCCCTGACGGAGGCACCAAAGACAACCACTATTGAAGCCTCCCAGCAAGAGATGGAGGAGATCCTCAAGATTATCAAGAAAAGTGATTTCAACGTAGTTGAGCAGCTGGGGCACACCCCATCGAAGATTTCTATGCTGTCAATGTTGTTGTGTTCAGAGGCCCATGCCAAGGCCCTGGTTTCCTTCCTGAAGACGGCCCATGTGCCACAAGAAATGTCTGCTGATCAATTTACCGATTGTGTGGCCAACTTGACTGCTGATAATGGGTTGGGCTTCTCTGACGCCGATCTGACCGCCAAGGGAAAGAACCATAATGACGCACTGCATGTCTCCATTGAATGCAGGGGCACTACTCTTTCCCATGTGTTGGTAGACACCGGTTCTTCATTGAACATATTGCCCAAGAAGGCCCTAGACAGGTTGGATTGTGAGGGTTTAGAGCTCAAGCCTAGTAACATTGTGGTCCGGGCCTTTGACGGTTCGAAAAGGATGGTACATGGGGAAGTTGACATTCCGATCAAGGTTGGCTCTCAAGTTTTTGATTCTACTTTCTATGTAATGGATATCCGACCCTCATATTCTTGTTTGCTGGGTCGTCCATGGATCCACAAGGCTGGAGATGTGACCTCCACACTACATCAAAAGCTTAAGTACCCGGTCAGAGGGAAAATTGTGATAGTTCAGGGGGAAGAAGAGTATATGGTCAGCCACCTCAACTCGTTCCGTTACATAGAGATGGATGGGGAATTCATTGAGACTCCATTCCAGCACTTTGAAGAAGTTCCTCAGACACTAGCATCAGCTGAAACTGTGATTGAAGACCCTCCTTTGAAGATGGCTTCCTTAAAGGATGCCCGGGTTGTGATTGAGAAGGGTGAGTACGCAAACTGGGGCCGACTTTCTGACTTCACTCCAAAGACTGACAAGTTTGGCTTGGGCTTCACTGCAGAGGCTCAGAGGGCTGTTCGTAAGGCAAGAATTGGAAGACCTCCTGTGTTCATCACCAACCCGGGAGTGAATGCTATTGAAGACGACATGGAGGAATCTGAATTCGACAGCTGGATCTACCCAACAACCGACAGTGGACCAAGCAACTGGACTGCCAAAGACTTCACACCTATTAATTTTGTCACTCAGTAATGAACTCTTTTGTTTTGAATTTGTAACAAACAATATGTTGAAACTTTTATGGCTCGGTGTCCTACCCGGGGCACCGTGGCTTCATTTGTGAGGGCTTTTGTGTGTCATTTTCATATATCATCAATAAAAACATTGGACGTTTGTTGCATTTCGAAATCTTGCGCTCCTTTTCTTTCTTTATTATATATTGCAAAACAGTTATATTTACACACACTCACTTATACAGGTTCCAATCCACTCTGGATCTCACTGGTAACGACTCTGCTACTGCCAGTTATGACTTCGAAAATCCGATCAACTTAGCCGAAGACGAAGGTGAAGATGATTGCGAAGTGCCTGGTGAACTTGCAAGACTGCTACTCCAGGAAAAGAGGGCCATTAAGCCACATGAAGAGCCAGTGGAAACGGTAAATCTGGATACTGAGACAGACAGAAAGGAAGTCAAGATTGGTGCCAATCTAGAGCTCAGTGTGAAACAACGGTTGATTCAGATGCTGCATGACTATGTGGAAATCTTTGCCTGGTCTTATGAAGACATGCCTGGGTTAGACACCGACATTGTGGTTCATCACCTGCCTACCAAGGAAGACTGCCCTCCGGTTAAACAGAAGGTCCTCCGTATGCGTCCAGAAATGTCCGAGAAAATCAAAGCTGAGGTTATGAAACAATTTGATGCCGGGTTTCTAGCAATGACTTCTTACCCTCAGTGGATTGCCAACGTGGTTCCAGTGCCGAAAAAATATGGTAAGGTCAGAATGTGTGTTGATTACAGGGATTTGAACAGGGCCATCCCTAAAGATGATTTCCCTTTGCCTCATATTGACGTTCTGGTTGACAACACTGCTCAGCATAAAGTTTTCTCCTTCATGGACGGCTTCTCCGGTTATAATCAGATCAAGATGGCTCTTGAAGACATGGAGAAGACCACTTTTGTTACTCAGTGGGGCACCTTTTGCTACAAGGTCATGCCATTCGGGTTGAAAAATGCTGGGGCAACCTACCAACGTGCCATGGTTGCTTTATTTCATGACATGATCCATCACGAGATAGAAGTGTATGTCGATGATATGATTGCAAGGTCCTAAACTGAGGAGGAACACCTTGACCATCTACGGAAGTTATTTGACCGTCTGAAGTTGTACAAGCTGAGGTTGAACCCGAACAAATGCACCTTTGGGGTAAGATCTGGAAAATTGTTAGGCTTCATCGTAAGCGACAAAGGCATTCAAGTGGACCCTGCCAAAGTGAAAGCCATACAAGAGATGCCAACTCCCAAGACAGAGAAAGAAGTCAGAGGCTTTCTAGGACGATTGAACTACATTGCCCGATTCATCTCACATCTAACTGCTACCTGTGAACCAATCTTCAAGCTGCTGAAGAAAGATCAAGTAGTACGTTGGAACGATGAATGTCAGGCCGCTTTCGAAAAGATCAAAGAGTATCTCCAAGAACCACCCATTCTTATGCCACCGGTTGAAGGAAGACCTTTAATACTATACTTGACAGTACTTGACAACTCAATGGAGTGTGTGCTGGGGCAGCATGACGAGTCTGGTCGAAAAGAGCACGCTATTTATTACCTTAGCAAAAAGTTTACCGACTGTGAGACTCGGTATTCACTGCTCGAGAAAACTTGCTGCGTTCTGGTATGGGCTGCTCGCCGGCTGAGACAGTATATGTTGACTCACACTACTCTGTTGATTTCAAAAATGGATCCAATTAAGTACATATTCGAAAAGCCTGCTCTGTCTGGAAGAATAGCAAGATGGCAAATGATCTTGACGGAATATGACATCCAATACACGACTCAGAAAGCAATCAAGGGAAGTGTATTGGCAGACCATTTGGCACACCAGGCAGTGGACGATTACCAGTCAATGAACTTTGAATTTTCAGACGAGGATATCATGGTAGTGACTGATTGTGAAGTACCTGGACCGGATGAAGGACCTGAGGAAGGATCCTGATGGTCCATGCACTTTGACGGAGCCTCGAACGCTTTGGGTAATGGGATCGGCGCTGTGATCATATCCCCTAAAGGCACTCATACTCCACTCACCGCCCGGCTATGTTTCAACTGCACCAACAACATGGCGGAGTATGAGGCATGTATCATGGGTCTTCAAGCTGCAATTGACTTAAGGATCAAGTTTCTGAGTGTCTTCGGAGATTCCACTCTCGTGATCAATCAGGTCAAAGGCGAGTGGGATACGAAACACCCAAATCTTATTCCTTACAAGGAGTATGTGTTGACTTTGCTTCCCCACTTCGAAGAGATAACCTTTGAACACTTCCCAAGAGAGGAGAATCAGTTAGCGGACGCGTTGGCTACGATGTCTTCTATGTTCAAAGTCAAATGGGACAACGAGGCTCCCCGGATCATTATCTGGAAGTTGGACGAACCGGCACATTGCTGTGATCTTGAGACCGAGGAGGTAACTGAAAAACCCTGGTATCATGAGGTGAAGAGGTACTTGGAAGCTCAAGAATACCCCGAAGGCGCATCTGTTAATGACAAGAAATTCCTGAGAAGGTTTACGGCAAAGTTCTTCCTCAGCAATGGCATTCTCTACAAGCGAAACCATGATTCAACCTTACTGTGTTGTGTGGATAAGACTGGAGCAGAAAGGTTCATGGCAGAGCTACATGAAGGTACCTTCGGAATGCATTCCAGTGGACATACCATGGCAAAGAAAATCCTTCGGGCAGGATATTTCTGGTCCACAATGGAAGCCGACTGTTATCAGCATTCTCGAACTTGTCATAAATGCCAGATCTATGCAGATAAGGTGCACATTCCTCCAGTTCCTCTGAATGTCTTGACAGCGCCTTGGCCTTTTGCAATGTGGGGCATTGATATGATCGGCGAAATTTGACCTACAGCATCCAACGGGCATCGCTTCATCTTGGTAGCGATTGATTACTTTACAAAGTGGGTCGAGGTAGCTTCCTACGCTACCGTAACCAAGAGCGTTGTGGCACGGTTCATTCGGCACAACCTGATCTGTCGATATAGTGTACCTGAGAGGATCATTACGGATAATGGTACCAATCTTAACAACAAGAAGATCACTGAGCTCTGCAAGCAATTCAAGATACAGCACCACAACTCTTCTCCTTACCGGCCGAAGATGAACGGGGCTGTAGAAGCGGCGAATAAGAATATCAAGAAGATTGTGTAGAAGATGACAGTGACCTACAAAGATTGGCACGAAATGCTACCGTTTGCTCTTCATGGGTACCGTACCTCAGCACGGACGTCAACAGGGGAAACTCATTTTTCCTTGGTTTATGGCATGGAGGCAGTCTTGCCTATTGAAGTCCAAATACCCTCTCTCCGGATAATGAAGGATGCTGGTTTGAGCGAAGATGACTGGATCCAGACTCGGCTTGATCAATTAAACCTACATGACGAAAAGAGACTCACTGCTATTTGTCATGGTCAGACGTACCAAAAACGGATGATCAGAGCATTTAACAAGAAAGTCAGACGACAAGAGTATCAAGTCGGAGACCTGGTAATCAAGCGCATCATTCTCCCTCAAGGTGATCCCAGGGGCAAGTGGACCCCTACGTACGAAGGGCCATTTGTGGTTAAACATATCTTCTCGGGAGGAGCCATGATTCTAACCACCATGGATGGTGACGACCTTCCTCACCCCGCCAATACAGACATAGTTAAAAGATACTACGCATGATAAAAGACCCGCTAGGTTGACACACCTAGGCAAAAATAAGGGCTTCCCGGCGAACCAAAAGGGTTCGGGCAAAAATAAGGGATGAAAATGAAAAAATCTGTACACCCGGCAAGTCGAAAACCTGAAAAGGCGGCTTGGGCAAAAATGGGTATCCTGGTGGACTGAAAACCCGAAAGGGCGGTCCAGGCAAAAGTTAGGGATAAAGCGTAATACTATGTCTCATTGGATCACCTTGCATCCAGAATTCGACATCAACTATCAGACTTCGGCTACAATCAATCAGCTTCATCTTCAACTAAGCAGCAAAGTGATGAGACGTTTGAAGACATAAAGGCGATAGCAGAGATGGAACCCAGTGGGATTATTTTTCACATAACTATTTTGTTTCCTTTTCACAAAATTGTATAAACTCTATCTGGTTCGGCGGTGTTCTCTTACTAGGACGTCATCCTCTTGTACAAAAACACCTATTTTCAGGCAAATTCAAAATCAATACAAGCTCAATTTTTCAGACAAATTATCCATTTGTTTTTCCTTTTTCTGTTTTGTTTTGCGAAGAACGTCCAATGTTCATTTTTGATATATGCATTTGACATTAATTGTTAATCATGAATAGTTGCATGCGAAACAAAGGATTAATTACAGATGACATCAGAAACAGGGGCAATTTAGAATTGTCTAAGCGATCTAGTTGCTCTGTCCACCAAGGTACCAAGGTAGGTTCGGCTGAAGAACGTAACCCAGTTACCTCAACTCCCCACAGAGTAAGGCAAGATTCAGCAATACTCTCCTCAAGCAGAGTTGGTTTCTCATCAGCCCTGAAAAGGCACATTGTTCCCCTAGCAAGTCAGCGATACTCTCCCAAGCAGAGTTAGTCTACTGTCAGCCTTAAGGAAGTTGGGCATCCCCAGAATATCTCAACATTCCCCAGCGGAGTATAGACATTCCTCAGCAAGCATCCCCGGAAGTCTTAATATAAGATTTGTTCCCCGGCGGAATAGAGACACCCCAGTGAAACCATTCCCCAGTACAGTCTGAAAAGTTTCCCCAGGGAAATGGAAGCTTATCCCCAGTAGATTCTGGAAGCTTATCACCTGCAGAGAACATACGTCTCTCCCCGACTTCATTCAAAGGTTATTTCCCACCAGGGCTTATAACTGGGTTATCCTCAGCTAATTACCATGGAAAGATCGTCCTCAGCGAAGTTCTTGCTATTCCCCAGCGAAGTTCATCAAGTTCCCCAATATAACTTATCAGTGGAATCCCCTGCGGAGTTCTCATCAAAACCTCAGCGAGGTATCTCTTCCCACAGAGTATTTCCCCGCAGAGTAATCTCTTCACCAAGTTTATTCCCCAACGGAGTCATCTTCTCCTACCGGTTTATTCTTGCAACCATCATCCCCAGCGGAAGCGAAGAACTCTACTCTTCAAAACATCAGCTCAGGATTCAACAAATTCCCGGCACTCGTCAAGGATTTATTTTCCTAGACGAAAATACGTTCATAGACATTTCACATTTCATACATCCTGTTTACATACATGATAAAGTGCATACAACACTATCTCATTTTAAGCATCATGACATCATGCATTTCATACATCATGACATTGCATACAACTGATGTTTTGCCTTTTTAGAGAAAGATCAATCCAAAGATGATTACTATCAACTATCGCAATTCCAGATTCGATTCCTGTATCTAGCCAGGGCATATCTGTGAGCGTTTGATTGTAGATTCGATACCTGTATCCAGCCAGGGCATATCTGCATGAAGAGTTTGAAGATCAACCCCTGTAACAGGCCAGGAAATTATCTTTCATTCTCAAGTCAGAGGTTTACACCTGTATCCATCCAAGAAAGCTATCTCTACCAACCATTTACAAATTCCAGATCTGATTCCTGTATCCAGTCAGGGCAAATCTGTAGACGATAATTTCCAGATTCGACACTTGTATCTAGCCAGGGCATATCTGTGAGTGATTAATTGTAGATTCGACACCTGTATCTAGCCAGGGCACGTCTACATGAAGAGTTTAGAGATTCGATACCTGTATCCAGCTAGGGCACGTCTGTAAGCAACCTTTTGAAGTTCCGAATTCGATTCCTGTATCTAGCCAGGGCATATCTGTGAGCGTCTGATCGTAGATTCGATACCTGTATCTAGCCAGGGCATATTTGCATGAAGAGACTGAAGATCAACACCTGTAACAAGCCAGGAAACATCTTCCTTTCTCAAAGTACGCAAGTTCTCGCTAAGGAATCTCTTATGCGATCAACACTTCCAAATGGCATCTATAAGCCCATTCCCGACAAGGTTCTGTCACACCTCCAGATGGCATCTGTGAGCCCATCCTCCTATCCATCATCTCTCCAAATGGCATCTGTAAGCCCATTCCCGCCATCACATTGTTGATACTCCAGCATGCGAGTGCAAATTTCAGGGCACTCTAGTGTCCAATCTCCTTTTACCTTCGAGTCGCGAAAGGCAAACCTGCCAATCTAAATCTTCAGGTTCAAGAAGATTGAACAGGGGCAACTATTGTACCCCAAAATTTGCCTCCCATTTCCTCAACATTTTCTCATCACAAGACCCTTGGAGCTCAAGAACAAGTTAGGATTTACTCTGCTCAAGACTTCTCCTTGCACTATTGACCCAAATTAGGGTTTGTGTTTGCACAAAGATGTCTTGACCTAAAAGGCCCAAAGTGACTTTCATGCTTCATGTTGGACCCACAAGTTTATCCATACCAAGTTTCAAGCCTTGATTCCAATCTTTGCCCAGTCAATTGGACAGTTGACCTAGAAATCAGCTGTATTGGGGAAAAAGTCAACTGTGGTCAATTGACAGTCAAACCTCATGATTTTTGACCCACATCAACATTATGAATTCATATGAACCATTTGGTCAAGTTTGGTTCACAATTCCACAAGAAGCTTGATCAGATCACCAAAAGGGCAAAATGGTCATTTTTAGGGTTTTGACTGCACAAAGGCAATTTTTGACTGTTTGACCTAGACAATGGCAAACCAAGCTCACATATGGACTCAAGGACCCCATGGAATTGTCTTTACATGTTCAACAAGTTCAAAAGATCCCAAATGCACAAGATTGACAGATGAATTTTCCAGTCAACTGAGCCAAAGTTGATTGTATACTGAAAAGTCAAACTTTGACTTTTTGGTCAAAATCAAGTGCCAAGATTCATTTTTCATCAAGACATGTCAAATTATGAAACTTGTTCATCAAGAAATCAAAAATCACAAATTAGGGTTTGAAATGAAGAATTTTCATAACTTAGAATTTTTCTAAGTTATGAAAATTCCTAATTTTTTCCTAACTTTGTCCCATTTTTTCATCAAGATACATTTGGATTCAAGGAAAACTCAAAACATGAAAGTTGTAGTCCATTGCAAAATCTACAACTTTTATTCACAAAGTTTCCTCAAAAGAAGCTTGTAGCTCAAGTTATGATTTTTGGAACAAGGGTGCAAAACATTCTTAACTTAGAAATATTTTGACCTATTTTAGGCAGGATTTTTGCCTAACTTCATGGCCACTTTTCACATGCTTCCACTTGGAATTTCAACTTTAATTACAAAGATGGGTTATAGTACACATTCCAAGCTTTCCAAATTGTCCAAGAACTTCTCAAACACCCTTATGGTTAGGGAGAATCGAATTTGGCAATATGGGCAAAAGTCACTTTGTTCATGAGCCATTTCCATGTTCATAACTTTGCATTTTTTAACTCAGCATGTTTCAAGCTAGTTACAGGCCTCTAATCTCATTTACACTCAATAATTAAATTCCAATCCATTGTGCCAAGGTGTTATTTTGTGCATTTGGTCATTACATGAAGAACTAAGCCATATTTGGAAAAAGTGACTTATCCATTCTTGTAAAGTATGGCTTTATGTCAAAACATGAATCAAAGAAGTACAATGCATATCTTCTAGGCACAAGTTCAGGAACTAATCACACTGATCAAGAGGGATTGAGGCAGCATGTTTAGGGGGCCTGCATAAGCTTGTAAACCAACTTGACAATTTTTGCTTACATTAGAAGAAACTTGCATTTTGAAACATAACATTTTTACATTCCTGTCAACACAAGCCTAAGAAAACTTGTTGAACACATTCCAAACATCAAGCCTGACCTGAAACACGAGCCAACCCCCTTCAATACCTCCCCAAACACAGAAACACCTCCTTGCTGCAAAAACAGAGTCCCTTCTGCAACTTGACTTCCACAAACACTTCCACTCGTGCGTTTTGGCTGAAACCTTTGCAAACACATTCCTTATCACCCACTGAAGTTATCTCAAGCATTGAACACGAACTGTAAAATCCCTAACATCATTTTCCATTTTCAGTTTTCAACTTTGCAGGTGAACTTCCATAGCTCGATTCAGCTAGTTTCAAAGCAAGCTAGAGATTGGAGAAGCATCCCTGGACCTCAAGCAAGTTGTACAAGTCCTCACATTGCCTTGAAAGTACCTCCATTGTCATACACGAATCAAGCTGAACAGGTAAGTTTTTGAACTTCTATCTCTCTATCCAAGCATAGTTAGGTTTAAGTTTGTGAAGAAAACATGTTCTAATCATAGCCCTGAAGCCATCCATATAGTTACTTTTCATTTATATTGTGTGTGCTAAGAGTATTTTGAATCTGAATATCTGGAAAAAAACTAGGTCAGGAATTGGGGGAGAAGAAATTCTCTCTCATTTCTGAGAGTTAAATTAACTTTTTTATATGTTTAGAATCGTGGCTTCAAGCTCTACAGGTTTCATGTTTTAAGTTTTTGTTAAAAATCAAAGAATCAGGAGATAGCAGGGACAAGGCAAAGCGCGCGTTTTCTTGTTTGAATCTGGCCAGAGGTTGAAGACAAAGTCTTTTGGGCTGGGCTTGGTTCTTTTTTTTCTTTTTGCACCACTGTTTCACACATACACCCCCTGGCCTATTGCATGTTTTATTTGTCATTTTTAACTTTTTCTTTTTGATTCTGATTTGTTATTTTTTGTTAAAATATAAAAAACATAAAAATTATTTTTCTCACATTTTTTTGCATTTTATTTGGTATTTATTATGTTTCATTTAGTTACATATATAAATAAACATTTTTTTTGTTTAAAATACTAAAATAATACTAATACATTTTTATTTTCTGATTTTACTTTATTTCATCTCTTGAAAACATTTCCTAAAAAAATATACTTTTTTTTGTAAATAATAAATATTTTTATTTTTGTACATATTTAATATATTTAATAAATAATATAAATACTTATATATTTATTAGAATATTTAGGATAAAAACATAACAATAATACATTTTTATTTTCATTAATATTTAACCTCAAAAATACTCTTTTACAATATACTTTTTTTTTGTACATTATTAATAAATGTTGTATATAATAAATAATTAATACATTTTATTTAGCAAATTAGGGTTTTGCCCTAAAAACATAAAAATACCCAAAAATTAATCCTTTTTATTTTTGTTTATTTGACACATAAAAAATACTTTTTACATACATATAAAAATCATTTTTGCATCTTGCATATTTATTTATTTTATTTAATTATTATGCAATTAAATAATTTGAATATTCAATTTGGATGTAATAGTTTAGATTTAACTTTTCTTGCTAAATATCCCCATTTGAACATTTGTACCCCCCCCCCCCCCCCATCCCATAATTATGTTGTAATAGTTTAGGACTTTAAATTTCGCATTTAAAAGCTTTCTAAATATGCCATGATAAACTTAGGGTTTGTATGCAAAAATCAACCAAAACAAATAGCTTGACCTAATTCAAAGATAACAAAGCATGAAAATGGAAAACACCAATCACACTTGCACCCTTAGGGTTACTCCACTTTGTTGCCTTCAATAATGGGCCATATTGCATGTTGGGTGTCTTTGGCAAAACAAAACAACATCAAATGATCATAGTCCCTCGATGACGCTTTCGAAAGTTGCCTAAAAATGATCAAAGTCCCTTAAAGGAAAAATTGCCTAAAGACACTTGGCACCATTGCAATCATGGTCTAAACGATGACCCGCGCCCGTCCCGTTCACATCCTAACACAAGATTGTCCACCAAATACAATGGTGGAACAAAATTGTTAAAAGGGTTAAAAACATAGAAAAAATCTTCGAGTAAATTTAGGAGTAGACAACTCTTGGTTACTTGCCAACTTGCAAAACAAAAACACTTGCCTATTTTTCAAAACCACACATCACAACACATTTTCAAAACAACTTTCAAAAACATTGAAAACTTTTCAAAAGACATACACCTTTGTATACATCCCAACATGGATCATTACAAAGGTTGCCACCACATTGGCCTCTTTTTCAAAACATTTTCAAACCCGCACACAAAGCACCATTTCAAACAATTGAAAGCACCATTTCAAACAATTGAAAATCAAGGCAAGTTGATCTAAGCAAGTAACTAAGAGCCCATGGATAACCATGGATAGAAAGGGTGCTAATACCTTCCCTTTCTATAATCTACTCCCCGAACCCAAGAAAACATCTCAAAGGTTTTTGATGTGCTTTTTAACCTTTCCTTAGGATAAAATAAAAAGTCAGTGGCGACTCTTGCTCAACCGAAACATTTGCGAAAACAAACGCAAAACCTCAAGTCAGTTCTCCCACCGTATCACAGTATGCCAATTGATTCTCTTTTTATGGGATGTGCTCAAAAGTGATTTCCTCGAAGTACGGAATCAATGTCAATACATGCTCTCGATAAGGAATGAGATTTGGATGTTTCGTATCCCATTCTCGCTTAATCTAACTGACAACTAGGGTTGAGTCCCCATATACATCCAAGAACCTAATTCTCATATCAATAGCAGCCTTGATACCCATGATGTACCCTTCGTACTCTGCCATGTTGTTGGTACAGTCAAAACATAATCTGGCGGTGAAGGGCGTATGGCAACCCTTGGGAGAGACAATTACATCACCAATTCCATTACCAAGTGCGTTAGAAGCTCCGTCAAAAAACATAATCCATCGGGATCCCGACTCAGGTCCTTCATACGGTCCAGGTTTTTCATAATCAGTAATTAGCATAATATTCTCATCCGGGAACTCAAAATTCATAGATTAGTATCTACAGCTTGATGAGCCAAATGATCTGCCAGTACACTTCCTTTGATTGCCTTCATAGTGGTGTACTGAATGTCGTATTCGGTTAAGACCATTTTCCATTTGGCTATCCTTCCAGAGAGAGCGAGCTTCTCGAATATGTATTTTATGGGATCTATTTTAGAGATTAACAAGGTAGTATGAGTCAACATATAATGTCTTAGTCGGCGAGCAGCCCATGCCAAAGCGCAACAAGTTTTCTCGAGTAGTGAAAATCTTGTTTCACAGTCGGGAAACTTTTTTCTAAGGTAGTATATTGCGTGCTATTTTTGACCAAACTCGTCATGTTTCCCCAATACACACCCTATTGAGTTCTCTGACACTGTTAGGTACATGATCAGAGGCTTTCCTTCAAATGTTGGCATCAGAATTGGAGGTTCCTGGAGGTACTCCTTGATTTTGTCAAAAGCTATCTGACAATCATCGTTCCACTTTACTACTTAATCTTTCTTCAGCAACTTGAAGATCGGCTCACAAGTAGCGTTCAAATGAGAATTAAATCTGGAAATATAGTTTAATCATCCCATGAAACCTTTGACTTCCTTCTTAATACGGGGATGTGATACGATAGGAGAACTTACTTGAGGTTTTTCATTTTATCGCAAATGTTGCGGTTAGCAAGAGTCACCACCGACTTTTCTTTTATCCAAAAGGAAAGGTGAAAAAGCACAGGAAAGACCTTTGAGATTGTTTCTTGAGTTCGGGGGGTAAATTATGAAAAGGGAAGGTATTAGCACCCTTTTTCATCCATGGTTTTCCATGGGCTCTTAGTTACTTTCTAGATCACTTGATTTTGTTTGAAATTATGCTTTGTGTGGTTTTTTGAAAGTATTTTGTAAAAGAGGCCATTGTTTAGGCAATCTTTGTAATGATTCTCGTTTGTAAGGATGTATACAAAGATGTTTGTATTTTTGAAAATGTTTTCAATTTTTGTAAGATGTTTTGAAATGATTGTGTTTGTTTTGAAAATGGAACTTTGTAATGGTTCTCGTTTCTATAAGAACGCTTACAAAGTGTTTGTTTCGAAAATAGTTCAAAGATGAGAGTGTGGGTGTATAAAAATGTTTTTTTTGTGAGCAAGCGAGTAACTAGGAGCGAATCTACCTACTCGAAATGTCTTAAATGTGCTTTTCCTCCTCCTTTAGATGTGGCTATCTTACCATTGATTTGGTAAGAAGCCCCATTATTGGATGTGAAGGGACGGGCGTTGGGACGTTTGTATAGTCATAGAAGGCAACATATGGGACGTTTTAGCAATGTCGTTTTAGGGACTAGATCGTTTACCGAAGGCAACATCAAGGGTCATCGAGGGACTACGATCTTTTATCGAGGGTCTTTGCTAAAACTCCCATGCTCTAGGGACATGACTCTTTTCCGAAAGGGGCAACGAGATGGGATTACCTTAAGGGTGCATGTGTGAATAGTGTGTTAGTTTGCATGCATTTTGTCTTGTTTTTGAAAGTCATCCATTTGTTGATTTCATCTTGCCATACATCTTATTTACTAGCAATATATGAAAAAAAAAGTAAAAAGCGGAAAGTAAAATCTAAGCTATTACATCACTTTAGGGGGATGGGGGTACAATTTAATAAATGAGGGTGAAGTAGGAACTAAAATATTACAACCACATCGAATGATAATGAAAAGAATGTGAAAACAGTGTAGAATAACGGAAAAATGCATTTTTGAACTGCTATGTGTCGACCCATGCTGCTATGCATCGACACATAGCTTCTCCTTGCTCCTATAAAGTGAAATCTGTTCAGTATGGGTCGACACATAATGGGATGTGTTGACTCATGCACCTTTTTGTATCGATGCGAAATGTGTATGTATCGACTCATAGGCTTTTCCAGCTTCTGTAAAGTGAAATCTGTTCAGTATGGGTCGACACATAATGGGATGTGTCGACTCATGCACCTTCTTGTATCGATGCGAAATGCGTATGTATCGACTCATAGGCTTTTCCAGCTTCTGTTTTGTGACCTTAAAACTGCACTTTAGGTTTTGAACCCAAATACCCTTCAAGATGTTGTATGAACCTTAAGGAAGCTCTAACAGGCTGCTAGACTTTCCTTTTTGTTGAAGGTTACTAAACATCCTTTGTATGGTATGAAATGTTTGGATGGTTTTTAGATGGAATATGCAAAGTGTGATAGGTTTAAAGGTTTATACTTCAAAACTTAAGAGTGGAGGTTTTATGGACTGTTATGGCTTTTTGTGAATATGAGATTTTAAGGGTTTATCAATATAACTTCTGGCTTTTCTCCTTGTTCTTTCTCTCTATTTTTTCTAACCTCTTTTCCTTGCAAATGCTTCTTCTATTTATAGGCAAAGGACTTGTGAACAAAGGCTGAAAAGGTTTACAAAACAACATGTTATGGTTTGGTTGGGATGTAAGTATCAAACTATGTCAAGTACTCCATGGTTCCAAGATCAAGTACCAAAGTCTCTGGTTTAGAGGGGTTGGTTTCCCTGTTTTATGGTGGAGTGAAATCAGAAACAAGCAAGGTATGGGCTCAAGACAAACTTTGTACCAAAAGGCTTGCTTTTCAAGAGTAGCAATGGTGCCTTTATGCCATAAATGGAAAGATCTTTTGGATAATGGCTCAAACACTTGGGTAATAGCTCAAGCTCTTGTGTAAACATTAAATTTTGTTGAGATTTGCAAGTCACAAGACCTGTAAAGTGAGATTATGCAGCATATCATGCCAATTGGATTATGTGTTCTTCAACAAAAATGGCTTGTAATTCAAGAATGGATACTCAAATTCAGATCCTTGTATCTTCTAGCTCAAATATGATAAATTCATGCTCTTGGATGTTTTGGAAAGCTTGAAACACCCTCTATAACTTTCATGTTGGCCATTTTGACAAAATCATCTTGGAACTATGTGAAAAAACGCCAAGAAGTTGGGATAAAATCCTGCACAAAATCTGTTGAAAATTTCTCTAAGTGTTAAATGAAAATGTCATGACTTCATGAATCTATAACTTGAGATCCAAGCATATTTAGGAGAAGTTGTGTAAATAAATGTTATAGATATCATGGATATCTACAACTTTCATGTTGAAAGCTTCTTTTGAATCATCTTATATCTTGGTGAAAGAATGGCATGAAGTGATGAAATTATCATGTATAAAAACACTTTGAAAATTTCTAAGTCTTGGAAATCTTGACTTTTCAAGTTGACTTTTGACTTTCTTGACTTCTTGATCATCAAGCTTGATATTTTTGAACATCTTGATGAATTGTGATATTTGAAACTTAATGTTGACCAAAAAGTCAAAGTTTGACTTTCCAGTATGCAATTGACCATTTTGCCCTTGTGCCAATTTCAAGCCTAAATTGATGTATCAGTGCTGCAAACTTGACGTCATAGAATATCTTGAGAGAAAATACTTGACAAATGAGAGGGCAAATTTTGGGGTACAACAGGGGAGATGGCATTTCTTGAATGGCTTTGACCTTGGCGGGATCAACCTCAATACCTTTACCACTGACGGCGAAACCTAGGAGTTTACCGGATCTTTCCCCAAAGGTACACTTGTTTGGATTCAATCTCAGCTTGTACTTCTTCAATCTCTCAAATAGTTTATGTAGGTGGTCAAGATGTTCTTCTCCAGTCTGATACCTAGCTATCATATCATCAACTTAAACCTCTATCTTCTGGTGGATCATGTCATGGAACAAAGCTACAATAGCACGTTGATATGTTGCACCGACATTCTTCAAACCAAAAGGCATAACTTTGTAACAGAAAGCGCCCCACTGTGTGACAAAAGTAGTTTTCTCCATGTCTTCAAGTGTCATCTTGATTTAATTATAACCTAAGAAACCATCCATGAAGGAAAACACTTTGTGTTGAGCGGTGTTGTCAACCAGAACATTAATATGTGGAAGCAGAAAGTCATCTTTGGGGATTGCCCTATTCAGATCCGTGCAGTCTACACACGTACGCACCTTGCAATCCTTCTTAGGTACTGGAACCATATTTGCAACCCATTAAGGATAGGATGTAATAGCTAAGAAACCTGCATTGAACTACTTCATAACATCGACCTTGATCTTTTCTGACATCTCGAACGCATACGACAGACCTTTTTCTTCACTAGAGAACAACCTTGTTTCATCGGCAGACGGTGAACCACAATATCATTATCAAGCCATGGCATGTCTTTGTATGACCATGAAAAGATCTCAACATAGTCGCATAACATCTGGATTAATCTATTTTTGACATTGTCCTCTAGATTGGACCATATCTTGACCTCTTTCTTGTCCTCTTCAGTACCCAAGCTCACAACCTCGACTAGCTCTTCATGCGGTCATATGGCTTTTTCTTCTTGCATTAACAACCTAGAAATCTCTCCAGGTACTTCACAATCTTCCTCACCTTCGTCCTCAGCTTGGTAGATCGGATTTTTGAAGTCATAATTGGCAATAGAAGAATTGTTATCAATGGGATCAAGATTGGATATGGATCTGCAATTTGTTGTGTGGGTGTGTGTAAGAACACATAGATATTTTGAAAGTAATAAAGTAAAAGAAAGACATAGAGCATAAAATTAGTTTGCAAACGTCCAATGTTTTATTGAATAAAAATATGTGAATGAAATGACAACCCTAACAAATGGACCGTTGTGCCCCGGGTAAGGCACAAGGTTTAAAGTTATTGTTTTAAAAAATTACATAGCCAAAATTTGAAAGCAAAAAGAAACAAAAAATAGCATTTACTCCTGACTAAAGGAGATCGGTATAACGTCTTTAGTCTTATAATTGCTGAGTCCATTGCCGGTGGTGGGAAAAATCCAGTTGTCTAGGTCGTAGTCACTATCAGCATCTTCCACCGTGTTGACTCCATTGTTGCTGATGCAGAATGGTGGTATTCCGGCATGAGCACGACGAACATCCCTTTGAGCCTCTACAGTGAAACCCAAACCAAAATTTTCAGACTTGTAAACAATGTCTGGAAGTTGACCCCAAGTAGTACAACCACCTTCTTCAACCACAGCTCTTTCATCCTTCAGAGAAGCCACTCTGGACGGAACCCTGGTAACTTTAGGAATAGAAGAAACGTCTTCAGTTGCGGTAGTTGTCCGAAGAATAACTTCAAAAGTATGGAAGGGAGTCTCGATGAATTCGTCGTCCATATCAACATACTTGAATGATTTCAAGTGACTTACCATGTACTCTTCTTCACCACAAAGCGTGACAACCTTTCTTTTCACGGGATATTTCAGCTTTTGATGTAGAGTGGAAGTGACAGCGTCTGCCCCATGAATCCAGGGGCATCCAAGTAAGCAAGAATAGGTCGGACGAATGTCCATCACATATAAGGTAGAGTCAAATACGAACCTACTTTGATCGGGAGATCCACCTCTCCATGCACCATCCTCTTTGAACCATTAAAGGCTCTGACCATAATGTCACTGGGTTTCAGCACAACCCCTTCATAGTCAAGCCTTTTTAAAGAACCCTTCGGTAAAACATTTAATGAGGAACCCGTATCAACCAACACATGAGCTAAGGTAGTTCCCCTGCATTCAATAGAGACATGCAAGGCCTTGTTATGGTTCCTTCCTTCGGGAGTCAAGTCAACATCAGAAAAGCCTAGCCCATTATCAATGGTTAGGCTAGCAACATAATTTTCAAATTGATCAACAGAGATTTCTTGCGGTACGTGCGTAGATTTTAAGAACTTCACCAAAGCCTGAGCATGAGCTTCTGAGCACAACAATAGGGATAACATGGATATCTTGGAGGGAGTCTTCCCCAGCTGTTCAACAATCTTGTAGTCACTTTTTTAGATGATTTTCAGTACATCCCTCATTTCTTGTCGGGAAGTATCTTCAGCGGTAACTTCTTTAGGTGCCTCCGTCTGGGTAGACTCAGTCATTTGTTCTATGCCCCAAGTCTCAGTAATTAACTCGGTAGAGGTAACATGAACTGGTGTGGCGATAGTCTTCGGAAAGATTTCGGGAGAGAAAACCCTTCCACTTCTAGTAGCTTTACTGGTCTCAGCAATATTTTCAATGTTGGAATTAGTAACTTCAATACCTTCACTTTCAACAGTCAATGGTTCTTGCTTGACGCCATGTTAGTAGACGTCGGCCCCATAATTCCAAGAGACAACCCTGTCAGAGGAGTATGGGATTGGTCCGGGTGCGGTGATTATTAAAGGAGAAACTCTAGGTTCCATTGTAATCTTCACAGGGCCTTTGGTAGTGATCCTTATAGGAGTACCAAAAATTATAGATACCTCTTCAAGCTCCAAATCTTGAAACGAATTCTCAATAGAAGGAGTCTTCTCAACTAGAGTTATGTGGTTATCCATCAGACGCTGAATACCTTCTTTCAGCAGTTTGCAGCCATTGGGTTGGGTTGCACAACAATAGTATCTTTCAATGCAACCCGGAAATAAACCGGCTTGCAATAGATTCTTCTTAATAATCAGGAGGGGAGTAGTGAAGTAACTTATAGTTGAAACATATAAAACATCATCAATAGCACTAATGCTTAGTCGTGCTTAAGCATAGGAGCGGTAATCACATTGGAGGTATCGGGAGGATCAAATTCAATCTCTTTATTGTCAATCATATCTTGAATTTTATTTTTCAAAGCCCATTATCTGTTTGTGCCGTGTCTGGGACTATTGGAATGATAGGCACATCTTACATTAGGATTGTACTTGGGGGAGGAAGTGTTGGGATTCTGAGGTGGATCTCTTAGTGTTACCAATTCTGCTTTCAATAGATGTTGTAATGCCTGAGACAATGGCATGTTAATCTTGGTAAATTATCTCCTGGGTGCGTCTGACCTATGCTGATTGCCCTGTTGATGATGTTGCACTGGCGTAGGATTAGAAATTAGCACAACTTCCACAGACTGGTTGCAGTTATTTCTAGCACGACCCTTCTGGCCATACACAACATTAGTTTCTTTTTTACCGTTGAACGTATTCTTCATAGTACTTGAAGATGCAGCCACTTGAATCTTTCCACTCTTGATTGCACTTTCAACCCATTCCCTTGATAATATCAGTTCGGTGAATCCGGCTGAAGAGCTTCTGATCAGATGATTAAAGAAAGGACTTGTCAAAGTTCCCATAAACATATCAACCAGCTCCCTATCAGATAAATGAGGGTGAACTCCACCATCTAGATCCCTCTATTTCTGGGCATACTCTTTGAAGCCTTCGTTCGAGCCCATGGTCATACTTTGTAATTTCACACGGGTTGGTGCAAGATTAGCATTGTACTAGTATTGTTTGTAAAAGGAAGCAGCCAAATCTTCCCAAGTACAAATATTGGTCCCTTCCAATTGTGTTCCTTACAAGATTTCTTGAAAGAAATGCACCCATAACTTCCTATCAGCAGTGTGGGGTTGAATCTTCCAGACATAAGACCTTAAATGAAACTTAGGATAGGAAACACTGTCGTACTTCGCAAAAGTAGGGACCTTGAATTTGTGAGGAATAACAACTCTAGAGACCAATCCCAGCTCTTCAAAACCCAACCCTGGCACTCTCTGGATCTCCATAGCATTGAGACGATCTTCCAACTATTTGTATTTGTCATCAGCAGGAGGATACTATTCATCTGAATAGACTGCTTCCTCTTTATCAGAACCCTGGTTGTTATTTTCCCCAGCTTTCACACTCTTATCATCTTCCTCTTGGTTATCATCTTCATTTTATGGGACCTCAAAATCTAGAACCCTCTTGACCGGACCTTTGAATCTTCTACCCATATTAAGGATGAAGGCTAGTTTATTAGTCTTTTTCTTCCCCTCTTTGGTGATGAGGGTCTTCAGCTCTTTTTTCCTCTTGGCTAAGTCCAGGAACATTTGTTGAAATTGAGGGTTTTGAGCTTGAAGATATTTGACAGTTTGTTCAAAAGCCATCTTTTACTGAAATAAACAGCAAGAAGATGAGAAAACTTATCTTGAGAAAACCTGTTATGAGATGATATGTATGGTATGTGGATGCATATGCAATGTTTTCAAGGATCTTGCGGGGTAAACAAAAAGAGATGAAATAGTAGAAGTTGAGTTTTTGGCTTTGCCTGAAGAGGTTCAGGTCTTCATCTTTGAATGTTCCTCTATAAGAATATGGCTCACCATGTCAAGTGGGTCCTAGATTTTGACTCACGAGGACGTACTTTGATTTTGACGACATATGGCTAGAGGAAAAAAATCCTCTTTCCCCTAACTAAAAGTCTGGTTCATGATAAACATGCATCACAGGTCCCTAAGATCCTTGAAAAGGGTTAGTGAAAATTCCCTGGTATGATGTTATGATGTCATGTTTAAACAAGATATCAAACAAATAAATCACACAAAGGCCTTAGGTTTAAAGGCTTGCTTGAGGTCTGTAGGTAAGTACCCTTTTTTGTTGAAGCTCAGTTGGCTCAACCTATCCTAAAATAGTAACCAGGTTCTAGGAATCTCATATCACGGATCTTTCTCGAGGGTTTTATTTTAGTAGAGCAACTGATTTGCCACCAAAACATCCCGCAAGTGGAATATCAGTGAGTGTAGCATTGAGTATCAACCAACTCTGGACTGCACCAAAGCCGGCTACCTCACTACCTTCTAATGGCCAAGATAGGTCTATTAAGGTTCTAAAAGTCAGTTAGTGCTTTGTAAGTACGAAGTGCGCCTAAGAGGGGGGGGGGGTGAATTAGGTACTTTAAAAAATTTCTGGTTTTAGTGATGATGGATATTATTTTTATGGTTTATGGTGAGTTTATGAAAGAGTAAAGTGAAGAAAAATAAAGAGACACAAGTGGTATATCCTGGTTCCCCTCACAGTCCGAGATTACTCCAGTTCCCTTTCAACATGAAAGAGAATTCCTTATTGTGGCAAACTTAAACAAGAATTACCCAAAACCAAGAACAATCCTCTTGGACCAATAACAACCCTCTTGGATTTTCACTATGTCAACAATGAGAACAATCCTCTCAGAGTGACTTTACTTGTATCCAACAATCCTGGAAAAACAAGATTTATAAAACCACTTAAACTTATTTCCAACAATCCTGAAAAATAAGCAGGTATATAGTAATATTTGATTTGAGTGAGTTTGAGTAGCAATGATCACTTTGAGTGATTTAATCAATGAATTGATCTTCTCTTCCAATGATAATAGTACACAATGACTCAAGATATATAATGCTCAAAGTTTTCTAGTCAATAATATGTGAAAGTGTGCAGAAAACTTGTGTATGAAAATGTATAACAGCTTGAGTTTGATTTTTGAAAATTCAGAGAAAATGATTGGAAGAGGTGTACAAAATGATTTTGGAAATGAGTATTTATATGTACATATCACCCTTTTGAAACAACATAATGTTCTGTAAATGAATCATGAACAATTTCCAAGATTGAGTGAAAGGTTTCCATGAATTGGTGTTATGAACAGGCATGAGTAAAGATGTTGTTTTTCAAAATCGTGCAGCATGCAATCGATTGCACCCTTTGTGTAAATCGATTGCACGGGGTTTCAACAGCTAGAAATTCAAATATTTTGAGTGTGCAATCGATTGCATAAGTGTGTAAATCGATCTCACTTGAAGTCAGTAGCAAAAATTTATTGAGAGCAATCGATTGCACAAACATGCAAATCGATTGCACTTAGAAACAATAGAAAATGTTTTGAAAAACTGAAGCATGCAATCGATTACACTCAAGTTAAAATTGATTTTTTAACTTAGAAAAACTTGAGTAAGGATTTGGACAATATAAAATATTTCTTTTGACCATTGAGCATCTATGTCTTAAGTTCAAAGTAAGTATTATCATTATACCTTGAAATTTTGCTAAGTGCTTAAAGCAAAGACTTTATCCACAGATTCTTTTAGATTCATCAATAATCTTTGCCTTCTTTGTCAATCATGGTTTGTCTTCATCAAAACAAAAGTGCATTTGAGAAGCTTGATTTTACATTTTCCCCCTTTTTGATGATGACAAACGATCTTGCTTGATGCGTTGTAATTTCCGGAAAGAGCTTCTCCCCCTAAGATGCATAACTCCCCCTTTGCATGAGAAGGTTGGAATCCTTTTATTTTGTTCATCTTGGTTGAAGAGTACCTTATAAATTTAAGACAGGAAATATACAAGCATAAAGTGCCACATCCTTCTCCCCCTCTGACATTATCAAAAAGAAGGGAAAGATGCAATAAAAATGGACAATAATAAAGCAATATTGAAAAAACTTAATTAATCATGCATCACAAATAGTCATAGTAACATAGTAACATAAGGATTACAAAGAAACCTGGAAAAAAAAAACAAAACGTAGCATAATTGAACACAGACATAACAGAAAACAGTAGACACAACAAAGTTGGACAAAACTTTATAGTTGATTCATGTCCCGGTTGTTATAGAACCAAGATCCTTGATTTGGAAAAAAAATTTTAGAGGATGTTTTGTGTAATGTTGTGGAGGTGCAGCTGGATTATTTGGGTCATATGGTGGAATGTGAAGGTGAGAGTAAAGGTAAGAAAATTGTTGATTCACATTTGTGCGGAAGTCATTAATCCGAGTTATTGTAGAATTATTGATAGCATTTCATTGGTTGTTGATGTTGGTATTCATGGAAGCAAATTGTTGAGACATGAAATCCATAAGATCTTGATTGCTTGGACCAGAGGGAGCAGTAGGTGGAGGAGGTACAACTTCACCACCTTCAACTTCTTGATTGTTTCCTTCATCACCGACCACATCTTCACTAATGTGAGTTATAGTTTTTGTTTTCGGATTACAATGGAAACCCATTCTTGAGTCAACATTTTTAATTGAAATATTATGCAGATTTTGATCCATATTAACTTTCTCAAACCCAGCAAAATCAACTCCAAATTCTTTCATAATTAACGTAACAAAGTAAGCATATGGCAAAAATTTTGATTTTGCATCAACCCTCAGCATATGAACCATTATGAGCCTTGCCCAATTAACACTTATACCTTTCTTCCTTACATAGATCAACTGCATTTCCAGGTCAGTCATGGTGCAGTGGTTTCCAGCCCGTGGAAACATAATATAGACCATGAAATAATGAAATAGTCGATCGTCTATATAAAAATTAGTTGCACTCCATGAGTTTCTAGATGGAATTACTCCTCCTAGACCACTAATTCTTTTGGCACGGAATTCAGCTTTGCTTAATCTCCCAATGCTGTAATAAAATTCCTTTTTCCTGTGGTCATCCCATGCCTCGTTTTCAGGGTCGTACAAAAAGCTTCTAGTGTAGGGAATATGTAGAATCTCACCAACAATCTCATAGGTTATAGAGATTCGTGTACCCAACACATATGTCACCATTTTGCCTTTGTGAGGAGTTAAATTTCTAAAAAATACTCTTACCAGATCCGGATAATATGGACCAAATAATGAAAGTAATGGGTCTAGTCCATAAGCAGTTAAATCATTTTGAAAAGAGAAACATTCCTGGGGAAAAGATGATAGCATACCATATTTAGGATTGGACACTATCTTTCTTTGAAAATCCTTTGTAAATCTTGATTCTTGTTCTTCGGTGAGAGTTGAGATTAATGGATTCTCAGAGGATGAACCAACCTTTTTCTTCCCTTTCTCTGAAGTTGAAACCTTTCGTTTTTGCCTTGAAGCCATGGGTAAGGTGTTTTTAGGGTTTGGAAGGTTTTAGGTTTTGATAGGAAGATGTTTGATGAGCTGAAGTTTGGATATGATTTGTGAGTAAATAGAAATGAGTGGGTTGTATTATATGTAATGAAGTTTAATTGAATTTTCAATAATAGAGACGAGCTTGGGAATATGAGAGAGATGGGAATTCTGACCAAAAAATATTTCTATCATAAAAGCATGTTACAGTGGGTGCAATCAATTTGCATACAGATGCAATCGATTTGCACACAAAACAGAAGCAAAATAAAACTGAAACACACAGAGTGCAATCGATTTGCACTTATGGTGCAATCGATTTGCACTGAAACAGAAAGGTCAAAAATAAAAACATTCAGTGAGCAATCGATTTACACTATTGTGCAATCGATTTGCATCAACCAAAAAAAGACCAAAAACATATTTTTCTTAAACTTAAACACCACTTAACATATATATTCACATATAACAAGATTAAGACAAGTATATAAAATCATAACAAGGATAGAAAGCACCTTATATGTCGTGTTCATCAAGAATCCTAAGCTCTCGTCGAATCTTGTAAAACGGTTCTCTTGCCAAAGGTTTAGTGAAGATGTCGGCAAGTTAATTATGAGTATCTACAAATGTTACTTCGACATCTCCTTGAAGTACATGATCACGAAGGAAATGATGTCGTATATCTATGTGTTTGGTTCTTGAATGCATGACCGAATTCTTCGTAGTGTTTATTGCACTTGTATTGTCGCACCGTAGAGGAATGCATCCTAGATCAAGTCCGTAGTCACGAAGTTGTTGTTTGAGCCACAAAATTTGAGCGCAACTACTACCCGCTGCAATATATTATGCTTTGTCGATGCTAAGAGCAACGCATGCTTGTTTCTTGCATACCAATGATACTAATGCATTTCCAAGGATGTGACAAGTACCACTTGTGCTTTTTCTATCAGTTTTACAACCTGCATAATCCGCGTCAGAATAAATAACTAAATTACAAACACTACCTTTAGGATACCATAATCCAACATTTGTTGTTCCTTTGAGATAATTCATGATCCGTTTCACCGCCATGAGATGAGATTCCTTTGGATTTGCTTGAAAGCGAGCACATAGACAAACACTAAACATTATATCAGGATGGCTTGTCGTCAGATATAATAAGGAGCCAATCATACCTTGATATTTTATAATGTCGATGGAAACACCTGATTCATCTTGATCAACATATGTACCGGAACCCATTGGTGTAGACATTGCCTTACAGTTATCCATGTCAAATATTTTCAAGAGTTCCTTGCAATACTTAGAATGGTTGATGAATATGCCATATTTTAATTGCTTGATTTGAAGTCCAAGAAAATAATTCATTTTACCCATCATGGACATCTCAAATTCTCCTTGCATCATTGTTGAAAATTCTTCACATATTTCTTTTTTTGAAGAGCCGAAAATGATATCATCAACATAGACTTAAACTAGCAAAGTGTCACCTTTTATTTTCTTGATAAACAAAGTCTTGTCAACTTTACCCTTTTCAAAACCTTTTTCGCATAGGAAGTTACTTAGTCGATCATACCATGCCATTGGTGCTTGTTTCAAACCTTAGAGAGCTTTTCTCAATTCAAATACATGAGATGGATTCTTGAAATCTTCGAACCCCGAGGGTTGCTTAACATAGACTTCTTCATTGATATATCCATTCAAGAATGCGCTTTTGACATCCATTTGGAAAAGCTGAAAATTTAATGAACAAGCATAGGCAAGTAAAAGACAAATAGCTTCTAACCTTACAACCGGAGCGAAAGTTTCTTCAAAGTCTATTCCCTCTTCTTGATTGTAGCCTTGTGCTACCAAACTTGCTTTATTCTGAACAATTATTCCATTTTCGTCAAGTTTGTTTTTAAACACCCATCTTGTTCCAATAATGTGTTTGTTGCTTGGCCTATGGACAAGTTCCCAAACTTGATTCCTTTCAAATTGATTTAACTCTTCTTGCATAGCAATAATCCATTGGTCATCGCCTAAGGCTTCATCAACTTTGGAAGATTCAATTTAAGAGACAAATGCCATGTTTAGACAAGCATCTTTGAGATTTAATCTTGTAGTCACACCTTGACTTATATCACCAATTACTTTATCGATAGGATGATCTCTATTAGTTCTCCATTCTTTTGGCAAATCATTGAAATTTGATTCTTGTTGGGATGTTTCTCCTTGTTGAATTGGTTGATCTTTGGAAGTATTTTCTTGAGGACCTTCTAGTATTTCATCATCATCATCATTACAAAAAATATTATCCTCCTTGGAGGGGTTAGTTTCATCAAAAGATACATGCATTGATTCTTCAATTGTTGAAGTTCTTTTGTTATAAATTCTATATGCCTTACTAGAAAGAGAGTAGCCAAGAAAAATACCTTCATCGGATTTTTCATCAAACTTACCAAGGTTATCTTTATTGTTGTTTAAGACAAAGCATTTGCAACCTAAAATGTTAAAGAAAGCAATGTTTGGTTTCCTCCCTTTGAAAAGTTCATATGGATTATTCTTCAAGACCGGTCTTATGTTAACTCTATTACTAACAAAACATGTTGTGCTCACCGCATCCGCCCAAAAATATTTTGGAAGGTTTGAATCGCTAAGCATTATTCTTGCAAGCTCTACAAGAGACCTATTCTTTCTTTCCACCACTCCATTTTGTTGAGGAGTCCTTGGTTCCGAGAAGTTGTGAGATATTCCATGTTCTCCACAAAATTCTTCAAATAGAGCATTTTGAAATTCTCCGCCATGATCACTTCTTATGGAGGCAATTATTAGAGACTTTTCATTTTGAATTTGTTTAGCATACTTCTTGAACGCCTTGAATAAATCACTTTTCTGCACTAAAAAGAATGTCCAAGTATATCTAGATAAATCGTCAACAATAACCAAAGCATATACATTACCTCTGAAAATTATTGTTCTTGATGGACCAAATAAGTCCATATGTAACAATTGTAGTGGCCTTGTAGTAGACACCACATTCTTAGATTTGAAAGTTGATTTTGTTTGTTTCCCTTTTTGACAAGCATCACAAAGTCTATCTTTGACAAAATTTCTCTTAGGAAACCCAATGACAAGATCATGCTTGATTAGTTTATTCAAGTGTTCCATGTGAATATGAGTAATTCTTTTGTGCCATAACCATGAATCGTTGTTGTTCGCCATGAGACATTTTACCTTTAAAGATGGATCATCAAGGGAAATCATAAATATATTATTTATTCTTTTACCTTTAAGTATAACCTCATGTGTGACTTCGTCTTCTATCAAGCATTTATCCTTGGTGAACTTGATCTTGAAGCCTTTGTCACAAAGTTGGCTAATACTAAGAAGATTGTGCTTTAGCCCTTCAACATAAAGAACATCTTCAATGGATGTGAAAGGTGGAGCATAAACTTTGCCTTTGCCAAGAATTCTTCCCTTATTATTGTCTTCATAAGTGACAAAACCCTTGGCCTTTAGAACTAGATTTGAAAATTGGTTTATGTCTCCCGTCATATGCTTTGAACAACCACTATCAAGATACCAAAGATTTCATGTGGTCTTCAAGCATACCTACAAAACAAGTTAGGTTTTGCTAGGTACCCAAGTTGCTTTGGGTCCTTCATAATTAGTGTCTTTCTTTACCCACACATAATGCCCACTTGCCACACTGAAGTTTCTAACATAGCAAGCATTAGGTGTATGGCCTTTAATACCACAATAGAAACAAGTAGGTTCAAAGTTACCTCTATATCTAGAAGGATAATATTTCTTCTTAGGAAATGTTTTCTTTTTAGGATAGTGATGAACCATTTTAGGTTTGTTTACTTTCTCTTTGGATGATTGATCACTAGCCTTAACAAATATAGTTTTATTAGAACTTGGTTTTGAAAACTTTGAATATCCAAGTCCACTTTTATCATTGGAGTATCTTTGTTGGCTAAGAAAACCTTCCAATCCAATTTTACCTTTTTCATATCTTTCAATAACTCTTTTCAATTGAACAATTTTGAAAGAGAGTGACTCACAATTTTTTCATACAAATTTATATTTTTGTTCATCACTTAATTTTTGTTTTTCTTCTTTGAAATCTTTTTCCATAGATTCACATTTTTCTTCTAAAGATGAAATTTGTTTCTTTTGAGATGAAATAGTTTCATACAGAATTTTACATTCATTTAATAGTTCATCTATAGCACATTGTGCATCACTATCAAAAAGAGAAAATTCATTACTAACCTCATCGTCTTCATTATCGGAATAGTGTGAGGCCATCAATGCTAGATTTTCACTTTCATCACTATCGGAATTGGATGAAGAACTCATTTCATTATCCTCCCATGCAATATAGGCCTTTTTGTTCTTGAATCCCTTTTTGCTTTTGTAGCCACCTTTCTTAGAGAGTTTCGGACAACCCGGCTTGATATGACCTTGCTTACCACATTTATAACATGTGACTTCTTGTGTTGATGTGGAAGCTTCCTTTTTCTTGAATTGTTTCTTTCCTTTTGAATGAGAAAAGGATTTGTCATTTCTACCAAAAAACTTACCAAGCCTTTTAACAAGAAGCATGAAATTTTCATCTTCTTCTGGATTGTCTTCCTTTTCAACTTCCTTGGAATCTATCTTTAAAGCAATATTCTTGGATTTCTTCTCTTGATTTTCATGTTTTTTAAGTCTTCCGGGTTCCGTTTCATATTCTTGAAGTTTTCCAAACAACGTTGCGGAAGTAATGGAGGAGAGACTTTTATTTTCTAAAATTGTTGTTACCTTTGGTTGCCATTCCCTAGTTAAGGACCTAAGTACTTTCAGATTTAGTTCATCATTTGTCAAAGTCTTACCAAGAGCACTTAGATGATTTGTCAAGTACATGAATCTCTTTTGTAGGTCAAGGATGGTTTCTCTAGGCTGCATTCGAAATAATTCGTATTCTTGACTCAAGGTATTTAGTCTTGATCTTTTAACTTCAATAGTTCCTTCATGAGTTTGTACCAAGGTATCCCATATTTCTTTTGTTGTTTTGTATGCCGAGACATGGAAGAATTCATCCATGCTAAGTGCACCTTGAAGAAGATTTATTGCCTTTTTATCATAGAGAACCTTCTTCTTATCATCTTCGTCCCATGCATCTTTAGGATTTGATGAGCCAACACCATTGATTACCGTTATAAGGATAAATGGACCATTCTCGACGGCATCCCATATTTCTTCTCCTTGTGCTTCTAAATGTGACTTCATGCGTATTTTCCAGAAGTCAAAATATTCACCACAAAATAGAGGAGGCTTGTTGTTACTACCACCATCTCTGAAAACAAGATTTTGATTTGAGGAAGCCATTCTGGATCTTTTAGGAACAGGTTACCTATAACCTGCTCTGATACCAATTGTAAGTACGAAGTGCGCCTAAGAGGGGGGGGGGGGGGGGTGAATTAGGTACTTTAAAAAATTTCTGGTTTTAGTGATAATGGATATTATTTTTCTGGTTTATGGTGAGTTTATGAAAGAGTAAAGTGCAGAAAAATAAAGAGACACAAGCGATATATCCTGGTTCCCCTCACAGTCCGAGAGTACTCCAGTCCCCTTTCAACATGAAAGAGATTTCCTTATTGTGGCAAACTTAAACAAGAACTACCCAAAACCAAGAACAATCCTCTTGGACCAAGAATAATCCTCTTGGATTTTCACTATGTCAACAATGAGAACAATCCTCTCATAAAGACTTTACTTGTATCCAACAATCTTGGAAAAACAAGATTTATAAAACCACTTAAACTTATTTCCAACAATCCTGAAAAATAAGCAGGTATATAGAAATATTTAATTTGAGTGAGTTTGAGTAGCAATGATCACTTTAAGTGATTTAATCAATGCATTGATCTTATCTTCCAATGATAATAGTATACAATGACTCAAGATATATAATGCTCAAAGTTTTCTGGTCAATAATATGTGAAAGTGTGCAGAAGACTTGTGTATGAAAATGTATAACAGGTTGAGTTTGATTTTTGAAAATTCAGAGAAAATGATTGGAAGAGGTGTACAAAATGATTTTTAAAATGAGTATTTATATGTTCATAGTACCCTTTTGAAACAACATAAAGTTCTGTAAATGAATCATGAACAATTGCCAAGATTGAGTGAAAGGTTTCCATGAACTGGTGTTATGAACAGGCATGAGTTAAGCTGCTGTTTTTCAAATTCGTGCAACATGCAATCGATTGCACCCTTTGTGTAAATCGATTGCACAGGGTTTCAATAGCTAGAAATTCAAATATTTTGAGTGTGCAATCAATTTCATAAGTGTGTAAATCGATCGCACTTGAAGTCAGTAGCAAAGTTTATTGAGAGCAATCGATTGCACAAACATGCAAATCGATTGCACTTAGAAACAGTAGCAAATGTTTTGAAAAATTAAAGCATGCAATCGATTGAACTAATATGCAAATCGATTGCACTCAAGTGAAAATTGATTTTTTAACTTAGAAAAACTTGAGTATGGATTTGGACAATATAAAATATTTCTTTTGACCATTGAGCATCTATGTCTTAAGTTCAAAGTAAGTATTATCATTATACCTTGAAATTTTGCTAAGTTCTTGAACCAAAGACTTTATCCACAGATGCTTTTAGCTTGATCAATAATCTTTGCCTTCTTTGTCAATCATGGTTTATCTTCATCAAAACAAAAGTGTGTTTTAGAAGCTTGACTTTACATGCTTATGACACCACACAGAAGCCCAATGTTATCCTCGACTGACTTAAGGAACATCGATACAAACTAGAGTGTCACACTAACATAGCCATCACTACAACCGTATCGGTCTACACCGTACATTTTCCATGATCTATTACTACTTACCTAGGGCATCCCTAGATCTGGGTGTAGGATCTTTGCCAGAAAATAAACCCAAGCAACCATTAAAATAAAGCAAGCAATGCAAACAAATAAAGCAAATAAAATGATCTAAGACTCTAAGGTAACCCCTCTTTTGTAAGTTTCCCCACCAGAGTCGCCAGTTCTGTAATACGGTGAAAGAACTGACTTGTTTTGTGTTTTATCACAAATGTTGCGGATAACAAGAGTCGCCACTGACTTTTCCTTTATCTAAGAAGGAAAGGGTGAAAAGAACAGGAAAGACCTTGAATATTTTGAGTTTGAGGGGTAGGTTATTAAAAGTGGAGGTGTTAGCATCCTTTTCATCCGTAGTTATCTACAAGCTCTTAATTTCTTAGCTCACTTTTGAAAAACTTGCTTTGTGTGTGTGTGATTTAAAAATATTTTGAAGTTTGAACTTTGTAACAATTCTTGTATCGGTCCTCAAGAATGCGTACAAAGTGTTTTGAAAATATCATTGAAAGTATTTGTGTAAAATGTTTTGTTTTTGTGAGCAAGTGATTAAAAGTTCTACCCACTCAAGGTCGTTCTTGTACATTTCCTCCTCCTTTAGATAGTTCTATCCATACCATTAGTTAGTAGGAAGCCCTATCGTTGAATGTGAATGAACGGGTGAAGGGTCATCGTACGATCATCAAAGGCAACTTGTAAAGACGCTTTAGCAATTTTCGTAAGGGACTAGATCATTTATAGAAAGGCAACATCGAAAGGGTCGTCGAGGGACTATGATCTTTTTCGAGGGTCTTTGCTAAAGCGTCCCCACTTTCGAGGGACATGACCGTTTTATTCCGAAGGCAACAAGAGAGATTACCCTAGAGGTGCAAGCGTGAAAGTGTGCTTGTTTCAATTATTTATCTTTGAAGTTAGGGTTTTCTATCGTTCGTTTTTATCTTTCCATATAAACCCTAGTTACTAAGCAGCAAATATAGTAGCAGAAAAAATAAAGTGCGAAAACGTAAACCTAGACTATTTCAATGCTTTGGGGCAGATACATAATAGAGGTGCGAGAAAATAAAATGCAGAAATTAAAACCTGCAACTATTACATCCTGGAGCAATTACATAATAATAAAAATGCGGGAAGATAAAAGCTACGCTATTACATTCGCGATAACATCCTATACAATTTATCCAAGAAAATAAAATAACCTGAAGGAAAGAGAAAAATAAAATGTTTTTTTGGCGATTTTTTTTATGAAAAAGATTTCTTTGTATGATGATTAAGACAAAACCTAAAAAAAATTAATTAATTAAATTAATTAAAAAACCTAAAAACTAATTTAATTTTAATTAAAAAATGGTTAATTAATAAAACTAAAAAAATGTTAATAAAAATCTAAAACCTAATTATTTTAGGGTATGTAAAATAGGTTTTGTTAATTATTAGGGTTAATTAAAACTAGGGTTAATTAATTATTAGGTTTAATTAAAATTAGGATTAAGAAAAAAACAAGTTAGAAACAAAATCAAGCAAAATGCCAGTGGTGGGTGTTGAACCCACGCCCTTAGCCTTTTCCACTGTCTGCCTTGCCACTGTGCCAGGCATTGGTTTGTGTTAGTAGGATGCACGCAACACAACATGTATCAAACCTGTAAAGATTGGGAAAACATGAAAAACAAAATGTCAAAAGGCATAATCGAACTCACACCCTTGTACACTAATGCCTTAACGCGTGCTTCCTTGCCACTAGGGTGGCTGTTTCATCCGGTATATAACTGGAAACAATTAAACAAATAATAAAAAAAATCATTAGGTCAGAGAAGCGCCAGAGGCTTAGCTCCGGTTGTCTTCTCCGGCAAGCTCATTTCTTGTCCCTGAAAATAAGCACAGCCAGTGATTCAACGGTACCCTACCCCCCTAATTCAGACCTTGCGAACTCAATGGAAGTATTAGTTTTAGCCAAATTGTGTTGTATTATGAGATATGATGAAGATAACATGAAACAGACCAAGCACGACAATTCACGATTCAGCCATTATGGAGATCATGCAACGATCCTACCTTGTACTAATACATCTCAGAAACAAATTAGTATCGTTAGTATGCATTAAAATAACATGACATTGAAAATACAAATTTGCAAAAATAATGAAAACCGGAGATGCATGTATGTTGGTTTCATGCGCTTTGGATCATCACATCTGATTCAATTTTACCCTATAGAACTTCTGGAAGTGAATGGGATAAGTATTTAGCCTTGAGGGAGGCTGCAAGATATGGTTTTGATTTGCCCTAGTTTTGATATTTTTTTGAATTTTTTGGAAAGGTTTCTTGAGCAAGGGTTTTATGTTTTGTCTTGTCTGAATGAACGAGAATAAATAGAGAGGAAATTAGGTCAAACAAGTGGGCTTGGACCTTTGTAAGAAAAGCCTTGATTTTATCTTATTTAATTTTGAATTAAAATAAATAAAATCAAAGTAAATAGAATACAAAATACAAGGGGTGTAAGAATAAGTTCTGAGATTCATATTGAGGCCTATAACACGCATGAGCCTTGAAAGATCAGCCCACTAGCCCAAAATTCCAAGTTTGCTCAATTTAGGTTTCATGCATTTTCTCAAAATTGCCCAACTTGCATCAATCATAACTCTCTAAATTTTCATTATTTTAAGGTGGACTTTTTGGAAAGCTTAAAATGTCCTATATAATCTCTATGTTGATTATATTTGCATTTGAAGACTTTTTCTTGATGTAAGTTGCCTTGACAAAAAGTGTCTTTTTGTTGAACTTTGAAATGACCTATAATGTTTTGGCCCATATCTCTCAAACGAAGCATTTTTTGGACTTGATTTTAGAGAGACAAAGTTGTAGAGAATTGAATTTACTTAAAAATGAGATTTGGTTGAGAAAAATATGATGAAGTATGTGAAAGTTGTGCTTGGTCAAAGTTCAGTTTACTTCTCCTTAAGAAAACCCTAATTTGACAACTTCGAATTTTGATGAATTGAGAGTTTTTCTTGATGAATCATGATCAAACCTTGATCAAATGATGAACGTGACTTCAAAATCTTGATGTTAACCAAAAATATTGAAGTTTGAATGTATGTTGACCATAATTAACTTTTTTTCCAATATAGTTGATTTTCAGTCTTTTGAGCAATTGACTGAGCAAACTTGTGATGCAAGGCTTGAATTTTGGCATGAGCATTCTTAGAGACATATGAGAAACCATGAACTCCACTTGAGGCATTATAAGTCCAATTTTATTTGAGAAAAGCAAAACCCTAGTTGTAGGTCAATTGTTTAAGAGTAGAATTTGTCTAATCAATTCTTGAGCCACCTTGAGCATTTGAGAACCCTAGGAGAATGTCTTGGATAATGGGAGGGAAAATTTTAGGGTACAACAGTGGGCTTTTGCAAACACATGAATTTACATAATTTTTTGTGTTTTTAGGCTTAAAGGTGCACTGACAGTGGGCTTTTCTTGCCCCACCCTCACTTTTTTGTGGTGCGGAGATAGGTTTTAGGCCTGCATTCTCAACAATGCTCACCTCGCCCTGCCCCATTTTTTACGGGCTTTTGCAGGGCTGACATGCCCATTTGCCACCCCTAAATAAAGGTTTATGCAATGTAAAACCATAAAATATTTTCTATATTATATTACTTTTGGGATCCAACACCATTTTATTCCACATCATGTTTCCTATATTATACTACTTTTCTCAATGCTCACTCAAAGTACATTTGGATATATTTTTTTAATACATATGTTTGAAGCTTTTCACGCCTTCAAACTATTTCTCAAATTTGTTCAAACTCAGTTTAATACTAAAATTAAAGCCTTGTAATCAGACTATAAGGGAGAGTTTAGGCCTTTCACCAAGTATTTAACTAAGATGGATATCTAACATAGGCACACTTGTCCTCACACATTTCACCAAAATGGTACAATCTAACAAAAACATAGACACATTTTATGCCTTGTATCACAAGTATCCTAGATACGACACACTGAAGTGTTTGGTTGCTCTTGCTTTCCATTCACTCATCCCTATAGCAAACATAAGTTGGAGTTTAGGAGTCAAGAGTGTGTATACTTAGGCATTTCACCTTATCATAAAGGTTACAAAGGCTTAAGAAAAACATGCAAGATCTATATTTCCAAAGATGTTATCTTTCTTGAACATTTCTTCCCTTATTCGTCCTTGTTTCCCTCTGATGCATGGGTTCCTTGTGAGCAAGCTTATCCCTCTGAGTTCGTACCTTGTCCCTTATTGCATCTAAATAAACCTCCTTTGGTAATAGGTCCAAGACCATTGGGGAATGGCCTTATCTCCTTTCCTATTAATGATGCTTTGTCCTCTAACCCCTTGATTGTTAGTCAAACACATTATACTTTACCTGAGTTTATGTCTGTGTCTAGTCCATCCCCTCAATTAAGTTTTCCACATGTTAGTTCTTAAGGTCAGCCTATCTCTCTACAATTTCCTACCGCGAGTGTCTTTAACGACTGTTTGTCTCTAGTTATACCATATTCTTCTCCTCCACAAGTTCACCAATTTAATGATCATCCTATGTTAACTCGAGCCAAATCTGGTCACTCCAAGCCTGAGGCTCTGTTTACTCATGTTGAACCTACTTTAGTCAAACAAGCACTCTTTAATCCACATTGGTTCCGAGCTATGAAACTTGAATATGAAGCTCTTATGACTAATTAGACATGGACATTGACCATTCTCCCACCTCATAGAAAATCAGTGGGCTGCAAGTGGATTTTTAAGGTCAAAGAAAATATAGATGAGACCGTGAATAAGTACAAAGCTCGTCTGTTGCAAAGGGACATCGTCAATAATTTGGCTTTGAGTTCAATGAGGTTTTCTCACTAGTTGTCAAACTAGCTACCATTTGTGTCATCCTCACTTTAGCTCTCACTCACAAATGGGAGCTTCAATAAATTAATATCAACAATACATTTTTGAATGCTTCCTTGCATGAGGATATCTACATGATTCATTCTCCTGATTTTGAGCAGGATGATCATTCTCTTGTGTGCAAATTTCATAAGACACAAATGAAAAAATCAGAACTTTATTTCTAAAATAAAAAGAAAACTAAAAAATACAGAGAGAGAGAGTTAATAATAAAAATTTAATGGACGTGTATTATTGGTGTAAAAAAATTTTATACGATCATTCAATAGAAAATCATTAATATATCAAATCATCAAAGTTATTTTAAATTATTAGTATAATAAAGCAGAATATAGGTTATTCATTAAATATCGATATAAAACTTCTTTATAACATCAATACGCCAACTATTTTCTCTTTTCTCTAGTACTTCATTTTTGTAATTTTTAAATGTCAACTTTGGAGACAAATTTTGAAATGGATAAAGATGATGATTATGTAAAGTAAACGGCGAACGGAATCTCTATCGACGCTCCTATCCTAGGCTGTGCTTTGACTTTCTATTCACAGGAACAACTAATCCAACGACTTTTGTCATGGAATTTAAATAACATTGATAAAATTCGACTAATATAGCTGCACCAATGCCTTTCTAGATGAATATTTAAAGCCACCCAAGATAAAAGAAATACTCGATAGAAAAAAATAATAATGCTAATCTTAAAGGATACATGTTAAAAATTTATAATTAAAAATTGTCTTAAATATATAATTAAAAAATTAGTTATATATTTATAATAAATTTAATATACAATTTACAAGATTTAACTTTTTTATTTATTTTTTAATATATGCCCTAAGGGCACATGTTTAAGACACATGTGTTAGCATTATTCAAAAAATATATATCTGATTAGATATAAGTCTTATAACAATATAAAAAAATTCTTGTTTATATTATTTTTAAACTTTTTATTTTATTTTTCATTCTAAATCTTCATAATTTAGATAAATCATGCTCCGAAATCCACGTTAACTAGAATCACGTAGCCATGCATTTAAGTTAGTTAATGTATTTTTATCATATAAATATTTGCATTAAATAAAATTACGTTATCTCAATTGAAGGAAGTTAACGTGCACTACGTTAATTTAGATAGGGAGAAAGGTCGTATGATTTAATTTTCTAATATTGACATGATGTATCTTAGTTTAGTGGTTGTAATGCTTGCTTTATATCCAATACTTTTGGATATACATGCATGGTGCTAGCTAGGGAAAGAATGGCTACTTTTCTTACACGGTGATTTTGATACCTTTAATACTAATATTAAGAATTTATGTGTATAAATAATTTAATAAATAATATATTTAAACTTAATGAGAATGAATAGTTATAAACTTAGAAAGATAGAGAGAAATATATAAAAGATACGAGGTTCAAAGGTAGTCAATTCTTACCGTGTTAGGCGGCGCAAAAACAATGTTTTGTTCGGTAACAACTTATAATAACAAATTTTGTTAATCCATAAACTAAAATTATTTCTTTATTTTTAGTACATGAGATCAATTAATAAAATTTTATTATATAGTATATTGTTGGTATGTATGATATGAGTACGGAGTTCATGTTAAAGTTTTTAAATATTTTTAATAAGTTTAATGATTTATTTATTTGTATCAAATTTGATTAAATTGGTAGTGATAAATTGAAACTATAACTTAATTTGTTTATATACACTTTGAAATTTATTTGTTCAAGTTACGCAACACATCACTAATACATATGTTGTAAGATATTTTTCAATTTATTTTTGTTACAATTACTTTCACTTCTTTGTGCTCGTATGTATATCGTATATCGTAGTCAAACATATTTAATAATTTTGATGATGACAACACTATGATGTGAAGTTTTCATTTGAAGTTATGATCAAGTTGTTTTGTTAGAGACTAAGATATCAAAGTCAATCTCTTAAAAATAACATCTAATGTCAAACAACATTCGGTAAAATCTCTGACAATTTGTGGTTGAGTGATCAAAGTCTTGTAAAAGATATTAGAGTGACTATTAAATTATTAAGGCAATGCAAACACCCACATAAAAGTGTTTTTTAACATTTCTATTTGATAAAAAATAGCTTAAAACCCTTAAAGGAACTATCAAAGTGATTGTGGGATTGATGAAGGATGCTCCTAAATATTTAAGAAGCTTCAATATGTTGCCTTATCGATTAGGTCATGTTTCATTCTCAAACCAGGATTAATGTGTATTGATGGTGATTGATCTTGAATTTTTGTTATTAATCTCTAATGCGGTGGTGTGGGATGGACCTGTAAGGTTAACACTCCAACACCTAAGTCAATTCAAGATTCAAGATGAGTATAGTAAAAATAGAGACCGGAATAATGTACCTTGAGTGACATAAGTGGGGGTTTTCATATGTTGGGCCGTTTAGAGTGGGCTGGCATTGGATTGAGCCTTTGGATTTGGATCTTTGGTCGATGCATAATAGTTACCCCTAAGGCTTGTCGAATAATTATTAGTCGGGGAAGTCTTAGCAGTCCTGGTCGACCTCTAAGGATATCATTCAGTTTTGGTCAGAAGTGAAAACCCATGGATCAGTTGCAAAAGTAGAGGGGAAAATTGTGCATTAAATGGCTTCCCATTATTGAAACGTTTCATTCCTCTTTTCAAACGCATGACTTGAGGTGACTAGTTAGGCACGGCGTTGCTTATTATGCACTTGAGTTTGTGTATGTTTCCAAGTAAGAATCTAGTCGTAGATCTTGTATAGAACTTTTTATTTTATTTTTAAGAGTCAGTTTCCATTTTCAAGTGTCTTTCTCTCTTCCTTCCCAAGGGTATTTACAAGAACGAAATATCTAATGCTTTTTATTTTTCCCTATTACACTTTGTCTTCTTGTCATCTTCTGCTTTACCGTGCACCCTCCTTACCTCAATCTAGTAATATCTTCAACATTTCCTTTACCCCAGTCAATTGAAATGGTAGTCCTATTAAATTTGTTGGCGATTCTGAGAGAGATGCATCTCTCGTAGTTAGAACGAGAGTTTCTTCTGATTCAAATCCATCCCCCTTCGTTTATGATTGACTAGGTTATGAGCTCATCTATAATCGATGATTCGAAAACAGAAAGAGCTTTTATGGGATCTTAGGACGTGAGATCTTCATCCATGGATTCTTTTTTTACATACTATTCTCTGATGACGACATTGAGGTTAATCATGCGGCTAGTTCCATGCCTGTTTCTTCTCATTATGTCAAAGCTTCAACTTCTATTTCTTTTCTGACTCCGGAAATGCAGGCTGATAACTTGAGAATGAAGCATGCTAGATATTATATTCAGGCTTATCTAAAAGTCTATAATCAAGACCCCAATAATTTCGACATCAAGGACCATCTAGAGTATAAGGGACGACCAAGCGGAATTTACTGGCTTAAACGTTTAGAGCATTTTAAGGTTGATGAATCATCCCTAAAAGGGTTGCATTGGTGGAGCTGGCTGATGCGACAAATATAATTGGGTTGCTGCAAAGATAGTAGGGACCCCCCTTTGTTTTAAGTAGGTGTCCGTAGACACAACCAACATCGTGGTCTGCTGCCATTCTAATTTGCCAGTCTTTCTGATGGACTCGAAAAAAAGGATATGCATCCCCTTTGACAGGTGTTCATTTCCATTTTACGAGTTTCAGTTCACCAAGATAAATCTGCAGTTGCCTCTGTCTGAATTTGAGGTGGCCATGTTGAAGTAATTGAAGATTGCCTCGTCTGAACTTCAGTCGGACTCTAGTGCCTATATGAATATGTTCCAACTTTGGGCCAAGTATAGATCTTGGAAACCTTCTCATTGGTAGTTTTTTCAATTTATTCCATGTTCTACATACTTCCAAGAATGATATTTGTGATCACGGGCTTATTGAGATTCATCAGTATCTTCCCTTGCTCGTCCCCTTTACTAAGGACATGGATGACTTTCTAAGTTTCTTCGTGTTGGTTAGGCCCCGTTCTGAGGAGGCTCACTTTACCTTCTATTATAGCTCTATTAAATCCTCTCGCTATCGTAAGAGCATGTTCCTGAAATAATGGTCCTAGCCCCGATTTCCTCTCTAAGCCTCATTCTTACAACACCAAATTGGATTCTCTCTCTGTTGAAGAAGTCATGATGAAGAGGGATTTAAAGTCTTTATGTTAGGGGCTTGGCCTCGACGAAGTGTCTGAAGGGTGAGAAAAACACATAAAAGAGGGGTTTGAATTAGGTTTTCTAACAGGCTTCTTCTCTTAAAAACAATTTCGCAAACTAACTAGAAAGAATAAGACTAAGGAAAGAATAAAATGACTCTTTTGGTTTATACAAGTTCACCTTCAACAAGGCTACTCTTGTCCACCCTCCAAGGTGATTTTTGTAACTCCCGTAATTTAACTAATTATTTAATTAAATTATTTTTGGAAAATTTGTGAAGATGTGTTGTGATTAATTGGATTTAATTATTTTATTAAGTGGTGAAATAATATTAGAAGTATAATATTATTTGATGTGGGCTTATTTTAAAGGAATAGAAGTAATAAAGGGGGTGTATTAGTTTTGAGCCCATTAAATAATAAAGAGTATAATAGGTTATTTTATTATTGTGGAAATAACAAGAAAGAAGAAGCAGTAAGAAGAATAAGGGTTGGAGAGAAGAACATGAAGCTGTTGGAAAAGAGGAAAACGGTAGAACGGGAATTCAACCGGAAGTTATAGAGCAACCTTCAATCCAAGGTAAGGGTGGGGTTCTGACTCTATAATTGGGTTCATGATAATTGGTATGTGGGGTTAGAGGTGATTGTTGTCTTATTCATGAATTGAATGTATATGATGTTGTATGATGAGAATTGATGAATTGTAGATGAATAATGATATCCAGATGCCGTTTATTTGATGCGGAATTATAGGATAACTGTAAGTGATGATTATCCATGATGATATTAAGTTTTTAGGGCTTAAAGTATGGAACCCGTAGTGGAAATGCATAGAAAATCGTAGAAATTATGTAGGATAGATCAGTATGCGTCGACCCCAAATGGTGTGTGTCGATACATGAACGATGTTAGACTCAGGATGAGTCGACACGTAGAGGCATGTGTCGATACACGTTGTGTGGTAGACTCAGTATGAGTCGATACAAGATAGGATGCATCGACTTATTTTGCGAGTTCAGTGCAGTACGCGTCGATCCAAGGAGTTATGCATCGATCCATGTTGTCTGGTTTTTGGCAGAATCGTTTAGAACAGGCTGCATCTTGAGTTTTCGGACTCCGTTTGAGGTTCCGTTCGAAGTGTTGAATAGCTAACGCGATGAGCTTTATTCTTAAGGATTAAAATGAAGAATAGGAAGTGTAATTCCAATATCCTAATTAGGACTAGAGTTAGTTCCCGCGTTAATCGTTATGTCGATTTTTGTGAAGGATGGCGAAGATGAGATGCATATAGATTGTTGTTGGGTTGTAACAGTAGGATTAATGATGTAATACTACTGAATAGTAGCATGTAGAGGTTCGGTGATTTAGAAGTAAGCCTTAGTTGACCAATTAATTATAGGCAATATCTTGTATAGGCCTATGGCCAATGTTGTGAAATTGATGAGTACTGTTGTGTTACTGTACGGCTGAATTATTGAGGAGATGATGTTAATGAGATTCTGTTTGATGAATTATGATGTATATGTATGAAGTTTGATGAATTATGATGTATACATATGAATTTTGATGATTTATGATGAATGATGTTGATGAAGAGATGTTGAGATGCTTTTAAGATGTAGGCCTTTGGCCAACAACGGTGTTGTATTGAGATGTTGTCAATTATGGTGTTGTTATTACATTCATGATTGTGTCGCATAAATTGCATTTTGAGATGGAGCTTATGCTCGTTGAGATGGCCTGTATTGGCAAATATTGAGATGAAGGCTTATGCATTATTGATACCTCTATTAATTGGCAATTTTTGAGATGGGAGTTCTGCTCCAAATGGTACCACATGCATTTGCATAGTATTGAGTGGCATTATATGATTGCATAAATAAGTGTGTTTTGATGTGGTGAATGTGTATTATTGTTGTGATTATTATTGATTATGAGATGAGAAGTGGTGATGTTATGTGATCTAATTTAATATATTAATTATCATGCGCTTTATTATATTGTTAGATATCTCACCCCTTCTGTTTGAATGTTACCCTTACGTTGGTAACGTGCAGGTAATCGAGAGTGAAGGATGTATACCTTCAATAGTTCGAGTCAGTGTCATTGCTCTGATATGTAACACTCGGGGGGATGAATGCTTGTTGTTTTTGCTTGTTTATTATTCAGTTGTTGAACTTTAAGTTGATTATTACTAAGTATATGTTGTTTTGAAGTTGTTGTAACGACGATAAAGATGTTATTAAGAATTCCGCTGCGTAGATGTTTAATTTGTTGAATTAAGAGAGTAAATTATTATGCTGACGGTTCATCCGAAGTTTTAAAGTGTTATGTATCCACGATGAATGCAATGTGTTTTTAATGATGAATTTGTGGCATCTCGATTCATTTGCATGAATGATTTTATAACTGATTTATTTGTAATTGCCGAGTAGAATTGGGGTGTTACAATTTTTCCTTCAACAAGGACTTAATCCACTAATCTCAACAGATTACAGATGCACATTCTACTCGTCGGTGACTCACAACAATTGTATAAGAGTCTAAAAAGACACCTTAGCCCTCTCAAGTCTACAGACTAACAACCCAGTCACTTGAGGAAATAATCAATTCTAGACATAATTACAATCAACAGTGTTTACAATGTTTTCTTCTAAAAGGCAGATTAACACAACAATGAAAAACAAAGTCTCTAATACAAATAATGAGCAACAACTCTTTGTATTGAGAACTCTAAGAAAAACACAAATAATGAGCAACAACTATTTGTGTTTAATCCCTAATATCTTAATACAATAATGAGCAACAACTCTTGTGTTCTTGATATTTCTTTAGAAGAATATTTATGGATGAATATTTAAATAGTTCTTCTTCTTTTCTCTTGATGTTTTTCAGTACTTCAGCAATTTGATTCAAGCTTGATAATATTGAGTAATTCGTTATTCTTCAAATGTTGTTGAGGTCTCTTTAAATAGACTTTAAAAAATAGACAGTTGGTAGTACAAAAATGTTGTTTTCACTTGCCAACTACAGTAACGGTAAGATTTCATCATGGGAAACAACATAGTACAATATGTAAGCACGTAGTGGAATTTGAAGTGTATTGTCTGTACTATATTCTTTGTGGCTAAGTTTCTTAGAACTTTATCTTCTGATGTTTTACTTCTAGCTTGAAGTAGTAAGCTTGGAATATATCTCTTTTTGGTATTTGTCCCTTTTCTCTTTGCCGGATTAATTCTTATATGATGAAGAAGGATGATCCAGAAGATGCTTCATTATTGTAGAGTCAAAGTCTTTCAGATAGTTGAACATTGTCTTCAGATATACAAGCAATGGCTAATCTGAGGAACAACTTCTTTGTTTGTGAGTGAAAGCTTTTCCAATTTATATGTCTTGATATGATCTTTGATTTCTAGTAATACATTTTCTGAGCTGCATGTCTGATTTCTGAAGCAAAAGCTTATGTCAGCATATCTGAATTTTTTATTCACACTTTTTGATTTGATCCTTGATTCTTGACTTCTGATCTTTGATTTAAGCTGGAAACAAAAGCTTGTGTTAGCTATATCTGATTCTGGTATTTTGGTTTCTGATTAAAATCTCTTTCTCTGGAAGCGTATGTGATTTCTGATGTTACTTATCTTCTAATGAATGTTACTTCTGTTAAGTAGATTGGCTTGATAAGATATCATCCTTTTATCTTGTCTTCTAATGGACTATATGATGTTAATTAGAAATGAGTCCAAAAGATCGTTCTTTCTTTGATCACTTCTTTTGATGGGAATACTTTGGATGTTGATGTGCGTATTGCATAAACTATCCCAGTCTTCAGAATCTTGACTTTGTCTTCAGAACTATGAGCAACAACTCTTCTTATGAACAAATCTTGACTTTTGATTCTTTGCGTTGAGAGCTTGTTTCTTGTGCAATCTGATTTTTGATCTTGAACCAACAACTTGTCATAAATTCTTTCTTCTTATAACTTGTGACTTCTGAAGCAGCAGTTTGTTGAGAAGTACACATGTAACACCCCAATTCTACCCCGGAAAATTATATAAATAAATCAGAGTTATAAAATTCAATCATGCAAACAAATCGGGACGTCACAAATTCTTTTATAAAACTCATTGCATTCATCGTGGATATATAACACTTTCAAAACATCAGATGAACCATCATAACATTTTTAATTAAATAACTCAACATCTACGCAGCGGAATTCTCAATAACAATTTTATCATCAATACAACAACTTCAAAATAACACAATTTAATAATAATCAACAATAAAAAACAGCAAGCGTTCATTCCCCCGAGTGTTACATATCAGAGCAATGACACCGACTCGAACTACTGAAGGTATACAACCTTCACTCTCGGTTACCTGCACGTTACCAACATAAGGGAAACATTCAAATAGAAGGGGTGAGATATCTAACAATATAATAAAGCGCGTGATAATTAATATATTAAATTAGATCAATAGCATCACCACTTCTCATCTCATAATCAACAATAATTACAACATATATACACATTCATCAACATCAAAATACACTTCTTTATGCAATCATATAATGCGACTCAATACTATGCAAATGCATGTGGTACCATTGGAGCAGAACTCCCATCTCAAAAATTTGCCAATTAATAGAGGCATCAACAAGGCATAGCCTTCATCTCAAAATTATCCAATACAGGCCATCTCAACGAGCATAAGCTCCATCTCAAAAAAATGCAATGTATGCGACACAACCATGAATGTAATAACAACACCCAAGTTAACAACATCTCAAATTAACAACATCTCAAAAGCATCTCAAATTAACAACATCTCAAAAGCATCTCAAATCAACAACATCTCAAAAGCATCTCAACGTCTCTTCATCAACATCTCATATCATCATAATAATTCATCAAACATCATTTATTTATTATAAATCATCAACACAACATCATTAACAACTTCTCACTAACAACTCAGTTGTACATTAATATAACAGTAATTCATACTGCTATTCTGTAATTCTTACATCGTTACTGTCACTAATCCTACTGTTATAATTCTAACAGCAGCCTCTAGGCATCTAATCTTCATTATTCTGTACAGAACCAATGCAACGATCAACATGGGAATTAACTCTAAATCCTAAATTGGCTACTAGGATTACACTTCCTAATTCTTCATTTTAATCCTCTAGAATAATGTTCATCGCGTTAGCTATTCAACGCTTCGAACGACACCTCAAACGACATTCTAAAACTCAAGTTACAGCACTTTAAAACTGAATCTGCCAAAAATCAGGCATTATGGGTCAACACAAAACCCCTTGGATCGACGCGTACTGCTCTAAATGCACAACATGAGTCGACACATCCTCTCATGGATCGACTCATCCTGAGTCTTGCACACAACATGTATCGACACATGCATCCCACAGATTGACTCATCCTGAGTCTTTCAACCTTCATGTATCGACGCAAGCCTCTTCGTGTCAACTCATACTGAGTCTCTAGGCCCTCATGTATCGACACATCAAGTTTGAGGTCGACACATCCTGATCCTTCCTGCATAATTCTGCGATTTTCTTCCCTGCATCTCACTACAAGATTCATGTTTTTAACCCTACAAACTTAATATAATCATGATAAATCATCACCTACAATTATCCTATAATACTATATTGATTAAACAACATTGGGACATCATTATTCATCTAAAATTCATCAAATATTCATCATACATCATCATATACATCCAATTCAAGAACAAAACAACAATCACCTCTAACCCCATATTCAATCATCATGAACTCAATTATAAAGTCAGAACCCCACCCTTACCTTGGATTGAAGGTCGCTCTATAATTTTCCGGTTGAATTCTCGTTCTGTCGTTTTTCCACTTTTTCCAACAACTTCACGTTCTCCTTTTCAATCCTTATTCTTCTACTGCTTCTTCTTTCTATTATACTCTTTCTAACAACAATAAAATAACCTATTATTGTTTATTCCTTATTGGGCTCCAAACTAATACACCCCCTTATTACTTATATTCCTTTGAATAAGCCCACACCAAATAATATTATAATTCTAATATTATTTCTCCACTTAATAAATAAATCCAATTAATCATAACACATCCTCTCAAATATTCCAAAAATAATTTAATTAAATGATTAATTAAATTTCGGGCGTTACAACTCTCCCCCACTTAGAATATTTTCGTCCTCGAAAATTTACCTCAATTAAACAATTCAGGGTAGGAGTCTCGCATCTTGCTTTCCAACTCCCAAGTCATGCTTTCTCCGGCAGCTCCTAGCCAAACCACTTTAACCAAGGCAATCACTTTGCCCCTCAGAGTCTTTATTTCACGATCCGCGATCCGTACAGGCATCGTCTCCACCGTAAGATTATCCCGTACTTGCATATTATCCATATGAATCACATGAGATAGATCTGAAATATACTTCCGGAGTTGCGACACATGAAACACATCATGTAAATTCGAAAGTTTAGGCGGTAAAGCCACTCTATAAGCAACATTCCCCACTCTCTCTGAAATCTGATACGGTCCAATAAAACGAGAAGTGAGCTTCTTAGACTTCAATGCTCGCGCAACACCAGTCGCAGGTGTAACTCTTAAAAACACACGGTCACCAGCTTGAAATTCTAAATCTTTCTTTCACTTGTCATGATAACTCTTCTGCCTACTTTGCGAAGCTTTCATCTTTTCTCGAATCAACTTCACCTTCTCAGTAGTCTCACGAACAAGTTCAGGTCCAAGTACTACACTTTCACCAGATTCATGCCACCATAACAGAGTTCTACATCTTCGACCACACAACGCCTCAAAAGGTGTCATCCCAATACTAGAATGGTAATTGTTATTATAAGTGAACTCTATCAACGGAAGATAAGTATCCCACGAACCTCCCTGCTCAAGAACACATGCCCTTAACAAGTCTTCCGACGATTGAATCGTCCGTTCAGTCTGACCATCTGTCTAAGGATGATACGTTGAACTCAACCTCAACTTAGAACCCAACGCTTCTTGCAAACTCTTCCAAAAATCAGAAGTAAATCTTGGATCTCTATCTGACACAATGCACAAAGGAACACCATGCAACTTCACAATCACACTAGTGTAAATCTCAGCCAACTTCGACACTGGAAAACTGATGTTAATAGGAATAAAATGAGCTGACTTTGTAAGCCTATCAACAAAAACCCAAATCGAATCATGTCCTCTTAAAGTATTAGGAAACCCCATCACAAAGTCCATTGAAATGCTATCCCATTTCCATTATGGAACTTCCAATGGTTGCATCAACCCTGCATACTTCTGGTGTTCAACTTTCGACTTCTGACAAGTCAAACATGCATACACAAAACGTGCCACATCACTCTTCATCCCAGACCACCAAAATAAGCCTTTCAAATTTTGATACATCTTTGTAGCTCCTGGATGAATACTCAACCTACTTCTATGACTCTCTTCAAGTATCACTTTCTTCATCTCAGCATCATCAGGAATACAAATCCGGTTACGAAATCTCAACACACCTTGCGCATCTAGCTTAAAATCATTATTCTCAGACTGATCAATCCCAACCATCAAATCTACCAGTTTCACATCCAACTTCTGAGCTTCTCTGATACTGTCTAGAAATTCATTATTAATCTTCAACATACCCAACATAATACTTTGTGGAGTAACCTCGCAAACTAAGCTCATATCTCTGAACTGCTCAATTAATTCCAACTCTTTAACCATCATTGCTGACATATGTAAAGTCTTTCGACTCAATGCATCAGCTACCACATTTGCTTTTCCTAGATGATAATTCAAACCGAAATCATAATCCTTTAACAATTCCAACCATCTTCGTTGCCTCATGTTCAACTCCCTCTGATCGAATAAATACTTCAAACTCTTATGGTCACTAAACACTTCAAATCTAGAACCATAAAGATAATGCCTCCAAATCTTCAACACAAATACAACTGCAGCAAGCTCTAAATCATGCGTAGGATAGTTCTTCTCATGAGTCCTTAACTGCCTTAACGCATAAGCAACTACCTTACCATTCTTCATAAGCACACCTCCTAAACCCATCTTAGAAGCATCACAATATACCACAAAAGGCTCTCCTGGATTAGGCAACGTCAAAATCAGAGTCGATGTCAACCTCTTCTTCAATTCCGTAAAACTTTCTTGGCACAGAACATCCCACATAAACTCTCTACCTTTACAAGTCAACTTAGTCAACGTAAGTGACAACTTAGAAAATCCTTCGATAAACCTTCTATAATAACCAGCTAATCCCAAGAAGCTTCTAATCTAAGTAGCTTACTTTGGAGTTTCCCATTGCAAGACAGCATCAACCTTCGATGGATCTACAGCAATGCCACTACCTGAAATCACATGACCAAGAAAACTAACCTCTTTCAGCCAGAATTCACACTTGGACAGCTTTGCATACAACTTCTTCTCTTTCAAAATCTGCAATACTACCCTTAAGTTTTCTGCATGCTCTTCTTCTAACTTAGAGTAAATCAAAATATCATCAATGTACACCACTACAAATTGATCCAAATAAGTATGAAAGATATGATTCATATATTCCATGAATACTCCCGGCGCATTCGTAACACCGAAAGGCATCACTGAATACTCATAATGTCCATAACGCGTTATGAAAGCCGTCTTCTGAATATCTTCATCCTTCACTTTAATTTGATGGTAACCCGGCCTCAAATCAATCTTACTAAACACACGAGCATCCACCAATTGATCCATCAAGCCATCTATTCTTGGAAGCGGATACTTGTTCTTAATCGTCACCTTGTTCAACTGTCTATAATCAACACAAAGCCTCGTACTCCCATATTTCTTCTTCACTAACAACACTGGAGCACCCCACGGCGATACACTTGGTCATACAAACTTCTTCTCAAGTAACTCTTCCAATTGCTTCTTTAACTCTGACAATTCAGATGTAGACATCCTATATGGTGCCATAGACACAGGTCTGGTACCAGGTACAAGATCAATTGCAAATTCAACTTCCCTTTCTGGCGGTACATCAGGAATCTCGTCAGGGAAAACTTCAGGAAATTTACACACCACCTGCAATTCCTCAATTACAGCTTGAGTATCTACAGATAGCGACACCATCAATGAAAACATGTATGCTTCCTCTTGCATCAACTTCCTCAACTGTCTAGCAGACAACAGACTACCTCCCTCTTCTTCAGGAGTAGAAAACCTCACAGACTTGTCATAACAGTTAATATGAACACAGTTATGCTCTAACCAGTTCATACCCAGAATCACATCCAAACCTCTTAACAGCAAACAAACCAAATCAATAACAAAGTCTCTGTTGAAGATCGACAAGGGACACTTCAAACACACAAAAAAAGTATTCACCGACCCCTTGGCTGGAGTATCGACGACCATTTCTCCATTAAAAGAAGACAACATAAGACCCAATCTTTCAACATAATCAGCAGCAATAAAATAATGCATAGCACCAGTATCAATAATAGTAATTCAAGGAGTACTATTAATGAAACGTGTACCTCTGATAAGTTTGTCCTTAACAGCTGTCTAATCCTCCACTATAGCAAACAGCTTTCCACTAGACTGAACTCTTTTCGGTTTCGGACACTGGCTATCAATGTGCCCTTCTTCTCTAAAATTGAAACAAAGCACATCTTTGTGTTCACACTCAGATACAACATGTCCGTTCTTACCACAACAGAAACACCTCTTCACTTCAGTAGTGCACACATTACTCTTGTGCCCAGGTTTTCCACACTTAAAACAAACCACACCAGCAGGAGCATCTCCCCCACTAGTCCTCTGACTCTGAGAAACTTTCAGTTTACCTTTACCAGCTGGGGCATCATAAGGCTTACAGCAATTCTATTGGTGCTTACCCCTCTTCTCACTGATAATCTTGTAATGAGCATTATTATCCTCCTCATAAATCCTGCAACTATCAACCAAATCAGCAAAGACACGGATCTTCTGGTATCCAACTACCTTCTTGATCTCCGGGCGCAACCCGTTCACAAATTTGATACACTTCAAAAAATCAGCATTTGCTTCAACGTAATGCGGATAAAACTTAGCCAACTCAGCAAACTTGGCAACATACTCAACAACTGACATACTTCCTTGCTTCAGCTCAAGAAACTCAATTTACTTACCACGGATATCTTCAGGAAAGTACTTTCTCAGGAATTCCTTATGGAACACAGCCCAAGTGACATTCTCACCTGCAGCTTCCAACTTTTGACAAGTCTCTAGCCACCAATCATCAGCCTTGACTGCTAGCATATGAGTACCATAACGAACCTTCTGCGCTGGAGTGCAGTCCATCACACGGAATATTCTCTCAATATCTTTCAACCACTCCAATGCTCCGTCAGGATCATACTTTCCCTTGAACGTAGGTGGATTCTCTCTCTGGAAAGTCGCCAAGCTATGAGATCCAGCATTCTCGTCAGCATTCGGCTGATTCGCCATCGCGTGAGCCATTGCTTCTAAAGCAGCAGCAAGTGCAGCATCATTCCTTCCAGACATCTTAACTTCTCACTACAATATAAACAACGATTAGAACTCAAATAACAATACTCGACTGTTAGACAACTACGACTCGACGACCAGGTTAGACCAACCTTTTGCTCTGATACCAACTTTGCAACACCCCAATTCTACCCCGACAAATTATATAAATAAATCAGAGTTATAAAATTCAATCATGCAAACGAATCGGGACGTCACAAATTCTTCTATAAAACTCATTGCATTCATCGTGGATATATAACACTTTCAAAACATCGGATGAACCATCATAACATCTTTAATTAAATAACTCAACATCTACACAGCGAAATTCTCAATAACAATTTTATCATCAATACAACAACTTCAAAATAACACAATTTAATAATAATCAACAATAAAAAACAGCAAGCGTTCATTCCCCCGAGTGTTACATATCAGAGCAATGACACAGACTCGAACTACTGAAGGTATACAACCTTCACTCTCGGTTACCTGCACGTTACCAACATAAGGGCAACATTCAAATAGAAGGGGTGAGATATCTAACAATATAATAAAGCGCATGATAATTAATATATTAAATTAGATCAATAGCATCACCACTTCTCATCTCATAATCAACAATAATTACAACATATATACACATTCATCAACATCAAAATACACTTCTTTATGCAATCATATAATGCGACTCAATACTATGCAAATTCATGTGGTACCATTGGAGCAGAACTCCCATCTCAAAAATTTGCCAATTAATAGAGGCATCAACAAGGCATAGCCTTCATCTCAAAATTATCCAATACAGGCCATCTCAACGAGCATAAGCTCCATCTCAAAAAAATGCAATGTATGCGACACAACCATGAATGTAATAACAACACCCAAGTTAACAACATCTCAAATTAACAACATCTCAAAAGCATCTCAAATTAACAACATCTCAAAAGCATCTCAAATCAACAACATCTCAAAAGCATCTCAACGTCTCTTCATCAACATCTCATATCATCATAATAATTCATCAAACATCATTTATTTATTATAAATCATCAACACAACATCATTAACAACTTCTCACTAACAACTCAGTTGTACATTAATACAACAGTAATTCATACTGCTATTCTGTAATTCTTACATTGTTACTGTCACTAATCCTACTGTTATAATTCTAACAGCAACCTCTAGGCATCTAATCTTCATTATTCTGTACAGAACCAACGCAACGATCAACATGGGAATTAACTCTAAATCCTAAATTGGCTACTAGGATTACATTTCCTAATTCTTCATTTTAATCCTCTAGAATAATGTTCATCGCGTTAGCTATTCAACGCTTCGAACGACACCTCAAACGGCATTCTAAAACTCAAGTTACCGCACTTTAAAACTGAATCTACCAAAAATCAGGCATTATGGGTCGATGCAAAACCCCTTGGATCGATGCGTACTGCTCTAACATCACAACATGAGTCGACGCATCCTCTCATGGATCGACTCATCCTGAGTCTTGCACATAGCATGTATCGACACATGCATCCCACAGATCGACTCATCCCGAGTCTTTCAACCTTCATGTATCGGTGCAAGCCTCTTTGTGTCGACTCATATTGAGTCTCTAGGCCCTCATGTATCGACGCATCAAGTTTGAGGTCGACACATCCCGATCCTTCCTGCATAATTCTGCGATTTTCTTCCCTGCATCTCACTACAGATTAATGTTTTTAACCCTACAAACTTAATATAATCATGATAAATCATCACCTACAATTATCCTATAATACTACATCGATTAAACAACATTGGGACATCATTATTCATCTAAAATTCATCAAATCTTCATCATACATCATCATATACATCCAATTCAAGAACAAAACAACAATCACCTCTAACCCCACAGTTAATCATCATGAACCCAATTATAAAGTCAGAACCCCACCCTTACCTTGGATTGAAGGTCGCTCTATAATTTTCCAATTAAATTCTCGTTCTGCCATTTTCCCACTTTTTCCAGCAGCTTCACGTTCTCCTTCTCAATCCTTATTCTTCTACTTCTTCTTCTTTCTATTCTAGTCTTTCTAACAACAAAAAAAAAACCTATTATTCTTTATTCCTTATTGGGCTCTAAACTAATACACCCCCTTATTACTTCTATTCCTTCGAATAAGCCCACACCAAATAATATTATAATTCTAATATTATTTCTCCACTTAATAAATAAATCCAATTAATCATAACACATCCTCTCAAATATTCCAAAAATAATTTAATTAAATGATTAATTAAATTACGGGCGTTATAACACACGTGGTCCTCTTTCTGGCGATCCTTCAACATTCAACAGAACTACTGATATTTCATTAGAAACAAACTCAGTGGTTCTTCTTCTGAGTGATAAAGTGATTATGATGATATCTTGATTAAGACTATCTATAATTCTAATATCTTCCCACTCAATTAAACCATTAGAACTAAAATGATTCTATATAAAATATATGCATTGTTATCATCAAAACATAGAGATTTAAATACAGATCCAAATCTTATTCTAACAATGTCTTCTTCCTTTCAGATGAAAACATTAATTGATACCTTTTCTATTGTGAGTGAGGAGATTGCTCGGAGCAGAAAGAAATCATTGGTGAGGGAAGAGTCCTTGTTTTTTTTACATGTGTGTTTGTACTTTGCATATATAATGAATGGTTTTCAAAAGGTCTTCGCTACTGCCTCTTCTCAGGACGTCAAACCTGGTCCTATTGGTCGGGTTGTTAAGCCTCCTCCTATAACTCATGTCGTATCATATGCTACCGAGGGTACCAGAACCACTCCAGAGGCTAACCAACTTACTCCTGTAACTGCTGCTTTGATTATGGAGGACCAGCCACATCCTTCTACCACTATGGTGATGATAGGTCAGGATCAGGATCATGATTCCCTTTTGGAGAAATATATCCATAAACAAGCTCGTCTTTATAAGGGTGATGCTTTATAGTTAGCTGCTCAAATTCTGGTACGGGCAACATATACAACCAAAATTGTCTTAACATCAGAAGATGTCGATATAGATGTTACAACATCTAGTAACAAACTAAATAAATCAAGTTGAATATAAGATAGAAATAAGACTACAAATTGATAAATAACACATGAAGATGATAACCCAATTCGATGCAACATCATCTACTTTGGGGGCTACCAAGCCAGGAAGGAAGTCCATTATCTACAATATTAGTTCAAAACTAAACTCCCCTATTTACAACTTACCGCCTAATGTAACGCCCGTAATTTAATTAATTATTTAATTAAATTATTTAATTAAATTATTTTTGGAATATTTGTGAATATGTGTTGTGACTAATTGGATTTAGTTATTTTATTAAGTGGTGAAATAATATTAGAAGTATAATATTATTTTGTTGTGGACTTATTTTTAAGGAATAGAAGTAGTAATGAGGGGGTGTATTAGTTTTGAGCCCATTAAGGAATAAAGGGAATTGTAGGTGTTTAGGTATTGGCTTGCATTTTTGGTAAATCCCAAGTGTATGTGTGAATGTCATGACTGATGTCATAACATTCTAGTTCAGTTTGTACTAACTCATTAGGTACCTTTGCAGAAAAATATTGTAATTCAAATACTGATGTTTATAAGTGTGTATCTGAGCATTTTTGCAAAATGATCACATTTTGCTAAATCAGTAGACAGGTTTTCTCAGATGTCATAACAGATGTTATGACATCCTGTTCTGAACTAACATGATTGCAGGATTGGATAAGTCTGGGTTTTTTCAGGAAATAACTCAGTCCTTTCTGAACAGAATCCTGCGTTTTCTGAGGGGTAACCTAGCTCAACCCTAACCTAGTTAATAAAGTCCTGTGACCTGATCTTTAGGTCAAAACGGAATTAACCCTAGGTTTTTGGAAACCCTAACTGAAGTTGCAGCTGCTATATATTCAACAGAGCTGCTGTTTTCCATGGATGGCTTTTATTGATTAGAAGATCATTTGTAATCTGTATAGATTTGTTTATTGTACTCCAAGCAATTATCATGGTGATAAGTGCCTTGGAATAGGTTTCAAATTGTAAGGGTTGTGTAGCACTCTAAGCTTTGAAGCAAGAGTGCTTGAATGTTCCTTGACTAAAGCTGTGAAGCAGAGTCAAGTTAGTTGCGTACATCACTCAAAGCTGTGAAGCAAGAGTGATTGTGTTGCTTGATTAAAAAGCTGTGAAGCTTAATCAAGTGTTTGTCTTTGAAGAGTGTCTTCATCAATTCTTAAGTCAAATTGGTTTATGTATCACTGCTGTGATTGAGGGGGAGTGAGTAGGAACTCAGGTTTAAGTTGTACTTAGATTGGAATTGCATTGGGTAGGTCTTAAGTGAAGGAGATAAACTGGTTGGTTTATTCCTGAATTAAAATCTCTTATAGTGGATTTCCTCCCTGGCTTGGTAGCCCCCAGAGTAGGTGTTGTTGCACACTGAACTGGGTAAACAATTGACTGTGTTCTTTATTGCTTTTGTATTTACTGTCATATAGTAAGTCAGATACGGTGTCATAACATTGAACGTGACATTGAGTATCTGCAGCCAGAATTTCAATTGGCATCAGAGCAGGCACCCTGCCTGTATTATTGGGTGAGATCTAGGGATATCACTTTCTGGCACTATGGACAAAGAAGGAGTTTTTGGAAATAGACCACCCATTCTGGACGGAACCAATTATGACTACTGGAAACCTCGTATGATTGCCTTCCTAAAATCTCTGGACAAAAAGGCTTGGAGAGCTGCTGACAAAGGATGGATTCATCCCACCATAACTGAGAGAGATGGGACAATCAGTCTGAAGCCTGAGGAAGATTGGAGTAAAGAAGAAGATGAGTTAGCTCTGGGAAATTCAAAAGCTCTAAATGCCTTGTTCAATGGAATTGATAGAAACATTTTCAGACTAGTACATCAATATGAACTGGCCAAGGAAGTTTGGGACACTCTCAGAACTACTCATGAGGGCACTTCCAAAGTAAAAATGTCAAGGCTTCAGATGTTGACCACTAAGTTTGAGAATCTAAAAATGATGGAAGATGAAACCATTCATGAGTTTCACATGAACATCTTGGAGATTGCCAACACCTCAGGAGCACTGGGAGAAAAAATGTCAGAAGAAAAACTAGTGAGGAAGATTCTCAGATCCTTGCCTAAAAGATTTGCAATGAAGGTAACTGCCATAGAGGAAGCCCAGGACATTAGCAAGTTGAAAGTGGATGAACTTATTGGGTCTCTTCAGACTTTTGAGATGGGGATCACTGATAATGGTGACAAGAAGAACAAAAGCATAGCACTTGTATCCAACACTGATGTTGAATACAAGGAGGATGAAGAAGAAAACATATCTGAAGCTATTTCCATGCTTGGAAGACAATTCAACAGGCTCATCAAAAGAATGGACCCAAAGTCAAGGTCTAATGTTCATAACATTCCCTCTGACATTGACAGTTCCAGCAGAAGACCAAGGTCAGAAGATAAGGGAAACCAAGGCAGAGGTATTCAATGCCATGGATGTGAAGGATATGGACATATTCGAGCTGAATGTCCTACCTTTCTTAAGAAGCAAAAGAAAGGAATGACTGTTACTTGGTCTGACTATGATTCAGAAAGTAATTCTGAAGAAGAATCTGCCAAACTAGTTACTGCCCTAACTAGTGTTTGTACTTCTGAAAGTGACACTAGTGATGAATAAGTGACATTTGAAGAACTGGCTGATACCTACAAGAAATTGTGTATCAGAAGTGCTGAAGTCTGTGTGCAGAATGAGAAACAATCAAAACTTATTATCAAACTGGAGGCTGAAAAAAGGGCGAATCTTGAAACTATAAGTCATCTAGAAGGAGAAGTTCAATTGCTGAACTCACAACTGAATCAAATGACCAAATCTGTCAAGATGTTGACCAATGGAACAGACAAATTGGAAGAGATCCTTCAGGCTGGACAAAATATGGGAAATAAATCTGGACTAGGATTTATGGAAGCAAAGAAATCTGGTACTGGTAAGCAAATGTCAAAACGGATGTCTCAACACAACTCTCAACACCAGGGACAGAGACATATGAAGAAGAGGTACCAAAGATGGAAATGTCATCATTGTGGGAGATATGGTCACATAAAGCCCTTCTGCTTCAGACTACATGGATATCCTAACCAGAACTCAGGTGTCAAACCTATGTCTAAAAAGGTACTTCATGCTCCTAAATGGAAGAAAAAGGCTGCTGCACTGATAGCTCACACTTCCCTGAGGGTCTCTGCAAAGGAAGATTGGTACTTTGACAGTGGATGTTCCAGACACATGACTGGATTCAAAAATCTCCTCAATAATGTTATGCCTCACACCACCAGTTTTGTGACCTTTGGAGATGGTGCTAAAGGTGAAGTCAAAGGAGTTGGTAATTTGGACTGCCCTGGAGTTCCAAGTCTGAATAAAGTACTGCTGGTAAAAGGGTTGACTGCTAATCTCATTAGTATCAGTCAATTATGCGATCTAGGATTCAAGGTCAACTTCTCAAGATCTGAATGTCTAGTAATTAATAAAAAACTAGAAGTTGTAATGAGAGGAATCAAATCCAAAGATAACTGTTACGTGTGGCAGCCTGAGAACACTGTTATCTCCACTGTGTGTCAAATCATCAAAGAAGAAAAAGAGATGAAACTGTGGCAGCATAAGCTTGGTCTCCTTCATCTAAGAAGAATGAAAAGAGCTATTTCTATGGAAGCTGTCAGAAGAACTCCAAAACTACAGGTTGATAATATCTGTGATGTGGCAAATAAACTTGAAGAAGAATGTGTTGTCAGAACCTTAAGTCATCTTGACAAGGATGTTGGAAATAACAAGTCAAATAAATTCTGTTCTCAAAACATCTGGTCAAAACAGATGCTCCCTGAGTACAATGTTACACAAGATGTTGTGACATTGTGTTGTGACAATCTGAAAACAATCAATATTTCCTTGAATCCTATTGACTTTGAAGAGAAGAAGTCATTTAAACTGGAACATAGTTTCTCTAAGCTTCAGCTGACTGATTCTTCTACCAAGGCTCTTGTTGGAAATAAACTTGAAAATTTGAGGGGCAGGTTGGGTATTCACCAACATGAGAAATTATAGCAATTAATTTTGCTTAAAACAAGGGTTGAAGGGATTAATTTTATTAAGTCTATATTTAGTGGGTTAATCATATTCTTTCACAATTCCTTCAAAAGCTTTAAGAAGTTGAAGAGACTCCCTTTTATCCCCTACCTCTCAGTTCCTTGCAACCTGTTTCCTCCTCCAAATCAAAGATTTTTCTCAAACTGCTACCATTACTCAAAGTCAATCAAAATGTCTCAGACATCGTCTTCAACCATGGCGACTTCGTCTTCCTCATCATCGTCATCATCTGACCAAGATTCTAGGGCAATCACTACATGCATAGAATCTGAAGTTCTTGAGGTCACTCCTCTCAGGGAGATGGCAACTGACCCAGCCAGAGTCAAAAAGCTCAGAACCAGACATGCAGGAAGAGCTCAAGCTACAGCCTCTGGTAATTCTTCTCATCCTTCGTCTTTTGTACCTAATAGAGAAGGATCAGTTCAAGTACACCAAGCTATTGCTAGGCTGGTTACTAGCATACTGAGTGGCAACCAATCTGTACCGGGGATTTCTATCCCTTTAAATCAATCAGAAAGTCCAAATGTGGAAGGTTCTGAAAATGTAGATGTCACTGAGGATGTTGTGACACCAAAAGACAACATTCAGAACCCCTCTGAAAAGGCTGTTGATCCACCTATCATTGATGTGGATGAAGATTACTCAGATAATGAACTGATTGCTAATGTGAACCCTAGCATAGCTAGGAGATTGATGAAAAGAAAGAGTAGTCAGAATGATAAACCTGATGCTAAGAAATCCAAGGCTGAAGGGATGGCTGAGAAAAGTATTCAGACAAAAGGGAAGAAGGCCCAAGTGCAGACTGCTAGACAACCAATCTCTAAGAAAAGTAAAGAACCTGAAACTTCTGATTCTGATGATGAATCAGAATTTGAGATTGATATTGAAGAAACTCCCATCAGAAGGAAGCTCCCCTCCAGCAAGATTGCTAGAGTGCCTGAAGTGCCAACAGACAACATCTCTTTTCATCATCCTGACAATGCAAACAGATGGAAGTATGTTTGCTTAAAGAGAATAGCCTTGGAGAGAGAACTCAACAATGATGCCTTGGAGTGCAAAGACATCATGGATCTGATCAAGAATGCTGGGCTAATGAAGACAGTGATAAAGTTTAACAAATGTTATGAAAATCTGGTTAAGGAGTTTGTAGTGAACTTGTCAAATGATTGTGCTGATGGAAGGTCAGCTGACTTTGAAAGTGTCTTTGTTAGAGGAAGAAGGGTCAAGTTCTCTCCATCAGAAATCAACAAGTTTCTTGGAAGAACAAATAAGGACTGTCCTGATCTAGAGGCAACTGACAATGAAGTTTGTCTAACCATCACAGCCAGGCAAGTAAAGTGCTGGCCCTTGAAAGGGAAGCTGAATGCTAGTAAACTCAGCATGAAATTTGCCATCTTGCATAAAATAGGAGCAGCCAACTGGGTGCCTACAAATCACAAATCAACTATCTCCACAGGATTGGGGAGATTTATCTATGCTGTGGGAACCAAGACTGCTTTTGACTATGGGAGGTACATCTTTGAACAAACTTTAAAGCATGCTGGCAGTTATGCTGTCAAAGGACCAATTGCCTTTCCCTCCCTCCTTTGTGGAATCATCCTTGCATAATTCCCTGATATCCTTGTGGCAAGAGATACAGTCTGCAAAAGAGCTCCTGCCCTTGGCCTGCACTACAAACTGTTTCAGGGATCTCATGCTCAAGACATTGTCATAACATCAGCTGAGACATCGTCTGTAAAGACCCAGTCCAAGACATCAGATGTCATAGCTGTTTTAAAAGAAACTTGCAAAGAGCTGGATGCTAGAAAAAGGACCCTAGAAATTCTAATTGCTAGGCTAGAAAAGGAGGAAGCTGAAGAAAGCAGAAGGGAAGAAGGTGTAGAAGCTGAAGGACAGCTCAACATTGAAGAAACTAGCTCCTCTGAGTCTGATGACAGTGCTTGAAGGTTGATTGCTGCTTGGTGGTGTTGCTGGTTGGTTGCTGATATCTGGTGGAGTTTGGAAGTGTATTCTGTTGTTGTCTACTGCTGATCTTATTATTTTGTTTTGGATAACTGTATAATTTTCTGAACATGTATCTTTGGCCCATTTGTGGCTAAAGAGGGGGAGAATATTTTGGTACTTACTTAATTAGTACTTGACATTCTATTTTTCTGCTGTCACTTATTTCTGCTGCTATCTATCTCTGATTGTTTAGGGTCTTTAGCCAAAAATCTGCCAAAGGGGGAGTTTGTAGGTGTTTAGGTATTGGCTTGCATTTTTGGTAAATCCCAAGTGTATGTGTGAATGTCATGACTGATGTCATAACATTCTAGTTCAGTTTGTACTAACTCATTAGGTACCTTTGCAGAAAAATATTGTAATTCAAATACTGATGTTTATAAGTGTGTATCTGAGCATTTTTGCAAAATGATCACATTTTGCTAAATCAGTAGACAGGTTTTCTCAGATGTCATAACAGATGTTATGACATCCTGTTCTGAACTAACAGGATTGTAGGATTGGATAAGTCTGAGTTTTTTCAGGAAATAACTCAGTCCTTTCTGAACAGAATCCTGCGTTTTCTGAGGGGTAACCTAGCTCAACCCTAACCTGGTTAATAAAGTCCTGTGACCTGATCTTTAGGTCAAAACGGAATTAACCCTAGGTTTTTGGAAACCCTAACTGAAGTTGCAGCTGCTATATATTCAACAGAGCTGCTGTTTTTCATGGATGGCTTTTATTGATTAGAAGATCATTTGTAATCTGTATAGATTTGTTTATTGTACTCCAAGCAATTATCATGGTGATAAGTGCCTTGGAATAGGTTTCAAATTGTAAGGGTTGTGTAGCACTCTAAGCTTTGAAGCAAGAGTGCTTGAATGTTCCTTGACTAAAGCTGTGAAGCAGAGTCAAGTTAGTTGCGTACATCACTCAAAGCTGTGAAGCAAGAGTGATTGTGTTGCTTGATTAAAAAGCTGTGAAGCTTAATCAAGTGTTTGTCTTTGAAGAGTGTCTTCATCAATTCTTAAGTCAAATTGGTTTATGTATCACTGCTGTGATTGAGGGGGAGTGAGTAGGAACTCAGGTTTAAGTTGTACTTAGATTGGAATTGCATTGGGTAGGTCTTAAGTGAAGGAGATAAACTGGTTGGTTTATTCCTGAATTAAAATCTCTTATAGTGGATTTCCTCCCTGGCTTGGTAGCCCCCAGAGTAGGTGTTGTTGCACACTGAACTGGGTAAACAATTGACTGTGTTCTTTATTGCTTTTGTATTTACTGTCATATAGTAAGTCAAATACGGTGTCATAACATTGAACGTGACATTGAGTATTTGCAGCCAGAATTTCAGGAATAATAGGTTATTTTATTATTGTGAAAAGAATAGAAAGAAGAGGCAGTAGAAGAATAAGGGTTGGAAAGAAGAACGTGAAAGTTGTTGGAAAAGAGGAAGAACGACAGAACAGGAATTCAACCGGAGATTATAGAGCGACCTTCAATCCAAGGTAAAGGTGGGGTTCTGACTCTATAATTGGGTTCATGATAATTGGTATGTGGGGTTAGAGGTGATTGTTGTCTTGTTCATGAAGTAAATGTATATGATGTTGTATGATGAGAATTGATGAATTATAGATGAATAATGATGTCCAGATGTTGTTTATTTGATGTGGAATTATAGGATAACTGTAAGTGATGATTATCCATGATTAGATTAAGTTTTTAGGGCTTAAAGTATGGAACCCGTAGTGAAAACACAGAGAAAATCGCAGAAATTTCCCATGACAGAGCAGTATGCGTCGACCCCAAATGGTATGTGTCGATATAAGTAGGTCTTTAGACTCAGGATGAGTAGACATGAAGGAGCCTTGCATCGATACATGAGGACTTTTAGACTCAGGATGAGTCGATACGTAGGAGCATGTGTCGATACATGCTGTATGGTAGACCCAATTTGAGTCGATACAAGAGAGGATGCGTCGACTCATGAAGCTCAGTGCAGTATGCGTCGATCCAAGGAGTTATGCGTCGATCCATGTTGCCTGGTTTTTGGCAAAATCAGTTTGAGAATGTTGTAACTTGAGTTTTCGGATTCCATTTGAGATGCTATTCGAAGCGTTGAATAGCTAACGCGATGAGCTTTATTCTTAAGGATTAAAATGAAGAATAGGAAGGATAACCCTAGTATCCAAATTAAGATTTGAGTTAGTTCTCGCGGTAATCGCTATGTTGGTTTTTGTGAAGGATGGCGAAGATGAGATACATATAGATTGCTGTTTGGTTGTAACAGTAGGATTAATGATGTAATACTACAGAATAATAGCATGTGGAGGTTTGGTGATTTAGAAGTAAGCCTTAGTTTACTAATTAATTATAGGCAATATCTTGTATAGGCCTATGGCCAATATTGTGAAATTGATGAGTATTGTTGTGTTATTGTACGGCTGAATTATTGAGGAGATGATGTTAATGAGATTTTGTTTGATGAATTATGATGTATATGTATGAAGTTTGATCAATTATGATGTATATATATATATATATATATATATATATATATATATATATATATATATATATATATATATATATATATATATATATATATATATATATATATATATATATATATATATATATATATATATATATATATATATATATATATATATATATATATATATGAATTTTTATGATTTATGATGAATGATGTTGATGAAGAGATGTTGAGATGCTTTTAAGATGTAGGCCTTTGGCCAACGACGGTGTTGTATTGAGATGTTGTCAATTATGGTGTTGTTATTACATTCATGATTGTGTCGCATACATTGCATTTTGAGATGGAGCTTATGCTCGTTGAGATGGCCTGTATTGGCGAATATTGAGATGAAGGCTTATGCCTTGTTGACGCCTCTATTAATTTTCAATTTTTGAGATGAGAGTTTTGCTCAAATGGTACCACATGCATTTGCATAGTATTGCGTCGCATTATATGATTGCATAAAGAAGAGTGTATTGGTGTTGTGAATATGTATTATTGTTGTGATTATTGTTGATTATGAGATGATAAGTGGTGATGTTATGTGATCTAATTTAATATATTAACTATCATGCGCTTTATTATATTGTTAGATATCTTACCCCTTCTGTTTGAATGTTACCCTTATGTTGGTAAAGTGCATGTAATTGAGAGTGAAGGTTGTATACCTTCAATAGTTCGATTCGGTGTCGTTGCTCTGATATGTAACACTCGGGGGGATGAACGCTTGTTGCTTTTGATTGTTAATTATTCAGCCATTGAACTTTAAGTTGATTATTATTAAATATGTGTTGTTTTGAAGTTGCTGTAATGATGATAAAGAAGTTATTATGAATTCCGCTGCGTAGATGTTTAATTTGTTGAATTAAGAGAGTAAATTATTATGCTGACGGTTCATCCGAAGTTTTAAAGTGTTATATATCCACAATGAATGCAATGTGTTTTTAATGATGAATTTGTGACATCTCGATTCGTTTGCGTCAATGATTTTATAACTCTGATTTATATATACAATTGTCGGGGTAGAATTGGGGTGTTACAAAGTTGGTATCAGAGCAAAAGGTTGGTCCTACCTTGTCATCGATTCGTAGTTGTCTAACAATCGAGTATTGTTAATTTGAGTTCTAACTGTTGTTTATGTTGTAGTGATAAGTTGAGATGGATGGAAGGAATGATGCTGCACTTGCTGCTTTAGAAGAAATGGCTCATGTGATGGAGAATCATCCGAATGCTGACGGGAATGCTGGATCTCGTAGATTGGTGACTTTCCAGAGATAGAATCCACCTACGTTCAAGGGAAAGTATGATCTTGACGGAGCATTGGATTGGTTGAAAGAGATTGAGAGAATCTTCCGTGTGATGGATTGCACTCCAGCGCAGAAGGTTTGGTATGGGACTCATATGCTAGAAGTCGAGGATGATGACTGATGGCTAGATACTTGTCAGAAGTTGGAAGTTGCGGATGAGAATGTAACTTAGGCTGTGTCCCGTAGGGTATTTCTGAGGAAGTACTTTCCTGAAGATGTCTGTGGTAAGAAGGAGATTGATTTTCTTGAGCTGAAGCAAGGAAGTATGTCATTTGTTGAGTATGCTGCCAAGCTTGCTGAGTTGGCTAAGCTTTATCTGCACTACGCTGATGCAGATGTGGAGTTTTCGAAGTGTATCAAGTTTGAGAATGGGTTGCGCCCGAAGATCAAGAAGGCAGTCGGATACCAGAAGATCCGTGTCTTTGCTGACTTGATTGACAGTTGCAGGATTTATGAGGAGGATAATAATGCTCATTACAAGATTATCAGTGAGAAGATGGGTAAGCACCAATAGAATTGTGGTAAGCCTTATGATACCCCAACTGGTAAAGGTAAACAGAAAGTTGCTCATGGTCAGAGGACTAGTGGGGGAGATGCTCCTGCTGGTGTGGTTTGTTTTAAGTGTGGAAAATCTGGGCACAAGAGTAATGTGTGCACTACTGAAGTGAAGAGGTGTTTCCGTTGTGGTAAGAACATACATGTTGTATCTGAGTGTGAACATAAGGATGTGATTTGTTTTAATTGTAGAGAAGAAGGGCACATTGGTAGTCTTTGTCAGAAACTAAAAAAGGGCACAGACAAGTGGTAAAGTGTTCGCTTTGGTTGAGGATCAGGCAGCTACTGAGGATAGACTTATCAGAGGTACATGTTTCATTAATAGTACTCCTTTAATTACTATTATTGATACCGATGCTACTCATTTTTTATTGATGCTGATTGTGTTGAAAGATTGGGTCTTATGTTGTCTTCTATGAATGGAGAAATGGGCATCGATACTCCAGCCAAGGGGTCGGCGACTACTTCTTTTGTGTGTTTAAAGTGTCCCTTGTCGATCTTCAATAGAGACTTTGCGGTTGATTTGGTTTGTTTACCGTTAAGAGGTTTGGATGTAATTTTGGGTATGAACTGGTTAGAGCATAACTATGTTCATATTAACTGTTATGACAAGTCTGTGAGGTTTTCTACTCCTGAAGAAGAGGGAGATAGTCTGTTGTCTGCTAGACAATTAAGGAAGTTGATGCAAGAGGAAGCATAAATGTTCTCGTTGATGGCATCACTATCTGTAGAAACTCAAGCTATACTTGAGGAATTGAAGGTGGTGTGTGAATTTCCTGAAGTTTTCCCTGATGAGGTTCCTGATGTACCGTCAAAAAGGGAAGTTGAATTTGCAATTGATCTTGTACCTGGTACCAGACCCGTGTCTATGGCACCATACAAGATGTCTGCATCTGAATTGTCAGAGTTAATGAAGCAATTGGAAGAGTTACTCGAAAAGAAGTTTGTAAGACCAAGTGTATCTCCGTGGGGAGCTCCAGTGTTGTTAGTTAAGAAGAAAGATGGAAGTATGAGACTTTGTGTTGATTATAGACAATTGAATAAAGTGACGATTAAGAACAAGTATCCGCTTCCAAGAATAGATGACTTAATGGACCAATTGGTGGATGCTCGTGTGTTTAGTAAGATTGATTTGAGGTCGGGTTACCATCAGATTAAGGTGAAGGATGAAGATATCCAGAAGACGGCTTTCAGGATGCGTTATGGACATTATGATTATTCGGTGATGCCTTTCGGTGTTACTAATGCGGAGGGAGTATTCATGGAATTTATGAATCATATCTTTCATACTTATTTGGATCAGTTCGTAGTGGTGTTCAATGATGATATTTTGATTTACTCAGTTAGAAGAAGAGCATGCAGAACACTTAAGAGTAGTATTGCAAGTTTTGAAAGAGAAGAAATTGTATGAAAAGTTATCCAAGTGTGAATTCTAGTTGAAGGAGGTGAGTTTTCTTGGTCATGTGATTTCAGGTAGTGGCATTGTTGTAGATCTATCAAAGATTGATGCTGTGTTGCAATGGGAAACTCCAAGGTCAACTACTGAGATTAGAAGCTTTTTGGGATTAGCTGGTTACTATAGAAGGTTTATCGAAGGTTTTTCTAGGTTGGCACTTCCGTTGACTAAGTTGACCTGTAAAGGTAGAGCTTTTGTATGGGATGTTCAGTGCGAAGAAAGTTTTACAGAATTGAAGAAGAGGTTGACGTCGGCTCCGATTTTGACGTTGCCTAACCCAGGAGAGCCTTTTGTGGTGTATTGTGATGCTTCTAAGATGGGTTTAGGAGGTGATTACGCAGAATGGTAAGGTAGTTTCCTATGCGTCAAGGCAGTTAAGGACTCATGAGAAGAACTATTTTACACATGATTTAGAGCTTGCTGCAGTTGTCTTTGTGTTGAAGATTTGGAGGCATTACCTTTATGGTTCTAGATTTGAAGTGTTAGTGACCATCAGAGTTTAAAGTATCTTTTTGATCAGAAGGAGTTGAATATGAGGCAGCGAAGATGGTTGGAATTGTTAAAGGATTATGATTTTGGTTTGAATTATCATCCAGGAAAAGCGAATGTGGTAGCTGATGCGTTAAGTCGAAAGACTTTACATATGTCGGCAATGATGGTTAAAGAGTTGGAGTTAATTGAGCAGTTCAGAGATATGAGCTTAGTTTGCGAGGTTACGCCGCGAAGTGTTATGTTGGGTATGTTGAAGATTAATAATGAATTTTTAGACAGTATCAGAGAAGCTCAGAAGTTGGATGTTAAACTAGTAGATTTGATGGTTGGAATCAATGAGTCAAAGAATAATGATTTTAAGCTAGATGCGCAAGGTGTGTTGAGGTTTCATAACCGGATTTGTATTCCTGATGATGCCGAGATAAAGAAAGTGATACTTGAAGATAGTCATAGAAGTAAGTTGAGTATTCATATAGGAGCTACAAAGATGTATCAAGATTTGAAAGGTTTGTTTTGGTGGCCTGGGATGAAGAGTGATGTGGCTCGATTTGTGTATGCATGTTTGACTTGTCAGAAGTCGAAAGTTGAACATCAGAAGCCTGCAGGGTTGATGCAACCGTTAGAAGTTCCAGAATGGAAATGGGATAGCATTTCAATGGACTTTGTGACGGGGTTACCTAAGAATTTAAGAGGACATGATTTGATTTAGGTGATTGTTGATAGGCTTATGAAGCCAACTCATTTTATTCCTATTAACATCAGTTTTCCAGTGTCGAAGTTGGTTGAGATTTACACTAGTGTGATTGTGAAGTTGCATGGTGTTCCTTTGTGCATTATGTCAGATAGAGATCCAAGATTTACTTCTGATTTTTGGAAGAGCTTGCAAGAAGAGTTGGGTTCTAAGTTAAGGTTGAGTTCAGCGTATCATCTTCAGACAGATGGTCAGACTGAACGGACTATTCAATCGTTGGAAGACTTGTTGAGGGCATGTGTTCTTGAGTAGGGAGGTTCGTGGGATACTTATCTTCCGTTGATAGAGTTCACCTATAAAAACAGTTACCATTCTAGTATTGGGATGGCACCTTTTGAAGCGCTGTATGGTCGAAGATGTAGAACTCCTTTATGTTGGCATGAATCTGGTGAAAGTGTAGTACTTGGACCTGAACTTGTTCGTGAGACTACTGAGAAGGTGAAGTTGATTCGAGAAAAGATGAAAGCTTCCCAAAGTAGATAGAAGAGTTATCATGAGAAGCGAAGGAAAGATTTAGAATTTCAAGCAGGTGAACATGTGTTTTTGAGAGTTACACTTGTGACTGGTGTTGGGCGAGCATTGAAGTCTAAGAAGCTCACTTCTCATTTTATTGGACCATATCAGATTTTGGAGAGCGTTAGGAATGTTGCTTACAGAGTGGCTTTACCGCCTAATCTTTCGAATTTGCATGATGTATTTCATGTTTTGCAACTCCGGAAGTATATTTCAGATCCATCTCATGTGATTCATATGGACCATGTGCAACTACGGGATAATATTACGGTGGAGACGATGCCTGTACGGATCGAGGATCGTGAAATAAAGACTCTGAGGGGCAAAGAGATTGCTTTGGTTAAAGTGGTTTGGCTAGGAGCTTCCGGAGAAAGCATAACTTGGGAGTTGGAGAGCAATATGCGAGACTCCTACCTTGAGTTGTTTGATTGAGGTAAATTTTCGAGGACGAAAATATTCTAAGTGGGGGAGAGTTGTAACGCCCGTGACTTAACCGGAGATTATAGAGCGACCTTCAATCCAAGGTAAGGGTGGGGTTCTGACTCTATAATTGGGTTCATGATAATTGGTATGTGGGGTTAGAGGTGATTGTTATCTTGTTCATGAATTGAATGTATATGATGTTGTATGATGAGAATTGATGAATTATAGATGAATAATGATGTCCAGAAGCTGTTTATTTGATGTGGAATTATAGGATAACTGTAAGCAATGATTATCCATGATTAGATTCAGTTTTTAGGGCTTAAAGTATGGACCCCGTAGTGAAAACGCAGATAAAATCGCAGAAATTTCCCATGACATAGCAGTATGCGTCAACCCCAAATGGTATGTGTCGATACAAGCAAGTCTTTAGAATCAGGATGAGTCAACACGAAGGAGCCTTGTGTCGATACATTAGGACTTTTAGACTCAGGATGAGTCGATACTTAGGAGCATGTGTCGATACATGCTGTGTGGTAGACCCGGTATGATTCGATACAAGAGAGGATGCGTCGACTCATGTTGCGAGCTCAATGCAGTACGCGTCGATCCAAGGAGTTATGCGTCGATCCATGTTGCCTGGTTTTTGGCAGAATCAGTTTGAGAAGGCTGTAACTTGAGTTTTCGGATTCCATTTGAGGTGTCGTTCGAAGCGTTGAATAGCTAACGCGATGATCTTTATTCTTAAGGATTAAAATGAAGAATAGGGAGGATAACCCTAGTATCCAAATTAAGATTTTAGTTGGTTCCCGCGGTAATCGCTATGTTGGTTTTTGTGAAGGATGACGAAGATGAGATGCATATAGATTGCTGTTTGATAAAACAGTAGGATTAATGATGTAATACTATAGAATATTAGCATGTAGAGATTTGGTGATTTAGAAGTAAGCCTTAGTTGACTAATTAATTATAGGAAATATCTTGCATAGGCCTATGGCCAATGTTGTGAAATTGATGAGTATTGTTGTGTTACTGTACGTATGAATTACTGAGGAGATGATGTTAATGAGATTCTGTTTGATGAATTATGATGTATATGTATGAAGTTTTATGAATTATGATGTATATATATATATATATATATATATATATATATATATATATATATATATATATGAAGTTTGATGATTTATGATGAATGATGTTGATGAAGAGTTGTTTAGATGCTTTTAAGATGTAGGCCTTTGGCCAACGACGGTTTTGTATTGAGATGTTGTCAATTATGGTGTTGTTATTACATTCATGATTGTATCGTATACATTGCATTTTGAGATGAAGCTTATGCTCGTTGAGATGGCATGTATTGGCGAATATTGAGATGAAGGCTTATGCCTTGTTGATGCCTCTATTAATTAGCAATTTTTGAGATGGGAGTTCTGCTCCAATGGTACCACATGCATTTGCATAGTATTGGGTCGTATTATATGATTACATAAAGAAGAGTGTATTGATGTTGTGAATGTGTATTATTGTTGTGATTATTGTTGATTATGAGATGAGAAGTGGTGATGTTATGTGATCTAATTTAATATATGTTATCATACGCTTTATTATATTGTTAGATATCTCACCCCTTCTGTTTGAATGTTACCCTTATGTTGGTAACGTGCAGGTAATCGAGAGTGAAGGTTGTATACCTTCAATAGTTCGAGTCGGTGTCGTTGCTCTAATATGTAACACTCGGGGGGATGAACGCTTGTTGCTTTTGATTGTTGATTATTCAGTCGTTGAACTTTAATTTGATTATTATTAAATATGTGTTGTTTTGAAGTTGCTGTAATGATGATAAAGAAGTTATTATGAATTCCGCTGCGTAGATGTTTAATTTGTTGAATTAAGAGAGTAAATTATTATGCTGACGGTTCATCCGAAGTTTTAAAGTGTTATATATCCACGATGAATGCAATGTGTTTTTAATGATGAATTTGTGACATCCCGATTCGTTTGCGTAAATGATTTTATAACTCTGATTTATATATACAATTACCGGGGTAGAATTAGGGTGTGACACCTAATTCCTACCCAATTCTACTTCTACCTAGGTCCTCCCTAGATATGAGAAATCTCCATCCCATTTCCAATCACTGCAGTGATAAAAGACCTATCAAAGTCACAAGGGTTGTATATAAAACAACTTAAATTAGAATATCATTCTTACATTATAATAACTCAAAATTTTGCTTAAAAGCTTCGAGTGAGAACAACACTTAACTTATTGCCTAAAGGCTTCTGAGTGAGGATAATAACTTAACTAACAGTCAAGCAACAATCAGTCGACCACATAGTATCAGAAGATACATGGATGACTTACAAACTACACAAGAGACTCTCAAAACCTAAGACTTATGCTTCCCCTAATTTTATAATTGTTGAAAACTTAAATTACATTAGGTTAGGATTGTCCTTTAAATACACCTTTGCAGTCCATGGGATTCGATTTTTTGAGTCCAGAAGTTTCTTGATCCACAAGTTGAGTGATGCACCTTTTGTGCAGCCAATTTCCTTAAATCTTGGAACAAACCAATACATATTTTCCAAATTTATCTTCAAGGCCCAAATTAGTATCTTTTGTACAGCTGGAGATGTAATTTGTTCCAAAACAAATCTTCAAGACCTGCGAGAATATCTTATACAAATCCCAAATAAAAACAAATTTGTGAAGATTTAAAACAGCAGCGCCTTGACTGCTACACCAGAGCATGATGTTGTAACATCCTGTTTGACATCTGGTTAGAAACCATGTTTTAGCAAAATGTTGCCAATTTCCTATACCATGGTACTAACAATCTCCCCCTTTGGCAAGTTTTGGCTAAAACAACCAAAGGCCAAATAACCAGAAAAGAAGAATAAAACCACAAAGAGCCAACATAAGCTACATGATGATCATGTAAAATTTGTACAAACACAACTTATATAGCTTGTACACAAGAAAGAAGATAAGAAACACTCCCCCTCAAACACAGGACCAGAGACATTCCCCCTTGGGAATTGACTCCAAATCCGGGTAACTCAGAGCACAGGACACAACCATGCTCATAACTCAGACCACGGGATACAACAGAAATACCCAGACAAGAAGACACTGGTTCAAACTCAGAGAATATACAAACAATATTAAAACATCCTGTTAAACATCCTTGCAAAACAACTGCAAGAACAGACCCAGACTCACATGATGGACTGTCATACTCCCCCTATAGTGTTGTATAGAACAAGTAACAACACTTATCCTAACCTAGACTCTAGACACGCAATAATCTCCCCCCTTTATTTAGGCAAAAATAGACAAAAAGAAAAGTAAAAAGAAACTGACTCAGAGAGTCAAAACTGGCAAGAATTGATTCAAGACACCAAGGAAACTGACAAAAATATGATACAGAACAAGAAGCATCAAGCTGACTAAGGTAAAACAACTCCCAAAGCAGGACTGACTCAAAAGATTAAACAAACCCAAAGAAATAAAGAGTAAGTCTACGTTTCTTCCAAAACAAATATCCCAAAGAAACTAAGAGTAAGTCTAAGTTTCCAAAAAAATAAAATCAAAAAGACTTTTAAAAAAAAAAGACCCAAAATATATACAAGATATCAATCACAAGCTATCCAATTCTCCCTCTTGAGTCAATGAACTTGACCCAGTCTTCATCAACATCTGAATCTGAATCATGCAGATGAAACAAATTCTTCTTCAAGGAGTTCATCTCTGTCACAAATGATTTCCTTGTCCAGGATGCCCCAGTTGATGTTATAACATTTGTTGTAATGTTAAACCCAACCTTCTTAGGATCAGTGCCTTTATCCTTGTTGGATTCCAGCAAATGAACCTCCTTGACACCAGTATCTATGGAGAATTGATTCATGTTAAAATATAGTATATGAGAAACGTGAGGAAGCATATCATATAAATACAATATGAGTTACTTTGATTGTAACAAAAACCTTGCTTGTAACGATAAATAAGTCAATGAAAGTGTTATTGGAATGAGATAAAATCTTCATCAGAAATAGTGTACCACTTAATGAGAGAGAAACACGCCCATGTTCAAACTTTCCTCTTTTCAAAACTTTGACTGCTGAAAAATGTTACAACATTTGAAATGACATTCTTCATGCCATTCAACATGCTTCTTCTGAGGCTTCACAAGTCACAAGGAGGAATATAGTTGGCAACCCCGACCAAACAGTTAATACCAAAAATTCCCTCACAGTGCGATTTCAAAAATACCCATTGAATACTCAAAATAAGTTACACCTCAAGTAATAATAAAATCCTTAGCCAGACCAAGCATGAGAGTGCAAATATTCTGTAGCAAGATTTATGTTACAATGACTTTGTTCTGTAGGCACAATAAAATCGTTGTCCCTTAGTTGTAGTAAAATGTTACACTATAATGTCATGACCTCTGGTTAGACAATGTACATACTTATTGACCAATTCAATACATAAAACATCATCCTTCAACAATCTACCTAATCTTTGAGACATACTAGGACTCAATCAATTCTAATCTCAGAGATCAAAATATCCTCCAATGATACAATCTTCTTCAGACTTGGCCAAGTTTTTTACTCCAGAAAACTCCCTCGTTATCAATTTCATTTCTGAAACTATAAATGACCATAGACTAAAATAACCTCCAAATAATGAGCTCCCTTTTTAAATAACATGTTTTCTAGAGAACTTTCTCATTCATACTAGCTAGCCCCTTTTTTAAATCTTCTTCAATCTCTAGAGTATCAAACTGCTAAGATAATGTCCCAACATCTTATTGAACATCTGTTCCTTTCAATGAACACATCACTGAATTTGGACCTGAACCCATCACCAATAGTACTTTTCTCAAAAGAGTAACTCAGAAACATACCGTGTTCTTATAAAATGACTAGATAGGACCTTTTGAACACTTCATAGATAATAGATTCAATTTGACAAAGAAAATCATATACACCTTTCTATCCACTAGGACCTTCACTTTGCATTGAAACTTTCAGATCCATAAAATAGGTTCTTGAGCTTTTGCAATTGACTGATCTTAACTTCTTCTTCCTTTGAACACCAAGTAAGAGAATCAACAGTTGAATACTTGTGAATTTCACAAATAGCAATAGTTCATCATTCCTCAAAGGGACCTCAAATATCTCATAAGAGACACAATATTCTTCCTCGATAAGACAAATGAATCAGTTGTTAAGTAAAACCAATTTACCAAAACTTATTGAATCCATCCTGAATTCTTTAGTTATCCAATGTCCTTAAAAATTCCTTTTAGTATCTTACACAAAAAAATATTGACTAGAAGATACTTAAACAAACTACCAGAAACACTTTTACAAATATTAAGTGTCTGAAACAATTAGTATCAAAAGACCAATCATCTTAGATGGGAAACCTAAGAAAGGTACGAGAGATAAGGCAATAATCACATTTTCTGAGCATTAACCACTGCTTAGTTAAGCAACACTGAACTTGACCTTCGAGAAAATAACCAAAAATTGTTAACATCAGCTTAACACAGAAGAGATATCTTCAGTGCAAGTAAACCCTTTTATCTTGAGTAAGTAAAATGTCCAGCATAATGTTATGGCATCCTCGACTCAGTTTTCCTTTTGATAACAACATCTTTTTGTCACTTTGAGTTTTTCTCTTTTCAAAATAGCTTAGAAGAAAAAGTTATCCTCCTTAAACTTCCAATCATCTTACCTCTTGAAGAAGCTCATCCATCTGATCAGAAACAACCTAACAAACTTGATTAATATATCAAGTTTTAGGATAAAATAGAGTCATATCTCATAGAAAAAAAAAGAGTAGATACTTCTTCATAAGATCAGAAATAAATCTCCACTTATTTCTTCACAGTTGAATACTACCTTCATTCTAGATAAAAATCATAGAAATAAACTTCTAGCTCATTATGAGATAAATCTTCAGTTCATAAATCTTCATAAGAAGTCCATCTTTCAGTCAAACCAGATATAGAAAACCCATACAGTTTCTCTCGAGATAAGTAGTGCATTCTGCTTTACAAAGATCCAAGATCTCCACATCCATATGAATGCTTTGATATTGATAGACCTTTTACTCTAGTTCTAGCATTCTCTTTAGCATCACTGACATGATGAAGTCAGTACATATGTGTAGCGGTAGAAATGTTTAAGACTAAGCCATTGGGTTGACTAGACTTTGTACAAATCAAAATAAAAATCGCCACCGCGCTTTATTATTTCCAAAGGAATGAGAAAAGAGCGAGTAACCCAAAAAGAGGGGGAAAGATTCAAGGTAAGGGGGTTGGTTATGTAAAGGGAAGGTATTAGCACCCTAAACATCTACGGTACTCCGCAGGAGCCTCTTTGTAAAATCTGTATATTTTGGCTATAAAAAATGTTGTATAAAAATGGATGGTGGAGATGAGAAAAGAAATATATATATTTTATAATTTTTTGCACCCGCCGCGGTTGCGAACCTTTAGTGCCTACGTACCGCCTTTTCATGCAATAGGGGATCAGGGTACACGTAGTTCCTCTTTTAAGAATTTAAAACACAAATGTGTTGGTTAATTTTATGAGATAAAACATCATCGTCATTGTTCGTGTGGAAAACATACTTACTATCCACAACTATGAGAAAGGAGAATTTGCATCATCTCAAAGTGGAGGATATGGCTTGGATTTTAAAATCAACAATGCCTCACTCAACACCCAAGTGGAAAATATCTCTCTTCACTACACATTATAGAAGTATAGTCGTTTGCATCACTACAAGGATTAACAAGAGTTCAATCTTTTGAGAAAAGTTTAAAGATAAAAACCAAAGTGGCAAAATGATTTGAAATGAGATTGATTGACTTTTAGTCTTATCACAAAAAATGTCAAGGTATTATTAAGTTGATTGGAGTTTATTTATGAAAATGTTTTGAAAATGCATGAACGTAAGTCCAAGTTTATTATGAAAGTGGTTCAAGTTTAAAAACAAGAAGAGTTTTCAAAAGGAGGAAGAAGATTTTTGAAATTAAAGAAGATGAGAGGAGAAGAAGGGACTATCCTAAAGCATAAGGTAAAAGATAGGGATATGAACCATCTAACCAACAAGAAGCCAATACTTGGTATTATGAGCCAAGATAGAATTCTCATTCTTTGGATTGAAACCAAACAAGCAAAAATACTAGACCTCTTGAGAGAACTAAACTTCAAGTGTATTAAGTCTTCACAAAAATTGGGAAGAGTAACGGCTGTATACAGGTGAATTCCAGATTACAAACAAAGGGTGCAATCATAATAACCTGCACACAAAACAAAACAAGCAACCCAATGTCTTGAGGTAAACCTCAAGAACTCCAGACAAAATAATCAGATAAGATCACAAGGCTTCCAAGATAGGCCAAGGTTTCTAATCCTAAGTCCAAAAAGTCCAATGCTCCATAATGCCAAGGATAGTAACCAAATAGTCAAAATACCATTAAAGATTTTTATGGTTTATGTTGATTATTAAGTATTTTAAAAAGGAAAAGAAAAGCTCAAGTGAGAAAAATAAAAAGTGACAAGAAAATAAATGGTCAAATGAGCAAATATGAAAATGGCATGAAATGTAAATGCTAAAAGTAAATAGTGCATAAAAATAAAAGGGGCGTATAATAAAAATAAAGGATAAAGTCAATTATTAGTGATTAGTGGTTAGTTGGATGATCATCTTAAAACTTGCATTTGGAACTCATTAGAGGATTGGTAGAACCAAAGCCTCTACATAACAAGTTGCATTTGATTTTTGTCAAGTATATCATCCATTTGGAATTCTCATGAGTACTATTTAATGATCAACGATGTTTAAGTGATCCGCGTTGACCAAAGGTTTTGTAGATTCATTAGAGGATTGGTAGAACCAAAGCCTCCACACAATGAATCTCAAGGTTATTGGATCAAAGAGATCAAATTAACATACTTGGGCTTACAAACATAAATTTGGGCCACGAGTGATCATTTATTCGAATCAGAACAAAATTTAGCGCTATATTAAGCAATCGTAAGTGGACTTATATAGAAGTCACACCTATTTTGAGGCCCGTCAATAGCAATCTATGCACCATTTGCTTTGAGACATGATATAGAGAGCATGATCCCAACAACATTTAGTGCAATAAGAAAGGGATGAGATGAAGAGGGGTGGGAGAGAATATACACACCATTTTTGAATTAAATTTAATCAAACTATTATTAAAATCATTCATCCATTTTTGTGGAGTTAGACTCAACACCATGGATCCAATGATGTTAATAAAGTTCATGATAAAAAATTTAACCCAAGATCAGCCAAAAAATAGTCACAAAATAATATTACATTTAATATATACAAAAAAAAGGTTTAAAAAAATGTTTTAAAATAGAAATAAAAGAGAAAAATATCAACTATGTTCAAATTGATCAAGAAATAAAAAGTAAGTCCATAGAAAAATCAGAAAAGGACTCAAATGATTTTATAATTTTTTTGGTAATTATTTAAAGTCAGAAACTATTTTTTTAAATTAAAAGAAATGAGTAAAATAAACTAAAAATGGTAAAAAAATACCAAAGTCAGAAATAAAAAATAGGTGAGGTCACCAATATTTATCACAATATCATTGGATCATTTCATAATTTTTTCAGAATTTTAAAATGCATCAATGTATTTTTAAACATTTAAAACAATTCAAATAAAGTAAAAATTTATAAAAAATACCAAAACACAAAATTAAATTGTGAAAAAATAAAAAACAGAAAGAGAATAATAAAAAATATTTTTCATAATTTTTTCAGAAATTTTGGACTAAAAATGGATTTTCTATGATTTTTTGAAGTTTAAAACAATTAAATATAAAAATCAGAAAAGAAAATAAAAACCAAAGAAATATGGGCCATCTGATCAATGTCAAAACGCGTTAGTAAACAGATCAAGTGGACCTGGCGCACTGTGCATGTTATGGACTTTAGTGAATAATGCATAGGATCATTAATTAAATCAGATTTTTGAAAAAAACACAGATGGCGCGCCTTCATTGGTTGGAAGATGACACTTTGGTCATCTTCAACCTCCAGCCAGTCCCAAAACCAGGTTACTCAATCTGTAAAATTAGAGCACGAGACCAATGCCATTCGCTTCGTCTCTTCAAGACAAAGACAACCACATCTTCGCGACAAATTTATATAAATTGTAGCTCAAGAAATTTGGAAGGAAAGTTTTGAAAAGGGATTTGAAATTTCATGGTCAAAACGTGTTTCCAGTAAAAAACAAGTGTTGCAACTAGAACCAGGGCGATGAGAGCAACACAATGATATCAGAGTTTTGAAGAATTGATGAAGGAATCTACCTATTGAAGTTGAGTTGCAGAGCTCTGAAACTGGACTTCTATGGAGCAGTATATGACACGATTCTTGAATGTAATTATATGGTTAGCTTCAGGGAAGATCAAGGGAGGTGAATTGATGGAAAAATTGGATTGAAAAAGGCTTGAGAATAGATTTTGAAGTTACTGAATTCTGAGTTATAGAACAAGTTTGGCAGGGTGATTCTGGCTATCCAAGCTTGAGAAAACAAATGGGATAGTTCATGTATTTATAAGAGAAGCAAATAGGATCAAAAGGAAGAGTGAATGATGCATTTTGGAGGGAATTCGTGTGGGTCTGCATCATGAAGAAAATGTGACTTCTCTTTTGTCAAAACTCATCCAAAGCACGCGTTTTGATGCACTAATCAACTTGGGAAAGTTGGCTAATCATGTTTAGACCCAAAATGTGTGCTAATTTGAGGTTTAGAGGTTGTAACATGAAATTCAAATCCTTACTTGCAATGAAACTTCAATTCCAAGTTACCACTTTTGAAACAATGGCATTCTCAGCTCAAGGGGTCTTAAGGCATGATTCTTGATACTTTAGAAAGATGAGGTTAGAAGCTTTGCAATGGAAAAAGAATGGAATCAAATGGATACTTGATCTGAAAGTTGTGTTGAGTCAAAGTTGGAGAAAAATAGTTGACTTTCCATACTTAGAAATATTTCAAGTTCTTCTTCAAAAATGACCTATAATGTCTTGCATCTAAACATGGTATTCCACTTGGAATTTGCTCTTCACTAAAAAAGATGGAATGAAGTAGATATCTTGAATGACATTTTGAAACTTGAACCATTCAAAATATCCAAAAATTGAGAGAGTTGTGAATTGTTCAAGTTGGAAAAAAATCATGAAATGACCTATAATCGTTTGCATCCTTAAGGCAACTTCCATCCATTTTCTCAATTTCTACATAAAAGAAGGCATAAAGTTCACACCTTCAAGATAATTATGGAAAAAGAATGGGATCAAGGTGATAAAAATTGACCAAGTTATGATCATTTGAAGTCACACATGGAAAATTGAGGACTCATCTGGAGGACTTGTAATCTTTCTTCCTCATTAAGTCTCTTCCTCGTGACAATTCCTTGAAAATTTTGAAGTGATTTGTTGATAACCCTTTGAAGAGAAATATGTATTTGGAATCACTTAAAAATACCAAGAGATAAGCAATATATATTCCTTTGAAATTCAAAACCCTATCTCCTTAGATCAAGAGAATGCTTTGAGGAACTTTAACAATTTTGAACAAACTTCTTGTACCAACACACATGATTTATAAATAGAAGTTGTTGAGGATGATAATGAGAACTCATATCCACCAAAACCACTTCCATATCTTGAATATTGAGAGAAATATGCACTTGTGACCAAATGGAATAAAATCTTGTCCAACCATGACAACTTCTCCAATCAATCCCTTGTGCTTTTCAACCAAATTTGATAACCTTGAAATGTGATGAACCAAAACAACCTTGCCATGCCAATTCTTACAAAACCAATCCAATGGTGAGGTTTGAACTTCTCAAGCTTTATTGACTAGGGCATGGAAATAAACTCATGAACCCATGGGGTAACTTGTTAAATCTCATTGCCTTTACCTACATGGATAACAAGCAAGACAAGCCAACATTGCATTTTATTAGTTAAAAGGAGAAATCAAGACAAAGACAATATTCATGATCACAAAAGAACATAAGTCAAGGTTCTTGGTGATTCCTCAAAAGGGCAAAGCTAAATATAGGGAGGGGAACCAAGAATCATAGTGTGATCTTGTTGTGAATGAATCAACATGGCATGATGGAGGGATCTTAGGGGCAAAAATTGGGGTACAATAGATGCCCTTATTTAAGTTTCTTCTATTCTGAGATACGAAGGTTAAAAATCTTTGTGTCGACACGATTGAAGATACTTAAATATAAAACAAACCCTATTTTTGGCCCTAAGATGCCATGCAAATGTTTATGATCATAAATGCACATGGACAATTCCAAAGGGAAGCAAATCACCACCGGGGATGTAAAAAAATAAAGAAACAAGAGAGAAACCCCACCAGGAAAATAAATCATCGGTGGATCAAAAGACCTGAATCAAAGAGGATGGTAGAATGGTCAAAGGATGCACCAACTTCTACCGAAGGCAAAGTTACCGACGTTTACTGAAGGCAGAGAGAAAGATAACAAACATAGACGTTCACTACCAATGATCTACCGACTTTCACTGAAGGTAGCAAAAAGATAACAAACATCGACATTCACTGCCGATGATCTATCGACTTTCACTGAAGGTAGAAAGAGAAATATCATAGCATCGCCGTTCACTGACGATGAACTACCAACATTCACTGAGGGTATCAAAAAGATAACAAACATCGATGTTCACTGCCGATGATCTACCGACTTTCACTGAAGGTAGAAAGAGAATATCATAGCATCGCTGTTCACTGATGATGAACTACCAGCATTCACTGAGGGTAGCAAAAAGATAACAATCACCAACTTTCACTGAAGGTGACCTACCAACTTTAACTGAAGGTAGAAAGAGAATATATCATAGCATCACCACTCACTGATGATGAACTACCAACGTTCACTGAGGGTAGCAAAAAGATAACAAACATCGATGTTCACTACCGATGATCTACTGAATTTCACTGAAGGTAGAAAGATAATATCATAGCATCATCGTTCACTGATGATGAACTACCAACATTCACTGAGGGTAGCAAAAATATAACAATCACCAACTTTCACTGAAGGTGACCCACCAACTTTCAATGAAGGTAATCTACCAACTTTCACTGAAGGTAGAAAGAGAATATATTATATCATCACCGTTCACTGACGATGAACTACCAACTTTCACTGAAGGTAGCAAAAAGATTAAAAACATCGACGTTCACTTCCGATGATCTACCGACTTTCACTGAAGGTAGAAAGAGAATATCATAGCATCGCCATTCACTGACGATGAACTACCAACGTTCACTGAGGGTAGCAAAAAGATAACAAGTTTTCCCCAAAATTCTGGTATTTCGCCTAGAATGGGTCTCAACTTCTTCTTTAACTGAGGCACTTCGCCTAGAAAGGGTAATACATAAGTTGTCTCAAATAAAGAGACCTCCACTTGCAAAGATTTAACAATGAACTGTCTTTGTGATATAGAAATACTTTCCATCCACATGAGTAATCTGACGACAAACTGCAAACTATTCACTCATAGAGGAGATAGCAAAAAAAAAGGTTACGCCGACTTTTACAGGGAATCACAAGTTACTCAAATAAAGAGACCTGTTACTTGTTATCATGGAGGATTGTAAAAAGAAATGACTTTCTGGGGAGAAAAATATGACTTCCTGGAGAAAGAAATATGACTTCCTGGAGAGATTCCACGACATTCCTACGGAGGAGATAAAGTCTTCTCGTGCAAAATGAATGCACCAACCAAAACTTGAAGTTTTCATAAATCCAAAGTAAATAATATTGTTATGGAACCACAGATTCAAACCAGAAATAAATTGGAACAAAACGATCAACCAGAATACATCCTTTGAGAAATAAACTCAAGATGGAAAACCAAATCCATCCAAACCAGGAGCTGTATAGGAAAGTTAAAGCAAAAATCTTCCACTAGGGACAACTCAGTGGGGAAATTGAAAGAATATGTGCTTTCTGCTTAAGGCCAACACTCTATTAAAGAGAGGACAATGTAACTCTGCAAAACAGGATGATATATCAACAAAATATTAACAAATGTCAATGAACAATGATTTGACAATTTTAGCTATGCATGATGTATGTATGAATGTATGAATATTATCGTGCGTATGCTGACAAAACAGATATACAACATTGGGAATAACCAGGCAAAGCCACCTCGGGCACTAACAAACACTCAGCTAAACTTCATCCAAGATGATCATTCCAAGACAAAGTAAATGCCCACTGAGGAAACAAAACCTACTGGCCGTTTTAGCTTTACTGGGGAGAAACATAATCCGGAAGTAAACAAAACAAAGTGACAGAATAATACATATACAAGGATAGAACATCCTTCTTCAGGCTTCACCGGGGAAACAAGTGTTTTTAAAAGTAACATTCCTATTGGAAATTGAAAAACCAATCTCAAGTAAAGCAAACTGATACCAAAACATCAAAACATTCACTGGGGAATTCAGGCCTACTTCATTGGGGAGGTTAACACCACATCCACAAAGGGACAACCACAATACGTCCTTCACTTAGAGAAACCAGGGACTTGCGTTTTTCAAGAGTGGTTATGATACCAACTTCTCTGGAAAAATAACTTCTATTAGGCCAAACGAAAACTTCACTGGAGAAAATGCAGATTGAAACTTCACATCATGAAAACCCAGAAAAGAAGAGAAATGAATCCAAACTTGGCCGAGGATACCGGAGTCATAAACCCAATACGGCGAATCATCCTGAGTAAACCTTCCCGAGGGGAACAAAAACTTCTCAAAACAATTGGAGTTTGTCCATTCCTAGGATCACAATTTTTGTCGTCATTGTTTCATCATAAATCTCAAAGTAAAAGCAGATTGTAAAAATCTTTTTTTTTTGAAAAATCAATTTTTTTATTTAATCTTTTTTGCTTTGAAAGTTATTATCAATAATAAATGGAGTCTTTGCAAGCTAAATAAAATAAGAAATACAAAGAATTGGGTAAAAGCTCAAATTTCATTAATAGAATGGTAGTCTACGAATGGCGAGACTCCATAGATGATTACAAAGTTTGAAAAATGGCAATATATAATGGAAAAGATACATTGAGATACAATGACAACTATCCCCTCTAACAACTTTTGAAATCCTGAGCAGCAGCTTCTGTTGAAGTATGGTGAGGATCAGAGAAGATTGTTGCTTCAACGATCAAGTCTTGTCTGACGTAGTTACTTGCCAAGAAGGTCCCTAACTTTTGCCTAAGCTGCCCTTGCGGGTTTTCAACTTAGCGAGAAATTTATTCTTTTTAGGTCTCTAATTTTTGCCTAGACCGCCCTTTCGGGTTTTTGGCCTACCGAGACACTCCTTTTTTGCCTAAGCCGCCCTTTCGAGTTTTCAACTTAGCGAGTTGTTCTTTTATTTCTTTAGGCGAAGTATTTCTTGACTGCGTCAACATTCATGGGACGTGGGAACTCCTCGCCATCATAGTTTTAAGAATTAATGCACCACCAGAGAAGGATTTCTTGACAACATACGGGCCTTCGAAATTGGGAGTCCACTTGCCCCTAGAATCAGTGTTGAAAGACATGATCTTCCTAAGCACGAGGTAGCCTTCTCTAAATTCACGAGGTTTAACCTTCTTATCAAAAGCTTTCTTCATTCTTTTCTGATATAACTATCTATGACATAAAGTTATCATTCTCTTCTTCTCAATCAAATTCAATTGGTCAAACCTGTTCTGGACCCATTCAGCCTCTGTTAATTTAGTTTCCATTATCACACGCAAAGAGGGAATCTCAACCTCGATAGGGAGTACAACTTCCATTCCATACACCAGGGAGAACGGGGTTGCTCCTGTTAAAGTGCGGACAAATGTTCGATATCCATGTGTGATCGGTGGAAATAGAACTGACTGTTTTTAAGTTGGTTCGCAAAATGTCGCGGTAAGCAAGAGTCGCCACCGTCTTTTATGTTCTCCAACATGGAAAGGACAAAAGCACAGCAAAATTCCTTCTTTGAGATGTCTCTCGGTTCGGGAGGTAGATTTATAGAAAGGGAAGGTGTTAGCACCCTTTCTATCTGTGGTTATCCACGGGCTCTTAGGTACTTGCTCTTATGTTTTCAAAAGATGTTTGCTTTTCAAATGTGTGTGGGTTTTGAAAAAGTTTCGTTTGAAAAATTTCTAAGTAACTCTTGTATCTGTCCTCAAGAGTGTATGAAAAATTTGTTTGAAAACTTTTTGAAAGTGTGAGTGTGAAAAGATGTTTTTTTTTGTTTTTGAGAGAGCAAGTACCCACGAGAATCTACCTACTCTAAGGAATTAGGCTGTGTAAGAGTCCTTTAGATAGTGCTATCCCACCATTGAGAGGTAGGCAACACCATCGTTAGAGTTATTCGGGTCAATTCGATTATTAGGGACATGTGTGGTCACCAAAACAATAGTAGGATGCCTTAGCGGTAACCCTAATGTCCTAGATCCTTTTTTATCCGAGGCAACCGTTTCGAGGCAACTGGATCTTTAGACAGGAGGGCGACCTCTAAGACAACCTATACTTGACGACCACGTTCGAGGCAACCAGTGAGGCGTACCCTAGGAGTGGCATGTGCTTGTGTGTTGTTTCAGTTAATGTTTATCTTTGATCATGCATTTGTGAGCTACGGATTAATTTTATTTGGCATACAGTCTTGCAGGCATAATTAACAGTTAAGAGTGCGGAAAATTAAAGTGCGGAAATATGAATCTACGCTATTACAACGCGCGGGTCTATACATCGCCAAAAAACAAAAACCCGTTTGGAAATAAATGCGGAAAATAAAAGAAAGCGGTAAATCCTAATTAACTATTACATTTCCAGAAACAGTTACATAAATGATTAAATAAATAATGCGCGAATAAATTAAATCAGGACGTCCTAGGGTTTTTGACCCTTTTGAGAAAAGAATTTAAGTTTTGTCTTTTTTGCAATTTAATTAAAATATTAAACCTAGTACTAATTAATTATTTAATTAAAAAGAAAAAATGTTTTTTGTGTTTTTAATGAAAATAAAAATAAAGAAATTAAAAGTCAAGAAAACCCTAATTCTAGATTGTTTTTTTTTTATTGTAAAAAGGTTAAAATTGCCCTAATTTAACTAATTTAATTAATTTACATTTTATTTACAAAATAATAATAATAATAAATAAGAATAATGATAATAAGAAAACATGATTGAAAATTGTCAAACCCTAATTCTACATGATTTTTTATTTATTTATGAAAAAAAGATTAAAATTGACCTAATTTAACTAATTTAATTAATTACAATTTATTTACAAAATAATAATAATAATAAATAATAATATAAATAATATTTAGGTTTCTGATTTTATTAAAAAAATGATTTGTTAATTAATAATAATAACAATAATGATTAATGAAAGAAATTAAAAGGAAAGAGAAAATAAAAAAACATAGCAAACCAGGGGGGGTGTGATGGCCAAAATGGAGGTTTTGTTTGTAAGTTTTTAGCCCATTAAGAATCAGGCCTTGTTGACTTTCCTGGTTGTCCACGCCTGTGTTGACTGAGAACATGGTGCACATCACTTTCTGGCTTTTGGATTGTTGATTGGGAACACCTGGCGCACTGATCATTGAAGACACATGGTGGACTGCTTTCAAGTGCCTGCGCATGATTATATTATGCAAAACAAGAAATAAATATGGGGTGGACCTGGGAATCGAACCCAGGTCCCAATACCTATTACACGCTTGCCTTAACCACTCCACCACTTTGCTTTAGTCATCAATAAAACAAACGAGAATTAATATATTCAATAATCAATTCCAATGCTGTAAAACTAAAACGCGCGCATATTATTTGAATGGACCAATAGCCTGCTTCCACATCTTATCTTCTTCGTTGAAACCTGCAGAAAAATAAATCAAATAGCGGGGGTTTTTAAACCCCACAATATGGAATGTCAAATAATAGCGAATAGGCGTATAGTTCATATAAATTCATCGCGAGGGTCTCAATGTCTTCGTCTCATTCAGACGGTTTCAACCATGTGCGTCTTGGGGTCTAATTTTTCTTATGCTGTAAAGCCCTATTTTGAAAGCTTTGAAACCCTAAATTTCATCAATGGTAGATTCTGATTCAAGGCGTCTCAATGCAATTAATTTATGCCAAAAGATTCCTGTGGATGCAAGCAACTCAAAACACAAAAAAAATCACAGTAAAGATGCATGAATTATGAGTTTCGATTTTGACAAAGTTAGGCAAATCGTGAATCTGTTAGAGCGTGTTTCTTGAGCTTTATGGCTTGTTTTTTATGGCAATGCGTTCCTGAATGTCCCAACAATGTATTGGAATCAAGAAAGGGCTTTGAATTGGCCTGAAAGGTTGAATTCAGTTTTCAAATTTCTTGGCTTTTTTTCAATATGGTAATGGTGTTTTTGTAGCAGCTTGCACGTATGCATGAATAGGGTTGGCTTGTGTACTTATAGGAGAGTGAAACTAGGTCAGAATCTTGCAAAGAAATCCATGGAATTGATGATTGTATATTTGATTGAAAATCAAATGTTTTTGAATCTTTTTGATTGGAAAAAGTTGCTAAATTAGGAGATTTTGATATCCTTGATTGGTACACGAAATTGCCAGCATGATTAGGTCATTCTTGCTTCACAAAAAGATTGAAAAATCATATCTTTGTATTTCCTACAATTTAAATTAATTAAATGAATTAATATTGATAAAAAATCCAATTAATTAATAAAAAATAAGAAAATAAATTCAAATAAACTTAATGGGTCGTGCATAGGCCTTGGGCAATGTTTCAAGAAAGAATTTGAGGCCCATTAGCAAAAACAAGGTGTTTTAGGCAAAGTTGACTTTTGCAAATTCCCAAAAATTTCCCAACTTCTCCAATGCATATCTTGCTCAATTTTGAAGCTATGAACATGTTCTTAGACATTTTGTAAAGGTCTTGAAGTCCTCTAACCAATGCCTTTGGTCCCATGTCATTTGGATTTACCAATATCAAGTTATGGTCTTTGACTTAAAGTGCCTTTTTGTTGACTTTTGAAATTGACCTATAATGTAGTAATTGATAACTTTTTGTGAGAGAATTTCTTGGACTTGGAATGTGAAGATGAGTTGTAGGAAATATCATCCCCTTCAAAATGAGCATTGGATGGGATTTTTATGATGAACCATGAAAAAGTTATGCCCTGGTCAATTTACAGTTGACTTTTCTACTGTCCAAAAATAGTAACCTTTGGCATCTTGATGATTTTTGAGCCATGCTTGTGGAATCATGATCAAGACTTGATCAAATGATGATTGTGGCTTCAAAATAAGATGTTGACAAAAAATTTTGACTTTTGACTGTAAAATGACCATTTTGCCCCTGCAGTTGATTGTGAACTAATTAGGGCTTTTGATTGTGCAACTTAATGTTGTGAGTCTTGAAACTTGGCATGGAGATGCTTGGCAATGTATAGAGGCCTATATGACTTGATTGAGCCCTTGAAAACCCCAACTTTCTTGCAAGAACCAAAGCCCTAATTTTGACTGTGTTAGGAGGCAATTGGACTGTGCAACCCTTGAGATATTTTGAACCATTTGAAGGTTGATCTTGGCAAATCTTGAAGAATATGGGAGGAAAAATTTTGGGGTACAACACCATGTAGAGCAAAAGGGAGCATTTCATGCCAATCCTTATAAGTAACAACCATTTTCTGGATAATTCTCTTGATATTCTTATTAGCAGCTTCGACAGCCCCATTCATCTTTGGCCTGTATGGAGATGATATGTGATGGACAATCTTGAATTCTTCGCACAATTTTGTCATCATCTTGTTGTTCAAATTCGAGCCATTGTCAGTGACGATTCTGCTTGGCACACCATACCGGCATATAAGATTATTCTTGATGAAACGCACAACCACCTGCTTAGTAACATTGACATATGAAGCTTCCTGCACCCATTTGGTGAAGTAATCAATTGCTACCAAGATGAAACGGTGTCCATTTGAAGCTTTGGGTTCTATCATCCCAATCATGTCAATACCCCACATAGAGAAAGGCCACGGGGAGGAAATCACATTAAGAAGTGTCAGATGCACATGGAACTTGTCTGCATAAATCTGGCATTTATGGCACTTCTTTGCAAATTTATAACAGTCGGAGTCCATTGTCAGCCAATAGTAACCTTCCCTTAGCATCCTTTTAGCCATCAAATGTCCATTGGCATGAGTTCCAAATGAACCTTCATGAATCTCATGCATCAACATGTGTGCTTCATGTTTATCCACACATCTGAGCAAGACCATGTTGTTGCACCCCAAAATTTGCCCTCCCATATTTTTCAAGAAATTGCCAAGCCAAGCTACAAAATTCCCCAAGGGTTACATAGTGCAAAGGTCCCTCATACAGTCAAAACTAGGGTTTGTGTTCTGATCAAGAGAATGAAGTTTTCAAAGGCCCAATCAAGTCTCACATGCTTACAAATATGGTCAAGTATCCTCATATCAAGTTTCAAGGCATTCAGCTCAAAATTGCACAGTCAAAAACCCTAATTGCACTACAGTCAACTGTAGGGGCAAAATGGTCATTTGACAGTCAAAAGTTCAAATTTTTGATCAACATATCATTTTGAAGCCACAAACATCATTTGATCAATGCTTGATCATGATTCTCAAAATTTGGCTCAGAAAATCATCAAGATGCAAAAGTTTCCTTATTTGGATAGCTGAAAAAGTCAACTGAATTGACCAGGGCATAACTTTCACATGGATTATCAGAAAAATTCCATCCAAAGCTCATTTTGAAGAGAAAGACATTTCCAACAACTCATCTTCATACTTCAAGTCCAAGAAATGCTCTCACAAAAAGTTATCAATTTCAACGTTATAGGTCATTTTCAAAAGTCAACAAAAAGGGACTTCAAGTCAAGGGCCATAACTTGAGATTGGTAAATCAAAATGACATGGGACCAAATACATTGGTTAGAGGACTCAAAGACCTTTCCAAAATGTCCAAGAACATGAGAAAAGCTTAAAAATTGAGCAAGTTATGCCTTGTGGAAGTTGGGAAAATTTTGGATATTTTGAAAAGTCAACATTGATTCAAATGACCTAAAATTGCTAATGGGCCCATTTTTCTTCCATGATTCATCATTCTAAGCATGTGCACGACCACTTGGCCCAAAGGGAAGTCTTATTTCATTTTTTATTTATTTATTTGGATTTTTATTAATAATAATTCATTTAAATTAAAATAAATACATGAAAAATGCTAACCTAAGTTTTTTCAATCTTTTTGTGCACATTATATCATCAATATTTCGTGCATATGCAAATTAGGAAAGATTTGGATTGATTGGCATGATTTTGAACCAAATGCACATGGAAAAAGATATGAAAAGATCCTTAGAAAATCAATTATCAAAAACAATGAATGCCATGGATTTGATTGGTTTTTCTTGACCTAATAGACTCAGTACAAATGCTAGAACACAACCCTAATCATAAAAAGACACAAAGCTGCGCCCAAAAGCATTTGCAAAACTTGGAATTTTTGTCAAAAAAAGCAATTCTGAAATCATTGTTACAGGTGGATTCAAGGCACGAAACTTGTTTCAACAGCTTCCTCAAGGTCCCCTGAACGCATTCCAATCAAAAACAACAATCCATACGCGAGGAATTGGTATACAGAATGCAAGATGCTTCGTGAAAAATTCATAATCATACTTTGAAATTTAGGCATTTTTATGGCATTTCAATTACTGATTCTTATTCTTTGAATGATTATGAAGCTAACCAAACTATTTGATTGTATTTTTATGCACCCTACGTGAATCCACCATTAGCGTTTTTTAGGGTTCAAGAAGCTTGGAATTAGGGCTTCTGAAATTAAGAAAAATTGGCCCTCAAGACCATGACCATTGAGTTCAACGCGTCTGGACGAAGAAGATAGGACCATCGCGCTGAATTTATGTGCCAAGGAGAGCTAGTCGCTATTTTCTTGAAAACGGCCTAAAAGAACACTCCTAAAACCGTTGCCTCATATTTTCTGTTTCAGAGATAGTGAGGAAGACGAGGTCGTGGCATACGCTGATTGGCGTGTTCAAAAATTCGCGCGCGTTTCCCAGCATTAATCCACTTTCTTTTTATATTATTTGTTTGCTTATTATATAACAAATGCGTTGACATGGCTCAGTGGCACAGGTGTTGATTGGTGATGCTAGTGACCTGGGTTCGAGCCCCAGGTCTGTATAATTTCCCATATTCTTTTGCTATGTATATTCATGTGCAATGTCCAGGTTGGAGCTCACCATACATCCTCCAGATCTATCCTTCCACGCGTCCAGCTGCTTCAGATCAAAGGCTCAAGATTGATGAACATCATATACCATGGTCAACGCATGTGCACGCTGCATGGAAAGGTCAAATGGATCAAGCTTAATGGGCCAGAGTTTCTTGGATCATACCTCCTAATTTGGGACTGATACCCCCAAGGTTTGCAACATTTTGTTATTTTTTATCTTTTCATTATTTTTATCCTTTTTAATTATTATTCACTTAGTTAATTATTTTTTTTTACAAAATACAAAAACTTCATAAAAATCAGAAAAAGATAAAGAACATAATAAAATATTTTATTTTCATATTTTCTTGTAAATAATTGCATGTAAATAAATTAATTTTAATTAGGGTTTGCAATATTAATTCTTTTCATAAAAAATACAAAAAAATATAGAAATAGGTTTAATAATCGTTTTATTCCTTTTAATTTTTTCTTTCTCACAATAATATTATTTATTTATTTTTATATAATCAAATTTGCATGTAAATTAATTAGGGTTTCATTTAGGTTAAAAACTTCAACATTTTTCTTAATAAATTTAAAAATAAATAGAATTAGGATTAGTAATTAATGTTAATTAATTTCTTTTTATTAAAATCTCAAAATACATAAAAACACCAAAAACAAGCATTCCTTAATTTTAATTCCTCATTAATTTAATTTTTGCAAAAGGGGTCCAACGCCCATATTTTTAATTGTTCTATTTCGCGTATTTATTTTATTTCGCTTAAATAATTATGTACCTCTCCCGAAGCCTTGTAACTACTTCTCGCACTTTTAGTTTCTTTATTTTCCGTCAAATCGGGTCCTGGTTAATTTTGGCGATGTGGACCCGCGCCATTTGTAATAGCTTTAGATTTACTTTTTCCTCGCAACTTTTAACTGTTAAACAAAGCATGCAAGAATGAATGGACATAATAAAATCAAGCGTAGAAAACCAATAACATGACAAGACAAATGCAAATGAAAACGACACACGAATCGCACACACCACCCCTAGGGTACGCCTCACTGTTGCCTTGCCTCGAAAGGTGATCGTCGAGTAGAGGATGTTTTAGTAAGTCCTCATGATCCGGGAACCTGGCATGAGGGTAGCTTCTAAGGTGTCTTCCCATTGCTCTGGTGATCACCATGTCCCGAACAACGAATTGACCCGAACACCTCCAACGGTGGTGCTACCTACCTCTCAATGGTGGGATGGCACTACTTTAAAGGACACTTACACAGACGAATTCCTTAGGGTAGGTAGACGACTCTAGATACTTGCTCTAATTTCAAAAACAAATCAAAAAATACTTTTCACACCGACACCTTTTCAAAAAGCTTTCGAAAGCAACTTTTCAAACACTCTTGAGGACCGATACAAGAGTCGAACTGAAATTTTCAAAGAAACTTTTTTTAAAACCCACAGTTGAAAAGCAAACATACCTTTTGAAAACACAATGAGCAAGTATCTAAGAGCCCATGGATAACCATGGATAGAAAGGGTGCTAATACCTTCCCTTTCTATAATCTACCTCCCGAACCGAGAGCAATCTCTATAAGGAATTTTTCTGTGCTTTTGTCCTTTCCATTTGGAGAAAATAAAAGACGGTGGCGACTCTTGCTTCCGCGACATTTCGCGAACCAGCGTTAAACAGTCAGTTCCAGATCCACCGATCACAGAACTAGCGACTCTGCTGGGGATTAAACTTAAAGTGGGGTGTACCTTAGGGCTAGGTCATAACTATGTTTTCAATTGTCTTCTTTGCTTGCTTTATTATTGTGGGTTGCTTGGGAGTTCTATAGATCCTAACCTGGATCTGGGGGATACCTTTCTTAGAAAGTAGCAACAAGGCTGTGAGGGAACTGTGCGGGGTATACCGACATGGTTGAAACAGTCTGCTACGTTGATGCGGCACTTTGGTGTGTACCGGTAACCCTTGAGTTCAGTCAAGGAGAGTACGGGGCCTCCGCGTGGTGTCGTGAAGCATCAACAGACCTTAGGAACCTTAATTGAACTATCTTGGCCTCTTTAGGGTAGTGAGATAACTGACTTTGGTGCAGTCCGAGGTTGGTTGATACTCGATACTACACTCAATTGAGGGTTGCTTTCCTGGAATATTTAGGTCGCCAGTTCAGTGGCTAAATCGAAACGATGAACAATGAAAGCAATCACGTGATATTGGGAACCTTAGAACCCGGTTACTTTGATTAGGACAGGTATGAACCCACCAACTTCAAGAGGGTACTACCCAGACCCCATGCTGGCCTTAAACCCTAAGGGCTTGTCTTGTTTGCCTTGTATGCCTTACATGTTTGTCTTTGTAAATATCTGTGGTGTGTTTAATCATAGCATCATGACATCATCCAGCATCATATGCATTGACTAACCATTTCAGGGATTCGAATTTTCATCTTTGTTCTTGTTTTGTAGGACATGGAAACTGTTCGCAGAAAAACAATTCAAATCAGTCTTGTAAGGATCCCTCCTCAGCTCAAGGAGCCTATATCCAGGATTCCCGAGAACTCTTCATTCAGTGAAAGACATGGAAGCCTCATCAGTTTGGTCAACACCAACATTGAGGAAGATATGATCAAGGTCCTGTTCCAATTCTTTGACCCTCTGCATCACTGTTTCACCTTCTTGGACTATCAGTTGGTACCTACATTGGAGGAGTTCTCCCGGCTCCTGAAGATCCCTATCCTTGATCAGCTACCCTTCAACAGTACAGAAAAGGAACCTAAGCTTGAAGAGATTGCTAAAGCCTTGCACCTACAGTCATCTGACCTCAAGGGACATTGGGAAGTTAGGAGTGGTATCAAAGGGTTCTTAGCCAGGTTTCTGTTTGAAAAGGCCCTTGAATGTTGGAACTCCCTTGACTTGCAAGCTTTTGAAGAAGTTGTGGCCCTCCTTGTCTATGGTTTGGTGTTGTTCCCTAATCCAGATCAGCTTATTGATATCAATGCGGTTCAGATCTTTATGTCCAGGAATCCTATACCTACGTTGCTGGGGGACATCCTTCACTCATGTTACACTCGAACCATGAGAAAAAGAGGTGTCCTTATGTGTTGCATTCCTCTCCTGGGAAGGTGGTTTATTTCGCACCTTCCACAATCAGTCCTGAAGAATGAGCGGGGTTTGAGATGGTCACAACGGTTGATGACTCTTACACATGCAGATATACATTGGGGTCCTAGGTCCAGAGAAGATGTCACCATCATTGATCGTTGCGGGGAGTACCCTAATGTTCCTTTACTTGGAATCAGAGGAGGTATTACTTATAGCCCATGCCTGGCTTGGAGACAGTTTGGTTATGCTCGGAGGGATGGTCCTCATGACATGCTAATTCCTGACATAGTTTTTGACTTCGACAACGATACTCAAGGACTTCGCCAGAGATTTATCAGAGCTTGGAGGATGCCCAGTAGGATAGACAGCAAGACACTGGGGCACAGGAATTCCATCCCGTTGGAACCTTATCTCAAGTGGGTACGAGCCCGCTCCCAGAAGTTAGTAATGCCTTATCCTCACATGCTCCCAGTAATCAAAGAACCAGTCTTGGAAGGGGAAGTGTCCTACACTATTCAGCACCCTGATATGCCCACATCTTGGGAAGAAATGCAGAAGAGCTGGGTCCAGCTTAAGGAAGAACGGAATTCTCTTGAGACCAGTCTACTTGCCAGTGAAAAGAAGGTCCTGGAGCTCACCCGTCTGTTGCATGAGGAGAGGAATCTCAACACCTACATAGCTCCAAAGAGGATGCGCAGTGTATTTTGGGATTGATTTGATTTTTGTACTTTTGCCCATGAGGCCTTAATGTATTAAACAATGATTTCTTTAATGATAACATGTGTTCCTTTTTGTCTACAACAAATTTGAACTTTCGAACCCTTGAATGCATTGCATACGCATTTCATACATCATGTGCATAGCAGGTTTTTCCTCTTTTCAGGTTGCTTACAGTTCTTCGCTGTTTATTTCAGCATCATGAATCCCGAATCTGCAGAAACTGAGACATCAATCAAGGCTCTTCAGGCGCAGAATGTGCAGTTTCAAGAATTAATCAAGGGTCTAGCTCAAGGCCAAGAAGAACTGAAGGCTATGCTCCTAAAGAAGGAGAAGAAGAAGAAGAGAAGAACTGTTATGTTCAACTCGGGCCGAAGGTTTGGCAATGCCCTGCAGCATGAAGAGGCTGGTTCTTCTGTTGGCAAGAGTCCTTCTCAGGCAGAAGTAAAGGTCCCTAGTCCGGTAGTCTCCGACAACGAGACAAATTTTGATGAAGAGCAGTACCCTCCTGCAGACGACAGTTATAAGCAACTGGAGGACAGATTGAAAGCTATGGAGGTTCAACAGGTACCTGGGCTGGATTTCGGAGATCTGGGTTTGTCCACCGGTGTGATTATCCCGCATAAGTTCAAAGCACCATCCTTCTCTAAGTATGACGGGGCGTCTTGTCCCAAGCTGCATCTGAGGTCCTATGTTCGGAAAATTCAGTCGTACTCTGCGGATAAGAATTTATGGATCCACTTCTTCCAGGAGAGTCTTTCAGGGACTCATCTCGAATGGTTCTATCAGCTGGATGGGACCAAGGTTCGTAACTGGGAGGAGTTGGCTACTGCTTTCTACAAGCAGTATCAATATAATGCCGACCTTGCCCCCACGCGTACCCAACTCCAGGGTATGTCGTTAGGTGCAAGCGAAGGTTTTAAGGAGTACGCTCAGAAGTGGAGAGACCTGGCTGGCAGGGTACAGCCACCGTTGACTGATCGGGAGTTGGTAGATATGTTCCTGGGGACCTTATCTGGGCCATTTTTCAACCATCTCATTGGGAATTCTTCTGCTGGGTTCACTGATCTAATCTTGACGGGAGAAAGGATTGAAGCTGGGTTAAAGTCTGGAAAGATTGCGAAAGGTACATCATCTAGTTCTTAGAAGAAACCCTTCAAGAAGGAGTCTAGTGCCGTATATGGTTCCAGGAAATCAGAGAGATATGAGCACCGCCAATCTGTCAGTGCGGTAATGATTGCTAAGCCTGCTGCCGCTCCTCGGCCAAACAATCCTCAGAAGGTTGAAAGACCCCGGAGAGAATTCACCCGCTTAAGCATGACTTTGTCGCAGATCCTGCCACAGTTGCTCTCAACCAATTTAGTGACTGTCAGGGAGGCGCCGAAGTTTCCAAACACTGCATCCCCCAAGTACAACCCGAATGCTCGTTGTGCCTACCATTCAGATAGCCCGAGGCATTCTACTGATGACTGTTGGGCGTTAAAAAATAAGATCCAAGACTTGATTGACGCAAAGGAGATTGAGTTCGAGGCGCCCGAGGCTCCCAACGTGATCACTGCTCCCATGCCAAAACATGGCTAGGATAGAAAGCACTTTTTTGTTCATTTGAATTCAAGTTGTAATTTTCTTTTGATTATTCAAGCATTCTATTCATGTCAAACATTGTTATTTCATTAATGCATCGCATATGTCTGTTCTGAAACAATATATTCGTATTCACTAAATGCAAATTATTTTCATATTTTTTCTGATGGTAACTCTTGATCTAAAATTCTAAGCCTCTTGAGGGAGGATGACGAAAACGATACCATGACATTTACAGTATGCTTTTGAACAGACCCCGCTGATGAAGTACAGGCATTGTTTCAAATCCCTAAACACTGGAGTTATAAGGAAGATAATCCCTCGTCAACCCCTCTGAGCCAAAGAAGTAGGAGTTTTTCTTTTCGAAATTTAAAACCCTTAATCATAACCTGGGGCAGGGTAGTCTCTCAGTTGATCCAAGTGCATAACGAATGGCACCGAAGAAGTCCTTACAAAACGAAGAAAGACAGTGATGGTTCCGAATAATCAATAAAAAAAGGCAGTCATTATCTCAAAAAATAAAGAACCCGTTAAGTCAGAACCCATGAAGGAGACTTACAAAACTGGGGCATCCCGCTGACTGTGATTCCAAAAAAGGGAACAGTTCAGGCAAAAAAGAAAGGGATAACAAAAATCAAAAAGAAAGAGGTCATACAAACCCTCAATAAAAAGGAAATGACTGCCCATTCAAAATAAACTGTCAATATCCGAACCATCACTAGAAAATCAGAGCAAAGACTCAAACAAGGTCTAACGTATGATCAACTGAGTTTAGGTTTGGAGAACATCACGAAGAGCGGGTGGGTACAAATAAGATTTGAGCCTTTATCCTTTGTTTCTTAAACCGTGAACCAGGCCACGTTATAACCCTTAAAAGTCCTAGCTGAAGCATGGGTTAGTTCGAAAGCATACTGTTACGAAAGGTATCCTGACTCCTTAAGGCTCACGGTAAAATACGGAGTTGACATCACGTTTTACAAACATTCATTTGTTTTATGAAAAATGCATTTTCAAAATCTTCAAGACAGACATGAGCGTTGCATTTTTAACATAACTTTGTTTGCATATGACTTCTTGTTTGAACAGCAGGGAAATTCGCACAATGAAAGTCTAATGAACAAGAGTATCTCCAATCAAGGGGCAGGGCATGACTATTGTCCATCATCTGGGGCAGTTAAGTCAAGATTCGGAGAATCTCTCAAAAAGCCTATCAGCCTGGGGCAGATCTCCGCCTGAGTCGCTTGGGGCATTCCAACAACAAATCTTGCATGATCAAACACCTTCTGGTGGCATGACAAAACACTTCTAACAGGGGCAGCACCCTGCATTCCGAAAGCATGGACATAGTCGAAAAATACTACGCACAATCAAAGACCCGCTAGGTTGACACACCTAGGCAAAAATAAGGGCTTCCCGGCGAACCAAAAGGGTTCGGGCAAAATGAAGGGATGAAATGAAAAAATCTGTACACCCGGCAAGTCGAAAACCTGAAAAGGCGGCTTGAGCAAAAATGGGTATCCCGGTGGACTGAAAACCCGAAAGGGCGGTCCAGGCAAAAGTTAGGGATTAAAGCGTACGACTATGTCCTGCCATCTGTCTACCAGAAGAAGGTTTGTCCATCAACAACTATCAGCACCCCACAAGTGCCTCCCCCATAGAAACAGGGGCAATAAAGAGTGGTCTAAGCAATCTGATTGTTCTATCCTCCAAGGTATCAGGGTAGGTTCCGTTGAAGAACATAACCAATACAGTTCAATACTTCCCCAGGAGAGTCCAATCCAGCTTCCCCAGGAAAGTTGGAATCCATCTCCCCAAGCAGTAAGCTTATCCCCAGTTGATTTTGGAAGCTTATCCTCGCAGAGCACGAATGCGTCTCCCGGCTTTATTCAAAGAGTTATTTCCCTAACAGGATATAACTGGGTTATCCTCAGCCAAAAGCCACGGAAAGAGCGTCGTCAACGAAGCCTTCGTATCCCCAGCGAAGTCCATCAACACTTCCAACAACAAGGATATCCTCAGCAAGTTACTATCAACAATCAACAGAGTGTTTCTCTCCCCACAGAGTATTGCTCCCCAGCAAGATTACTAGAGTATTTGTCTCCCCGCAGAGTAACCCATTCGCCAAGTTTATTCCCCAATAGAGTTATCTTCTCCTATCGGAATTCTTGCAACTATCATCCCCGGCGGAAGCAAAACCTATTCTTCAACATCAGCCCAGGAGTGACTTCCCGGCACCCGTCAAGGATTTACTTTCTTAGACAAAAACATACATTCATAAACATCACATCTTCATGCATTATAGCATGCATATGCATCATACTACACGAATCTCATTAATTTTGAAGACATACAGTTCATGCATCATGATTTTGCATACAATTATGTTTTTCCTTTTCAGGAAAAAGATCAATACAAAAATGATTACTATCAACCATCGCAATTCCTTCTAGATATAGTTTCAGATATGACCCAGATATGGTGACGTTCTGATGCTGCTTCCAGATATCCTTCTAGATATAGTTTCAGATATGACCCAGAGATGGTGACGTTCTGATACTGCTTCCAGATTTCCTTCCAGATATAGTTTCAGATATGACCCAGAGATGGTGACGTTCTGATACTGCTTCCAGATTTCCTTCCAGATATAGTTTCAGATGTAAACCAGATATGGTGACGTTCTGATACTGCTTCCAGATTTCCTTCCAGATATAGTTTCAGATGTAAACCAGATATGGTGATGTTCTGATACTGCTTCCAGATATCCTTCCAGATATAGTTTCAGATATGACCCAGATATGGTGACGTTCTGATACTGCTTCCAGAGTTCCTTCTAGATATAGTTTCAGATGTAAACCAGATATGGTGACGTTCTGATGCTGCTTCCAGATATCCTTCCAGATATAGTTTCAGATATGACCCAGATATGGTGACGTTCTGATACTGCTTCCAGAGTTCCTTCTAGATATAGTTTCAGATGTAAACCAGATATGGTGACGTTCTGATGCTGCTTCCAGATATCCTTCTAGATATAGTTTCAGATATGACACAGATATGGCGACGTTCTGACACTTATTCCAGTTGAAGATATTTCAAGACCTTGTCCGGTTCAGTTAAATCAACCCTAAGATTTTCCTGATGCTTATCCAGTCAAAGGCCTTCTCTGGTTCAGTCAGATCGACCCTAAGATCTCCCTGATGCTTATCCAGTTGAAGATTTCAAGACCTTGTCCGGTTCAGTTAAATCGACCCTAAGATTTTCCTGATTCTTATCCAGTCAAAGGCCTCCTCTGGTTCAGTCAGATCAACCCCAAGATCTCCCTGATTCTTATCCCAGTAAAAGACGCCCAAGATTTTTCTCAACGAGCGTTGTTGAAGTTAAAGTCGCCCAAGATTCTCTTACCATTCATGCTAAGGTAGTAACCATCCCTGGTTCATTCATCGCCGTTTGAAGCTCCAGACTCAGCTCCTGTAACCAGTCAGGACATATCTATGCCAAGCATCTAAAATCAGCTCCTGCAACGTGCCAGGTACTCATTTTCTGTTTTGCAGGTATGCAGGTTCTCGCTAAGGAATCTCCTACGTGATCAACATCCAGATGGCATCTATAAGCCCATCATCCTATTCATCCATCTCTAAATGGCATCTATAAGCCCATTCCCCCCATCACACTGCTAACATGTGAGCGCAAATTTCTGGGCACTTTAGTGTTCAATCATCTTCCACCTTCGGATTACGAAAGGCACGTCAGCCAATCTGCATCCTCAGGTCTAAGAAGATTGAACAGGGGCAACTGTTGCACCCCAAAATTTTCCCTCCCATATTTTTCAAGAAATTGCCAAGCCAAGCTGCAAAATTCCCCAAGGGTTACATAGTGCAAAGGTCCCTCATACAGTCAAAACTAGGGTTTGTGTTCTGATCAAGAGAATGAAGTTTTCAAAGGCCCAATCAAGTCTCACATGCTTACAAATATGGTCAAGTATCCTCATATCAAGTTTCAAGGCATTCAGCTCAAAATTGCACAGTCAAAAACCCTAATTGCACTACAGTCAACTGTAGGGGCAAAATGGTCATTTGACAGTCAAAAGTTCAAATTTTTGATCAACATATCATTTTGAAGCCACAAACATCATTTGATCAATGCTTGATCATGATTCTCAAAATTTGGCTCAGAAAATCATCAAGATGCAAAAGTTTCCTTATTTGGATAGCTGAAAAAGTCAACTGAAATTGACCAGGGCATAACTTTCACATGGATTATCAGAAAAATTCCATCCAAAGCTCATTTTGAAGAGAAAGACATTTCCTACAACTCATATGCATACTTCAAGTCCAAGAAATGCTCTCACAAAAAGTTATCAATTTCAACGTTATAGGTCATTTTCAAAAGTCAACAAAAAGGGACTTCAAGTCAAGGGCCATAACTTGAGATTGGTAAATCAAAATGACATGGGACCAAAGACATTGGTTAGAGGACTCAAAAAACTTTCCAAAATGTCCAAGAACATTAGAAAAGCTTAAAAATTGATCAAGTTATGCCTTGTGGAAGTTGGGAAAATTTTGGATATTTTGAAAAGTCAACATTGATTCAAATGACCTAAAATTGCTAATGGGCCCATTTTTCTTCCATGATTCATCATTCTAAGCATGTGCACGACCACTTGGCCCAAAGGGAAGTCTTATTTCATTTTTTATTTATTTATTTGGATTTTTATTAATAATAATTCATTTAAATTAAAATAAATACATGAAAAATGCTAACCTAAGTTTTTTCAATCTTTTTGTGCACATTATATCATCAATATTTCGTGCATATGCAAATTAGGAAAGATTTGGATTGATTGGCATGATTTTGAACCAAATGCACATGGAAAAAGATATGAAAAGATCCTTAGAAAATCAATTATCAAAAACAATGAATGCCATGGATTTGATTGGTTTTTCTTGACCTAATAGACTCAGTACAAATGCTAGAACACAACCCTAATCATAAAAAGACATAAAGCTGCGCCCAAAAGCATTTGCAAAACTTGGAATTTTTGTCAAAAAAAGCAATTCTGAAATCATTGTTACAGGTGGATTCAAGGCACGAAACTTGTTTCAACAGCTTCCTCAAGGTCCCCTGAACGCATTCCAATCAAAAACAACAATCCATACGCGAGGAATTGGTATACAGAATGCAAGATGCTTCGTGAAAAATTCATAATCATACTTTGAAATTTAGGCATTTTTATGGCATTTCAATTACTGATTCTTATTCTTTGAATGATTATGAAGCTAACCAAACTATTTGATTGTATTTTTATGCACCCTACGTGAATCCACCATTAGCGTTTTTTAGGGTTCAAGAAGCTTGGAATTAGGGCTTCTGAAATTAAGAAAAATTGGCCCTCAAGACCATGACCATTGAGTTCAACGCGTCTGGACGAAGAAGATAGGACCATCGCGCTGAATTTATGTGCCAAGGAGAGCTAGTCGCTATTTTCTTGAAAACGGCCTAAAAGAACACTCCTAAAACCGTTGCCTCATATTTTCTGTTTCAGAGATAGTGAGGAAGACGAGGTCGTGGCATACGCTGATTGGCGTGTTCAAAAATTCGCGCGCGTTTCCCAGCATTAATCCACTTTCTTTTTATATTATTTGTTTGCTTATTATATAACAAATGCGTTGACATGGCTCAGTGGCACAGGTGTTGATTGGTGATGCTAGTGACCTGGGTTCGAGCCCCAGGTCTGTATAATTTCCCATATTCTTTTGCTATGTATATTCATGTGCAATGTCCAGGTTGGAGCTCACCATACATCCTCCAGATCTATCCTTCCACGCGTCCAGCTGCTTCAGATCAAAGGCTCAAGATTGATGAACATCATATACCATGGTCAACGCATGTGCACGCTGCATGGAAAGGTCAAATGGATCAAGCTTAATGGGCCAGAGTTTCTTGGATCATACCTCCTAATTTGGGACTGATACCCCCAAGGTTTGCAACATTTTGTTATTTTTTATCTTTTCATTATTTTTATCCTTTTTAATTATTATTCACTTAGTTAATTATTTTTTTTTACAAAATACAAAAACTTCATAAAAATCAGAAAAAGATAAAGAACATAATAAAATATTTTATTTTCATATTTTCTTGTAAATAATTGCATGTAAATAAATTAATTTTAATTAGGGTTTGCAATATTAATTCTTTTCATAAAAAATACAAAAAAATATAGAAATAGGTTTAATAATCGTTTTATTCCTTTTAATTTTTTCTTTCTCACAATAATATTATTTATTTATTTTTATATAATCAAATTTGCATGTAAATTAATTAGGGTTTCATTTAGGTTAAAAACTTCAACATTTTTCTTAATAAATTTAAAAATAAATAGAATTAGGATTAGTAATTAATGTTAATTAATTTCTTTTTATTAAAATCTCAAAATACATAAAAACACCAAAAACAAGCATTCCTTAATTTTAATTCCTCATTAATTTAATTTTTGCAAAAGGGGTCCAACGCCCATATTTTTAATTGTTCTATTTCGCGTATTTATTTTATTTCGCTTAAATAATTATGTACCTCTCCCGAAGCCTTGTAACTACTTCTCGCACTTTTAGTTTCTTTATTTTCCGTCAAATCGGGTCCTGGTTAATTTTGGCGATGTGGACCCGCGCCATTTGTAATAGCTTTAGATTTACTTTTTCCTCGCAACTTTTAACTGTTAAACAAAGCATGCAAGAATGAATGGACATAATAAAATCAAGCGTAGAAAACCAATAACATGACAAGACAAATGCAAATGAAAACGACACACGAATCGCACACACCACCCCTAGGGTACGCCTCACTGTTGCCTTGCCTCGAAAGGTGATCGTCGAGTAGAGGATGTTTTAGTAAGTCCTCATGATCCGGGAACCTGGCATGAGGGTAGCTTCTAAGGTGTCTTCCCATTGCTCTGGTGATCACCATGTCCCGAACAACGAATTGACCCGAACACCTCCAACGGTGGTGCTACCTACCTCTCAATGGTGGGATGGCACTACTTTAAAGGACACTTACACAGACGAATTCCTTAGGGTAGGTAGACGACTCTAGATACTTGCTCTAATTTCAAAAACAAATCAAAAAATACTTTTCACACCGACACCTTTTCAAAAAGCTTTCGAAAGCAACTTTTCAAACACTCTTGAGGACCGATACAAGAGTCGAACTGAAATTTTCAAAGAAACTTTTTTTAAAACCCACAGTTGAAAAGCAAACATACCTTTTGAAAACACAATGAGCAAGTATCTAAGAGCCCATGGATAACCATGGATAGAAAGGGTGCTAATACCTTCCCTTTCTATAATCTACCTCCCGAACCGAGAGCAATCTCTATAAGGAATTTTTCTGTGCTTTTGTCCTTTCCATTTGGAGAAAATAAAAGACGGTGGCGACTCCTGCTTCCGCGACATTTCGCGAACCAGCGTTAAACAGTCAGTTCCAGATCCACCGATCACACATGTCATAATATCTCTTGTACAACACATTTTCACATAGGAAGAAACTGCCTGCCAATCTTCTCAATGTCTTTCTATCTTTCTTAGACGCACCAATCGGGTATTCCTGAGTCTGAAGAAAAGGTTTGATATCATAATACCAAGGTTTTTCATCTACTACCTCCTCTGCTGTAAACACATGAGCGGGCCTATCCAGTCGTCGAACCGTAATTCGGGGTATATCATTCCAAGTATTCACTTGGTACATAGAAGCCAGAGTTGCCAGAGTATCCGCCATTTGATTTTCATCTCTAGAAATGTGATGGAATTCAACTTTATTGAAGAAGGGTAATAATCTTCTAGCATAATCTTTGTAAGGGATCAAGTCGGGGTGACAAATATCTCATTCTCCTTTAATCTGATTTATTACCAAAGCTGAATCACCATACACATCTATAATCTTAATACTGATATCAATAGCTTCTTCGAGTCCCATGATGCAAGCCTTGTATTCGGCCATATTATTAGTACAGTCAAATGTTAACCTTACAGTAAAAGGAATGTGCGATCCATGAGGAGTGACAATCACAGCACCAATTCCTTTACCATAAGCATTCACAGCTCCATCAAATATCCTACTCCAACGAGATTCAGGGTCGGGACCTTCCTCAGGAAATGGTTCATCATAATCTTTCACTTTCGGGAGCATCATATCCTCATCGGGGAATTCATATTCTACAGACTGGTGCTCCTCCACTGGTTGGTTAGCAAGATAATCTGCCAATACACTACTTTTAATAGCTTTTTTAGTGCGGTATTCGATATCATATTCAGATAACAACATTTTCCAGCGGGCAATTCTCCCAGTAAGAGCAGGCTTTTCAAAAATGTACTTGATTGGATCCATTTTGGAGATCCACCAAGTAGTGTGATTCAACATATAATCCCGCAAACGCTTTGCCGCCCAGGCCAAAGCACAACATGTTTTTTCCAGCATGGAATACCGCGATTCACAATCGGTGAATTTTTTACTTAGATAATAAATGGAGAACTCCTTCTTCCCTGTTTCATCCTGTTGTCCCAGAATATATCCCATGGATTTAGCTAACACTGTCAGATACATAATCAACGGTCTTCCTTCTACAGTAGGGAGCAAGATATGAGGTTCAAGCAGATATTCTTTAATACTTTCAAATTCCCTTTGGAAATCATCCATCCACACGCAACCTTGATCTTTCTTTCACAACTTAAAGATCGGTTCACATGTTGCAGTCATGTGGGAAATGAATCTGGAAATATAATTCAAACGCCCGAGGAAACCTCTGACTTGCTTTTCAGTTCTTGGCGCTGACATTTCTTGAATTGCTTTGGCTTTATCAGGGTCAACTTCAATTCCTTTCTAGCTAACAATTAAACCCAACAATTTCCCTGATCGAACACCGAAGGTACACTTATTTGGATTCAAGCGGAGACGATACTTCCTCAAGCGCTGAAACAACTTCAACAAATCCTCTACATGCCCTTCTTCAGTCTTGGATTTAGAAATCATATCATCAACATATACTTCGATTTCCTTGTGCATCAGATCATGGAATAGGGTTGTCATACCCCTCTGGTACGTTGCACTAGTGTTCTTCAACCCGAAGGGCATCACTCTGTAACAGAATGTTCCCCAGGGTGTGATAAACGTTGTTTTTTCCATGTCCTCCGGAGCCATTCTTATTTGATTATACCCGGAAAATCCATCCATGAACGAGAATACCTTAAATTTTGCTGTGCTGTCCACTAACATATCAATGTGTGGCAATGGAAAATCATCTTTTGGACTAGCTTTATTTAGATCTCTGTAATCTACGCACATGCAGACTTTTCCGTCTTTTTTTGGTACTGGGACAATATTGGCAATCCATTGAGGATACACTGACGTCACAAGAAAACCAGCATTAATCTGCTTCAGAACCTCCTCTTTGATTTTTACTGCCATATCTGGGTGAGTTCTTCTCAACTTTTGTTTAATTGGCAGATGCTCTGGCTTCAACGGCAAACGGTGCTCTACAATATTTGTATCTAGACCAGGAATATCTTGATAAGACCAAGCAAAAATATCCACATACTCTTTCAGCAGCTCAATCAACCTGCTCTTCACATCAGGATGCAACAATGCTCCAATCTTGACTTCCTTCGGATCTTCTTCTGAACCCAAATTGATCACTTCCAATGGCTCTTTATATGGCTGAATGGTATTTTCCTTGTTCTCAAGCAACCGTGAGACCTCTTCTGGAATCTCATCATAATCTTCTTCTTCAGCCCCATACACAGGACATTCAAAGTTGGGAGAGGGTGCAGGGTCATTGTATTCAACGGGTTTTTTTAAATTAATTTGCACATATGATTTGTGATTGCATTTAGAAACTGACACATATAACAAGTGATCATGCATATTGAATTCTAGTTATTATTTATTTTGAAAGGTTTTTTCTGATTACCATTTTCCAAGAATAGCAGAAAATAAAAAAATACAATTTGGGAAGCAAAGACAACTTTTATTATTGATTTTAACAGTCACAACAAACAGATAAACCCTTCAACATTAATACTTCCACCTTGGGCAGAGTGAAAGTTTTTTTCAAAAAGATTAACAAAACAAATTACTTTGAAACATGTATGCAAGAGGGAACATCGATGGTGATTCAGTTCTGAACCCTAACTCCGTGCGTCACATAATTCAGAATTTTATGCTCTGCTCCATCTTCCACAATGGCGTTAATCCTGGAAACAGTCGGATGAAGATAACCCCCACTATGGAAAATGTCTTGATTCCTGCCTGCAGAAGACTTCAAATTCATGCCCTTACCTTTGTCATTCTTCGAAGAGAACCCCAAGCCAATTCTGTTCTTGTTCACATGTGGATCCACAATTCGTCCCCAAACTTCACTATGACCATTACGCACAACCTACTGCGTGTCCTTCAGCGAAACCATGGAATTCTCATTTCCTCTTATGTTGCCAATGGATAAGGCTTGGAACTGGGTTCCAATAGCAGCTTCATCCGCCTCTACAATGTTGAAAGAGGAAAAATGAGATATCAACAATGCCTGCTCCCCATTTATGATCACTACTTTCCCTTCACGTACAAACTTCAGCTTCTGGTGTAAAGTTGAAGTGACAGCCCCTGCCTCATGTATCCACGGCCTTCCTAGAAAACAACTATAAGCGGTAACAATGTCCATGACCTGGAAGGTTATCTGAAACAAATGTGGTCCTATATGAATAGGCAAGTCCACTTCACCAATAACAGATTTCCTTGACCCATCAAACGCTTTCACAATGATGCCACTTAGGCGCATAGGCGTTCCTTGATATTTCAACTTCATAAGCGTACTCCTCGGTATAACATTCAATGCGGATCCATTATCAATTAGCATATTGGATAGTGAATCATTCTTGCAGTTCATAGAGATGTGGAGGGCCAAGTTGTGATTCCTTCCTTCATCTGGTAATTCATCATCGTAGAAATTCAAGTTATTACATGAAGTAATGTTTCCTATCACGCTGCTGAATTGGTCTATTGGCATATCACTCTCCACAAAATCTTGGTCCAGTACCCTCATCAAGGATTCTCTGTGAGCAGAGGAGTTCATCAATAAAGCTAAGATAGATATTTTTGAAGGAGTCTGCAGTAGCTGATCTACAATTCCGTAATCGCTCATCTTAATTATCTTCAAAATATCATCCACTTCTTTCTCTAACGTGGCTCCACTAGTCTCACCCATAGCCTTCTTAGGTTCATCATTCTCAGCAATTTTCTTTCCAGCACCAACATCTCTTCGAACAACTGGTGCAAACACACGACCGTTGTGGGTCACTATTGTACCCCAAAATTTTCCCTCTCATTTATCAGGATTTTTCTCACAAGACTTCTTGAACTCAAGACAAGATTAAGGTTTGGTCAACTCAAGACATCATCTTGCACTGATAACCTGAAATTAGGGTTTGAGTTTTCACAAGGATTTTTGGATCATCAATGCTTCATATGACTTTCATACACCATCTTGGACCCCTAAGATTTCTCATGTCAAGTTTCAAGCCTTGAATCATATTTTTGCCCAGTCAATTGGATAGTTGACCTAAAAATCAGCTGTATTGGGGAAAAAGTCAACCATGGCCAATTTACAGTCAAACTTCATAATTTTTTATCCACAAAAACATTTTAGGCTCATATGTACCATTTGATCAAGTTTGGACCACAACTCCTCAAGAAATTTGATCAAATCATCAAAAGGGCAAAATGATCAAAATTAGGATTTTGACTGAGAAAGGGCAATTTCTGATTTTTAACCTAGCCAATGACCAATTGGGTTCAAACATGATTTCAAGGGTTCAATGGCATCATCTTGACCTAATTACATGGTTCAAAGGATCTCAAGTACATAGAATTGACAGATGAATTTTCCAGTCAACTCATCAAAAGTCAACTATACACTGAAAAGTCAAACTTTGACTTTTTGGTCAAAATCAAGTGCCAAGGGTCATGATTCATCAAGATATGTCAAAATATGAAACTTGTTGATCAAGAAAACTAATTTTGAAAATTAGGGTTTTGAATTTGAAATTTTTCATAACTTAGAAATTTTCTAAGTATGGAAATTTTCTTATTTTTTCCCAACTTTTCACCACTTTTTCACCATTATGCAATTGGATTCAAAGAAAACTTCCAACATGAAAGTTGTATTCCTCCATGAAATCTACAACTTTGATTCAAAAAGTTCTCCCAAAAGATTCTTGGATCTCAATTTATGAATTTGTGAATAGGGGTCCATGAACTTTTGAACTTAGTGAAAATTTGCCCTAATTTAGGCAGTTTTTTGACCTAACTTCATGGACATTTTTCACCTAGTTCCAAGAGGTATCTCAAAATGCATTTCAAATATGGATTGTAGAGCATGTTGCAATATTTCCAAAATGTCCAAGAACTCTCCAAGATCATTTATGGTTATGGAGAATCGAAGAAGAGAAAATGACATTTTGTCACTTTTGATCAAGCCATTTCTACAAAATGTCAAGTTACAAATCTGATCAAGCATGCTTGTACCTTGAATTACAGGTCCTAAACTCCTTCTACACTACATAATTAAATTCTAACTCAATGGATAATGGCTTTATTTTGGCTTTTGAAGCATTGTACAAGGAATAAATCCATAAATGGCATAAAGGGCACATTGTCATTTTCATAAAGCAAGCTTTTCCAACTTTATCAGCCTTGAGCCTTGGACTTATTCTCATGGTGCAGACAATTTCCACATGAATTAAGCAAAGCATACCAACTATTATTAGCCCTTGAGATAGCTAGTACAAGCATGGTGCATAAGTCTTGTCACTTTTCTTCAAATGCAAGAAAGTTGGCCAAAGAAGTCAGAACTTGTACAATAGGAAATGGGTGGACTTTGTATCACTCTATACATATTGACAAACATATCTCAAGCAAGGACACAAATGCTTGACCCCTGAAGCATTCCAAATCTCCAAAACACAAATTTCTGCCCAAAACTGCCAGCTTTTGCAAAATCCTAGCCAAGTCATATTTTGCTCGTGCATTTTGCCTCTTGACACTTGAAACACCTTCCATACATCCTACCAAAGCTATCCAAGCATTCATCTTGCAACTGTGAGCTCTGTTTCAGACATCACCATTTTCAAACTTGAAGGTTGCAGCTTGACTTCTACATGGAGTTTCAGCCATCCACAAGGTCAGCTAAGCATTGGAATAGCTTGAGGGAACTTCAAGGAAGCTCACACGATCCTCAGGCCTCACTCAAAGTCCCCACATTGCCATATCCAAATCCAGCTGAAGGAGGTATTTTTCAAAACTTTATCTCTCTATTTAGGCATCCTCAAGCCACGATTCGTGAAGCAAAAATGTAGTCTCTAGCATGGTGAAGCTGTACATATGCATAGTTGTCATTTATATTAACTGAACTAAGAGAATTTAATTGTTGAACATGCTGGAAAAATTAGGTCAGAAATTAGGGGTGATTAAATTCTTTCTGACCTTTGAGAGTTAGTTTACAAATTTTATATCATTGGAATCATGAGATGAAATGCTACATTTTTTGTGTTATAAGTTTTTGTTTTTGTGCAAAGAATAGAGAGTTACAGATTTGAAGAAGAAACGCGCGCAAATGGAAGAAGCTGGAGGACAGGGATGACTGTCCTGGGCCTGGGGCGCCTTGGGCTTCTGTTTTTACTTCCCATACCCCCCTGACTACTATTTACACCCCCTGACCTATTTTCTTATATTTTTGTGTTTTTCTTGCATATTTTATATTTTTGACTTGCATTTATTTTTTCTGAATATTAAAAAAATCTCAAAAATATTTTCTTTATTTTTTGCAATTTATTTTATTTTTATTTTATTTTTTGCATAATAAAATAGTTTACTAGAATAATTGGAACTTTATTTTCTTAAATAAAACTTGTAAATAATAAAAAATATCATACATTTTTTATTTTATTATTTTATACATAAAATATTTATTTTCATACACATTTTAATTTTTTAATATTTTTACATAATATTATTTATTATTTTCTTGTATTAAAAATGGACAAAATATAAATATAGAACATATTTTCCCCTTTAATCAAAAAATTAGGGTTTTCCCTTTCAAAAATAATAATGTCATTTTTTCTTATTTTTTAGGACTTAAATAATTTTATTTTCTCATACATAAAACAAATACAAAACATTATTGCATAAAGACATTTGCATTGCATATTTAAATAATTGTATATTTATTTATTTCACAATAATTCAATTGGATTGTAATAGTATTTTAGGGTTTATTTTTTGTGCAATATCCCCATTCAAAAACTTGTATCCCCCTCCCATAATAATTGTTGTAATAGTTTAGTTTACTTTACGCAATTTATCGCATTTATACTTATGTAGTAAATTAGGGTTTTTGCATGATAAGACAAAAAAAACAAATAGAATGACCTAATACAAGACAAGAAAGCATGTAAAATGACACACATTGCACACAAGCATCCTTAGGGTTTCACCCACTTGGTTGCCTAAACAAAAATGGCCATGGTATGCATGCGAAGTATCTTGGCAAAGCAAAACAAAACAAAATAAGATCATAGTCCCTCGATGACGCTATCAAAAGGTTGTCTAAACAAATGATCTTGGTCCCTCAAAATGCTAAATATACTTGGCAACATCGCTATCATGGTCATACAATGACCCACAGCCGTCCCATTTAACATCCAAAGATAGGGTTGTTTACCAAATCAATGGTAAATCAACAATGTCAAAGGAATAAAAATGCACAAGAAAGACTATTGAGTAGGTAGATAACTTCTAGTTACTTGATCAATTTCAAAACAATCCTTGCTACTTTCAAAAACAAACACACACATTTCAAAACATTTCCAAACATCTTTCAAAACATTGAAACATTTTTCAAAAGACAAACATATTTGTATACATTCTTACGAACGAGAATCATTACAAAGATTGCCTAAACGATGGCCTCTTTTCAAAATACTTTCAAAACCATACAAAGCACCATTTCAAAGCAAAAGCAAGTGATCTAAACAAGTAACTAAGAGCCTATGGAAAACCATGGATGAAAAGGGTGCTAGCACCTTCCCTTTTCATAATCTACCCCCCGAACTCAAGAAAACATCTCAAAGGTCTTTCCTATGCTTTTTTACCTTTCCTTTTGGATAAAAGAAAAGCCGGTGGCGACTCTTGCTAACCGCAACATTTGCGAACACAAGCGCAAAATCTCAAGTCAGTTCTCCCACTGCATCACAGAACTGGCAGCTCTGCTGGGGATAATAAATTATAAAAGTGGGGTTACCTTAGGGTTTTAGATCACATTTACATGCTTACCTTGTTTGACTTGTTTGCTTTACACTTTGGTTCTATTGTTTGGGTTTGAATCCTCTACCCTGATTTGGGAAACATTATAGGTAAATAGCAATACGTTGTGGAAACTGTGCGGGGTATACCGACATGGTCTAAGCAATAACTATATTAGTGTGACATATTTATGGGTACCTGTAACCTTTGAGTCAATCAAAGAGAATACGAGGCCGCTGAGTGATGTCATGAATCACTAATGAACTTCTAGAACCTTTACTTGACCAACTTGGTCTTTTAGGATGTAGTGAGATGACCGGCTTTGGTGTAGTCCGAAGTTGGTAGATACTCGATACTACACTCATTTAGGGTTGGTTCCTTGGAATATTTCGGTCGCCAGTAAAGAGGCTGAATTGAAACAATGAACAAGGAAACAACCCAGTGATATTGAGCTCCTTAGAACCCGGTTACTATTTCTAGGATAGGTTGAGCCAACTAAACTTTAAGAGGGTATTTACCTATGAAACCCCATGCAAGCCTAAACTAGGAACTTGTGTGATTTGCTTGTACATATATACTTGTGCATAACATCATGGACATCATGAACATCATATGCATCCACTAACCATTTCAAGGATTTTGGAGATTCATCTTTGTTCTTGTTTTGTAGGTTATGGATTCACTTCGCATGAAAACTATCCAGATCAACCTTGTAAGAATTCCTCCACAACTCAAGGAGCTAGCTTCAAGGATTCTTGATAATTCTCCATTCACCGAGAGACATGGTCGTCTACTCAACTTGGTCACCACCAACACAGAGGAGGATATGCTGAAAGTTCTTTTCCAGTTCTTTGACCCTTTACATCATTGCTTCACATTTCCTAACTACCAGCTTGTGCCCACTTTGGAGGAATTTTCTCAACTCCTGAGGATTCCTATTCTCAATCAACTACCCTTCAAAGGTATAGAAAGAGATCCAAGGCCAAAAGAGATTGCTCAAGCCTTACACTTGCACTCATCTGATGTCACAACATATTGGGAAACTAGAAGTGGTGTCAAAGGCTTCTTGGCAAAGTTTCTATTTGAGAAGGCCCAAAGTTGTTGGAATTCTCTAGACTTGCAAGATTTTGAGGAAATTGTAGCTCTTCTCATCTATGGGATGGTCTTGTTCCCTAACCCTGATCAACTTATAGGTGTAAACACTGTCAAAATCTTCATGACACGCAACCCGGTACCTACATTGCTTGGGGATATCCTCCACTCTTTTCACACTCGTACAATGAGGAAAAGAGGTGTTCTTATGTGCTGCACTCCTCTCCTAGCAAGATGGTTTATTTCTCATCTTCCCCAATCAGTATTGAAGAATGAACAAGGTTTGAGGTGGTCACAATGGTTGATGACACTTACACATTCAGATATCCATTGGTGTTCTCGATCCAAAGAGAATGTCATCATTGTTGACCATTGTGGGGAATTTCCTAATGTCCCTCTACTTGGCATTAGGGGAGGCATCACCTATAACCCTTGCTTGGCTCTAAGACAATTTAGTTATGCCCGAAGGGATGGCCCACATGACATGCTCATTCAAGGATTGGTTTTCGACTACGACAACGACGACCAAGGACTCCGTCAGAGATTCATCCGAGCTTGGAGAATGCCCAACAAGGTGGATAGAAAGACTCTGGGACACAAGAATTCCATCCCTCTTGAGCCTTACCTCAAGTGGGTACGAACCCGCGCCCAAAGTCTTATGATGCCTTACCCCTCCATTCTCCCAGTGATTATAGAGCCTGTTAAGGAAGGAGAGGTTCCATACACCATCCTACATCCTGACATGCCAACATCACTCGAAGACCTACAAAGGAGTTGGATACAGCTCAAGGGAGAGCGTGATACTTTCGAAGCCCAATTATATGCAAGCGAGAATAAGGTTTTGGAACTCATTCGGCTACTTCATGAAGAGCAGACTCTCAACACCTACATTGCACCAAAAAGGATGCGCAACGTCTTTTTACCTTAGAATTTTGTATTATTTTGCCCAAGGGGCATTGATGTACTAACACTTCTATCTTATTAATATGACATGTATTTCCTTTTTTTGTTTAAAACAAATTTGAATTTCTGAATCCTTGAAAGCATTGCATGAATACATATCATTCATCATAAACATAAACAGGTCTTCACACCAAGTTTCCTCATCTCTCTACTGTTTATTTCAGTAAGATGGATATCGAACAAATGGTCAAAGATTTGCAAGCTCAGAATTCACAATTTCAACAGTTACTCATGACCTTAGCCAAGGGGCAAGAGGAGCTAAAGACCCTGCTAGAGAAAGAGAAAGAAAAAGAGAAAAAGAATAAGAAGCCAACTGGTGTGATTCTCATGGGCAGAAGATTTCAGGGACAAGCCAGAAGGACCCTAGAATTCCCAACAACATCTGAAGAAGGGGGAAGAAAAGGAAAAGAAACGGCAGTACCATCAGATTGTGAAGAAGAAGAAGAAGAGGAAGAGGAGGACTACTCTGAACAACAATACCCTCCCGCTGATGACAAATATAAACACCTTGAAGAGCGACTAAGCACTATGGAAATCCAGAGAGTACCGGGGCTAGATTTTGAAGAGTTGGGGTTGGTGTCTGGAATTGTAATCCCTCCAAAGTTTAAAGTTCCACTTTTTGCCAAGTATGATAGGGTGTCTTGCCCTAAAATTCACCTCAGATCCTATGTCAGGAAGATTCAACCACATTCTGCTGACAAAGACCTGTGGGTCCACTTTTTCCAGGACAGTTTATCAGGAACTCAACTTGATTGGTTCTACCAGTTGGAGAGAGCAGATGTCCATAATTGGGAAGATTTGGCAGCAACCTTCTATAAATAGTATCAATACAACGTCGACTTGGCGCCAACCCGTACTCAGCTACATAGTATGGCTATGGCTTCCAATGAGGGCTTTAAAGATTACGCGCAAAAGTGGAGAGACCTGGGCGGAAGGGTGCAACCACCTTTATCTGAAAGAGAGCTAGTGGACATGTTCTTGGGGACTCTGTCAGGCCCTTTCTTTAACCATCTGATTGGGAGTTCTTCTGCAGGGTTCACCGAATTGATTCTAACTGGCGAAAGAGTGGAGGCTTGTATTAGAAATGGGAAAATTCAGAAGGACGCGTCTGCCTCAACAACTGTAAAGAAGCCCTTCACTGGAAGAAAGGAAGTATATGTTGTGTATTCTCAGAGGAACCAGGGAAGAACCGAGCGATGACCAACAGTGGGGCCTTTATGATTCAAAAGTCTGCATCAGACCAGCCAAGAAATAACCAGCCGAGAAATGATCAGCCGAGAAATAACCAGCAAAGGGTAGAAAGGCCTGTAAGGCAATTCACCAAGATAAACATGACTCCTGCTCAAGTCCTACCACATCTATTGAAGTTGAATTTGGCCATGCTAAAAGAGGCCCCTAAAAATCCCAATACTTCTTCTTCGCACTACCATCTGAATGCCAGGTGCGCTTACCATTCAGAAAGTCCAGGGCACGACACCAACAATTATTGGGCTCTAAAGAACAATATTCAAGATCTGATTAATGCAAAGGAAGTTGAATTTGAAGCTCCTAAAAAACCGAATGTTATCTCCGCTCCAATGCCTAGGCATGGACACAATGCTAGTGCTATTGAGGAAGACTTATTTGTTGACACCGTGGATGATTTGTTGACTCCGCTCTCTACCATCAAGTTGAATTTGTTAAAGGATGGGGTGTTTCCAGGTTGTGATGAAGACTGTCATGTTTGCCTGTCCTCCTCATTTGATTATCCTCTGTTCAAGAAAGAAATCCAATTGCTGATTGATAACCAAGAAATTTTGTTTGAGAAAGCTTCTGTTTCACCCGTTCCAGTGAAAGAAGTTTCGATAATAACCATATACGCCAATCCTTCTAGGGTTCCTAAAAAACCCGTTAGGATTACATCCGTTCCATTGAAGATAACAAAGCCCGGGCCAACCCCATACAAATCAGATAAATCAGTACCATGGAACTATGGTGGAGAAATCTACTACCACGGTATTAAACAGATTGAACAGACTGCCGAAGAAGAAAGCTCCGAAGAGGATAATCCCGGCATCAGTAACATTGCCGGAACAAGAAAGGTTACCCGTAGTGGAAGAATCTTTTCTCCAGAGATTGCTCCTCCAACAGCAGTCTTTGGACCCGTGGCCATTCCGAAGATAACCTCTGTACCAGCAATTGTACCTACAAGTGTACCTGCTGACAAAGACAATACAATTTCTATCCCTGCTTCCACTGTTGAGAATAAAGGAAAGAATGTTCAAGAGGAGCATGTCCTAACGAAGGCTCAATCACTAGTTATTATTGAAACATCCAAGAAGGAGATGGAAGAAATCCTGAGGATCATTAAGAAGAGTGATTATAATGTTGTTGAACAATTGGGGCAGACCCCGTCCAAAATATCTATGCTAGCCCTGCTGTTATGCTCTGAAGCACATGCCAAAGCACTGGTAAAATTTCTGAAGACAGCTCACGTGCCGCAAGAGACGTCTGCTAACCAGTTCGAGGATTGTGTGGCCAGCTTGACAGCTGATAACGGCCTGGGCTTCTCCGATGCTGACTTGACACCCCGAGGGAGAAAACACAATGATGCACTACATGTCTCAGTGGAGTACAGAGGAACAACCCTAACTCATGTCTTGGTTGATACTGGGTCATCTTTAAACGTCTTGCCGAAGAAAGCCCTTGATAGGTTGGATTGTGAGGGGATGACTCTAAAACCCAGCAATATAGTGGTCAGAGCTTTTGATGGATCTAAGAGGATGGTCCATGGAGAGGTGGACATCCCAATCAAGGTGGAAACTCAAGTTTTCAACTCGACATTCTATGTGATGGACATCCGTCCTTCTTATTCCTGTCTGTTGGGATGCCCCTGGATCCACAATGCCGGAGCTGTAACCTCCACCTTGCATCAGATGCTCAAGTACCCCGTCCAAGGGAAGATCATAATTGTCCATGGGGAGGAGGAGTATATGATTAGTCATCTAAATTCCTTCCGTTATGTGGAGTTAGATGGCGATTTCATAGAAACCCCTTTCCAACATTTTGAAGAAGTCTCTGAAGAAATAGCAGCAACCAAGGCGGTATCCTCAATTCCTAAGATTACAAGACCTCCGCCTCGGATGTCATATCTCAAGGATGCAAGAGCAGTAGTGGAAGAAGGGGGATGCACAATCTGGGGTCAGCTTCCAGACATTCCTTACAAATCAGACAAGTTTGGCTTGGGATTTACTTCGACTGGTAAGAAAGTTGTGCGTCGTGCCCGTGCTGGGGGGCCACCTGTGAAGATTACCAACCAAAGGATTAATGCACTAGAGGACAATGAAGAGGAGGGCAGCTTGGAAGATTGGATATTTCCTACTGTCAGTGGAGGACTGTGCAACTGGGAAGTAAAAGACTTTGTTCTGATTACTTTTATATCTCAGTAATTTATCTTTTCCATTTCTGTTGGACTGTAATAATTCACAAACAATTCGTACTTTTTCAACCATGTGTCTTACCCGAGGCACATCGGTCCATTTGTAAGGTTTTTTTTTCATTTACATATGTCATTCAATGAATCATGGACGCCTTTCATATTTAAACCTTTTGTGCTCATTGTCTATTCTTTTACATTTTGTTGTTTTAAGATGGCTATGCCCTTACACACACCCACACTTACAAATGCAGGTACCCTTCCATTCCGGATCCCATGGGTAACGATATTGCTATAGCCTTCGATGACTCTGAAGATCTGATCTACCAAGCCAAATACGAAGGTGAGGAAGATTGTGAGGTGCCAGGGGAATTGGCCAGATTACTACAGCAAGAGGAAAGAGCAATTCAGCCTCATGAGGAGCAGTTGGATACAATCAACTTGGGTACTGAGGAGGATAAAAAGAAAATCAAGATAGGTGCCAACCTAGATCCAAGTGTCAAAGAGCGCCTAATTCAGCTATTACATGAATATGTTGAGATCTTCGCCTGGTCATACGAAGACATGTCGGGACTCGATACAGATATTGTGGTACACCGTCTCCCCACAAGAGAAGATTGTCCACCAGTTAAATAGAAAGTCCGCCGCATGAGGCCCGACATGTCAGAAAAGATCAAAGCCGAATTTATGAAGCAGTTCAATGCTGGATTTCTGGCTGTTACTTCCTATCCATAATGGGTTGCTAACATTGTGCCCGTGCCTAAGATGGACGGCAAAGTCAGAATGTGTGTGGATTACAAAAACTTAAACAGGGCCAGCCCTAAAGATGACTTTCCACTACCGCACATCGACATCCTGGTTGACAACACAACTCAACACAAAGTATTTTCATTCATGAACGGATTCTCAGGCTATAACCAGATCAAAATGGTACCTGAATGAAGATGTGAAAAACACAAGAAGGGGGGTTGAATTGTAAAACTTAAATCAAAAACTTAAACAACACTGTATTTTTATCCTGGTTCGTTTGATCTCAAACTACTCCAGTCCACCCGTCAAGGTGATTTCGCCTCTCTCCAACGAGGTCTTAATCCACTATAATCAAAGGATTACACAATCACTTTAACAACTGTTAAAGCCTTCTTGAGTATAACCACAAACCGGTTTATCTCAAGTAATTCTCTTTACAAAATAATTGAACAATGATGTGTTTGATGTTTTCTAATAAAACAGTATACCACAACTGTGATAATACACAAATTTAAGCTTAGAATGAAACTGGATTGCTAAAGCGATTGAATGAGCGTGGTTTGAAAGCTCAGCAAATTGTATGAGTGCGTGTATGTTAATTAGTCTTTTCTTTTCTCACACAGACTTGATTATATAGCCAAGGCAAAGATACGTTGTTGTCCTTAAATCACTTTCAATGATAATAACGTTCTTTCCTTTTTGAGAAGATCTTGTCTTGAAGAGAGCCGTTAGCAATTAATCTGTCTTGAATACTTAGTAACGCTTCAGAGTCTTCTTTATGATAATCAGAGTGTTCTTTGCTTTAACTTATGCCGACGCTTCTGAGTGCTGATGACTTGGTAAGGATCTTGATCAGAGTCAGAGTGTTTTATGCGCAGATTCTGTTCATCAAGCTTCAGCGTATGATCTGGTAGCTTCACCGTGTAGCACATGTTATTGATCTTCTAATGCTGACGTATTACTTATCTTCTGATGCTTCTGATGCTGATTCCATCAGAACTTCTGTAAATACACAACATAATTTTAAGTAGCATATATGTCTTATATATATATATATATATATATATATATATATATATATATATATATATATATATATATATATATATATATATATATATATATATATTTTGAATTTATTTATTCTTGTATTTTGTTATCATCAAAACTCTAATTAAGGGTTGTAGAATCAAACTATGTTCTAACAATCTCCCCCTTTTTGATGATGACAAAAACCAGATTTTTTCAATTAAAAATAAAGAATAAAAGGTATCAGAGCTAAGAGGAGAAAACTCCCCCTGAGTTGATTACTTCCCTTTAATTCCATGAGTCTTTGAGCATCAGAACATTACTGTACTTTACTGTATCTTTCGTCAGAATTTTGTACCTGTTCAAGCTTTTCAGAAGAAAGAAATTCAAATAGATCAGAATGTCAGAATGTTTGAGACTTATGTCTCAGTAATCCGCTATTGAAAAATATCATTCTTTCTCCCCCTTTTTGTCAGTTATCAAAAAAGCATAAATAATCAGAGTCAAGGATGCATTTATATTGAAAACAGAAGCAATGATAAGTTCAGAACATTGTAAAAATATTACAGATAAACAGGTTATAAAAACAAGGAAATTCTAAGAAGGAGGAGGAAGACGTGTGAACAAAGCCTCCAACATGCTCTTGATTTGGGTGTTGGTTTCCTGTTGCTGGGTTAACATGCTGGCTATTGCATCAATTTTATTGTCCTGTTTGTCCATTCTTTCATTCATCAGCATATCAGATCTTTTCAAGTCTTCTAGAGTCTGCCTGTCAATGGAGGAAGCTTGAGGATCTTCAGAAACAGGATGCTTCTCAGAGCTTTCTGCAATAACTTCTTCTTGACCCAGTGCTTCAGCAGGAACCATCAGATCTTGAGTATCTGGTTGAACTTTGGATGCTGGACGATGTTCATACCAAGGAGCATTGTCCAGAGGGAGAACTTCTTCTTTAAGCAGCTTGCTCAGAACTGGACCTTCAATTTCTTTTAGCAGGTTGCTGAATTTCTGTTGAGCTTGTCCATAGCTCTGTTCTTGCAACTTAAAAGTTTCAGAGCATACCCATCTTCTGAACTTTGTCCAAAGGTTGTCTGATGCAGCAGGATCAACCAGCTCAACACTAGCTTGTTTTAGAGAAGTGATCCACTTCTGTACTTTTGTTTCAAAGTTCAATATACTGGTACCAACATCTGGATGTTTTGGTTTAGGGATAGCTGTTTTGTGGTTGATGGCAGCAAGACGTTCAAAAACTGTTAAGTCAATGCCAGTCTTGATGTTGTCTTCTGGATTGTTCTTTGGTGAGGGAGTGGGAGAGTCAGGAATTATGATTGGACTTGATGGGGAATTTGGTGGAGTTAGTTCTGGTGAAGAGGGAAGTTGGGGAAAATTTACAATGGTGCCACAGGGCAAATGAATGGCCAGAGGTTCTGGTTCAGGGGATTCAGAGGGTTAAGCCTCAGAAGTTTGAACTTCTGGGTGAGATGGTTCAGGTTGTGGAGAAGGTGGATTAATTTCTGGTTGAGGAGATGAAGATATTTGGATTTCTGGTTCTGGAGAGAGTGGAATTTCTGGTTGTGGTGAAATGGGAATTTCTGGTTGTGGTTCTGTGATGGTTTCAGGATTTGGATTTTCTGGATTGGGAGTAGAAGTATGTTGGTCTATATCAGAAAGAACTTTTTCAAGTTCTTGTTGGGTTTCAACAATATTTGGATTTTGAGGTTGGGAGCGAGATCTTCTGAGAGTTAATGATTCAGAGGGATCAAAGTCAATGTCAAAGTCATCAAAAGTTTGAGGTGTGGGGTTTTCAGGTTAAGTGGAAGTTGGGATAGATGTTGATACAGCAATTGAATCTAAAACATTTACAGAAGAAGGATTACCTCTCTTTTTAGGAGTCTGCTAGGAGGATCCTTCTGCTGCAGCTTTCCTTTTCTTGGTTTTCTTCAGCACAACTTCTGGAGCCTTCTGCTGAAGATCTTGAATATTCAGATTTGGTGCTGTACCATCAGCCTTGCAAGCATCCAAATATCTGACAGTTATATCTGGTTTAGAATCAATCTCTAAGAACAGAGGGAAGTTATCCAGAGGGACTCTTCTGTTGGATATTTCACCAAAAGGAGTGACTGGGTTCCTTCTTGATGTTCTCAATCAACTGCATCTTCTTCAGATTCTTAGCATTCAGCTGTTTGCCCACAGTAGCTTCCGAAGAGCTGATTTCCTGAGCCTCTGTAAGATGATCAATCAGCTTATTCTGTTAGAATATCTGATATAAGTCTTCCAAGGGGTATCCAATCCCTTTTTGTTCGCTCCTCTTCTCTTGTTTCCTTAACACTTGTTCTGAGGTGGTTAAACAGCAGATGAGCCAGATTTATCTTGACCTTCTGAGAGATGAAATAGATCAGAAACTGCTGATCAATATTAATGTAGTCAGGAGAGCTGGTAGGCTTCCTGTGATTGATGCACCCCAGAATGATCTTGGCCCAAATTCTGTGTTGGTCTTTTAAATCCCTTATCTTGCTGGAGGGAAGCCCCATAGTGAAGATTTCTCTTGCAATTAGGGCAGCATCAGCGCACCTTTCTGCCATGTCAATGCAACGAACACCACTACCACTGTACCCTATGAGTCTTGCAATCAGGTCTTCAGTAATAACAATCTTCTTCCCCATGATGTAAGACGTAACTTGATGATTTGAAGAAGAACCGTGAATCCAAAATTCCTTTACCAGAATAGGAAATGTTGGACCCACCAGACGGTCAAAATACTTTTCCCAGCCTTGAGCTTTAACTTCTTCAGAGAGATCAAACCCATTCTCTTGAAGGCTGTTGAAATCCACGATCAATTCTGACAGAACTTCAAGATTTTTGACTGGTGTGAGAAGCGTTCTGTAAGGTTCTTCGTATTGTTCAGATGAAACGGTTTTCTGAGAACCTGAAGTAGGAATGTTGGAAGAAGCCATGTTCACACGAAGGTTTTTGTGAAAAAGATTGAAAGGGTTTTGAGAAAGTATGAAAACTGAAATCAGTAAGTTTGAGAGAAAATGAAAGTGAAGGTAAAAGAGTGTAAATGGTGTGAAGTGTGTTTAAATGGATTTCTAAACAATTTTGAAAACATAAACGTCAAGAGAGAGAAATTAATAATGATTATTAGCATTTAATGATAGCTGATTTTAGGGGATTCAGAAAGATATTTGGAACGGTTACCCATGACATGTGTCTCAATGCATCCAATCAACGCTTTTGCCTTTTCAGAAACGTGAATGCGTGTTCAGCCTCAGAAAATAGCTAATGATTTGATGACACTTGTTTGCTTGAGTGAACAACACATTTCTATCCTTGAAATGAAGCGCTCAGATCTTCATGGATAGATTCTGATACAATCTGCACTTCTAAAGTTCTGAAAGAAGATTGATCAGTAGTTCACCGAAAAATAAACAAAGTTCTGAAGGTTAAGATATGGAATCAAAACAATTTTATTCTGGGCAGAGCTTCATGCTGAGATGTTTCAGAATGAAGTTGAACCTATCTTCAGAAAGAGGTTTTGTGAAAATATCAGCCCATTGATGGTTTGTGTTAATAAATTTAAAATTTAAAATCCCTTTCTGAATATAGTCCCTAATAAAATGATGTTTTATTTCTATATGCTTAGCCCTAGAATGTAGAATTGGATTTTTGCTGAGACAAATAGCAGAAGTATTGTCACAGAGGATAGGAATGTTACTCTGAAATATCTGGAAGTCCTCAAGTTGACTTTTCATCCAGAGCATTTGTGTGTTGTATCCAGCTGCTGCTATGTATTCAGCTTCTGCTGTTGATAGAGCAATTGTGGATTGTCTTTTGCTGGACCATGAGATCAGATTTTCTCCCAGAAACTGGCAGCTTCCAGAAGTGCTTTTACGTTCTACTCTGTCTCCAGCAAAATCAGCATCACAGTATCCTACTAATCTGTAATCACTTGATTTTCTATAAAACAAACCCAGATTAGTAGTACCTTTCAGATACTTGAAAATTCGCTTAACTGCTGTTAAGTGAGATTCTCTAGGATCTGATTGGAATCTAGCACAGATGCATACACTGAATAAAATGCCAGGCCTTAAAGCCATCAGATAGAGAAGAGAACCAATCATACCTCTGTAGACCTTCTGTTATACCTTTTTACTTACCTCTTCTCTTTCCAGAATGCACGTGGGGTGCATTGGAATCTTTGATGGCTTACATTCTGAGAGATCAAATTTCTTCAGAAGTTCTATGACATATTTGCTCTGATGAATGTAAGTTCCTTCTGGGGTTTAATTAATCTAATGCCCAGAAAGAATTTTAGTTCCCCCATTAGGCTCATCTCAAATTATGCCTGCATACACTTAGCAAACTTTCTTCCCAAAGAAGGTTTAGTAGATCCAAATATGATGTCATCAACATAAATCTGACATACTAAAATGTCATTCTTAACTGTCTTATAGAACAAGGTTGTGTCCACTTTCCCTCTGGTGAATTCCTTTTATAACAGGAAGTTACTTAGTCTTTCATACCAAGCTCTGGGAGCTTGTTTCAGACCATAGAGTGACTTCTTTAGTTTGAAAACATATTCTGAATTTTTGGAACTTTCAAAACCAGGGGGTTGGTGCACATATACCTCTTCTTCTATATAGCCATTTAAGAATGCACTCTTAACATCCATCTGATACAGAGTGATGCCTTTATTAACAGCAAATGAAATTAAGAGTCTGATAGATTCTAACCTGGCGACTGGAGCTTCTGTATAGTCTATCCCCTCTTGCTGACTATAACCTTGTGCTACCAATCGTGCTTTGTTTCTGATGACTTCACCTTGTTCATTCTGTTTGTTTCTGAACACCCATTTTGTTCCAATGACGTTGAATCCTTTTGGTTTGGGAACTAGATCCCATACGTCATTTCTTATGAATTGATTTAGCTCCTCTTGCATTGCTAGAATCCAGTCATTGTCCATAAGTGCTTCATTAATTGTTGTTGGTTCAGTTAGAGAAACCAGTCCCATGAGGGATTCTTCAGAGTTTCTGAAGCTAGATCTTGTTCTGATTGGATCTTCCTTTCTTCCTAAGATTGTTTCTTCTGGGTGATCCATGCTGCTTCTGGATGGTCTTTTCTGGAGTTGATCAACAGAAGGTGTTGGATTGCTTGCAGTGCCTCTTTCTGATGTTGAGGGAGTGTCTTTGTTAAGAGCTTCTGATGACTTGTCTTCAGTACCTGTGAATTCAACTTCCATACCTGCAAGGAATTCATTCTGCTTTGACTTTTGAGATTCAAGCTTATCATCAAAACAAACACTGATTGACTCTTCCACAATCTGTGTTTCTGTATTCTATACTCTGTACCCTCTTGAGCGTTCAGAGTATTCTAACATAATACATTTTGTGCTTTAGAGTCAAACTTGTTCAAATAATTTTTTGTATTCAGAATAAAACATGTACATCCAAATGGGTGAAAATAAGAAATGTTGGGCTTTTTGTTCTTCCATAATTCATATGGAGTCTTTTCCAGAATAGGTCTTATGGAGATTCTATTCTGAATGTAACACGCTGTGTTTATTGCCTCTTCCCAGAAGATCTTAGCAACGTTAGTCTCGTTTATCATGGTTCTGGCCATTTCTTGCAATGTTCTATTCTTTCGTTCTACAACTCCATTTTGCTGGGGAGTTCTAGGACAAGAGAAATCATGCAGAATGCCTTTGTCATTAAAGAATGACTCAAAATCTTTGTTTTCAAACTCTCCATCATGATCACTTCTGACTTTGACGATTCTAAGATCCTTTTCATTCTGAACTTGGTTGCAGAAGGTGACAAACACAGAGTGTGACTTGTCCTTGTGCCTTAAGAACTTTACCCATGTCCATCTTCTATAGTCATCTACAATTACTAACCCATACTTCTTGCCACTGACTGAAGTAGTTTTAACTGGTCCAAATAAGTCAATGTGAAGAAGTTCTAATGGCTTGGAGGTAGAAACAACGTTTTTGGATTTGAAAGCTGGTTTTGCAAACTTGCCTTTCTGACATGCTTCACACAGAGCATCTGAATTGAACTTCAGGTTAGGAAGTCCTCTGACCAGATTGAGTTTGTTAATCTGAGATATTCTTCTCATACTAACATGTCCCAATCTTCTGTGCCAGATCCATTGCTCGTTGTTAACAGACAAAAGACACTTTACATTCTGACTTTTTAGTTCAGAAAGTTTTATTTTATAAATGTTGTTTCTCCTTTTTCCATTAAATAGGATAGTCCTATCTTTCTGACTAACAGCTTTGCATGAATTTTGATTGAAGATTATATCATAACCGTTATCACTTAATTGACTTATGGATAACAGGTTATGCATTAATCCATCTACTAATAAAACATTACTTATAGAGGGAAGATTTCCATTACATACAGTTCCAGAGCCAATGATCTTTCCTCTCTGATTGCCTCCAAAACCTACATGGCCTCCAGGCTTAAGTTCCAGGCTTTGGAACATATGCCTTCTTCCCGTCATGTGTCGTGAGCAGCCAGAGTCCAGGTACCATGACTGGTGTTTTTGCTTTGCTGCTAAAGATATATGCCACATGTATTATTTTATCCTTAGGTACCCATATTTTCTTGGGTCCTGATTTGTTAGTTTTACCAAAACTCTTATTGAATTTTGGTTTGACAGAGTAATCACTACTAGTATATTTTATGTCATGTGTGTGCCCATATACAAAGTGTGAATCAAGTGAAGTGTGTTTTATAACTAAATACATGGCATTATTTGGTGTAGGTACCTTACCTTGATATCCTATCCCTTTTCTGCCATTTCTGCTAACTCCATAGATCATTGAAGCCATTTTGCTTCTATCTATGTTTTTAGCTAGAAACTTCTGAAAGTTGTGATCATACTCCTTGATGATCTCATCAGCACTGCTGGGAGTTTCAGGGATTGTTTCCTTCTGAGAGTTTTGCAATAGATTTTCTAATTTTAAAATTTTATCTTTTAACTCAGAATTCTCCAATTTGAGACTCTCAGTCTTATCAGAGTCAGAAGCAAGATTCCTTTTCAGGTTTCTGAATTTGACTCTGATCTGCTGATATCTTTCCAGAATTTCATTAAGGTTTTCAGCTAGTTCAGCCTTAGTAAAGTTTATAGCAAAGTCAGGGAATACCTCTTTTGTATCTGATTCAGAGTCTGACTTAGAAGCTTCATTGTCTTCTGTTATGTTTGCCATGAGAGCTATGTTTGCTCTTTCACCATCTGATTCTGAGTCAGCTTCAGATGTGTCAGAATCATCCCATGTAGCCATGAGACTTTTCTTCTTTTCCTTGCCAAACTTCTTTTTGGGCTTTTCCTTCTGAAGCTTTGGGCAATCACTTTTGTAGTGCCCTTTCTCGTTACATTCATAGCAGATGATGTCTTTGTTGTTTGGCTTTCTGTTTCCTGAAGAGCCTTCAGATCTTCTGTGTCCAAAGGAGGATTTTGACCTTCTGTATCTGGAGAAAGATTCATTCTGATTCTATGATCTTCTGGGATTCCTGAACTTCCTTTGCCTCTGCTTCCATAATTGGTTCACCCTTCTGGAGAGGAGAGATAGTTCATCTTCTTCGGATGAGGACCCATCAGAGGTTTCTTCTACAGCCTGCAAAACTTTGGAGTCAGATTTTCTGTTAGATTTTAAAGCTAATGGCTTACCTTGCTTTTGAGGTTCATCTGCTTCTAGCTCTATCTTGTGACTTCTGAGGGAGCTGACAAGTTCCTCCAGAGAGATTTTGTTGAGATCCTTGGCTAGCTTAAGCGCTGTGACCATTGGCCTCCACTGTTTTGGCAAGCTTCTGATGATCTTCTTAACATGATCAGCAGTGGAATACCCTTTGTCAAGAACTTTTAGACCAGCAAAAAAAATTTGAAATCTTGAAAACATAGTCTCTATTGATTCACTCTCTTCCATCTTGAATGCCTCATACTTCTAAATGAGCGCAAGAGCTTTGGTTTCTTTGACTTGAATGTTGCCTTCATGCGTCATTCTCAGAGAGTCAAACATATTCTTTGCAGTGTCTCTGTTTGATATCTTTTCATATTTTGAATAAGAGATGGCGCTGAGAAGAATTGTTCTAGCCTTGTGATGATTTCTGAAATCACGCTTTTGCTGATCAGACATTGTTTTCCTGTCAATCTTCTGACCACTTCCATCCACTGGGTGCGTGTATCCATCAGTCACCATGTCCCACAGATCAGCATCATGGGCCAGAAAGAAACTCTAAATTCTGTCTTTCCAGTAGTCAAAGTTCTCTCCATCAAATACTGGAGGTTTGCCATTGAATCTGTCTCTTTCTTCATTGTTGTCATTGCTGATGTTTTAATTTGGTCCTGCCATTGTGTTTTTCTGACGTTGGATCTTGTACTGACACGGTTAAGTGTTATAAGCTCAGAACCAGGCGCTCTGATGCCAATTGAATATGTGAAAAACACAAGAAGGGGGGTTGAATTGTAAAACTTAAATCAAAAACTTAAACAACACTGTATTTTTATCCTGGTTCGTTTGATCTCAAACTACTCCAGTCCACCCGTCAAGGTGATTTCGCCTCTCTCCAACGAGGTCTTAATCCACTATAATCAAAGGATTACACAGTCACTTTAACAACTGTTAAAGCCTTCTTGATTATAACCACAAATCGGTTTATCTCAAGTAATTCTCTTTACAAAATAATTGAACAATGATGTGTTTGATGTTTTCTAATAAAACAGTATACCACAACTGTGATAATACACAAATTTAAGCTTAGAATGAAACTGGATTGCTAAAGCGATTGAATGAGCGTGGTTTGAAAGCTTAGCAAATTGTATGAGTGCGTGTATGTTGATTAGTCTTTTCTTTTCTCATACAGACTTGATTATATAGCCAAGGCAAAGATACGTTGTTGTCCATAAATCACTTTCAATGATAATAACGTTCTTTCCTTTTTGAGAAGATCTTGTCTTGAAGAGAGCCGTTAGCAATTAATCTGTCTTGAATACTTAGTAATGCTTCAGAGTCTTCTTTATGATAATCAGAGTGTTCTTTGCTTTAACTTATGCTGACGCTTCTGAGTGTTGATGACTTGGTAAGGATCTTGATCAGAGTCAGAGTGTTTTATGCGCAGATTCTGTTCATCAAGCTTCAGCGTATGATCTGGTAGCTTCAGCGTGTAGCACATGTTATTGATCTTCTGATGCTGACGTATTACTTATCTTCTGATGCTTCTGATGCTGATTCCATCAGAACTTCTGTAAATACACAACATAATTTTAAGTAGCATATATGTCTTATATATATATTTTTGAATTTATTTATTCTTGTATTTTGTTATCATCAAAACTCTAATTAAGGGTTGTAGAATCAAACTATGTTCTAACACTGAAGACATGGAGAAAACTACTTTTGTTACACAGTGGGGTACGTTCTGCTACAAAGTGATTCCATTCGGACTGAAGAATGTCGGGGCAACCTATCAGCGCACCATGGTAGCTTTGTTTCATGATATGATACATCATGAGATAGAGGTCTACATAGATGACATGATAGCCCGATCACAAATCGAAGAAGAATACCTTGATCACTTGCAAATGTTGTTTGTCAGGTTAAAGGAGTACAAGCTCAGATTGAACCCAAACAAGTGTACATTCGGAGTTCGGTCCGGTAAACTCTTATGTTTCATTGTCAGCAACAAAGGCATCGAGGTTGATCCTGCCAAAGTCAAAGCTATACAAGAAATTCCTGCCCCTCGCACTGAGAAGGAGGTCAGAGGTTTCTTGGGACGCCTAAACTACATTGCTAGGTTCATTTCTCACCTAACATCTACTTGTGAACCAATCTTCTAGCTGTTGAAGAAAGATCAGGTAGTTCCATGGAATGATGATTGTCAAATTGCTTTCGATAAAATCAAGGAGTATTTGCTAGAACCTCCTATCTTGATTCCACTCGTCGAGGGAAGACGGCTAATCATGTATCTGACCGTCCTAGAGAGTTCAATGGGGTGCGTACTGGGGCAACATGATGAGTCTGGTCGAGAAGAACATGCCATTTATTACCTTAGCAAAAAGTTTACCGACTGTGAAACCAGATATTCAGTGCTCGAGAAAACTTGTTGCGCTTTGGTATGGGTTGCTCGCCGGCTGAGACAGTATATGTTGACTCATACCACTTTGCTGATATCTAAAATGGATCCGATAAAGTACATCTTTGAGAAGCCTGCTTTGTCTAGAAGGATAGCTAGATGGCAGATGATCCTAACAGAATACGACATATAATACACGACCCAAAAAGCTATAAAGGGCAGTGTGCTAGCTGATCATCTGGCTCATCAAGCTGTAGAAGATTATCAATCCATGAAGTTTGACTTCCCTGACAAAGACATCATGACATTGGACAATGTTGAAGAAATCGGACCATATGACGGGCCTGAACAAGGATCCCGATGGACCCTATACTTTGATGGGGCATCCAATGCACTTGGCAATGGTATCGGCGTGGTACTCATATCCCCAGAAGGTTGCCATACTCCTTTCACCGCTAGACTTTGCTTCAACTGTATGAACAACATGGCAGAGTACGAAGCATGCATCTTTGGACTCAAGGCTGCCATAGACTTGGGAATCAAATCCTTAGATGTGTTTGGGGACTCAGCTTTGGTCATCATTCAGATCAAAGGAGAGTGGGACACTAAGCATCCAAACCTCATCCCTTACAAAGAACATGTTTTGACGTTGTTACCACATTTCGAGCAGATTACCTTCGAGCACTTCCCGCGAGAAGAAAATCAGCTAGCAGATGCTCTAGCTACAATGTCATCTATGTTTAAACTTGATTGGATAATGAGGCTCCCCAAATCACTATTGAACGGATGGACGAACCAGCACATTGTCACGAGATTAATACCGAAGAAGTAGTGGACCAGCCAAGGTTTCATGAAGTCAAAAGGTATCTCGAGGCTCAAGAATATCCAAAAGGGGCGTCAGTCAACGACAAAAAGTCCTTAAGGAGATTCTCGGCAAAGTTCTTCTTAAGTAATGGCATCCTGTACAAGCGTAATCATGATTCTATTCTGCTTCGTTGCGTGAACAAGATTGAAGCTGAAAAGATCATGGCTGAATTGCATGAAGGTACCTTCGACACTCACTCTAGCGGGCATACTATGGCAAAGAAGATTCTACGGGCAGGCTATTACTGTTCTACCATGCTGACTGCTATCAACACTCCCGGACTTGTCATAAATGTCAAATCTATGCAGACAAGGTGCACGTGCCTCCTGTTCCTCTAAATGTCCTAATAGCTCCTTGGCCCTTCGCTATGTGGGGAATCGACATGATCGGAGAGATCAAGTCTACAACATCCAATGGACACTGTTTCATCCTGGTGGCCATTGACTATTTCATCAAGTGGGTCGAAGCAACTTCCTTCACATCCGTTACTAAGAATGTTGTTGCCCGCTTCATCAAGCAGAACCTTATTTGCCGGTACGGTGTCCCCGAAAGGATCATCACTGACAACGGTACAAACCTTAACAATACTATGATCACCGCTTTGTGCGAGCAGTTCAAGATTCAACATCACAATTCATCCCCTACCGGCCAAAGATGAATGGTGCAGTCGAAGCTGCTAACAAAAATATCAAGAAGATCATACAAAAGATGACAGTCACCTACAAGGACTGGCATGAGATTTACTGTTTTCTCTCCACGGGTACCGTACCACGGCTCGCACATCAACTAGGGCAACACCCTATTCTTTGGTTTATGGCATGGAGGCTGTTTTACCTATCGAGGTTCAGATTCCCTCTTTGAGAATCATGAAAGATGCTGGTTTGAGTGAAGACGATTGATCTAGACCCGACTTGATCAGTTGAACTTAATTGACGAAAAGAGGCTTACTGTTGTTTGTCATGGTCAGACGTATCAAAAACGGATGATCAAGGCTTTCAACAAGAAAGTCAGACGCCAAGTACATCAAGTTGGGGATTTAGTGATCAAGCGCATCATCTTGCCACAAAGTGATCCCAGGGGCAAATGGACTCCTACCTATGAAGGACCATTTGTAATCAAGAACATATTCTCCGGTGGGGCAATGATCTTGACCACCATGGATGGTGATGACCTGCCACACCCTGCGAACGCAGACATAGTCAAAATATACTACGCATAAGTGACCCGCTAGGTTGACACACCTAGGCAAAAAAAGGGCATCCCGATGAACCAAAAAGGTTCGGGCAAAAATTAGGGATAAAATAATAAAAAATCTGTACACCCGGAAAGTTGAAAACCCGAAAGGGCGACTTGGGCAAAAAAGGGTTTCCCGGTGGACTGAAAACCCGAAAGGGAGGTCCAGGCAAAAGTTAGGGAATTAAAGCGTATGACTATGTCTCGTCGGATCACTTTAAGGAAAATCTCTTCACTGACAAACTCTGAGCTTCTGATCAATTCAATCATCTTCGGACGAAGCAACGGACAGACAAGATATTCGGAGATACAAAGGCTATAGCAGAATGGGAACCCCATGGGATTTTTAACACATAGCTATCTTTGTATAAATTTTTCTCATTTTTTATGACACCATCCTCTTACTAGGATGTCTGTCTCCTTTGTACAAAACACTTATTCAAAGTAAATACAAAGATATCTCTTTCAAAGTACAGAAAACTATTTGCCTTTTTTGTTTTACACTTGTGTTTTTATTTGCAAAAACGTCCAATGATTCATTGATGAACATATGCATTTGAACATAATTATTGTTTACAAATAAACAGGATGGAAGAGAACAATTACTGATAGACTGAAAGGATAGGAAAACGTCTTTAGGCTATTCCACGAGTAATCCTTACAGTACATCATCTAGATCCCCAATGGAACTAAAATTTCAAACCCTTAATCCCCATCAGAATTAAAACTTCTAACTCCTAATCCCCCGCGGAAACCATCAAGTTTCTCTGAATTCCCCAACAAGTTGTCTTGAAGCCTGAAAATCAACCGGATAACAGTTAACTTTTGTCTCTTCCCAACCTAGGATAATTCCCCAGTAGAGTGGCAGACGAATGAAAACTCCTGAACTTACCCCTCAGCAGTAAGCCTTTTTCCCCATAGAGTTTTCATCCTTCAACAGAATGAAGATTCTCATTCCCCAGTGAAGTCACCAAAGTTTTCATTGCTCCCCTACGGAATGAAGATTATCCTTATTAATCCCCCGCAGAAGTCATCAGAGTCTTCCTTATTCTCCAGCAGATCAAGGTTTCACATTGTGTAACCCCCAGTGGAAGTCATCAAAATTCTCTGGATTCCCCAAGCAAATTACTCAGGCAGTATATGGCATTGCTCGCAACAGAATTCTTGTCAGTACTCTAACTTCAAGACATAAAGGATCCTCACACCCCCCACATAAGTTGTCAAGGATTTCTTGTCCCCAACAGTCACCAAGGATTTCTTATCCCCAGCTGTGAAGGATTTATTTTCCTCAGCAATACAGCATATCAGCTTACATGCACATACATTACATCCATATATCATAAACATTGATAAATACATATATTGCATCATACATTTCATGCAACATAACTTTGTGCTTCAGCTAACATTTTACCCCTTTCAGGATAAGATTAACAACTATCATTAACAATATTCAAAGATTTCAGATACAGTTCAGATACGCTCCAGACTAGGATGCCATTCTTTCACTCATTCAGATCTCAACATCTTTCAGATACAGTCTAGATACGCTCCAGACTAGGATGCCATTATGTCACTCATTCAGATTTCAACTTCAAGTTACAGTACAGATACACTCCAGACACGGAAGTTATTCTGTTAATTGTTCAATTTCAAGTTCAGATACGCTCCAGACACGGAAGCCATTCTGTCACTCATTCAGATTCGGAGTTCAGATACAGTTCAGATACGCTCCAGACACGGATGCCATTCTGTCACTTATTCTGATTTTCCCCAGCTTAGATACGCTCCAGACGCGGAAGCCATTCTATTTCTCATTCAAATCAGATCTTCAGATACAGTTCAGATACGTTCCAGACATGGAATTCATTCTGTTACTTATTCAGATACAGCTCGGATACGCTCCAGACACGGCTGCCATCCTTTTGCTCATACAGATTCAGTCTCCAGATACAGTTCAGATACGTTCCAGACACAGACACCATTATGAATACTCATTCTTCTGACTTACAACTTACAATTCAGCAAACATTCTTGGATGGTATCTACAATCCCATCTCCGACAAGATTCTGTCACCCCTCCAAATGGCATCTTTAAGCCCATTCCCTCAACTACACTTTGACGAGTGCAAATTTACGGGCACTCTAGTGTCCAATCATCTTTTACCTTCGAGTCACGAACGGCAAACTCGCTAATATAACTCTTCAGGTTCAAGAAAATTTAACAGGGGCAGCTGTTGTTCCCCAAAATTTTCCCTCTCAATTATCAGGATTTTTCTCACAAGACTTCTTGAACTCAAGACAAGATTAGGGTTTGGTCAACTCAAGATATCATCTTGCACTGATAACCTGAAATTAGGGTTTGAGTTTGCACAAGGATTTTTGGATCATCAATGCTTCATATGACTTTCATACACCATCTTGGACCCCTAAGATTGCTCATGTCAAGTTTCAAGCCTTGAATCATATTTTTGCCCAGCCAATTGGACAGTTGACCTAAAAATCAGCTGTATTGGGGAAAAAGTCAACCATAGCCAATTTACAGTAAAACTTCATAATTTTTTATCCACAACAACATTTTGGGCTCATATGTACCATTTGATCAAGTTTGGACCACAACTCCTCAAGAAATTTGATCAAATCATCAAAAGGGCAAAATGGTCAAAATTAGGGTTTTTACTGAGAAAGGGCAATTTCTGATTTTTAACCTAGCCAATGACCAATTGGGTTCAAACATGATTTCAAGGGTTCAATGGCATCATCTTGACCTAATTACATGGTTCAAAGGATCTCAAGTACATAGAATTGACAGATGAATTTTCCAGTCAACTGATCAAAAGTCAACTGTACACTGAAAAGTCAAACTTTGACTTTTTGGTCAAAATCAAGTGCCAAGGGTCATGATTCATCAAGATATGTCAAAATATGAAACTTGTTGATCAATAAAACCAATTTGAAAAATAGGGTTTTGAATTTGAAAGTTCTCATAACTTAGAAATTTTCTAAGTATGGAAATTTTCTAAGTATGGAAATTTTCTTATTTTTTCCCAACTTTTCACCACTTTTTCACCATGATGAAATTGGATTCAAAGCAAACTTCCAACATGAAATTTGTAGTCCTCCATGAAATCTAAAACTTTGATTCATAAATTTTTTCCAAAAGATTCTTGGATCTCAATTTATGAATTTGTGAATAGGGGTCCATGAACTTTTTAACTTAGTGAAAATTTTCCCTAATTTAGGCAGTTTTTTGACCTAACTTCATGGACATTTTTCACCTAGTTCCAAGAGGTATCTCAAAATGAATTTAAAAGATGGATTGTAGATCATGTTTCAAGATTTCCAAAATGTCAAGGAACTCTCCAAGATCATTTGTGGTTATGGAGAATCGAAGAAGAGAAAATGGCATTTTGTCACTTTTGATCAAGCCATTTCTACAAAATGTCAAGTTGCAAATCTGATCAAGCATGCTTGTACCTTGCATTACAGGTCCTAAAATCCTTCTAACTCTATAATTAAATGTTAACTAAATGGATAATGGCTATATTTTGGCTTTTGAAGCATTGTACAAGGAATAAATCCATTAATGGCTTTAATTAAATGCTAAATCAAGCAAGTTTTTCCAACTTTATCAGCCTTGAGCCTTGGACTTGTTCTCATGGTGCAGAAAATTTCCACAGGAATTAAGCAAAGCATACTAACTATTATCAACCCTTGAGATAGCTAGTACAAGCATGGTGCATAAGTCTTGTCACTTTTCTTCAAATGCAAGAAAGTTGGCCAAAGAAGTCAGAACTTGTACAACAGGAAAAGGGTGGACTTTGTATCACTCTATACATATTGACAAACATATATCAAGCAAGGACACGAATGCTTGACCCCTGAAGCATTCCAAATCTCCAAAACACAAATTTCTGCCCAAAATTGCCAGCTTCTGCAAAATCCTAGCCAAGTCATATTTTGCTCGTGCGTTTTGCCTCTTGACACTTGAAACACCTTCCATACATCCTACCAAAGTTATCCAAGCATTCATCTTGCAACTGTGAGCTCTGTTTCAGACATCACCATTTTCAAACTTGAAGGTTGCAACTTGACTTCTACAGGGAGTTTCAGCCATCCACAAGGCCAGCTAAGCATTGGAATAGCTTGAGGGAACTTCAAGGAAGCTCACACGATCCTCAGGTCTCACTCAAAGTCCCCACGCTGCCATATCCAAATCCAGCTGAAGGAGGTATTTTTCAAAACTTTATCTCTCTATTTAGGCATCCTCAAGCCACAATTCGTGAAGCAAAAATGTAGTCTCTAGGTTGGTGAAGCTATACATATGCATAGTTGTCATTTATATTAACTGAGCTAAGAGAATTTGATTGTTGAACATGTTGGAAAAATTAGGTCAGGAATTAGGGGTGATTAAATTCTTTCTGATCTTTGAGAGTTAGTTTACAAATTTTATACCATTGGAATCGTGAGATGAAATGCTACATTTTTTGTGTTATAAGTTTTTGTTTTTGTGCAAAGAATAGAGAGTTACAGATTTGAAGAAGAAACGCGCACAAATGGAAGAAGCTGGAGGACAGGGATGACTATCCTGGGCCTGGCGCGCCTTGGGCTTCTGTTTTTACTTCCCATACCCCCCTGACTATTTGCACCCCCTGACCTATTTTCTTATATTTTTGCATTTTTCTTGCATATTTTATATTTTTTACTTTCATTTATTTTTTCTGAACATTAAAAAAATCACAAAAATATTTTCTTTATTTTTTGCATTTTATTTTATTTTCATTTTATTTTTTGCATAATAAAATAGTTTACTAGAATAATTGGAACTTCATTTTCTTAAATAAAACTTGTAAATAATAAAAAATATCATACATTTTTTTATTTTTTTATTTTACACATAAAATATTTATTTTCATACACATTTTAATTTTTTAATATTTTTACATAATATTATTTATTATTTTCTTGTATTAAAAATGGACAAAATATAAATATAGAACATATGTTCCCTTTTAATCAAAAAATTAGGGTTTTCCCTTTCAAAAATAATAATGTCATTTTTTCTTATTTTTTAGGACTTAAATAATTTTATTTTCTCATACATAAAACAAATACAAAACATTTTTTCATAAAGACATTTGCATTGCATATTTAAATATTTGTATATTTATTTATTACACAATAATTCAATTGGGTTGTAATAGTATTTTAGGGTTTACTTTTTGTGCAATATCCACATTCAAAAACTTGTATCCCCCTCCCATAATAATTGTTGTAATAGTTTAGTTTACTTTACACAATTTATCGCATTTATACTTGTGTAGTAAATTAGGGTTTTTGCATGATAAGACAAAAAAACAAACAAATAGAATGACCTAATACAAGACAAGAAAGCATGTAAAATGACACACATTGTACACAAGCATCCTTAGGGTTTCACCCACTTGGTTGCCTAAACAAAAATGGCCATGGTATGCATGCAAAGTATCTTGGCAAAGCAAAACAAAACAAAATTAGATCTTACTCCCTCGATGACGCTATCAAAAGGTTGCCTAAACAAATGATCTTGGTCCCTCAAAATGCTAAAGATACTTGGCAACATTGCTATCATGGTCATACAATGACCCACACCCGTCCCGTTTAACATCCAAAGATAGGGTTGTTTACCAAATCAATGGTAAATCAACAATGTCAAAGGAATAAAGATGCACAAGAAACACTCTTGAGTAGGTAGATAGCTTCTAGTTACTTGATCAATTTCAAAATAATCCTTGCTACTTTCAAAAACAAACACACACATTTCAAAATATTTCCAAACATCTTTCAAAACATTGAAACATTTTTCAAAAGACAAACATCTTTGTATACATTCTTACGAACAAGAATCATTACAAAGATTGCCTAAACGATGACCTCTTTTCAAAATACTTTCAAAACCACACAAAGCACCATTTCAAACAATTTCAAAGAAAAAGCAAATTATCTAAACAAGTAACTAAGAGCCCATGGAAAACCATGGATGAAAAGGGTGCTAGCACCTTCCCTTTTCATAATCTACCCCCCGAACTCAAGAAAACATCTCAAAGGTCTTTCCTGTGCTTTTTTACCTTTCATTTTAGATAAAAGAAAAGTCGGTGGCGACTCTTGCTAACCGCAACATTTGCAAACACAAGCAGAAAACCTCAAGTCAGTTCTCCCACCGCATTACAGTCACCCTGCTATTTTCAGCTATATTTCCAACATCAGGCATTGGCTGGATGGGAACTTCCACTCTATCCTCTAAGATTGTAGGGTTGTATTTGTAAGGTACAACCTTATCTGACTTGTAGGGGATAGGACCCGGCAAACTAATCACCAATGGGGTAACAGCTGGCTTGTTATGATACTCAACTTCAAAATGGGCTGGCACACCAAAACAAGGCACAATGATGTTCACCCCTTCTTCAACACAATCAGTCATTAATAAGTCATTTCTGGAAAACAAATCTTAGTCTGAAAAGAAATACTCATCTGCGGAGGCATACTCTTCATCTGACTCTTCTTCAGTCAAACAAACCTCAACCATATCAACTTCATGGTAATCATCCCTCTGACTTGTGACCTTGATAGTTCCATTGTCTAACAACAACTGAACACCCTTCCTCACTGTGATACGGTGGGAGAACTGACTTGAGTTTTGCGTTTTGTATTCGCACTTGTTCGGTTTAGCAAGAGTCGCCACCGACTTTTTATTTTATCCTAAGGAAAGGTTAAAAAGCACAGGAAAAACCTTTTGAGATGTTTCGTGGGTTCGGGGGGTAGATTATGAAAAGGGAAGGTATTAGCACCCTTTTCATCCATGGTTATCCATGGGCTCTTAGTTACTTGGTTTTAGATCACTTGCCTTGATTTTCAATTGCTTTGAAATGGTGTGTGTGTGTGTGTGTTTTGAAAATGTTTTGAAAAAGATGCCTTGTCTTAGGCAACCATTGTAATGACTCGTGTTTGAATGTTTACAAAGGTGTGTATCTTTTCGAAAAGATGTTTCAAATGTTTTTTTTTTGAAAGTTTGTTTTGAAAGTGTTTGTGGAGTGTGGTTTTGAAAAATAGGCAAGTGTGTTTGCAAGTTTGATCAAGTAACTACGAGTTTGTCCACCCTATTGTACTCAAAGGTTTTTCTCATGTTTTAACCCTTTTTAACAATTTTGTTCCACCATTGTATTTGGTGGACAATCTTGCGTTAGGATGTTTAACGGGACAGGCGCGGGTCATCGTATGGACCATGAATGCAATGGTGCCAAGTGTCTTTGGCAATTTGCTTGAAGGGACTATGATCATTTTGATAGGCAACTTCCGAAAGCGTCATCGAGGGACTATGATCATTTGAATTTGTTTTGTTTTGCCAAAGATACTCAACGTGCAAGCATGGCCCATTTTGGAAGGCAACAAGCGGGATTACCCTAGGGGTGCAAGTGTGATTGTGTATTGATTTCATGTATTTGTCTTTGTGTTAGGTTATCTAGCGTTTGATTTTATGTGCATACAAACCCTAGGTCTAAACATGGTATATTTGAAAGCGATAAATTGCGGGAATTTAAAGTCTACGCTATTACAAATGGGTATCCGGGAGTGGGGGTATAAATATTTACAAATGGGGATGAGACTTGTTAGGAGAGTAGTTTCCAAATATTTACAACCAAATCGAATCGATCGTAATGTAAAATGTAGCAATGTACAAAGAATAAAGGCAATGTAAAATGTGTCAATGTATTTGTGTAAGTGTATGATTATTTACAAGTGTGGAAAATGTTTAACTTAATGAAAAAAATTAAGGTATTTATTATCTATTTGTTAATATGTACAAAACAAAATATTTTAAGAAAAGAAAAGAATGTTTTAAGTTTAATTGTATTTTTAGGTATTTTATTGTTTTTATGTATAAAATCTAAATTAAACAAAAATGTTCAAATTTAAGAAAATAAATATTTATGTTTTAAAATGTAATAAAAATAAAAAGAAACAAATAGTAAAATTTGTATGAAAAGATTTATTAAAGAGAGTTTTTAATCTATTAATTCAATCTAATATTTATGTGTTCTTTTTAATATAACAAAATAAAAGACAATTTTTAGTATAAAATGAAGTATTGTTTTATTTAACAAAATAAAGAAAATGTATTAGTTTAAGTTATAAAAATAAAAATGAAATGGTAAGTAAAAAAAAGAAGTTAAAAGAAGGAAATGAATGGGCTTTATGAACTTATGTTGGCCCAAACAAAACTGACTGGGAATCAAAAGAAGGGGGTACGCGTATGCTGGAAATATGATGGTCCTAGGCAGAAAATGGGACGGGGCCCAAGCGTTGACACAAGTTTTTGTTTAGGGTTACTGGAGTTTGTGAAACACAGAGGCGCCGTTCACTTTTGCTCTTCGTCTTCTTCATCTTTTGAGCCAAGCATCCAGAACAACGTACTTCCTTGCCTAGCCACCAGCGCCATCGTCACCTCCTTCTCCATCCACGGATCACTCAAGCGATGGTTTACATAAGGTAACACTTTATCTCAGCGCATTTTTGAGGGTGTCATGCACGTTTTGATTTTTATGTTCTGATTTTTTTAAGTGTTGTTGTTTGTTTATTCTTTTTGAGGAGCGTTAAAGGAAAGAGAAGAAGAGATACTACCTTCGTTGGAGACGGAGGAGGAGGCGGATTTGGAGGCGCTCAGGGTGGCTGGACGGAGGGGAAACACGTGATGTTTGAGCTTGCTTGCTTCCTGGTATCTCTATTTTTGCCTTTTAGGTTTTGTGATGAGCTTCTGAAAACCTTTGTATAATCACTTCCTTTCCTCTTCTTGTCTGCTTGGATGCTTGTATGATGGCCCTTGATGATTTTTATATCTGAGTATATCTTGATATGCTTGCTTGACCCTTTCAATGATGCCTATCTGAGATGCTTCTTTTCTTCTTCTTCTGTTAACCCTTGTATGCTTGTATGAAACGCTTTCTTATTTGAGCTTTTGAGACTTGTTGGCTTACAGCTTATGAACACTTCTTTTCCTCTTCCACCGTTTACCTCAATTGCCTTGATTGCTTGATATGTTGATTGCCTTGTATGTTTGCCCCTATGATGAGGTTACCTCTGAGGGTTACCTCTGATATGTTGTTTGCTTCAGGTTTGTATCAGTTTGAGGCCCTTTTTTCTGGTTTAGTGCCTTTTGTTAAGTTATAGTTTGGCTTTGGCTTGTGATATGCTGGATGTTTGAAACTGAGTTTGGTTTTCAGGCTTCAGTTTGTGGCTGTTAGGTTAGAGACAGGTTTAGGCTAGCAGGTTTATTGATGACTTTAAGGCATATGCAGGTTGATGCTTAGGCTTATGTTAAAAACAGGTTTAAGCCTCAGTTTGAGGCTTTTTGACTTGATGCAGGTTTAGAGGCAGTCTTGAAAGGCTTTTTTTATTTTAGGCTTGTGGTCTTGACAGTTTCATATGAGTTATGCAGGTGAAGGCCTTTTGAGGTTTGGAGTTTAGGCTTCAAGCTTGTGGAGGCAGTTTGCAATGTTTTTGTCTTACAGTTTGTGGTATTATCTTTTTGTGATATTTCTGCCCTTCTCTCTATATGCTGGTATATCTTTTCTTATATCTTTCTCAGCCTAAGCCCTGTAAGCCCTTTCTTTTTCTCTTCTCTTTTCTCTCTCTCCAGATTTAAGCATATTAAATATTGCTTAGATGTACTTATGTTCTGAAAAGGTAGCTGGCCTTTGGAAAGTGATGTAACTTTTGATGTTGCTTGCACTAGTTGGTTTACTCTGCATATCTCTTATCTCTTTTTTCCAGATTTTCTGCTTCTTTGTACTTCTTGGCAGCTTTTGGGTAGCTTGTGGACAGTTTCATTCAGTTTGCAATTAGTTCAATTTGGAATTTGTGCATTGGTTTTGAAACTTTGAAATGTGCAGTTTGTTCTTTCATGCATATGCAGTAGCTGTTCAGTTTGCCTCTTTGATTGGAAATTAGGCAGCTTGTTTGACCATTTTGAATTTGTGCAATTATAACTTTTGTGCATTTCATGTCTTTTTGCAAGCATTTTTCATCCCTCTTTGTGAACCAAAAGAAATCTTGTGATTTGCAGAGAGGGCAAACTGATTCCGGCCAGTTGCTTTTAATGATGAGTCCATTTTTTATCTGTCTGCCTTTTATTATTTTATCTGTAATTGACTTTTTCTTTTCTTTCTTTGTTTTGCAGATAAAATCAATGGAGCAAAAAAGCATCAGTAGAAGAATGAAGATTTAGGAAATTTAGGATTCAATTTTATTTCAATTTTAATCATTGTCACCATTATTATTATAAATACTTTGTAAATAAATACTGTTTTTAAATAACAATTGTAACAAATAATTAAAGATGAATGAAATCCAATTTTGATCAGTTAATTCTCTCTTTCTTTTCAATTGTTTATTTTAATTATTTGGGTTTCTTAAATTAAAACAATTGGAAATAAATCCAATTATTCTGACTTAGAAAAAGAAATAATTAATAAACGTCCGGTGTTCCTAATTAAAACATAACAATGCACAGTCAAACAACAAACATCCACATGTCCTCTTTTCACTGATTTAATCAAACACTGCAAACTCAATCCAAATGCTTCAGTCCAAATCTCAGAGTAAACTGAAAAGAACTGTAAAATGAATTCTTTCTGAGAAATACGCGCACAAACCCTAGTTCTTGATTAAATGTTAGAGAAGCGTCTGCCTGATCAAAACCTGAGCCAACTCAACCAAACCTTAGCAATCTGCCTGAACTGCTTTAAAATAAATGAAAACCCTAATTTTGTCTGACTGATAAGAAAAGTCTGTTTGACTAATTCTTACGCCAATCTGAAAAATCAGGAAAAGCCCGAAGCTGTGATTTCTTGTGGAAAAATTGGAGGGCAAATTTTGGGGTACAACAGTTGCCCCTGTTCAATCTTCTTGAACCTGAAGAGTTAGATTGGCAAGTTTGCCTTTCGCGACTCGAGGGTAAAAGGAGATTGGACACTAGAGTGCCCAAAAATTTGAACTCGGTGATGTGATGGTAGAGGGAATGGGCTTACAGATGCCATTTGGTGGTGGGCTTAAAGATGCCATCTAGGGATGTGACAGAATCTGGTCGGGGGATGGGCTTAGAGATGCCATCTGGAAATGGGCTTAAAAGATGCCATTCGGAAGTGTAATGGATAGTTGTGGAGATGGACTTACAGATGCCATCGGGAGGTGTGACGGAACTTTGTCGGGAATGGGCTTATAGATGCCATTTGGAATGGTGTGTCGATCGCGTAAGAGATTCCTTAGCGAGAACTTGCGTACTTGAGAAAGAAAGATGGTTTCCTGGCTTGCTACCGGTTGATCTTAAAACTCTTCATGCAGATATGCCCTGGCTGGATACAGGTATCGAATCTACAATCAAACGCTCACAGATATGCCCCGGCTAGATACAGGAATCGAATCTGGAATTAGTCGTCTACAGATAGGCCCTGGCTGGATACAGGTATCGAATCTGGAAATTGTCGTCTACGGATATGCCCTGGCTGGATACAGGAATCGAATCTCTAAACTCTTCATGCAGACATGCCCTGGCTAGATACAGGTGTCGAATCCACAATCAGTTACTCACAGATATGCCCTGGCTAGATACAGGTATCGAATCCATAAATTGATCACTCACAGATATTCCCTGGCTAGATACAGGAATCGAATCTGGAAATTGTCGTCTACAGATATGCCCTGGCTGGATACAGGTATCGAATCTCTAAACTCTTCATGCAGATATGTCCTGGCTGGATACAGGTGTCGAATCCACAATCAGTTACTCACAGATATGCCCTGGCTAGATACAAGTATCGAATCTGGAACCAATCACTCACAGATATGCCCTGGCTAGATACAGGAATCAAATCTGGAATTGTGACAGTTGATAGTAATCATCTTTGGATTGTCTTTTTTCATGAAAAGGCAAGACATCAGTTGTATGCCATGTCATGATGTATGAAATGCATGATGTTCTTAAGAATAAATGAGATTGTGTCGTATGATGCGTATATGCATGCGTCATGATGTATAAAATGTGAAATGTCTATGAATGTGTTTTCGACTAGGAAAATAAATCCTTGACGACTGCCGGGAAATTGTGGAATCCTGGGCTGATGTTGAAGAGTAGAGTTCTTCGCTTCCGCTGGGGATGGTGGTTGCAAGAATAAACCGGTAGGAGAAGATGAATCCGTTGGGGAATAAACTTGTTGGAGAGATTACTCCGCGGGGAATTATTCTGTGGGAAGAGATACTTCGCTGAGGTTTTGATGAGAGCTCCGCTGGGGATTCCACTGATAAGTTATGTTAGGGAAATTGATGAACTCCGCTGGGGATAAAAGAATCTTGACTGCTGTCGGGGAAAGTGAATTCTTGACTGCTGCAGGGGAAGGCAAGAATCTTTTGATTGTTGAAAGTGAGAAACCTGGGACTGCTGTTGGGGAATTCGGAGCTTGGGTTGTATGCCAATCTACTGGGGAATCTTATTTTGAGGGGATATTCACTGGAGAATATTCGAATATTCTGTGAGGACCTGAGAACGAGAGTCTTCATTCTGCTTGGGGATTGATAGTTGGAAGTTTTAGCTCTGCTGGGGATTGACAGTTTTGGCTCCACTGGGGATTTTGAAACTTGACTCTGAGGGGAGTTAGCTTCTGGAAGGCTCTCTGGCTGGGGAAGTCGAAAATCTTTTGATCGTTGCAGGTATTGATCTCTGACTTGAGAAAGAAAGATAGTTCCCTGGCTTGTTACAGGTGTTGGTGTCTGACCTAAGAAAGAAAGATGGTTCCCTGGCTTGTTACAGGTGTTGATCTTCAATCTCTTCATGTAGATAATTTCATGGCTTGTTACAGGGGTTGATCCACAATCAGTCGTCCACAGATATTTTCCTGGCTTGTTACAGGTGTTAATCTGGAACTTAAGGAATGTTGGTCGAGGAGATACTGTCCTGGCTTGTTTCAGGTGTTGATCTCTGACCTGAGAAAGAAAGATGGTTCCCTGGCTTGTTGCAGGTGTTGATCTTCAATCTCTTCATGTAGATAATTTCCTGGCTTGTTACAGGTGTTAATCCATAATCAGTCGTCCACAGATATGCCCTGGCTAGATACAGGAATCGAATCCGGAACTTCAAAAGGTTGCTTACAGACGTGCCCTGGTTGGATACAGGTATCGAATCTGGAATTTCAAAGGTTGCTTACAGACGTGCCCTGGCTGGATACAGGTATCGAATCTCTAAACTACTCATGCAGATATGCCCTGGCTAGATACAGGTGTCGAATCCACAATCAAAAACTCACAGGTATGCCCTGGCTAGATACAGGTATCGAATCTGGAATTTTTCGTTATTCTGTTGGTGGTTGTAATTTCCAGCAGGTGATGAAGGAATCTTTGGACACTTTTGACATTCAAATGCCCCAAGTGGTGATGAAGGAGACTTGCCCCAAGTTCACTGAACTTTTGAGAGATTTGTTGAAATCTTGACTGGACTGCCCCAGGTTAATTGAACTTTGAAAGATCTGCTAAAACCTTGACTGGAGTGCCCCAGGTTAACTGAACTTCGAAAGATCTGTTGGACCTTGACTGGACTGCCCTAGGTTAACTGAACTTGAAAGACCTGTTGGACCTTGACTGGACTGCCCCAGGTTAACTGGATAGTGACATGTCATGCCCCTTGTTGATAGGAGACTTGTCGTTGGAAGTGTCGTCCTTTTGAAGTGATTTTACTCACTGAGAGAGTTTTCGTTCCTCCAAACATTCGCTGTATGAATTACTTCGCTGTCAAAAAAAAAGCCAAATGCAAACAGTGATATCCAAGAAATACAAAGTTTATGTCTGTCTTTGAAGTTTTGAAAAATGCGTTTTTCAGCAGAAAACTTTTTATAAGACAAATCAACACAAGATTTAGAGCAAAGCCTTACAGGAGTCAGGATACCTTTGGTAACAGTATGCTTTCGAACTAACCCATGCTTCAATTAGGACTTTTGAAGGGTTCTAACGTGGCTTGGTTCACGGTTTAAGAAATAAAGGATAAAGGCTCAAAGTGTATTTGTACCCACCCGCTCTTCGTGATGTTCTTCAACCCTAAGCTCAGTTAATTGTGCGTCGCACTCTGTTTGAGTTTGGAACGACTTTTTGGGTGATGCTTCACCAATTGAATTTGGGAGACAGTCATCATCTCCTTTTTCTTTTGCAACATTTTTCATGTTGTTGAGGGTTTGTAATGACCTCTCTATTTTGATTTTGATTTGTTATCCCTAACTTTTGCCTGACTGTTTCTGTTTTTGAGATTACAGTCAGCGGGATGCCCCAGCTTTCTTAAGCCTCCTTTAGAGGTTTTGACTTAGTGGGCTTTTCTTTTTTTGAGAGAGATTGACTGCCTATGTGATACGGAACCATCACTGTCTTTTGATTCCAGAGGAATGCTTTCTTTTGTTGACATCGTTCGTTGTGTTACGAACTAAGAGTTTGCGACCTCAATGCGCATTTTCTTTTGAATTAACTGAGATACTACCCTGCCCCAGGTTTATATCAAAGGTTTTGATTGTTTAGAACAGAAAACTCCTACTTCTTTGGCTCGAAGGGGTTGGCTAGGGATTATCTTCCTTATAACTCCAGTGTTTGGGAATTGAAAGAAATGCCCGTACATCATCAGCAAGGTCTGTTCAAAAGCATATTGCATGAGATTATGGTATTGTTTCGTCATCCTCCTTCTAAAGGCTTGCAGCTTTTTATCAAGAGTCAAATATCATAAAGAAAGCATAAGAGTAGTGAAAACGAATGGATGAATTCAAGACAAACATATGCAATGCTTTAATGAAACAGAGTTTGACATTAGCAGTTAATTGTTTGAATAACAAAAGAAATTACAACTTTGAAAATTCAAATGAAGCAAAAGTCTCTCAGTTTGAGCTTTGTCACTTCAGGTGGAGAAACCATTAACGGAAGATTTTCATCTCGCCGTCTGGCATGAACCTCAGTACTCCAATGTCAATCAGATCTTGAATCTTGTTCTTCAAGGCCCAACAGTCGTCGGTGTCATGTCCCGGGCTATAGGAGTGGTACACACAAAATGCATCGGGATGATAGTTAGGAGCGGAGGTATTGGGCTTCCGAATAGGATCCCTCAAAGCAGTCAGATTGACCTCCAACAAGCGCTCCAGAATCAGAGATGACGGTATGTCAGTCTCCGTGAACTGTCTTCCCGACGTATTTTGATTACGCCGATTACCCCGTTGACGCTGACGAGGTTGTTGATGGGCTTGTGACCCTGAAGCAAGCAGAGGAGCCTTCCCCTTGTCTTCTTGTCTGGAGGGGGGTTGAGTGATGGCTTGCTCTTCAACCTCAGATGTTTTCCCCAGTTGGTTGTTCCGAAGAACTTGGTTGACAAGAACTCTGAGTTCCTCTTGTCTTTGAGACAAATCCTGGATGAGAGCCATCTGGCCCACCAGTTGCCCCGTCATTTGGATCCTCATTATTGTCAGCTCAGACTGTAGTGCCTCCAACTGATCACTCCTGGCATTGTTTGAAATCCCCAGGACCATGCCCCTTGTGAGAAGAGCTTTTACTTCTTCTTGCCCCAAGGACAGGTTTAAGAACATCTCTTGAAGCTGAGCAGTCTGGTCCTGGATATCCTTGACAGTCCTTTCTAGAGCCATCTCTTACTGAAATAAACAGTAGGAGAGTAAGGAAACCTGAAAAAGGAAAAACTGTCAAGATGCAATGCATGATATGTGGATGCATGCTTTCAAGGATCTCTTGGGGGTAAACACAAGAGAATGTTAGAGGTTGAACTTCGATCTTTGATTGGAGATCTTTGCCCCGGTGGATGTCTTTCCACGAGAATCAAGCTCACCATGTCGAGTGGGTCATAGCCCCTGATTCAAGTTGTTGCACTTGATCTTTGATGGCATTTTGCTTAGAGGAGGAAACCTCTTGCCCCTTGGTAGATGTCTAGTTCAACGTAACCCTGCATCAAAAGAACCCTCGAGATCCTTGAAATGGTTATTGAAAATGCTATGGTATGATGTTATGATGTTATGTACATGCATGCAAAAGCAAGTGAATGTATATACAGATAAACATATTCACACAAAGCAAAACAAGTCCTTAGGTTTGGGCTTGCATGGGGTTTGTAGGTAAGTACCCTCTTGAAGTTAGTTGGCTCATCCTGTCCTAAAATAGAAATCGGGTTCTAGGGAGCTCAATATCATTAGATTGTTTTCTATGTTCATTGTTTCGATTTAGCCACTTAACTGGCGACCAAAATATTCCAAGAAAACAACCCTCAATAAGTGTAGTATCGAGTATCTACCAACTTCGGACTGCACCAAATTCGGTTATCTCACTACCCCTAAAAAGGCTAGGATGGTCAATTAAGGTTCTAAGAGTTCGTTAGTGCTTCATGACATCACTCAGCGGCCCCGTACTCTCCTTGATTGAACTCAAAGGTTACCGGTACTCACAAATATGTCACACTAACATAGCTTACTGCTTCAACCGTGTCGGTATACCCCGTACAGTTCCCTCACAGTTTTATTGCTATTTACCTAAGAAGGTGCCCCAAATCTGGGTGTAGGATTTACAACAAACCCAAACAATGACCCAAAAGATAAAGCAATCAAGGCAATCAAAGCAAGAATGTAAAGGTGATCTAAACCCTAAGGTTACCCCACTTTTAAAATGTCCCCAGCAGAGTCGCCAGTTTTGTGATACGGTGGGATAACTGACTTGAGTTTTGCGTTTTGTATTCGCACTTGTTCGGTTTAGCAAGAGTCGCCACCGACTTTTTATTTTATCCTAAGGAAAGGTTAAAAAGCACAGGAAAAACCTTTTGAGATGTTTCGTGGGTTCGGGGGGGAGATTATGAAAAGGGAAGGTATTAGCACCCTTTTCATCCATGGTTATCCATGGGCTCTTAGTTACTTGGTTTTAGATCACTTGCCTTGATTTTCAATTGCTTTGAAATGGTGTGTGTGTGTGTGTGTGTGTCTTTTGAAAATGTTTTGAAAAAGATGCCTTGTCTTAGGCAACCATTGTAATGACTCGTGTTTGAATGTTTACAAAGGTGTGTATCTTTTCGAAAAGATGTTTCAAATGTTTTTTTTTGAAAGTTTGTTTTGAAAGTGTTTGTGGAGTGTGGTTTTGAAAATAGGCAAGTGTGTTTGCAAGTTTGATCAAGTAACTACGAGTTTGTCTACCCTATTGTACTCAAAGGTTTTTCTCATGTTTTAACCCTTTTTAACAATTTTGTTCCACCATTGTATTTGGTGGACAATCTTGCGTTAGGATGTTTAATGGGACAGGCGCGGGTCATCGTATGGACCATGAATGCAATGGTGCCAAGTGTCTTTGGCAATTTGTTTGAAGGGACTATGATCATTTTGATAGGCAACTTTCGAAAGTGTCATCGAGGGACTATGATCATTTGAATTTGTTTCGTTTTGCCAAAGATACTCAACGTGCAAGCATGGCCCATTTTGGAAGGCAACAAGCGGGATTACCCTAGGGGTGCAAGTGTGATTGTGTATTGATTTCATGTATTTGTCTTTGTGTTAGGTTATCTAGCGTTTGATTTTATGTACATACAAACCCTAGGTCTAAACATGGTATATTTGAAAGCGATAAATTGCGGGAATTTAAAGTCTACGCTATTACAAATGGGTATCCGGGAGTGGGGGTACAAATATTTACAAATGGGGATGAGACTTGTTAGGAGAGTAGTGTCCAAATATTTACAACCAAATCGAATCGATCATAATGTAAAATGTAGCAATGTACAAAGAATAAAGACAATGTAAAATGTGTCAATGTATTTGTGTAAGTGTATGATTATTTACAAGTGTGGAAAATGTTTAACTTAATGAAAAAAATTAAGGTATTTATTATCTATTTGTTAATATGTACAAAACAAAATATTTTGAGAAAAGAAAAGAATGTTTTAAGTTTAATTGTATTTTTAGGTATTTTATTATTTTTTTGTATAAAATCTAAATTAAACAAAAATGTTCAAATTTAAGAAAATAAATATTTATGTTTTAAAATGTGATAAAAATAAAAAGAAACAAATAGTAAAATTTGTATGAAAAGATTTATTAAAGAGAGTTTTTAATCTATTAATTCAATCTAATATTTATGTGTTCTTTTTAATATAACAAAATAAAAGACAATTTTTAGTATAAAATGAAGTATTGTTTTATTTGACAAAATAAAGAAAATGTATTAGTTTAAGTTATAAAAAGAAAAATGAAATGGTAAGTAAAAAAAAGAAGTTAAAAGAAGGAAATGAATGGGCTTTATGAACTTATGCTGGCCCAAACAAAACTGACTGGGAATCAAAAGAAGGGGGGGTACGCGTATGTTGGAAATATGATGGGCCTAGGAAGAAAATGGGACGGGGCCCAAGCGTTGACACAAGTTTTTGTTTAGGGTTACTGGAGTTTGTGAAACACAGAGGCGCCGTTCACTTTTGCTCTTCGTCTTCTTCATCTTTTGAGCCAAGTATCCAGAACAACGTCCATCCTTGCCTAGCCACCAGCGCCATCGTCACCTCCTTCTCCATCCACGGATCGCTCAAGCGATGGTTTACACAAGGTAACACTTTATCTCAGCGCATTTTTGAGGGTGTCATGCACGTTTTGATTTTTATGTTCTGATTTTTTTAAGTGTTGTTGTTTGTTTATTCTTTTTGAGGAGCGTTAAAGGAAAGAGAAGAAGAGATACTACCTTCGTTGGAGACGGAGGAGGAGGCGGATTTGGAGGCGCTCAGGGTGGCTGGACGGAGGGGAAACGCGTGATGTTTGAGCTAGCTTGCTTCCTGGTATCTCTATTTTTGTCTTTTAGGTTTTGTGATGAGCTTCTGAAAACCTTTGTATAATCACTTCCTTTCCTCTTCTTGTCTGCTTGGATGCTTGTATGATGGCCCTTGATGATTTCTATATCTGAGTATATCTTGATATGCTTGCTTGACCCTTTCAATGATGCCTATCTGAGATGCTTATTTTCTTCTTCTTCTGTTAACCCTTGTATGCTTGTATGAAACGCTTGCTTATTTGAGCTTCTGAGACTTGTTGGCTTACAGCTTCTGAACACTTCTTTTCCTCTTCCACCGTTTACCTCAGTTGCCTTGATTGCTTGATATGTTGATTGCCTTGTATGTTTGCCCCTATGATGAGGTTACCTCTGAGGGTTTGTTTGGACACGGTTTGTTGTTTTGATTGTGAAAGGTTTGGTACGGTTTTAGAGTTGGAACAGGTTGATATGCTGTTTGCTTCAGGTTTGTATCAGTTTGAGGCCCTTTTTTCTAGTTTAGTGCCTTTTGTTAAGTTACAGTTTGGCTTTGGCTTGTGATATGCTGGATGTTTGAAACTGAGTTTGGTTTTCAGGCTTCAGTTTGTGGCTGTTAGGTTAGAGACAGGTTTAGGCTAGCAGGTTTATTGATGGCTTTAAGGCATATGCGGGTTGATGCTTAGGCTTGTGTTGAAAACAGGTTTAAGCCTCAGTTTGAGGCTTTTTGACTTGATGCAGGTTTAGAGGCAGTCTTGAAAGGCTTTTTTGATTTTAGGCTCGTGGTCTTGACAGTTTCATATGAGTTATGCAGGTGAAGGCCTTTTGAGGTTTGGAGTTTAGGCTTCAAGCTTGTGGAGGCAGTTTGCAATGTTTTTGTCTTACAGTTTGTGGTATTATCTTTTTGTGATATTTCTGCCTTTCTCTCTATATGCTGGTATATCTTTTCTTATATCTTTCTCAGCCTAAGCCATGTAAGCCCTTTCTTTTTCTCTTCTCTTTTCTCTCTCTCCAGATTTAAGCATATTAAATATTGCTTAGATGTACTTATGTTCTGAAAAGGTAGCTGGCCTTTGGAAAGTGATGTAACTTTTGATGTTGCTTGCACTAGTTGTTTTACTCTGCATATCTCTTATCTCTTTTTTCCAGATTTTCTGCTTCTTTGTACTTCTTGACAGCTTTTGGGTAGCTTGTGGACAGTTTCATTCAGTTTGCAATTAGTTCAATTTGGACTTTGTGCATTGGTTTTGAAACTTTGAAATGTGCAGTTTGTTCTTTCTTGCATATGCAGTAGCTGTTCAGTTTGCCTCTTTGATTGGAAATTAGGCAGCTTGTTTGACCATTTTGAATTTGTGCAATTATAACTTTTGTGCATTTCATGTCTTTTTGCAAGCATTTTTCATCCCTCTTTGTGAACCAAGAGAAATCTTGTGATTTGCAGAGAGGGCAAACTGATTCCGGCCAGTTGCTTTTAATGATGAGTCCATTTTTTATCTGTCTGCCTTTTATTATTTTATCTGTAATTGACTTTTTCTTTTCTTTCTTTGTTTTGCAGATAAAATCAATGGAGCAAAAAAGCATCAGTAGAAGAATGAAGATTTAGGAAATTTAGGATTCAATTTTATTTCAATTTTAATCATTGTCACCATTATTATTATAAATACTTTGTAAATAAATACTGTTTTTAAATAACAATTGTAACAAATAATTAAAGATGAATGAAATCCAATTTTGATCAGTTAATTCTCTCTTTCTTTTCAATTGTTTATTTTAATTATTTGGGTTTCTTAAATTAAAACAATTGGAAATAAATCCAATTATTCTGACTTAGAAAAAGAAATAATTAATAAACGTCCGGCGTTCCGAATTAAAACATAACAATGCACAGTCAAACAACAAACATCCACATGTCCTCTTTTCACTGATTTAATCAAACACTGCAAACTCAATCCAAATGCTTCAGTCCAAATCTCAGAGTAAACTAAAAAGAACTGTAAAATGAATTCTTTCTGAGAAATACGCGCACAAACCCTAGTTCTTGATTAAATGTTAGAGAAGCGCCTGCCTGATCAAAACCTGAGCCAACTCAACCAAACCTTAGCAATCTGCCTGAACTGCTTTAAAATTAATGAAAACCCTAATTTTGTCTGACTGATAAGAAAAGTCTGTTTGACTGATTCTTACGCCAATCTGAAAAATCAAGAAAAGCCCGAAGCTGTGATTTCTTGTGGAAAAATTGGAGGGCAAATTTTTGGGTACAACAGTTGCCCCTGTTCAATCTTCTTGAACCTGAAGAGTTAGATTGGCAAGTTTGCCTTTCGCGACTCGAGGGTAAAAGGAGATTGGACACTAGAGTGCCCAAAAATTTGCACTCGGTGATGTGATGGTAGAGGGAATGGGCTTACAGATTCCATTTGGTGGTGGGCTTAAAGATGCCATCTAGGGATGTGACAGAATCTGGTCGGGGATGGGCTTAGAGATGCCATCTGGAAATGGGCTTAAAAGATGCCATTCGGAAGTGTAATGGATAGTTGTGGAGATGGGCTTACAGATGCCATCGGGAGGTGTGACGGAACTTTGTCGGGAATGGGCTTATAGATGCCATTTGGAATGGTGTGTCGATCGCGTAAGAGATTCCTTAGCGAGAACTTGCGTACTTGAGAAAGAAAGATGGTTTCTTGGCTTGCTACCGGTTGATCTTCAAACTCTTCATGCAGATATACCCTGGCTGGATACAGGTATCGAATCTACAATCAAACGCTCACAGATATGCCCCGGCTAGATACAGGAATCGAATCTGGAATTAGTCGTCTACAGATAGGCCCTGGCTAGATACAGGTATCGAATCTGGAAATTGTCGTCTACGGATATGCCCTGGCTGGATACAGGAATCGAATCTCTAAACTCTTCATGCAGACATGCCCTGGCTAGATACAGGCGTTGAATCCATAATCAGTTACTCACAGATATGCTCTGGCTAGATACAGGTATCGAATCCGGAAATTGATCACTCACAGATATTCCCTGGCTAGATACAGGAATCGAATCTGGAAATTGTCGTCTACAGATATGCCCTGGCTGGATACAGGTATCGAATCTCTAAACTCTTCATGCAGATATGTCCTGGCTGGATACAGGTGTCGAATCCACAATCAGTTACTCACAGATATGCCCTGGCTAGATACAGGTATCGAATCTGGAATCAATCACTCACAGATATGCCCTGGCTAGATACAGGAATCGAATCTGGAATTGTGACAGTTGATAGTAATCATCTTTGGATTGTCTTTTTTCCTAAAAAGGCAAGACATCGGTTGTATGCCATGTCATGATGTATGAAATGCATGATGTTCTCAAGAATAAATGAGATTGTGTCATATGATGCGTATATGCATGCGTCATGATGTATAAAATGTGAAATGTCTATGAATGTGTTTTCGACTAGGAAAATAAATCCATGACGACTGCCGGGAAATTGTGGAATCCTGGGCTGATGTTGAAGAGTAGAGTTCTTCGCTTCCGCTGGGGATGGTGGTTTCAAGAATAAACCGGTAGGAGAAGATGACTCCGTTGGGGAATAAACTTGTTGGAGAGATTACTCCGCGGGGAATTATTTTGTGGGAAGAGATACTTCACTGAGGTTTTGATGAGAGCTCCGCTGTGGATTCCACTGATAAGTTATGTTGGGGAAATTGATGAACTCCGCTGGGGATAAAAGAATCTTGACTGCTGTCGGGGAAAGTGAATTCTTGACTGCTGCAGGGGAAGGCAAGAATCTTTTGATTGTTGAAAGTGAGAAACCTGGGACCGCTGTTGGGGAATCCGGAGCTTGGGTTGTATGCCAATCTACTGGGGAATCTTGTTTTGAGGGGATCTTCACTGGAGAATATTCGAATATTCTGTGAGGACCTGAGAACGAGAGTCTTCATTCTGCTTGGGGATTGATAGTTGGAAGTTTTAGCTCCGCTGGGGATTGACAGTTTTGGCTCCACTGGGGATTTTGAAACTTGACTCTGAGGGGAGTTAGCTTCTGGAAGGCTCTCTGGCTGGGGAAGTCGAGAATCTTTTGAACGTTGCAGGTATTGATCTCTGACTTGAGAAAGAAAGATAGTTCCCTGGCTTGTTACAGGTGTTGGTGTCTGACCTGAGAAAGAAAGATGGTTCCCTGGCTTGTTACAGGTGTTGATCTTCAATCTCTTCATGTAGATAATTTCCTGGCTTGTTACAGGGGTTGATCTACAATCAGTCGTCCACAGATATTTTCCTGGCTTGTTACAGGTGTTGATCTGGAACTTAAGAAATGTTGGTCGAGGAGATACTGTCCTGGCTTGTTTCAGGTGTTGATCTCTGACCTGAGAAAGAAAGATGGTTCCCTGGCTTGTTACAGGTGTTGATCTTCAATCTCTTCATGTAGATAATTTCCTGGCTTGTTACAGGTGTTAATCCATAATCAGTCGTCCACAGATATGCCCTGGCTAGATACAGGAATCAAATCCGGAACTTCAAAAGGTTGCTTACAGACGTGCCCTGGCTGGATACAGGTATCGAATCTGGAATTTCAAAGGTTGCTTACAGACGTGCCCTGGCTGGATACAGGTATCGAATCTCTAAACTACTCATGCAGATATGCCCTGGCTAGATACAGGTGTCGAATCCACAATCAAAAACTCACAGGTATGCCCTGGCTAGATACAGGTATCGAATCTGGAATTTGTCGTTATTCTGTTGGTGGTTGTAATTTGCAGCAGGTGATGAAGGAATCTTTGGACACTTTTGACATTCGAATGCCCCAAGTGGTGATGAAGGAGACTTGCCCCAAGTTCACTGAACTTTTGAGAGATTTGTTGAAATCTTGACTGGACTGCCCCAGGTTAACTGAACTTTGAAAGATCTGCTGAAACCTTGACTGGACTGCCCAAGGTTAACTGAACTTCGAAAGATCTGTTGGACCTTGACTGGACTGCCCTAGGTTAACTGAACTTGAAAGACCTGTTGGACCTTGACTGGACTGCCCCAGGTTAACTGGATAGTGGCATGTCATGCGCCTTTTTGATAGGAGACTTGTCATTGGAAGAGTCGTCCTTTTGAAGTGATTTTACTCACTGAGAGAGTTTTCGTTCCTCCGAACATTCGCTGTATGAATTACTTCGCTGTCAAACAAAAAGCCAAATGCAAACAGTGATATTCAAGCAATGCAAAGTTTATGTCTATCTTTGAAGTTTTGAAAAATGCATTTTTCAGCAGAAAACTTTTTATAAGACAAATCAACACAAGATTTAGAGCAAAGCCTTACAGGAGTCAGGATACCTTTGGTAACAGTATGCTTTTGAACTAACCCATGCTTCAATTAGGACTTTTGAAGGGTTGTAACGTGGCCTGGTTCACGGTTTAAGAAACAAAGGATAAAGGCTCAAAGTGTATTTGTACCCACCCGCTCTTCGTGATGTTCTTCAACCCTAAGCTCACTTAATTGTGTGTCGCACTCTGTTTGAGTTTGGAACGACTTTTTGGGTGATGGTTCACCAATTGAATTTGGGAGACAGTCATCATCTCCTTTTTCTTTTGCAACATTTTTCATGTTGTTGAGGGTTTGTAATGACCTCTCTATTTTAATTTTGATTTGTTATCCCTAACTTTTGCCTGACTGTTTCTGTTTTCGAGATTACAGTCAGCGGGATGCCCCAACTTTCTTAAGCCTCCTTTACAGGTTTTGACTTAGTGGGCTTTTCTTTTTTGAGAGAGATTGACTGCCTATGTGATACGGAACCATCACTGTCTTTTGATTCCAGAGGAATGCTTTCTTTTGTTGACGTTGTTCATTGTGTTACGAACTGAGAGTTTGCGACCTCAATACGCATTTTCTTTTGAATTAACTGAGATACTACCCTGCCCCAGGTTTATATCAAAGGTTTTGATTGTTTAGAACAGAAAACTCCTACTTCTTTGGCTCGAAGGGGTTGGCTAGGGATTATCTTCCTTATAACTCCAGTGTTTGGGAATTGAAAGAAATGCTTGTACATCATCAGCAAGGTCCATTCAAAAGCATACTGCATGAGATTATGGTATTGTTTCGTCATCCTCCATCTAAAGGCTTGCAGCTTTTTATCAAGAGTCAAATATCATAAAGAAAGCATAAGAGTAGTGAAAACGAATGGATGAATTCAAGACAAACATATGCAATGCATTAATGAAACAGAGTTTGACATTAGCAGTTAATTGTTTGAATAACAAAAGAAATTACAACTTTGAAAATTCAAATGAAGCAAAAGTCTCTCAGTTTGAGCTTTGTCACTTCAGGTGGAGAAACCCTTAACGGAAGATTTTCATCTCGCCGTCTGGCATGAACCTCAGTACTCCAATGTCAATCAGATCTTGAATCTTGTTCTTCAAGGCCCAACAGTCGTCGGTGTCATGTCCCAGGCTATAGGAGTGGTACACACAAAATGCGTCGGGATGATAGTTAGGAGCGGAGGTATTGGGCTCCCGAATAGGATCCCTCAAAGCAGTCAGATTGACCTCCAACAAGCGCTCCAGAATCAGAGATGACGGTATGTCAGTCTCCGTGAACTGTCTTCCCGACGTATTTTGATTACGCCGATTACCCCGTTGATGCTGACGAGGTTATTGATGGGCTTGTGACCATGAAGCAAGCAGAGGAGCCTTCCCCTTGTCTTCTTGTCTGGAGGGGGGTTGAGTGATGGCTTGCTCTTCAACCACGTCCTTGAAAGATAGAACACCAGACTTCACCAATTTTTGTACCTCAGTCTTCAAAGGATAACAATTCTCAACATTATACCCTGGTGCTCCCTGATGAAAAAGACATGTTTGGTCTGTCTTGTAATACCAAGGCAATGGTGATGGTATGGCGGGAGGTGGTCGGGTCTGAACCAACTTCTTCTAAATCAATGCCGGTAGTAACTCTGTATAGCTCATGGGAATAGGGTCATAACTCTCCCTTCTCTGATTATACCCTTGATTCCCCTACTGAGACGGTCTCTGATAAGCAATGGTAGTTGGAGCGGCATTCATAACGGGAGTAACTGAGGCGACTTGCTGATGACGCTGATAATTCCTTCTAGGAGTGTTTACCATCCTCTCTTGTATAACAGCATTTGCATCCCCTTCCTTCTTCTTGGTAAACCCATAAGATGGCTTCTTCACACCTCCAGATCCTTCACTCTTCGTTAAACGACCTTCTCTTACAGCATCTTCTAAACGGATACCCATTCCTAACATTTTAGTAAAGTCACTTGGCGCACTTTCTACCATCCTCTCGTAGTAGAAAGCACCCCGCGTCTTCAAAAAAATCTTAGTCATCTCCTTCTCTTCCATGGGAGGAATCACTTGGGCGACTACCTCACGCCATCTCTGCGCATATTCTTTTAATGATTCCCTGTCTTTCTGAACCATGGCCCTGAGTTGATCACGGTCAGGCGCCATGTCCACGTTGTACTTGTATTGTTTGATGAATGCTTCTCCCAAATCATTAAAAGTATGGATGTTGGCGCTGTCCAAACTCATATACCACTTTAGCATAGCACTAGTCAAACTATCCTAAAAAAAGTGAATCAGCAGAGGCTGATCATCAGTATGGGTAGACATTCTCCTTACGTACATCACCAGATGAGCACGAGGGCAAGTGTTTCCCTTGTACTTCTCAAACTCCGAGACTTTAAACTTAGCAGGTATCTTAACATTCGGGACCAAGCATAACTCATTCACATTCTGCCCAAATAGCTCTTTTCCCCTAAGGGCCTTCATCTCTCTTTGCATCTTGTCAAACTGCTCTTGAAAATCATCCATTCTGTCATAAAGGCCCAAGTCTTCACTCGATGGAGGGAAAGGACGACACACATCATCATTAACAAACGGAGCCATATTCACTGAAGGAGGTGCAGCAGGAACATGCACCACAGGAGGTGCAATAGTAACAATAGTATGGGCAACTGGGGTATCTTGAGGACCAAGATTGAAACCTTCAGGTGCAAAATTCTTTGGCATTCCCCTTGGATAACCTTGAGGCATGCGATTCTAAACAGCAGCTGGAGTAGCAGATACGGGAACAGTCGGAGCTTCAGTAGTTGCCCTTGTTGGTTAGGGTTGAACACTCGGTGGATGATTCTGAGCAGCCACCAGAGCTTCCATTAGAGTAGTCAGATTGGCCATGTCGCCTTCAAAGTAGAAACTTCCTCGCGCAGCTCGTGATTCTCTTGTTCTAAGTTGTCCATCTTCTTTCTGAAATTACCCTGAGTGTTGTAGTGGTGAGTCAGCTTGCTGAACGAAGTAAAGAAGCTTGGTAAGACACCTAGATATGCATAACAAATGCAAGAAATATGTACAATATGATGCATGATATGCAACGCACATGATTTTATTTAATATTTCAATGGATTTAAAATTTGTGGACATATTGCAAATATCAAAGTAATAACGCATTTGAAATACTGAAAAATTTTATTATAACAATTCCAAAATGGATTACAAGTTTCAATGATCCCAAGTACAAGATGAAATAAAAATCTAAAACCCTGAGAAGTAAAACTGATGGAGATCACTCTATACGCTGGCGCTTCCCTGTGAGCCTGGCAATATGAGCCTTCAACCTCTGGTTTTCTTCCGCATGTCTGATGAAAACCTCCTTCCAATCACCTGAATCAGGAAGTGAGTGATCATCATCTGATTGAAGCTTAGGAGAAAATAAATCCCCTTGCCTCTCCATAGTCTCTACCGCTCGACTCTCAAGGATCTCAATCAAGTCGTCTTTCTCCTTCAAGTCTGCTCTATAGGAAATCTCTAAAGTTTGGAACTTGTTCTTCCAAGCATCCTTTTCCTGTTGCATCCTAACCAAAGCAAGTTGCAGCTCTTATACATCATATAATAAGGTAGGAGTGGTATTCACAAATAGATCGGGCATGGGTGTCTCCCGGGTATACGGCATCTTTAATTGAATAGCTCTCGATCGGACCCACTGAAGATATGGCTCCAAAGAAACAGCACCCCTAGGTCCCAAATCCTTCCTACTCTTCTTATGAATGTGACGCCAGGCCTTCGTAATCTGCTCCCTAGCTTCCCTATGGTATTCTCCTTCCTTCATAAAGAAACTACACAAATGAATACTATTCGGTTTATCCCGCATTGGATAACCAAGTTGTCACCGTGCAAGAACAGGGTTATAGTTAATTCCTCCATTTGTACCAAAAAGAGGTACATTGGGGAAACTACCACAACTGTCAATAATATTTATATCTTGGTAAGCTCGATGATACCAATCAATATCCGAATGAGTAAGTACCATGATCTTACGAGCCCAACGGGGTTCCTTTTTGACATCCCGAAAAGCATCAAACTAAGGCATATGAGAGATAAACCACTGGTACAACAAAGGCATGCAACAGATAATCATCCCCCCATGATAAGAATTTCGAAGATGAGTAGAGTAATAAGCATCGCCCAACAATGTAGGAACTGGGTTTCCGATCATGAATATCCTTATAGCATTAGTGTCAACAAACTTGTCCACATTAGGAAATAAAAACAACCCGTAAGCAAGTAGAGCAAAGACGGACTCAAAAGCAATTGTACTCTTCATTCTGGCAAAGTAATGAGCTTTCTCCAATAAGAACTGAGCTGGTAATCCTCTAATCCCTCCTTTAGTAGTCATATGGGCTTCCACCTCAGACTTCCCCAGATGAATCAAAGCAGCAATCTCATGTAGTTTTGGCTCACCCTCCAAACCAGTAAAAGGAACACGATCGGTGATAGGTAAATCCAACAGATAAGAATACTCCTCCAGTGTGGGCATCAACTGATAGTCGGGTAAAGTAAAACAATGATACATCGGATCATAGAATTGGACCAAGGTCTAGAGAATACCCTCCTTCATCTTTAGCTTCATGAGAGGAATAATGGATCCATACTTCTTCCGAAAGTCTGCAGAACACTCGATCTCGGGAATTAGACTGATCAACTCATCTATCTTAGGATCCTTGAAACTGTATTTCTCGGTCTTTCACCCACTTGGTTGCCTAAACAAAAATGGCCATGGTATGCATGCAAAGTATCTTGGCAAAGCAAAACAAAACAAAATAAGATCATAGTCCCTCGATGACGCTATCAAAAGGTTGCCTAAACAAATGATCTTGGTCCCTCAAAATGCTAAAGATACTTGGCAACATTGCTATCATGGTCATACAATGACCCACACCCGTCCCGTTTAACATCCAAAGATAGGGTTGTTTACCAAATCAATGGTAAATCAACAATGTCAAAGGAATAAAAATGCACAAGAAAGACTCTTGAGTAGGTAGATATCTTCTAGTTACTTGATAAATTTCAAAACAATCCTTGCTACTTTCAAAAACAAACACACACATTTCAAAACATTTCCAAACATCTTTCAAAACATTGAAACATTTTTCAAAAGACAAACATCTTTGTATACATTCTTACGAACGAGAATCATTACAAAGATTTCCTAAACGATGGCCTCTTTTCAAAATACTTTCAAAACCACACAAAGCACCATTTCAAACAATTTTAAAGCAAAAGCAAGTGATCTAAACAAGTAACTAAGAGCCCATGGAAAACCATGGATGAAAAGGGTGCTAGCACCTTCCCTTTTCATAATCTACCCCCCGAACTCAAGAAAACATCTCAAAGGTCTTTCCTGTGCTTTTTTACCTTTCCTTTTGGATAAAAGAAAAGTCGGTGGCGACTCTTGCTAACCGCAACATTTGCGAACACAAGCGCAAAACCTCAAGTTAGTTCTCCCACCGCATCACAGTCACCCTGCTATTTTCAGCTATATTTCCAACATCAGGCATTGGCTGGATGGGAACTTCCACTCCATCCTCTAAGATTGTAGAGTTGTATTTGTAAGGCACAACCTTATCTAACTTGTAGGGGATAGGACCCGGCAAACTAATCACCAATGGGGTAACAGCTGGCTTGCTATGATACTCAACTTCAAAGTGGGTGGGCGCACCAAAACAAGGCACAATGACGTTCACCCCTTCTTCAACACAATCAGTCATTAATAAGTCATTTCTGGAAAACAAATCTTCGTCTAAAAAGAAATACTCATCTGCGGAGGCATACTCTTCATCTGACTCTTCTTCAGTCAAACAAACCTCAACCATATCAACTTCATGGTAATCATCCCTCTGACTTGTGACCTTGATAGTTCCATTGTCTAACAACAACTGAACACCCTTCCTCACGATTAAACATCCTCGGGGGTCTCGACAGCAAACTCAGCAAGATCCATATTGGTGTTCTACCTGACCAGTCGTATGACAGAAGGTAGCATGCAACTGCACGAGGTCCTCATTCATATACTTTACATCAAAGCAAAACGGGGTGGGATACGAAACACCCAAATCTTATTCCTTACTGACTGTGAAGAACCTGGACCAGATGAAGGACCTGAGAAGGGATCCCGATGGTCTATGTATTTTGACGGAGCCTCAAACGCGTTGGGTAATGGCATTGGCACCATGATTATATCTCCTGAGGGCTGTCATACTCCATTCACCGCCCGACTATGTTTCAACTGCACCAACAATATGGCGGAGTATGAAGCATGCATCATGGGCCTTCGAGCTGCTATTGACCTAAGGATTAAGCTCTTGAGTGTGTTCTGAGATTCGTCTCTGGTGATCAGTCAGATCAAAGGTGAGTGGGATACGAAACACCCAAATCTTATTCCTTACAAAGAGCATGTATTGACGTTGCTTCCGCACTTTGAGGAGATAACCTTTGAACACTTCCCGAGAGAGGAGAATCAGTTAGCGGACGCGCTAGCTACCATGTCTTCTATGTTCAAGGTCAGATGGAACAATGAGGCTCCCCAGATTACCATTGAGAGGTTCGAGGAACCCGCACATTGCTGTGACATTGAGACTAAAGAGGTAGCAGATAAACCCTGGTTTCACGAGGTAAAGAGGTATCTTGAGGCTCAAGAGTACCCCGAGGGCGCATCTGTTAATGATAAGAAGTTTTTGAGGAGATTCGGTGTGAAGTTCTTCATCAGTAATGGTATCTTTTACAAGCGTAACCATGATTCAACCTTACTGTGATGTGTGGACAAGAACGAGGCAGAAAGGATTATGGAAGAATTACATGAAGGTACCTTCGGAACTCATTCCAGTGGACATACCATGGCAAAGAAAATCCTACGGGCAGGATATTATTGGTCTACTATAGAATCCGATTGTTATCAGCATTCCCGGACCTGTCATAAGTGCCAAGTCTATGCTGATAAGATGCATATACCTCTGGTTCCTCTGAATGTTTTGACAGCACCTTGGCCCTTTACAATGTGGGGCATCAATATGATTGGCGAGATCAGACCTACTGCATCCAACGGGCATCGTTTCATTCTGGTGGCTATTGATTACTTTACGAAGTGGGTTGAGGCAGCTTCCGTTGCTACAGTAACCAAAAACGTCGTGGAACGGTTCATCTGACACAATCTGGTTTGTCGATACGGTGTACCAGAGAGGATCATTACGGACAATGGTACAAATCTCAACAATACAATGATCACCGAGCTCTGCAAACAGTTTAAGATTCAGCATCACAACTCTTCTCCTTACCGGCCGAAGATGAATGGGGCTGTTGAAGCGGCTAATAAGAACATCAAGAAGATTGTGCAGAAGATGACAATGACATACAAAGACTGGCACGAGATGCTACCATTCGCTCTTCATGGGTACCGTACCTCAGCGCGGACATCGACAGGGGCAACACCTTACTCTCTAGTGCATGGCATGGAGGCGGTCCTACCCATTGAAGTCCAGATACCCTTTCTCCGGATCATGAAGGATGCAGACTTGAGCGAAGACGATTGGATCCAGACCCGGCTTGATCAGCTGAATTTAATCAATGAAAAGAGACTTACTGCTATTTGTCATGGTCAGACGTATCAAAAGCAAATGATCAAGGCATTTAACAAGAAAGTCAGACGTCAAGAATATCAAGTCGGCGATCTGGTGATCAAACGCATCATACTGCCACAAGGTGATCCCAGGGGCAAATAGACCCCTACGTACAAAGGGCCATTTGTGGTTAAGAACATCTTCTCAGGAGGAGCTATGATTCTAACCACCATGGATGGTGACGACCTTCCTCACCCCGTCAATGCAGGCATAGTGAAAAGATACTACGCCTAATCAAAGACCCGCTAGGTTGACTGTCCTAGGCAAAAATAAGGGCTTCCCGGTGAACCAAAAGGGTTCGGGCAAAAGTAAGGGATGAAAATGAAAAAATCGTACACCCGGCAAGTCAAAAACCTGAAAAGGCGGCTTGGGAAAAAAAGGGTATCCCGGTGGACTGAAAACCCGAAAGGGCGGTCCAAGAAAAAATTAGGGATCAAAGCGTAACGCTATGTCTCATTGGATCATCTTGCAACCAGACTTCAGTATCAACTATAAAGCTCGGACGGCACCAATCAATTTGATCTACCTTCAACCAAGTAGCAAAGTGATGAGACGCTCGAAGACATAAGGACAATAGCAGAGTTGGAACCCAGTGGGATTGTTCACATAACTGTTTTTCTTTGTTTTTCACAAATTGCATAATTTCTATCTGTCGGCGGTGTTCTCTTACTAGGACGTCAACCTCTTGTACAAAACGCCTATTAAAGGCCAACTTCAAAGTCAATACAATTCATTTTACAATAAAATTTCAATTTTTTTTTTCTTTTTCTGTTTTGTTTTGCAAGAACATCCAATGGTTCATTTTTTATATATGCACGATAATTACTGCTCATAAATATTTACATGCGAAACAAAAGACAATTACTCGTAATTCCAGGAACAGGGGCAAGCAAGAAATGTCCAAACCTTACAGTTGCTCTAGTCACCGGGTACAAGGATAGACCCAGCTGGAGAATATGACTAAAGGCACATACACTCCCCGCAGAGTAAAAGATACCCAAAAAAAAACAGTGGTGTTAATTCTCCCCAAGCAGAGTTTATCTATCACCAACAATGGAAGAACTATCCCCAATGGAGTTTATTTCTTCCACAAGCAGAAACTCAATCCCCAACAGGTTCATTATCGCCAGCAACGGTAATTCATCCCCAGCCGAGGTTATTTCTCCAAGTCAGCAGATCTTCCAGCAGAGTATCTCTTCCCCACAAAGCCATTTTCTCGCCAGTTTATTCTCCAGCAGAGTTATTCTCCCGCCATTTTATTCTCAAATCGTCTTCGGTCGTTATCCCCAGCGAGAACTAAGAATTCAACTCCTTGCACTCTCTAACAGCGGTCCGGGATTTATTTTCCCAAACTAAAGAACATCACAAGAACATTGCATATTTATACATCATGGCATATGCATACGCATCATACAGCAGAGTCTCATTTATTTTGAGAAACATCATTGCTCAATACATTTCATACATCATGACATTACATACGACTAACTCTTTACCTTTCAGGGAAAGGTACAATCAAAATTCTCACAAGTTTTCTCTGGTTCAGTCAAATCAATGCTAAAGATTTCTATTCCAGTTCAAGCTATGAAGCCCGGATCCGACCGGATAATATCTTGATTTCTCCATCATACTGTGAAGCCCAGAGAACGACCGGATAACAGTACCAAATATCGTGAAGCTTGGAATCGACTAGATAGTGGTTATCTTAAATTTAAGCTATGAAGCCCGGATTCGACCGGATAATAGTTTAATCCCCAGCAAGTTATTGTGAAGCCTGGAGAACGACCAGATAGCAATACAAGACACCATGAAGCCTGGACCCGACTAGATAATGGTATAAGACATTGTGAAGCCTGGATTATGACCAGATAGCAGCCAAGAATACTATGAAGCCTGGAGTCGACCAGATAGTGGTATATCTTTAATGCAAGTTATGAAGCCCGGATTCGACCGGATAATATCTTGATTTCTCCAAACGCCATGAAGCCTGGATTCGACCAAATAATGGTATAATACATCGTGAAGCCTAGATTACGACCAGATAGCGGTAAAAGACACTGAAGCCTGGGACTATGACCAGATAACAGTAAGGGACACTGCGAAGCTTGGATTTCGACCAAATAGCAGTTTACCCGGCCAATTACTATGAAGCCCAGAAATCGACTGGATATTAGTAGGCCTTAAAATCAAATGGAAGCCCGGATGCGACTAGATAACCACTTGATTTCTTTTGAAGCCTGGAATACGACCTGATAAGAAGTAAGGTATTGTGAAGCCTGGAATCGACCAGATAGCAATATAAGGTACCATGAAGCCTGGACTCGACCATATAATGGTATAAGACATTGTGAAGCCTGGATTACGACCAGATAGCAGCCAAGAATACTACGAAGCCTGGAGTCGACCAGATAGTGGTATATCTTTAATGCAAGTTACTGTGAAGCATGGATTACGACCAGATAACAGTACAAAGACACCATAAAGCCTGGAATCGACAAGATAGTGGTATATCATAAACATAAGCTGTGAAGCCCGGAAATCGACCGGATAACAGCTTAACAAGTTATTGTGAAGCCTGGATTACGACCAGATAGCAATACAAGACACCATGAAGCCTGGACTCGACCAGATAATGGTATAAGACATTGTGAAGCCTGGATTACGACCAGATAGCATCCAAGAATACTACGAAGCCTGGAGTCGACCAGATAGTGGTATATCTTTAATGCAAGTTATGAAGCCCGAATTTGACCGGATAATATCTTGATTTCTCCAAACGCCATGAAGCTTGGATTCGACCAGGTAATGGTATAAGACATCGTGAAGCCTGGATTACGACCAGATAGTGGTAAAAGACACTGAAGCCTGGATTACGACCAGATAACAGTAAGGGACACTATGAAGCTTGGATTTCGACCAAATAGCAGTTTACCCGACCAATTACTATGAAGCCCGGAAATCGACCAGATATTAGTAGGCCTTAAAGTCAAATGGAAGCCCGGATGCGACCGGATAACCACTTGATTTCTTCTGAAGCCTGGAATACGACCAGATAAGAAGTAAGAAGTTGTGAAGACTGGATTACGACCAGATAGCAGCAAAAGACTGAAGCCTGGAATCGACCAGATAACAGTATAAGACACTGCGAAGCTTGGATTTTGACCAAATAGTAGTTTGCCTGGATAATTACTAAGAAGCCCGGAATCGACCGGATATTAGTATGCCCTAAATTCAAGTTGAAGCCCGGATGCGACCGGATAACAACTTAATTCATTCTGAAGCCTGGAGTACGACCAGACAAGAATCAAGAAATTGCAAAGCCTGGATTACGACCGGATAGCAAGTTTAATCTCATCTCCCCAGTAAGACACTGCAAAGCCTGGAGCACGACCAGATAGCAGTCGATCTTATCACTATGAAGCCTGGATCACGACCAGATAGTAGTTCATTTTCACCTCTTCGACCAAGATACGATTCCCCGGTAGAATAACGGACGACCGAAGCTCCTAAAATTCAACTTTTCATCAAGACAGAGACTAGCATTCCCCAGCGAAGTCCTCCTCAACAATAGGTATGCAAGCTCTCGCTAAGGAATCTCTTATGTGATCGACACTCTTTCGGATGGCATCTTTAAGCCCATCTTCTGTCATCGATCTCCAAATGGCATCTATAAGCCCATTCCCGATATCGCAAGACAAGTACCACTTCATGCGAGTGCAAATTTCTTGGGCACTCTAGTGTTCAATCATCTTCCACCTTCGGATCACGAAAGGCAAGCAAGCCAATCTACATCCTCAGGTTTAACAAGATTGAACAGGGGCAGCTGTTGTACCCCAAAATTTGCCCTCCCATATTTCTCAATACATTTCAAGTGAGGTCCTCAAATTGCTCAAGGAAGTCCAAGGGTTGACTAGACAAACTCTCTCCTAAGGCAGTCTACCTCAAATTAGGGTTTCATGTTGCATCAAGATGTTTGAGTAAAAGGGATCCCAAATGCTCACCATTGTCCTAATATGTTCACAAGATCATCCTTGTCAAGTTTCAAGCCTTGCAGAGGAAGTTTGCTCAGTCAATTGCTCAAAAGCCTGAAAATCGACTGTGTTAGGGCAAAAGTCAATTGTGACCCACATACAGTCAAACTTCAAGATTTTTGGTCAACATCCTCATTTTGAAGTATTATTCATCATTTGATCAAGGGTTGACCATGATTCCTCAAGGATTGCTCACAATTCATCAAAACCCAAAAGTTGCCAAATTAGGGTTTTGTAGGAAAAGTCAACTCAACTTTGACCAAGCATAAATTTCTCATACTTTATTATAAATGACCCATCCAAAGATCATTTTTAATAGGATGCAATTACATAAAATTCATCTTCAGTTCCCAAGTTCAAAATATGCACTCACAAGAAGTTATGAATTTGGACATTATAGGTCACTTTGAAAAGTCAACAAAAACACCTTTTTTGTCAAAGCTTCACACATGAACATGGAAAATTCAATTGAGATGAGACCAAAAGGGTTGCTTAGAGGACACCTTGAGCTTTCTGAAAAGTCCAAGAACACATCTCTAAGGTCAAAATTGAGGAAGTTATGCATGGGTGAAGTTGACCTTTTTTGCAAAATTGCCAAAAGTCAAATATGCCTCAAATTGCAATTTTTGTCAAATGGGCCCAACTTTTTGTGCTTGTATTGAGTTTGTAACATGGTCCACGACCCATGATCTTTCCCACTTGCCTTTATTTTATTTTTGTCATTTATTTTGATTTTTATTTCAATTAAATCAAATTAAATCAAAATAAAATCATGAAAATATCAAAATCATTTAAACCTTGAGATTTTGTGCATATTTCAGGTGCATGAATAGCTGGAAATGAGATCAAATCGTGCAAGGCTTGTTTGTACACAAAAATATTGGATTTTGGCTTAATTTGGCAAGATTTACATGAGAATCAAATCATGATCAATGATCATTATTGGAGAAGATTTGATGCAAACTTGTAAACCTAATTCACTCAAGGCTACATATAGAACAAATCCAGACCAAAAGCACAAGGATTGGAGGCGTGAGAGAGCATAGTCAGATTCAAAAAATCATTAAAAAGTGTGAAAGCATTCTTGCAGTGAGAGGGAGATTGAGGCCATTCCAAGATCACCATTCGCATCCTGGACCTTCTCTGAAGCAGGTACGATCATTTGAAAGCGTCCATACAACGAGAAAATTGAACCAAAGACCCACGGTTTTCCCTTCAAACTCAAAATCCATTCTTGCAAATTACGCAGCATAAGCATGTTTCAATGACATATATGTGTTTGTTAATGTATTTGCAATGTTTTGGTAATACTCAATTGAATTTTTGACACACATACTGAGATCCACCATTGCTAGGGTTTTCTTGTTCGTTTTAGGGTTTTCTCATGCAGGTAAAATTGGCCTAAAAGAGAGGTACCATGGTGTTCACAAGGCCAAGATGAATTGGCGTGTACCATTAGTTTTCATTTATTGTGCTTGTATAAGATTCTGGAAATACGCAGGGCTATAGCTACAGACTTTTGTCTGTAGGTAAAAGTCTTGGACTTTTACCAACGGAGGGAGGAAGAAGAAGGGTGGCGTGGCACCCCCTGACTGGCCCATTTGAATTTCGCGCGGTTTTGATAAATTAATTTGTTTTCTCAATATAATTTTTATTTGTTATTTGATATACAATAAAGCATGCCAGCTCAGTTGGTGAGGAGGCGTTGGAAATTGCCAAAGGGCCTGGGTTCGAATCCTAGGTCCCCCATATTATTTCATAATATATTTTCTTGTATAATCAGGCATGTGTACAGGTAAGGGGTCCACCATACACCCTCAATATTCAACCATCAGATCTCCAACCAGCTGGATCCAAGAGCCATCATTTGAAGGTCTACAATACACCCTAGTCAACTTGCAACGTGGAATCTGAAAGGTCAACATTGGACTAAGGCTTATTGGACTTGAAAATCAGATTGGCACCCCTCTTTTGCTTTGATACCAGGCCCAATTCTCTCTTTTCTTTTATATAATTTCTTTTATTTATTTAATTTTGTTTAAATTATTTTCTCACACAAAAATTAATTCTTTTTTACAAAAACTCATAAAATCAATTTTCATCAAATTAGATTTAGGTTTTATTTTTTATCAAAAATTAATTTAATAATTAGTTTAATTTAATTTTAGGGCAATTTTAATCTTTTTGTAAATAAATTAAAATCAATTAGAAAACTAGGGTTTTGTTTAATTTAATTTTTATCTTCTTTTCTTAAAATAACCAAAATATAAAAATAGGACAAAATTAATTAATTTTCTTAATTTAATTTAATTAGTAATTAGGTTCGTATTTATTTAATTTAAAACCTTATTCTTTCTCAAAAATAATCAAAAACAACAAAAAATGATTTTTCTTTTAATTAGGTTTAGACGGGGTCAAAACCCTAATTTCTTCTCATTCTCGCTTCATCGCGCGCGTTTATTTATTTTTTACAATATTAATGTAACTGCTTATGGGATGTAATAGTTTAATTAGGACTTTTTCATTTATTTATCGTTTTTACGGGGTTTTGGCTATGTAATTAATCCCCCTCCCCGAAGCCTTGTAATAGCGTAGTTTTATTTCTCGCATTTTAATTTTCGCAAATATTAACTGTTAGATGTATGATGATAGGATTGCATGACAAGAATGTATGTTAATTTTAAAACGGTTAGCAAACCCTAAATGTGCAAAGATAATAACTGAAATTAAATCACTCGCACATGCGCACTCCTAGGGTATACTCTCACTTCGGTTGCCTTCAGTAAACGATCATTAAGTATATGGTGTTTTAGTGGTCGCTCTCTTGTCTAAACAAAGATCAAACGTCCCGTTCGGAAATGTTGCCTCGGAAATGTTGCCTCGAATACGATCTTAAGACATTAGGGTTATTACTAAGACATCCTAACATTGCTTTAGTGATCGTACATCCCTTTTGAATTGACCCTTACAACTCCAACGACGGTGCTACCTACTCACTAATAGTAGGGTAGCGTTGTCTAAAGGAAACAAGAACAGAAACATTCTTTTTTTGAGTAGGTAGATGCTAGTAGGTACTTGCTCAAAATCAAACTTTTCCACACTTACACTCTTTTCAAGCAAAGTTTTCAAAAAACACTTCGTAACACTCTTGAGGACTGATACAAGGGTTAAAACGAAGTAAAACAAAAAACTTTTCAAAACACACAAACACGGAAGAAATTTTTTTTAAAATGATGAGCAAGTACCTAAGAGCCCGTGGAAAACCACGGATAGAAAGGGTGTTAATACCTTCCCTTTCTATAACCTACCCCCCCCCCCCCCCCCCCCCCGTACTCAAAATCTCGAAAAAGGAATTTTTCTGTGCTTTTTTCCTTTCCAGTTGGATAAAATAAAAGTCGGTGGCGACTCTTGCTTACCGCGACATTTTGCGAACACAAACGCAAAACACAAACCAGCATTTTCCTAAAACAATCGGTTATGCCACAGTATCACACAATGACTCCACACAATGAATCTCAAGGTTATTGGATCAAAGAGATCAAATTAACATACTTGGGCTTGCAAACATAGGTTTGGGCCACGAATGATCATTTATTTGAATCGAGACAAAATTTAATGATATGTTAAGCAATCGTAAGTGGACTTATATAGAAGTCGCACCTATTTTGAGGTCGGTCAATAGCAATATATGCACCATTTGTTTTGAGACATGATATGGATATCATGCTCCAATAACACTTAGTGCAATAAGAAAGGGATGAGATGGGGAGGGGTGGGGAAGAATATACAAACCATATTTGAATTGAATTTCAATCAAACTATTATTAAAATTATTCATCCATTTTTGTGGAGTTAGACCCAACACCATGGATCCAATGATGTTAATAAAGTCCATGATCAAAAGTTTAACCCAAGATCATCCAGAAAATAATCACAAAATAATATTGCATTTAATATATACATTTAAAGGGTTTTAAAATGTTTTTAAAATAGAAATAAGGGATAAAAATATCAACTATGTTCAAACTAATTAAGAAATATAAAGTAGAACCATAAAAATATCAGAAAAGGACTCAAATATTTTTATAAAAATTTTGGTAATTTTTTAAAGTTAGAAACTATTTTTAAAATTAAAAGAAATAATTAAAATAAACCACAAAATGATTAAAAAATAACAAATTCAGAAACAAAAATAAAATGAGGTTACCAATATTTGTTACAATGTCATTGGATCGTTCCATAATTTTTTCAGAATTTAAAAATGTATAAAAGTATTTTTAAACATTTAAAACAATTCAAATAAAGTGAAAATTTATAAAAAAATACCAAAACACAAAATTAAATTGTGAAAAAATAAAAATCAAAAAGATAATAATCAAAAATATTTTTTCATAGATTTTTTAGATTTTTTGGACTAAAAATGAATTTTCTATGATTTTTTAAAATTTAAAACAATTTAATGCAAAAAATAGAAAAGAAAATAAAACCCAAAAAGATGTGGACCAATGGATGAGAGTCAAAATGCGTTAGTAATTATATCCAAGGGATCTGGCGCACTGTGCATATCATGGTCATTACTAAATATCACATCGGATCCAACATTTTTAAAATAAAACAACTTAAATTTGGCGCGTTGGATGGAGTCTGACTCACAAAAGTAATCAGATCCAAGGGTCTCTGAGGCATGCGCATTGTAAGGCAAGCACATTTTATCCATTTCACAAAAATAATGTGGCTTCATGTCATTGGTTGAAGACGGCCTTGTCGTCGTCTTCAACCTCCAGCCATCCCCAAATTGAATTTTCCAAACTGTAAAATTAGCAAACCAGACGGGTACCATTAGATTCGTCTCTTCAAGACGATTCTAATGGTACCATTGCACCAAACTTATATAAATTATGCAAGGATGTGTTTTAAAAAAACCAGAAAAAATAGTGAGCACGAAAATTTGGGATATCTTGCTCAATTCTCAATGAAATTGCAAACTATAAAAAGCACGAGGATCGGAAGAACACAAGGAGTGGGTTACTCTTTTATTTGAATCAATTTGGCCAAGAAATGTACCTGAACGAAGTAGTAAGAAATTTATATGAAACTGAACTTCCACAGATCAATATTGGTCACGATTCTTGAAAGTAATCGTATGGTTAGCTTCAGAGAAGTTTAATGAAGCTAACTGAATGGAGCTTTTGGTGTTTTAAGGTGAGAATGTAAGAAATCATAATTTCAAATTCAGAGTTCGTGTGGGATCTGAATAGGGGTCAATTGGCTATCAAAAGCTTGAGAAAAAGAGTGAGGGATGATCCTTATTTATAGCTGATTATGATGCAAGGCTCAAGCGTGTGAATTGGAGGCAAAATGAGTGAAATTGTGTGGACCTGCTAAATGTGAAAAGTGTGACTTCACATGGCTCAAAACGCAGCAAATTGGATGGTTTAAGGGTCGTTTCTTGTCATGGTGAGTTCCTAAACATGATTAGACACGAAATTGATCCTTAAACAGGCTTGTAATTGGATTTAAACTGATTTTCAAATCTGACTAAACTTGGAATTTCCATTTCATGATACCACTTTCATAACCATGGTGCCAAAAATGTAGGGCACCTTATGATGTGATTCTTGAAGCATTTAAAAGATGAAGTTGCAATCTTTTCAATGTGAAATGAATGAGATCAAATGGATGTTTGATAAAGAAGTTGTATTGAGTTAAAGTTGGAGAAAAAGGGTTGACTTTCCATACTTAGAAATATTTCAAAATTTTCTTCAAAAGTGACTTATAATGTTTTCCATCCAAACATGGCCTTCCACTAGGAATTTTCTCTTGACCAAAAAATATGGCATGAAATAGACCCTTTGAATGACATTTTGAAACTTGAACCATTCAAAATATCCAAAAATTGAGAGAGTTATGATTTGTTGAAGTTTTCAAAAAGTCATGAAATAACCTATAATATTTTGTATCCTTAGGGCATCTTCCATCCATTTTCTCACTTTTCACATAAAAGAAGGCACAAAGTTAACATTTTCAAGATAATTATGGAAAAATAGTAGGCTTAAGGTGATAAAAATTGACCAAGTTATGAACATTTGAAATCACACATGAGAAATTGGGGATTCATCTAGAAGACTTGTAATCTTTCTTCATCATAAAGCTTCTTCCACATGAAAACTCCTTGAAACTTTTGAAGTGATTTGTTGATAACCCTTTAAAGAGAAGGATGTATTTGTAATCACTCAAAAATACCAAAAGATGAGCAAGATATGCTTCTTTAAAGTCCAAAACCCTAGCTCTTAGATCAAGAAAATGCCTTGAGGAACTTTCACAATTTTGAACAAACTTCTTGTACCAACACAAATGTTTTGTAAATAGAAGTTGTTGAGGATGAAAATGAGAACTCATAGTCACCAAAACCACTTCCATATCTTGAGAACTGAGATAAATATGCATTTGTGACCAATGGGAACAAAGCCTTGTCCAAGCATGACAACTTCTCTAATCAATCCCTTGTGCTTTTGAACCAAATAATATTTAAATGTGGTGAACCAAAATAACCTTGCCATGCTATTTCTTCCAAAACAACCCCACTGGTGAGGTTTGAACTTCTCAAGCTTTATTGATTAGGGCATGGAAATAAACTCATGAACCCATGAAGCAACTTGCTAAGCCTCATTGTCTTTACCTACATTAGTAACAAGCAAGACAAACCAACATTGCATTTTACTAATTCAAATGAAAAATAAGGCAAAATATTCATGATCACAAAAGAAAACAAGTCAAGGTGCTTGGTGATTCCTCAAATAGCAAAACTAAAGATAGGGAAAAAAACCAAAAGCCCTAATGTGATCTTGTTGTGATTAAATCAACATGGTATGATAAAAGGATCTTAGGGGCAAAAATTAGGGTACAACAGCTGCCCTTATTTAAGTTTCTTCTGTTCGGAGATATGAAGGTTGAAAATTTTCGTATCGACGCGATTGAAGATACTTAAATATAAAACAAACCCTATTTTTGGCCCTAAGATGCCATGAAATGCTTATGAGCATGAACGCATATGAACAAAATCAAAGAGACACAAAACACCGTTGGGGATGTAACAAAGGAAATAAAGAAACAAAAGAGAAACCCGACCAAGCAAATAAATCACTGGTGGATCAAAAGACCTGACTTATAGAGGATGATAAAAAGTCAAAGGATGCACCAACTTCTACTGAAGGTGAAACTACCAACGTTTACTGAAGGTAGAAAGAGGAAAGAAATAACAACACCGATGTTTACTAACAGTGAGCTACCAACATTCACTGAAGGTAGAGAGAAAGAATCATAGACGTTCACTGATGATGAAATACCTACTTTCACTGAAGGTAGCAAAAAGATAACAATCACCAACTTTTATTGAAGGTGACCTACCAACTTTCAGTGAAGGTAGAAAGAGAATATATCATAGCATTGCCTTTCAATGACAATAAACTACCAACATTCACTGAAGGTAGCAAAAAGATGACAATCACCAACTTTCACTGAAGGTGACCAACCAACTTTCACTGAAGGTAGAAAGAGAATATATCATAGCATCACCGTTCACTGACAATGAACTACCAATGTTCACTGAAGGTAGCAAAAAGATAACAATCACCAACTTTCACTGAAGGTGACCTACCAACTTTTACTGAAGGTAGAAAGAGAATATATCATATCATCTTCGTTCACTGTCGATGAACTACCAACGTTCACTGAAGGTAGCAAAAAGATAACAAGTTTTCCCTAAAATTCTGGCATTTCACCTAGAATGGGTCTCAACTTCTTCTTTAACCGAGGCACACCGCCCGGAAAGGGTAATATATAAGTTGTCTCAAATAAAGAGACTTACTCTTACAAAGATTTCACAAAGAACTGCAAACTATCCACTCATAGAGAAGATAACAAAAAAGTAACGTCGACTTTTATGGAGAAGCATGAGTTGCTCAAATAAAGAGACCTTCTACTTATTGTTATAGGAAAATTTGTAGAAATGACTTCCCGGGGAAAGCAATGCGGCTTCCTGGGGAAAGAAGTATGACTTCCTGGGGAGATGCCAATATATTTCTTCTGAGGAGATAAAGTCTTCTCGTGAAAAATAAATGCACATTCTCAAACCAAGGCTCGAAGTCTGCAGATATCATAATTAATAATATTGCCGAGGATCAAAGATTCAAACCAGAAATAAACTAGAATGAGCCCATCATCAAAAATAGATCCCTTGAGAAATAAACTCAAGAGGGAAACCCAAATCATCCAGACAAAGAGCTGTGCAGGAAGGCTAAAGCAAAAATCTTCCACGAGGGATAATTCAATGGGGAACTTGAAAGAACATACACTCTTTGCTTAAGGCCGACACTCTATTGGAGAGAGGACAACAAAATTCTGCAAGACAGGATAATATGTCAACAAAAAATATTAATGAAAGTGAATGAGCAATGATTTGCTAAAATTAACTATGCATGATGAATGCATGAGTGCTACCATGTATATGCTGACAAAACAGACATATAACACTGGGAATAACCAGGCAAAAACCAACTCGGGCACAATCAACACTCGGCTAAATCACATCCAAGGTGAATAATCCAAGAAAAAGTAAGCGCCAACTGAGGAAACAGAACCTACTGCCTGGTTTAACTTTACTGAAGAGAAACGTAATCCGGAAGCAAACAAATCCAAGTGACAAAAATAGTACAGATTCAGGGATATAACATCATTCTCCCGGCTTCACCAGGGAATAGCACTCAGACTTCAACAGGGAAACAAATGTTTTCAAATGTGACACTTCTGCTGGGGATTGCAAAACTAATTTCAAATAAGGCAGATGGAAACCAAATCGTCAAAACATTCACTGGGGAGTTCGTGTTGACTTCATTGGGGAGGTCAACACCATATTATCAAATGGAAAACCAATATACGTTCCTTACTAGAGGAACCAGAAACATGTGTTCTTCGAGAGTGATTATTGTACCAACTTCTCTGGGAAGAAAGAACCTTTATTAAACAAATGAAATATTCACTGGAGAAATCTTGGATTGAATCTTCATATCATGCAAACTCAGAAAAAGGAGAAATGAACCAAAACTTGACCTGGGATACTAGAGTTGCAAACCCTATACGAAGAAACATCTTGAGCAAAACTTCTCTAGGAAACAAAACTTCTTAAAAGCAACCGGAGTTCGTCCATTCCTGGGATCACCACTTTTGTTTTTCCCTTGCGTCATAAGTTTTAAAGTAAAAACAAATTTTAAATTCTTTTTGAAAATCAATTTTGTTATTTAATATTTTCACTTTGAAAGTTATTATCAATAATAAATGGAGTCTTTGCAAGATAAATACAATAAGAGATATAAAGAATTGGGTAAAAGCTCAAATTTCATTAATAGAATGGTAATCTGCGAATGACGAGACTCCATGGATAATTACAAAGTTCGGAAAATGGTAATAAATAATGGAAAAGATACATTGAGATACAATGACCACTATTCCCTCTAACAACTTCTGAAATCCCGAGTAGCAGCTTCTGTTAAAGTATGATGAGGATCCGAGAAGATTGTTGCTCCCATGACCAAGTCTTGTCTGATGTAGTTACTTGCCAAGAAAGTCCCTAACTTTTGCCTAAGTTTCCCTTGCGGGTTTTCAACTTAGAGGGAAAATTATTCTGTTTATGTCTCTAATTTTTGCCTAGACCGCCCTTCCGGGTTTTTGGCCTACCGAGACGCTCATTTTTGCCTAAGTCGCCCTTTTGGGTTTTCAACTTAGCGAGTTGTTATTTTATTTCTTTAGGAGAAGTATTTCTTGACTGCAACAGCATTCATGAGACGTGGGAACTCCTCACCATCCATAGTTTCAAGAAATTAATGCACTGCTAGAGAAGGCTTTCTTGACAATATATGGGCCTTCAAAATTGGGAGTCCACTTGCCCCTAGAATCAGCATTAAAAGACATGATCTTCCTGAGCACGAGGTTGCCTTCTCTGAATTCACGAGGTTTGACCTTTTTATCAAAATCTTTCTTCATTCTTTTCTGATATAACTGGCCATGACACAAAGCCTTCATTCTCTTCTCTTCAATCAAATTCAATTGGTCAAACCTGTTCTGGACCCATTCAGCCGCTGTCAACTTGGTTTCCATTATCACACACAAAGAGGGAATCTCAACCTCAATCGGGAGTACAGCTTCCATTCCATGCAAAGCAAAAGGGAGCATTTCATGCCAATCCTTATAAGTAACAACCATTTTATGGATAATCTTCTTTATATTCTTATTAGCAGCTTCAACATCCCCATTCATCTTTGGCCTGTACGGAGATGAGTTATGATAGACAATCTTGAATTCTTCACACAGTTCTGTCATCATTTTATTGTTCATATTCGAGCCGTTGTCGGTGATAATTCTGTTCGGCACACCATACCTACATATAAGATTATTCTTAATGAAGCGCACAACCACATGCCTAGTGACATTAGCATATGAAGCAGCTTCCACCCATTTGGTGAAGTAATCAATTGCTACCAAGATAAAATGATGTCCATTCGAAGCTTTGGGTTCTATCATCCTGATCATGTTAATACCCCCACATAGAGAAAGGCCAAGGGGAAGAGATCACATTGAGAAGTGTCAGAGGCACATGAATCTTGTCCGCATAAATTTGGCATTTATGGCACTTCTTTGCAAATTTGTAACAGTCAGATTCCATTGTCAGCCAATAGTAACCTGCCCTTAGCATCTTTTTAGCCATCGAATGTCCATTGGCATGAGTGCCAAATGAACCTTCATTAATCTCATGCATCAATATGTCTGCTTCGTGTCTATCCACGCATCTGAGCAAGACCATGTCATGATTTCTCTTATACAACACATTTTCAATAAGGAAGAAACTGCCAGCCAATCTTCTCAATGTCTTTCTATCTTTCTTCGAAGCACCAATCGGGTATTCCTGAGTCTGGAGAAAATGCTTGATATCATAATGCCAAGGTTTCTCATCTACTACTTCTTCTGTTATAAACACATGAGCGGGCCTATCTAGTCGCCGGACTATAATTTGAGGTATATCATTCCAAGTATTCACTTGATACATAGAAGCTAGAGTTTCTAGAGCATCCGCCATCTGATTTTCATCTCTTGGAATATGATGGAATTCAACTTTTTTAAAGAAGGGTAACAATCTTCTAGCATAATATTTGTAAGGGATCAAGCCGGGGTGACGAGTATCCCATTCTCCTTTAATCTGATTTATGGCCAAAGCTGAATCACTGTACACATCAAGAATCTTAATTCTAAGATCGATGGCTTCCTCGAGATCCATGATGCAAGCCTCATATTCTGCCATATTATTAGTGCAATCAAATGTTAACCTCGCAGTAAAAGGAATGTGTGATCCACATGGAGTGACGATCACAACACCAATTCCTTTACCGTAAGCATTCACAGCTCCATCAAATATCATACTCCAACGAGATTCAGGGTCAAGACCTTCCTCAGGCAATGGTTCATCACAATATTTCACTTTCAGATACATCACATCCTCATTGGGAAATTCATACTTCACAGACTGATGATCATCAACTGGTTGGTGAGCCAGATAATCTGCCAACACGCTACTCTTAATAGCCTTTTGAGTGTGGTATTTGATGTCATATTCAGATAACAACATCTTCCAGCGGGCAATTCTCCCAGTAAGAGCAGGCTTTCCAAAAATGTACTTGATTGGATCCATTTTGGAGATCAACCAAGTGGTGTGATTCAACATATATTATCATAAACGTTTTACCGTCCAGGCCAGAGCACAACATGTCTTTTCCAACATGGAATACCGCGACTCACAATCAGTAAACTTTTTACTGAGATAATAAATGGCATACTTTTTCTTCCCCGTTTCATCTTGTTGTCCCAGAATACAGCCCATGGAATTATCTAACACTCTCAGATACATAATCAGCGGTCTTCCTTCGACAGGAGGGAGCAAGATAGGAGGTTCAAGTAGATATTCTTTAATACTTTCAAATGCCTTTTTGCAGTCATTCGTCCACACACAACCTTGATCTTTCTTTAACAACTTAAAGATCGGTTCACACGTTGCAGTCATGTGGGAAATGAATCTTGAAATATAATTCAAATGCCCGAGGAACCCTTTGACTTGCTTTTCAGTTCTTGGCGTTGGCGTCTCTTGAATTGCTTTGACTTTATCAGGGTCAACTTCAATTCCTTTCTGGCTAACAATGAAACCCAACAATTTTCTTGATCGAACACCGAAGGTTCATTTATTTGGATTCAAGCGGAGATGATACTTCCTCAAACGCTGAAACAACTTCAACAAATCTTCTACATGCCCTTCTTCCGTCTGGGATTTAGAAATCATGTCATCAACATATACTTCAATTTCCTTGTGCATCAGATCAGGGAATAGGGTTGTCATAGCCCTCTGGTACATTGCACCAGTGTTCTTCAACCCGAAGGGCATCACTCTGTAACAGAATGTTCCCCAGGGTGTGATGAACTTTGTTTTTTCCATGTCCTCTGGAGCCATTCTTATTTGATTATAACCGGAAAATTCGTCCATGAACGAGAAAACTTTTAATTTTGTTGTGCTATCCACTAACATATCAATGTGCGGCAATGGAAAATCATCTTTTGGACTAGCTTTATTTAGATCTCTGTAATCTACGCACATGTGGACTTTTCCGTCTTTTTTAGGTACTAGGACAATATTGGAGATCCATTGAGGATACACTGACATCACAAGAAAACCGGTATTAATTTGCTTTAGAACCTCCTCTTTGATCTTCACTGCCATATCTGGGTGAGTTCTTCTCAACTTTTGTTTGATTGGCAGACACTCTGGCTTCAACGGCAAACGGTGCTCTACAATATCTGTATCTGGACCAGGCATATCTTGATAAGACCAAGCGAAAATATCCACGTACTCTTTCAACAACCCAATCAACCTGCTCTTCACATCAGGATGCAGCAATGCTCCAATATTGACTTCTTTAGGATCTTCTTCTGAACACAAATTGATTACTTCCAATGGTTCTTTATATGGCTGAATGGTATTCTCCTCGCGCTCAAGAAACCATGAGACCTCTTCTAGAATCTCATCATAGTCTTCTTCTTTGGCCCCATACACAGGACATTCAAAATTGGGAGAGGGTGCAGGGTCATTATGTTCAACGGGTTTTTTAATTAATCTGCACATATGATTTATGATTGCATTTAGAAACTGACACATATAACAAGTGATCGTGCAGATTGTTTTTCAGTTATTAATTATTTTGAAAGGTTTTTTCTGATTACCATTTTCCAAGAAAAAACAGAAAATAAAGACACAATTTGGGAGACAAAGACAACTTTTATTATTGATTTCAAAAGTCACAGCAAATAGATAAGCCCTACAAAATTAATACTTCCACCTTGGGCAGAGTGTAAGCTTTTCAAAAATATTTAACAAATCAAATTACTTTGAAACATGTATGCAAGAGGGGACATCAATGGTGATCCAGTTCTGAACCCTAACTCCGTGCGTCACGTAATTTGGCATTTCCTGCTCTGCTTCATCTTCCACAATGGCATTAATTCCGAAAACAGTTGGATGAAGATAACCCCTGCTACAGAATATATCTTGATACTTGCCTGCAATAGACTTTGGCTTCATGCTCTTACCTCTGTCATTCTTCAAAGAGAACCCCAAGTCGGCTCTGTTCTTGTTTACAGGTGGATCCACAATTTGTCCCCATACTTCATTATGACCCTTACGCACAACTTATTGCACATCCTTAAGCAAAACCATGGAATTCTCATTTCCTTTTATGTTGTCAATAGATAAAGCTTGGAACTGAGTCCCAACAGCAGCTTCATTCGCCTCCACAATGCTGAAAGAGGACAAATGAGATATCAATAATGCTTGTTCCCCATTTATGATCACTACTTTTCCTTCACGTACAAACTTCAGCTTTTGGTGTAAAGTTGAAGTGACAGCCCCTGCCTCATGTATCCACGATCGTCCCAACAAGCAGCTATAAGTGGGTACAATATCCATGACCTGGAAAGTAATCTGAAACAAATGTGGGCCTATATGAATAGGCAAGTCCACTTCACCAATAACAGATTTCCTTGATCCATCAAACACTTTCACAATGATGCCACTCGGGCGCATGAGCGTTCCTTGATATTTCAAATTCATAAGTGTGCTCCTCGGTATAACATTCAATGTAGATCCATTATAAATCAGCACATTAGATAGTGAATCATTCTTGCAGTTCATAGAAATGTAGAGGGCCAAGTTGTGATTTCTTCCTTCATCGGGTAGTTCATCATTGCATAAACTCAGGTTATTACATGACATAATGTTCCCTACTACGCTGCTGAATTGGTCTACTGGCATATCACTTTCCACAAAATCTTGGTCCAATACCCTCATCAAAGATTCTCTGTGAGCAGAGGAGTTCATCAATAAAGCCAAGATAGATATTTTCGAAGGAGTTTGTAGTAGATGATCTACAATTTTGTAGTCTCTTATCTTTATTATCTTCAAAATATCATCTACCTCCTTTTCTAGCGTAGCTCCACTAGATTCACCCATTGCCTTCTTGGGTTCAATGTTCTCAGCAATTTTCTTTCTAGTGCTAACATCTCCTCGAACAACTGGTGCAAAGACACGACCGTTGTGGGTCACTCTACTATTTTCAGCAATATTTCCAACATCAGGCATTGGCTGGATGGGAACTTCCACTCTATCCTCTAAGATTGTAGCATTATATTTGTAGGGTACAGCCTTATCTGACTTATAGGAAACAGGACCTGGTAAACTAATCACCAATGGGGTAACAACTGGCTTGCTACAATACTCAACTTCAAAATGGGCGGGTGCACCAAAATAAGGTACAATGACGTTTACCCCTTCTTCAACACAATCAGTCATTATTGAGTCATATCTGGGAAACGAATCCTCATCTGAGGAGAAATATTCATCTGCAGAGGCATACTCTTCATTCGACTTGTCTTCAGCCAAACAAACCTTGACCATATCAACTTCAGGGTAATCATCCCTTTGACTTGTAACCTTGATAGTTCCATTGTCCAACAACAACTGAACACCTTTCTTCATGATTGAACATCCTCGGGAGTCTCAACAGCAAATTCGGCAAGATCCATATTGATGTTCCACCTGACCAACCAAGTGGCAGAAAGTAGCATGCAATTGCACAAGGTCTTCATTCATATATTCCACATCAAAAATTTTGAACTCTCCCAGACATCCAGAAACCATATTCCCCTCCTTTTCATACTCTTCCCTAGGCCTGATTATGTAGATGAGGCCCTCATCCATCATCTCCTGCAAATCAGCCTTTATCTTATCACAACCCTGTATGTTTGTACTGAAAATAGCACAACCGGAATGGTCATGCGTATAGTAGCTAAATTCACATAGGTCTGCATGCATTTTCACCAAATCTCCTCTAACTAGATGAATATCAAAAATCCGGAAGTCGCCTGGACAACTGGCCACCATATTCACAACATTTGCTCCTCCATGCTTGGGTAGAGGATTGTCTTTCACATTAGGACCCACTTCCTTGAAAGATAGAATACCAGACTTTACCAATTTCTGCACCTCAGTCTTTAAAGGATAATAATTCTCAACATTATGCCCTGGTGCTCCCTGATGAAAAGCACACGTTTGATCTGCCTTGTAATACCAAGGCAATGGTGATGGTACAGCGGGAGGTGGTCGGGTCTGGACCAACTTCTTCTGAATCAATGCAGGTAGTAACTCCGTATAACTCATAGGAATAGGGTCATAACTCTCCCTTCTCTGATTATATCCTTGATTCCCCTGCTGGGATGGTCTCTGATAAGCAACGGTGGTTGGAGTTACACCAACAACTGGAGTAACTGAGGCGACTTGCTGATGACGCTGATAATTCCTTATAGGAGTGTTAAATCTCCTTTCTTGCATAACATCATTCGCATCTCCTTCTTTCTTCTTGGTAAACCCATAAGATGGCTTCTTCGCACCTCCAGATCCTTCACTTTTCCTTAAATGGCCCTCTCTTACAGCCTCTTCTAAACGGATGCACATGCCTACCATTTCAGTAAAGTCACTTGGCGCACTTGCTACCATTGTTTCATAGTAGAAAGCACCCAGAGTCTTCAAGAAAATCTTGGTCATCTCCTTCCCTTACATGGGAGGAATCACATGGGCGGCTACTTCACGCTATCTCTGCGCATATTCTTTGAATGATTCCCTGTCTTTTTGAACCATGGCCCTGAGTTGATCACGGTCAGGCGCCATATCCATGTTGTACTTGTATTTTTTGATAAACGCTTCTCCTAAGTCATTGAAAGTATAGATGTTGATGTTGTCTAAACACATATACCATTTCAGTGCAACACCGGTCAAACTATCCTGAAAAAAGTGAATCAGCAAGTGTTGATCATCAGTATGGGTAGACATTCTCCTTACATACGTCACAAGATGAGCACGAGGACAAGTGTTGCCCTTGTACTTCTCAAACTCCGGGACCTTAAACTTTGCAGGTATCTTAACATTCGAGACCAAGCATAATTCATTCACATTCTTCCCAAATAACTCTTTTCCCTTGAGGGCCTTCATCTCTCTCTGCATCTTGTCAAACTGCTCTTGGAAATCATCCATTCTGTCATAAAGACCCAAGTCTTCACTTGTTTAAGGGAAAGGATGACACACATCATCATTAACAAATGGAACCATATTCACTGAAGGTGGTGCAGCAGGAACATGAACCACGGGAGGTGCAGGAGTAACAATAGTCTGAACAATTGGAGTATCTTGAGAACCAAGGTTGAAACCCTCAGGCATAAAACTCTCTGGCATTCCCCATGGGTAACCTTGAGGCATGTGATTCTGAACAACAGCTGGAGTAGCAGACGTAGGAACAGTATGAGCTTCAATGGTAACCCTTGTTGGTTGAGGTTGAACACTCGGTGGCTGATTCTGAGCAGCTACCAGAGATTCCATCAGATCAGTAAGATTGGCCATGCTGGTTGTTTTACCCCAAAATTTGCCCTCTTATTAATCAAGACTTTTCTCACAAGACTTCTTGGACTCAAGACAAGATTAGGGTTTGGTTAGCTCAAGACATCATCTTGCACTGATACCCTGAAATTAGGGTTTGATTTTGCACAAGGATTTTTGGACCATCAATGCTTCATGTGACTTTCATACATCATATTGGACCCCTAAGATTGCTCATGTTAAGTTTCAAGCCTTGAATCACATTTTTGCTCAGTCAATTGTACAGTTGACCTAAAAATCAGATGTATTGGGGGAAAAGTCAACCATGGCCAATTTACAGTCAAACTTCATAATTTTTTATCCATAACAACATTTTAGACTCATATGAACCATTTGATCAAGTTTAGATCACAACTCCTCAAGAAATTTGATCAGATCATCAAAAGGGCAAAATGGTCAAAATTAGGGTTTTGACTGAGAAAGGGCAATTTCTGATTTTTAACCTAGCCAATGGCCAATTGATTTCAAACATTATTTCAAGGATTCAATGGCATAATCTTGACCTAATTACATGGTTCAAAAGATCTCAAATGCATAGGATTGATAGATGAATTTTGCAGTCAACTGATCAAAAGTTAATTGTACACTAAAAAGTCAAACTTTGACTTTTTGGTCAAAATCAAGTGCCAAGGGTCATAATTCATCAAGATATGTCAAAACATGAAACTTGTTCACCAAGAAAATCAATTTTACAAATTAGGGTTTTAATTTGAAAAATTTTCATAACTTAGAAATTTTCTAAGTATGGAAATTTTCTTATTTGTTCCCAACTTTCCACCACTTTTTCACCATGATGCAATTTGATTCAAAGAAAACTTCCAACATAAAAGTTGTAGTCCTCCATGAGATCTAAAACTTTGCTTCACAAAGTTTTCCCAAAATATGCTTGGATCTCAAGTTCTGAATTTGTGAATAGGGGTCCATGAACTAAATAACTTAGTGAAAATTTGCCCTAATTTAGGCAGTTTTTTTGACCCAACTTCATGGACATTTTTCACCTAGTTCCAAGAGGTATCTCAAAATTCATTTCAAAGATGGATTATAGAGAATGTTACAAGATTTCTAAAATGTCCAAGAACTCTCCAAGATCATTTGTGATTAGGGAGAATCGAAGAAGAGAAAATGGCATTTTATCACTTTTGTTCATGCCATTTTTACAATGCATCAAGTTGCAAATCTGATCTTGGATGCTTGTACCTTGCATTACAGGTCCTAAACTCATTCTACACTCCATAATTTAATGTTAACTCAGTGGTTAAAGGCTTTGTTTTCACTTTTGAAGCATTATACAAGAAATAATTCCATAAATGGCCAAAAGTTCACATTGCCATTTTCATAAAGCAAGCGTTTGCAACTTTACAATTCTTCAGCCTTAGAGTTGTTCCTTTGGCGCAGGCAATCTCTACAGGTCACAAGCAATGTTTACCAACCCTTTGCAACTCACAAGCAAGCAGTACAAGCATGTTTGCATAGTCACTTCAACTTTTCTTCAAGTATAAGGAAAGTTGCAAAAGAAGTCAGAACTTGTACAAGCTGAGAAAGGTTGAACTTGGTATCATTCTATACATATACACAAACTCATCACAAGCCAAGACACGAATGCTTAACCTCTGAAACTCTCCAAAACTCCAAAACTCCATTTTTTGTCCAAAGAATAGCAGTTCTGCAAAACCAAGGCCAACTTCATTTTGGCTCGTGCGTTTTGCCTTTTAACCTTTGAAACACTTCATCCACATCATATCCAAGCTATCCAAGCCTTTACATTGTTGCTGTAAGCTCTGTTTCAGCCATCACCATTTTCACTTTGGAAGGTTGCAGCTTGACTTCTACAAAGAGTTTCAGCCATCTACAAGGCAAGCTGAGCATTGGAATAGGTTGAAGGAACTTCAAGGAAGCTCACACGATCCTCAGGCCTCGCTCAAAGTCCCCACATTGCCATATCCAAATCCAGTTGAAGGAGGTATTTTTCAAAACTCTATCTCTCTATTTAAGCATCCTCAAGCCACGATTTGTGAAGCAAAAATGTAGTCTCTAGCATTGTGAAGCTGTACATATGCATAGTTGTCATTTATATTATCTGAGCTAAGAGAATTTGAATGTTGAACATGCTGAAAAAATTAGGTCAGAAATTAGGGGTTATAAAATTCTCTCTGATCTTTGAGAGTTAGGTCACAAATTTTATATCATTGGAATCGTGAGATTACAAGCTACATGTTTTATGTTATGAGTTTTTGATTTTATGCAAGCAATAGCAAGTTACAGTTTGAAGGCAGAAACGCGCGCGCAGGGAAGAAGCCAAGGACAGGGACGAAGTTGGTGATTTGGGCCTTGGTGCATTGGGCCTGTTTGTTTTTATTATTTGCACCCCCCTGACCACTATTTGCACCCCCTGGTCTATTTTGTTATATTTTTTCATATTTTCTCATATTTTCATGTTTATTGATTTTAATAATTTTTTCTAAACATTGAAAAATCACAAAAATAATTTCTTAATTTTTTGCAATTTTTTTTTACATAGAAAATAACTTATTAGAATAAATAGAATTTTATTTTCTTATATAAATTGTAAATACATTTTAAAAATACTTACTATTTTTATTATAATATTTATACACATTAAATATTTATTTTTTATACATATTTTAATTTTTAATATTTGTACATAATGTTATTTATTATTTTCTAGTACAAAAATGGACAAAATAATAAATATAGAACATATATTTCTTTTAATAAAAAATTAGGGTTTCCCCTTTCAAAAATAATACTAATATTTTTCTCTTATTTCTAGGGTTAAATAATTTATTTTCTCATACAAAAAATCAAATACAAAACATTTTGCATAAATACATTTTTATTGCATATTTAAATATTTATATATTTATTTATTTCGCACAATATTCAATTGGGTTGTAATAGTATTTTAGGATTTATTTTTGTGCAATATCCCCATTTAAAAACTTGTATCCCCCTCCCATAATTGTTGTAATAGCTTAGTTTACTTTTACGCAATTTATCGCATTTATACCATGTGTAGTAAATTAGGGTTTTGCATGATAAGACCAAAAACAAACAAATAGAAAATACCTAATACAAGACAAATGCATGTAAAATGACACACATTGCACACAAGCACCCTCAGGGTTTCACCCATTTGGTTGCCTAAATAAAAATGGCCATGTTACGCATGCGAAGTATCTTGGCAAAACAATACAAAATAAGATCATAGTCCCTCGATGACGCTATCAAAAGGTTGCCTAAACAAAATGATCTTAGTCCCTCAAACAATGCTAAGATACTTGGCAACATTGCTATCAAGGTCATACGATGACCCACGCCCGTCCCATTTAACATCCAAAGATAAGGTTGTTTACCAAATCAATGGTAAATCAACAATGTCAAAGGAATAAAAATGCACAAGAAAGACATTTGAGTAGGTAGATAGCTTCTAAGTTACTTGCTCTCTTCAAAATAAATCCTTGCTATTTTCAAACAAACACACACATTTCAAAACATTTCCAAACAACTTTCAAAACATTGAAACATTTTTCAAAAGACAAACATCTTTGTATACATTCTTATGAACGAGAATCATTACAAAGATTGCCTAAACGATGGCCTCTTTTCAAAATACTTTCAAAACCACACAAAGCACCATTTCAAACAAATTCAAAAGCAAAGCAAGTGATCTAAGCAAGTAACTAAGAGCCCATGGATGAAAAGAGTGCTAGCACCTTCCCTTTTCATAATCTACCCCCCGAACTCAAGAAAACATCTCAAAGGTCTTTCCTGTGCTTTTTTACCTTTCCTTTTGGATAAAAGAAAAGTCGGTGGCGACTCTTGCTAACCGCGACATTTGCAAACACAAACGCAAACCTCAAGTCAGTTCTCCCACCGCATCACACCGGTCTTTGAAGAAGAAACCTCCTCACGCAACTCACGATTCTCTTGTTCTAAGTTGTCCATCTTCCTTTTAAAATTAGCCCGAGTGTTGTAGTGGTGAGTCAGCTTGCTGAACGAAGTAAAGAGGCTTGGTAAGACACCTGGATATGCATAACAAATGCAAGAAATATGTACAATATGATGCATGATATGCAATGCATATGATTTTATTTTGTTATTTAGTATTTCAAGGGATTTAAAGTTTATAGACATATTGCAAATATCAAAGTAATAACACATTTGAAAATACTGAAAATTTTTATTATAATAACTTCAAAATGGGTTACAAGTCTCAACAATCCCAAGTGCAAGATAAAAATAAAGTCTAAAACCCTGGGAAGTAAAGCTGTCGGAGATCACTCTATACACTGGCGCTTTCCCATAAGCCTGGCAATCTGAGCCTTCAACCTCTGATTTTCTTCCGCATACCTGGTGGCAACCTCCTTCCAATCACCTGAATAAGGAAATGAGTAATCAGTATATGATTGAGGCTTAGGAGAAAATAAATCCCCTTGCCTCTCCATAGTATCTATCGCTCGACTCTCAAGGATCTCAATCAAGTCGTCTTTCTCCTTCAAGTCTACTCTAAAGGAAATATCTAAAGTTTGGCATTTGTTCTTCCAAGCATCCTTTTCCTGCTGCATCCTGACAAAAACAAGTTGTAGCTCTTCTACATCATCCAATAAGGGAGGAGTGGTCTTCACAAATAAATCAGGCATAGGTGTTTCCTGGGAATACGACATCTTCAACTGAATAGCTCTCGTTTGGACCCACTAAAGATATGGCTCCAAAGAAACAGCACCCCTAGGTCCCAGGTCTTTCCTAGTCTTCTTATGAATGTGACTACAGGCCTTCGCAATCTACTCCTTAGCTTCCCTATGATCTTCTCCCTCATTCAAAAAGAAACTACTCAAATGAATACTATTTGGTTTATCCCTCATCGGATAACCAAGTTGTCGTCGTGCAAGAACAGGGTTATAGTTGATTCCTCCCTTTGTACCAAGAATAGGTACATTGGGGAAACTACCACAACTGTCAACAATCTCTATATCCTGGTAAGCTCGATGATACCAATAAACATTTGAGTGATTAAGTGTCGTGATCTTAGGAGCCCAACGAGGTTCCTTCTTGACATCCCAAAAAGCATCAGACTAAGGCATATGAGAGATAAACCACCGGTTCAATAGAGGCGTGCAACAGATAATCATCCCCCTATGGTAAGAATTCTGAAGATGAATAGAGTAATAAGCATCTCCCGGCAATGTAGGAACTGGGTTTCCAATCATGAAGATCCTGATAGCATTAATATCAACAAACCTGTCTACATTAGGAAATAAGAACAACCTGTAAGCAAGTAGAGCAAAGATGGCCCCAAAAGTGATTGTACTCTTCATCCTGGCAAAGTAACGAGCTTTCTCCAATAAGAACTGAGTTGGTAGTCCTCTAATCCCTCCTTTAATAGTCATATGGGCTTCCACCTGAGACTTCCCTAGATAGATCAAAGCAGCAATCTCATGTGGTTTTGGCTCACCCTTCAAACCAGTAAAGGGAACACGATCAGTAACAGGTAAATCCAACAGATAAGAATACTCCTCCAGTGTAGGCATCAACTGATAGTCGAGAAAAGTAAAGCAATGATACATCGGACCATAGAATTGGACAAAGGTCAAGAGAAGACCCTCCTTCATCCTAAGCTTCATGAGAGGAATGATGGATCCATACTTCTTCCGAAAATCTATAGGACACTCGATATCGGGAATTAGACTGATCAACTCATCTATTTTGGGATCTTTGAAACTGTATTTTCCGGTCTTTCTTTTTCCAGATCCATAGTTACCTGAGATATTCACAAATGGTCAACTTTTAAATCCCTTGAAATAAGATTTCTTCAAAAGATGTTTATGAGTGCATGAATGCATGATGCAACAATCACACACAATATCACACATATAGGATTCATAGGTTCAACGTCACGAGCATGAGGTCGAAGGTACTACCTATAAGGTATGGTCTAAAAGTTATCACCTGCTGAACAAAGTTCTAGAGGTTCCCATAGTCTACATCCTTCCTTCGGATATTACCAACTTCCCGATTAACTCGGTAATAAGTAATATTCTCAAGAAAAACACGTCTGAGCGTAGCATCGCGTGACAACTATTTCTGGATTACTCTGTCATAGCTTCCGCACTACACCTAAAAGGCCAAGATAGGTTAGGTATTCTATGATCCTCAGCTTCAGCAGGCTCCCAGGTCGAAAGAAGTATGTCTTACCGATTACTTGGTAAACGACACTACAGTCAAAGGGGCTTCCACCGAGTGGGGGATCTCATGCCTCCTTTTTTGGGATTACTCCCTTAAATTTAACATGACTATACTGCCCGTCCTATCTTAAAGTTTGCCCAAGTTCGGGTATAGGACTTATAAGTAATCACCAAGCATCCTGAAAATCAGGAAAATCCAAACAAACATATATACAACATATAACACATAAACAAAAATAGCATATATACAAATATAAACAAAGATACGCTCGACCCACTAAGGGATGGACCAGCAAGAGGTCAATATTTCCCCAGTGAAGTCTCTATTTTTCTATAGCGGTAGAAATGTTTAAGACTAAGCCATTGGATTGACTAGACTTATACAGATCAAAATAGAAATCTCCACCGCGCTTTATTGTTTCCAAAGGAATGGGAAAAGAGAGAATAACCCAAAAACAGGGGGAAAGATTCAGGGTAAGGGGGTTGGTTATGCAAAGGGAAGGTATTAACACCCTAAACATCTACGGTATTCCGCATGAACCTCTTTGAGAAATCTGTGTATTTTTGCTATAAAATATGTTGTATAAAAATAGATGGTGGAGGTGAGAAAAGAAATACATTTTTTATGATTTTTGCACCCGCCGCGGTTGCGAACATTTAGTACCTACGTACCACCTTTCATGCAATAGGGGATCAGGGTACACGTAGTTCCTCTTTTAAAAATTTAAAACACAAGTGTGTTGGTTAATTTTATGAGATAAGACATCATCGTCATTGTCCGTGTGGAAAACATACTTACTACCCACAATTATGAGAAAGGAGAATTTGCATCATCTCAAAGTGGAGAATATGGCTTGGATTTTAAAATCAACAATGCCTCACTCAACACCCAAGTGGAAAATATCTCTCTTCACTACATATTGTAGAAGTATAGTTGTTTGCATCACTACAAGGATTGACAAGAGTCTAATCTTTTGAGAAAAGTTTTTAAAATAGAAAGCCAAAGTGGCAAAAATTGTTTAAATGAGATTGATTGACTTTTAATCTTCACAAAAAAAATGTCAAGGTATTATTAAGATAATTGAAGTTTATTTATGGAAATTGAAATTCTGGCTGCAGATACTCAATGTCACGTTCAATGTTATGACACCGTATCTGACTTTCTATAAGACAGTAAATACAAAAACAGTAAAGAACACAGTCAATTGTTTACCCAGTTCAGTGTGCAACAACACCTACTCTGGGGGCTACCAAGCCAGGGAGGAAATCCACTATAAGAGATATTAATTCAGGAATAAACCAACCAGTTTATCTCCTTCACTTAAGACCTACCCAATGCAACTTCAATCTAAGTACAACTTAAACCTGAGTTCCTACTCACTCCCCCTCAATCACAGCAGTGATACATAAAACAATTTGACTAATGAATTGATGAAGACACTCTTCAAAACATACACTTGATTATGCTTCACAGCTTTTTAATCAAGCAACACAAACACTCTTGCTTCACAGCTTTGAGTGATACACAAACCTAACTTGACTTTGCTTCAAAGCTTTAGTCAAGAGACATACAAACACTCTTGCTTCAAAGCTTTGAGTGATACACAACCCTTACAATTAAAACCTATTCCAAGTCACTTATCACAATGATAATTGCTTGGATTACAATAGTTAAAAACTATACAGCTTCTAAATGATCTTCTGTCAAAAAGGGATTGTTTCCAAAACAGCAGCTCTGTTGAATATATAGCAGCTGCATCTTCAGTTAGGGTTTCCACAAAAAGCTAGGGTTAATTCCGTTTGACCTTAAGACTAGGTCACAGGACTTTATCAACCAGGTTAGGGTTGAGCTAGGTTAACCCCAAGTCCACGAGATTTTCTGTTCTGGAAAGACTGAGTCATTTTCCTGAAAAAACTCAGAATTACCCAAACTGCATAACTGTTAGTTCAGAACAGGATGTCTTAACATTTGTTATGACATCTGAAAACCTGTCTACTGATTTAGGTAAATGTGATCTTTTTGCAAAATGCTCAGATACACACTTATAAACAGCAGCACCTGTATGACAATATTTTTCTGCAAAGGTACCTAATGAATCAGTACATACTAAACTAGAATGTTATGACATCAGTCATGACATTCACACACACACCTGGTTTTACCAAAAATGCAAGCCAATAACTAAACAACTACAAACTCCCCCTTTGGCAGATTTTTGGCTAAAGACCCTAAGCAATCAGAGATAGATAGCAGCAGAAAGAAATGACTGCAGAAAAATAGAATGTCTAATAAAGTACCAAAATATATCTCCCCCTCTTTAGCCACAAATGGGCCAAAGATACATGTTCTTAAAAGTTATACAGTCATCCCAAAAGTAAAAGCAACAAAGCTAGCAAAAACAACTGAACACACTTTGCAAGCTCCACCATGAAACAGCAACTCCACCAACCAGTAACTCCACCAACATTTAAGCACTGTCATCAGACTCAGAAGGTTCGGGCTTCTTCCTTTTCTTGTGAGCAATGTCAGCATTCTTCTCTTTGTCTGATGTCTCAACATCCTTAGAGACATCTGGATTTGTTTCAGCATTTGAACTTTCTTGATTTAAAGGAACAGAAATGCCAGGAACTAAGTGGTTCTCATTCAGAATTCTTGTAACAATTTTAGCTATTGCTTGACGAACATAGGCTGACCCTTCCCTATTTGAAATTTCAGAGGGAACAGAAGAAGAAGGATGAGAAGGATTACCAGAGGCAGTAGCTTGGGACCTTCCAGCATGCCTTGTTCTCAGCTCTTTGACCTTGGTGGTGTTAGTTTCCACTTCTCTAAGAGGAGCGATCTCCAGGACTTCAGAATCCAGGCAAGATGAGATTGCCCTAGAATCTTGATCAGAGGAAGAGGACGAAATGGTCGTATTGGATGATGATGGTATTTGAGACATTTTGATAGTCTTAGAAGACCAATAGCAACTGGAGAGAAAATTCTGATTGAGAGATTTGGTTTTGATGCTGAGACGAGAGAGGAAGGAAGAAAAGGAGTGTCTATTCAACTTCTTAAAAGAAATGAAGGAAATGGGAAAATATAAGTTTAACCCAATCAGAACAGACTTAACAAGCATAACTCCTTTAATCCTTGTTTTAAGCAAAATTAATTGCTACAATTCCTCATGTTGGCAAATACCCAACTTACCCCTCAAGTTTTCAAATTGATTTGCATCAAGTGCCTTGGTAAAAATGTCAGCCAGCTGAAATTGAACTTCCACAGATCAATATTGGTCACGATTCTTGAAAGTAATTGTATGGTTAGCTTCAGAGAAGTTCAGTGAAGCTAACTGAATGGAGCTTTTGGTGTTTTAAGGTGAGAATGTAAGAAATCAGAATTTCAAATTCAGAGTTCGTGTGGGATCTGAATAGGGGTAAATTGGCTATCAAAAGCTTGAGTAAAAGAGTGAGGGATGATCCTTATTTATAGTTGATTATGATGCAAGGCTCAAGCGTGTGAATTGGAGACAAAATGGGTGAAATCATATGGACCTGCTAAATGTTAAAAGTGTGACTTCACATGGCTCAAAACACAGCAAGTTGGATGGTTTACAGGTCGTTTCTTGTTATGGAAAGTTCCTAAACATGATTAGACACGAAATTGATCTTAAACAGGCTTGTAATTGGATTTAAACTGATTTTTAAATCTGACTGAACTTGGAATTTCCATTTCATGATGCCACTTTCATAACCATGGTGCCAACAATGTAGGGCACCTTATGATGTGATTCTTGAAGCATTTGAAAGATGAAGTTGCAAGATTTTCAATGTGAAAGGAATGAGATCAAATGGATGTTTGAGCAAGAAGTTGTATTGAGTTAAAGTTGGAGAATAATGGTTGACTTTCCATACTTAGAAATATTTCAAAATTTTCTTCAAAAGTGACCTATAATGTTTTGCATCCAAACATGGCCTTCCACTTGGAATTTGCTATTTATGAAAAATGATGGCATGAAATAGACCTTTTGAATGACATTTTGAAACTTTAACCATTCAAAATCTCCAAAAATTGAGAGAGTTATGATTTGTTGAAGTTGGCAAAAAATCATGAAATGACCTATAATCCTTTGTATCCTTAGGGCATCTTCCATCCACTTTCTCACTTTGCACATGAAAGAAGGCACAAAGTTCACATATTCAATATCATTGTAGAAAAAGATTGGGCTCAAGGTGATAAAATTTGACCAAGTTATGATCATTTGAAGTCAAACATGAGAAATTGGGGATTCATATGGAGGACTTGTAATCTTTCTTCATCATCAAGCTTCTTCCACATGAAAACTCCTTGAAAATTTTGAAGTGATTTGTTGATAACCATTTGAAGAGAAGGATGTATTTGGAATCACTCAAAAATACCAAAAGATGAGCAAGATATGCTTCTTTAAAGTCCAAAACCCTAGCTCATAGATCAAGAAAATGCCTTGAGGAACTTTGACAATTTTGAACAAACTTCTTGTAGCAACACAAATGCTTTGTAAATAGAAGTTGTTGAGGATGAAAATAAGAACTCATAGTCACCAAAACCACTTCCATATCTTGAGAATTGAGATAAATATGAATTTGTGACCAATGGGAACAAAGCCTTGTCTAAGCATGACAACTTCTCCAATCAATCCCTTGTGCTTTTGAACCAAATAATATTTAAATGTGGTGAACCAAAATAACATTGCCATGCCATTTCTTCCAAAACAACCCCAATGGTGAGGTTTGAACTGTTCAAGCTTTATTGGTTAGGGCATGGAAATAAACTCATGAACCCATGAAGGAACTTGCTAAGCCTCATTGTCTTTACCTACATTAGTAACAAGCAAGACAAACCAACATTGCATTTTATTAATTCAAAGGAAAAATAAGACAAAATATTCATGATCACAAAAGAAAACAAGTCAAGGTGCTTGGTGATTCCTCAAATAGAAAAACTAAAGATAGGGAGAAAAACCAAAAGCCCTAATGTGATCTTGTTGTGATTAAATCAACATGGTATGATAAAGGGATCTTAGGGGCAAAATTTGGGGTACAGCAGCTACCCTTATTTAAGTTTCTTCTATTTGGAGATACGAAGGTTGAAAATTTTTGTGTCGACGCGATCGAAGATAATTAAATATAAAATAAACCCTATTTTTGGCCCTAAGATGCCATGCAATGCTTATGATCATGAATGCATATGAACAAAATCAAAGAGACACAAAATAACGCTGGGTATGTAACAAAGGAAATAAAGAAACAAAAGAGAAACCCGACCAGGAAAATAAATCACTGGTGGATCAAAAGACCTGACTTATAGAGGATGATAAAAATTCAAAGGATACACTAACTTCTACTGAAGGCGAAACTACCAACGTTCACAGAAGGTAGAAAGAGGAAATAAATAACAACACCGATGTTTAATAATGGTGGGCTACCAACGCTCACTGAAGGTAGAGAGAAAGAATCATCAACGTTCACTGATGATGAACTACCAACTTTCACTGAATGTAGCAAAAAGATGACAATCACCAACTTTCACTGAAGGTGACCTACCAACTTTCACTGAAGGTAGAAAGAGAATATATCATAGCATCATCGTTCACTGACGATGAACTACCAACGTTCACTGAAGGTAGCAAAAAGATAACAATCACCAACTTTCACTGAAGGTGACCTACCAACTTTCACTGAAGGTAGAAAGAGAATATATCATAGAATCTTCGTTCACTGATGATGAACTACCAATGTTCACTGAAGGTAGCAAAAAGATAACAATCACCAACTTTCACTGAATGTGACCTACCAACTTTCACTGAAGGTAGAAAGAGAATATATCATAGCATCGCTGTTCACTGACGATGAACTACCAACATTCACTGAAGGTAGAAAAAAGATAACAAGTTTTCCCCAAAATTCTGGCATTTCACCTAGAATGGGTCTCAACTTCTTCTTTAACCAAGGCACTCCGCCAGGAAAGGGTAATATATAAGCTGTCTCAAATAAAGAGACTTCCACTTGCAAATATTTCACAACGAACTGCAAACTATTCACTCATAGAGAAGATAACAAAAAAGTAACGTCGACTTTTATGGAGAAGCATGAGTTTCTCAAATAAAGAGACCTGCTACTTGCTGTTATAGGAAAATTTGTAGAAATGAGTTCCCGGGGAAAGCAATGCGGCTTCCTGGGGAAAGAAGTATGACTTCTTGGGGAGATGCCAATATATTTCTGATGAGGAGATAAAGTCTTCTCGTGAAAAATAAATGCATATTCTCAAACCAAGGCTTAAAGTCTACAGATATCATAAGTAATAATATTGTCGAGGATCAAAGATTCAAACCATAAATAAACTAGAATGAGACAGTCGTCAAAAATACATCCCTTGAGAAATAAACTCAAGAGGGAAACCCAAATCATCTAGACAAAGAGTTGTGCAGGAAGGCTAAAGCAAAAATCTTCCACGATGGATAATTCAGTGGGGAACTTGAAAGAACATACACTCTCTGCTTAAGGCCGACACTCTATTGGAGAGAGGACAACACAATTCTGCAAGACAGGATAATATGTCAACAAAAAATATTAATGAATGTGAATGAGCAATGATTTGCTAAAATTAACTATGAATGATGAATGTATGAGTGTTATCATGTATATGCTGACAAAATAGACATATAACACTGGGAGTAACCAGGAAAAAACCAACTCGGGCATAATAAACACTCGGCTAAATCACATCCAAGGTGAACAATCTAAGAAAAAGTAAGCGCCAACTGAGGAAACAGAACCTACTGTCTGGTTTAACTTTACTGGGGAGAAACATAATCCGGAAGCAAACAAATCCAAGTGACAAAAATAGTATAGATTCAGGGATATAACATCCTTCTCCTGACTTCACCAGGGAATAACACTCAGACTTTAACGGGGAAATAAATGTTTTCAAATGTGACGCTTCTACTGGGGATTGCAAAACTAATTTCGAATAAGGTAGATGGAAACCAAATCGTCAAAACATTCACTGGGGAATTGGTGCTGACTTCATTGGGGAGGTCAACACCACATTCTCAAAGGGAAAACCAATATACGTTCCTTACTGGAGAAACCAGAGACATGTGTTCTTTGAGAGTGATTACTGTACCAACTTCTCTAGGAAGAAAGAAACTCTTTTAAACAAACAAAATCTTCACTGGAGAAATCTTAGATTGAATCTTCATATCATGCAAACTCAGAAAAGAGGAGAAATGAACCAAAACTTGACCTGGGATACTAGAGTTGCAAACCCTATATGACGAAACATCTTGAGCAAGACTTCTCCCGGAAACAAAACTTCTTAAAAGCAATTGGAGTTCGTCCATTACTGGGATCACCACTTTTGTTTTTCCCTTGCGTCACAAGTTTTAAAGTAAAAGCAAATTGTAAATTCTTTTTGAAAATCGATTTTGTAATTTAATCTTTTTGCTTTGAAAGTTATTATCAATAATAAATGAAGTCTTTGCAAGATAAATAAAATAAAACATACAAAGAAACCTGGAATGCAACTAGATAACAGTTAATTTAATCTTCCCCAATAAGTCGTTGCGAAACCTGGAATACGACCAGATAACAGTCAGATTCATTATCTTCAACAATTTGCTGCCGAGCCTGGATAATGACCAGATAATAGCTAACTTTCTATTCTCTCCAGTCAGGAATAACTCCCCAGTAGAGCAACAAACAACTAAGATTCCTAAACTCTTTTCCCCTGGAGAAACATTCTAAAGACAAGGTCTGGAAAGGTGTGCATACTCTTCATCCCAATGGCCGTCTGGGATTCATCCACCTAAAACTCCCCAACAATTGTCAAGGATTTATTCCAATAACATTTCGCATTTCATGCATCGTATTACATACATGACAAGTGCATACAATCTCATTTATTTTGAGAACATCATTACACCATGCATTTCATACATCATGGCATGGCATGCAGCTAACTCTTTACCTTTTTAGGAAAGATCAAATCAACAGATGGCTATCATCAAAAATCTTCAAAAGGTCAGAGATTAATACCTGAAACCAGACAGGACAACTATCTCAAACGACCAACCTTTTCAAGTTCCAGATTAATCCCTGTAACTAGCCAAGAAAACTACATGTGGACGACTGATTGTAGATTAATACCTGTAACAAGCCAGGAAAACTATCTACATGAAGAAATTGAAGATTAACACCTATAACAAGCCAGGAAAACTATATTTCTTTCTCAGGTCTTAGATTAATACCTGGAACCAGACAGGATAATTATCTCAAACGACCAACCTTTTCAAGTTCCAGATTAATCCCTGTAACTATCCAGGAAAACTATCTGTGGAGGACTGATTGTAGATTAATACCTGTAACAAGCCAGGAAAACTATCTACATGAAGAGATTATAGATTAATACCTGTAACAAGCCAGGGAAACTATTTACATGAAGAGATTGAAGATTAACACCTGTAACAAGCCAGGAAAACTATCTTTCTTTCTCAGGTCAGAGATTGATACCTGAAACCAGACAGGACAACTATCTCAAATGACCAACCCTTTCAAGTTCCAGATTAATCCCTGTAACTAGCCATGAAAACTATTTGTGAACGACTGATTGTAGATTAATACCTGTAACAAGCTAGGAAAACTATCTACATGAAGAGATTGTAGATTAATACCTGTAACAAGCCAGGAAAACTATCTACATGAAGAGATTGAATATTAACACCTATAACGAGCCATGAAAACTATCTTTCTTTCTCAAGTCGGAGATTAATACCTGAAACTAGACAGGACAACTATCTCAAACGACCAACCTTTTCAAGTTCCAGATTAATCCCTGTAACTAGCCAGGAAAACTATCTGTGGACGACTGATTGTAGATTAATACCTGTAACAAGCTAGGAAAGCTATCTACATAAGAAGATTGAAGATTAATCCATGTAACAAGCCAGGAAAACTATCTTTCTTTCTAAGATGAATACCTGTAACGAGCCAAGGCAACTATCTACTCGACCAACATTGAAGCAACCCTACCCAGGTTCCTTCTCCTTTCCAGATGAAGTTTTACACTAACTCATCATGAAGCAACCCTACCCAGGTTTCTTCTCCTTTCCAGATGAAGTTTTACATGGACTCATTCTGAAGTTACCCTACCCAGGTTCCTTCTCATACAATTCTAGATGAAGCGTCACATGGATTCATCTTGAAACAGCGCTACACAGGCCCATCATAAATTGAAGAATACCAAAGACCTCTTTCAGTTTAATGTAGGCGACCAAGGACCTCTTCTGGTTAGATTTAGTTCTTCCCGTTTAAAAACAAGCAAAAGACATCTATTATTTCAGTATAAATCAGCCAAAAGATTTATCCTGATACCTTCCCCAGTCACTTTCAATGACATCTTTAAGCCCATTCCCTACACAATCAACCATCACATCATCGAGTGTAAATTTCTGGGCACTTTAGTGTTCAATCATCTTCCACCTTCAAGTCACGAATGGCAGGCTCGCCAATCTAACTCTTCAAGTTTAGAAGATTAAACAGGGGCAGTTGTTGTACCCCAAAATTTTCCCTCTCATTTTCTCAAGAATTTTCTCACAGGATCTCCAATGAATCAAGTTTGCAGCACTGATACATCAATTTGGGTTTGAATTGACACAAGGGCAAAATGGTCAAAATGCAACTGAAAAGTCAAACTTTGAATTTTGGATCAAAATCAAGTATCAAGAATCATATTTCATCAAGACATGTTAGAATATGAAGTTTGTTTCATCAAGAAAATCAAAAGTCAAAAGTTTTAAATACTTAGAAATTTTTCTAAGTGTTAAGAAAAGATGATAAGTTCAGAACTTCTGGCCAGATTTTCATCATGATGCAAGAAGATTCAGGAAGAACTTTTGACACAAGAGTTGTGGATCTCAATAGGATCTAAAACATTGCAGAACAGAACTTCTCCTAGAAATGATGGGATTTCAAGTTATACATCCTTGAAGGCACGTTCATGAAGCTAAAGCACTTAGTAAATTCTGAGCATTTCCAAGTCAGAATTTGGTTAGAACTTCTGGGCCAGTTTTCACGTAGGTTCATTAAGAGTTTACGAGAGTAATTTAAAGAGAGGTTGCAAAGAATGTTACAAGCTTTCTGAAAAGTGTGAGAACTCCGTCAGATCATGCTGGAGCAGAGAGGATCAAAGATCATAAGTTGGACATATGTTCTAAGTTACGTTATATTGAGCTTCTGATCCAGATTCAAGCTTGTTGCACAATCTCATGTTACAGGTTTTCTTGCTTGTTAAATCTCATCATCATTTAATGCTCACGCCAACTTTTCAGTCTTTATCCAAAGGATCTATCCACGTGTGGCATAGAAGTACCATTTCTGTCCTTAGAAAGTAAACTCTTGTACAAAGTTTATGTTGGGCCCATGCTTCACTTTTGCTTATAAGGGTACTTTTCCATAAATCATGCTTACAAACTCAGATTAGGCGCGGCTAAAGCTGCTAATCACTCTACTTTGCCTTGAAACTTACTTGTCCAAACTTGCTTCAAGAACAAGTCAGCGTCATAACACATGATGGTTGTACTCTTTACTTCTCCAAGCTTCTAAATCATTTGCCTATAAATTAAGCTTCATTTGCAACTGTTAAAGAGGTCGGAGACGTTGGAGAAAAGCCTTGAAACCTTGCTGAAAGTTCCAAGAACCTAAAACTGCAGCCCAAATACAAAATCTACTAATTTTTGGTTTTTGCATCTAAACTCTAAGTTTCCTTGTGCATTTCTTGGCCAAATCACCTCCCACGGTTTCTGATATACACTTAGAAGTCGTCCCAACTTCTGTTTTCAGGCTGTAACACAATCTTCACTAATCTCCATTTCAAAAATCAGAACATTGCTTCTTGGCTGCTCTAGAAAATTTCAACCATTCATAGCTCAAGTTAAGGGTTGTTCTAGCTTCCTAGGAACTTGAGGAAGCTGACCAGAACACCACAGCAATCTGAACCAGGCTCTAATTCACAGAATAATTTCCAGCTACAAGGTAAGTTTCTGATGACTTTTATCTCATTACTTAGGCATTGTTAGACTTGCATTTTCAAAGATACAATGTAGATATCATGGCTCTGATTCTGTACATATTTATAGGTTGCATTTACATGGTCTAAGTAGAGATCATTTCAGATCATAACTTCTTGAGAAAATTAGGGTTCATAATTAGGATTAGCAAAGTTCATGCTTGTTTCTGTTTTACAGTTTTGATGCTTTGTATTTCTGAAAACATGATGAAATTTTCCATAACGGCTATGTTTGCATTTTCCATTTTTGTTGATAAATGAATAAGTTGAATATGCTCTGATTGAAGTGCAAGAGAAGACGAATTTCATCATCAGAACTTACTTTGTGATACATGCTTATGTTTTGCTTCTGATATCGGATGTACAGCCACCCTAGTGGCAGAAAGCGCGCACATATGACACTAGTGTTAAGGGTCCAGGGTTCTAATCCCAGAAACACCTTTTACGTTTAGTTCTTAACATTTTTACCTCATCATTTGTCAAATAATGATCCTGGACCAAAACTTATAGACATTCTCATCCAACAGAATTATCACCTCACTCTCTCAACAACCAGAACTTCTGACCTTCCAGTAATGCTAGAACTTCTAGGTTCTCAACCATCATAACTTCTAGACTCTCTCAGCCATCAGAACTACTAGGTGTTCCTTTGTTCCCAGTGATCTCATAACGTCAGTGCGTTTGGATCCATAACTTCTGACTTTCCATTTTGCTAACATTTGCTTTCTGATTTACAGCGTGCCTGAGTCAAAACTTCTGCTCTCCCCTCTTTCAGCAACACGCTGATCCCGACTCTTATTTCCTTATTATTTTTATCATCACTTATGTTCATTAATCAAAAACACCAAAAAATACTTTATATTCACATGCTTTATTTTATTTCTTTTAAAACAAAAAGACTAAAAATATTTTCTTAAGCAAATTTATTTCTTCTCTTAACAAAAACAAAACAAGTTTATTTTACATTTCTTATACATTATTTCAATATGGTTGTAATATATAATTAGGAATTTAATTTCTTGCAATCCCCATTTGTAAATTTGTACACCCCATCCCCTTAATGTTTGTAATAGCGTAGAATATTTACTTTCCGTAATTTATCGCTTTCATATAAATGCTAGTAAAGTAGGATTTGTATGGGAAGATAAAATCAGCAAGTAGACAACCCCTAATCAAAGACTAAATGCATGCAAATCAAGCGCACATGCACCCCTAGGGTTAACCCCACTTGTTGCCTAAAAATGGTCATGTTATGCTTGTGAGACGTCTTAGCAAAATAATCAAATGTACAAGATCATAGTCCCTCGATGACGCTTCAACTGTTGCCTTTTGAATGATCTTAGTCCCTTAAGAGAAATGCTAAGATATCTCACAACATTTTTATCATGACTATATGATGACCCACTCTTGTCCCTTTACATTCAAAGATAAAGCTTCTTACCAATCAATGGTAAGATAGCAACATCTAAAGAAGGAGGAAAAGAACAAAGACTTTTGAGTAGGTAGAAACGTTCTTAGTTGCTTACTCATTTTCAAAACAAACACCTTTTTCAAATGCACCAATACTTTTCATGAAATATTTTCAAAAGTCCAACACTTTGTATGCATTCTTATAGAAACGAGAATAATTACAAAGTTTGCCTAAACGAAGGCGCTTTTCAAAAATACTTTCAAAAACCACCACAAAGCACACTTTCAAACAAAATCAAGTGATCTAGCAAGCAACTAAGAGCCCATAGATAACTATGGATGAAAAGGGTGCTAACACCTTCCCTTTTCATAATCTACCCCCCAAACTCAAGAAAATAATCTCAAAGGTCTTTCATGTTCTTTTCACCCTTTCCTTTATTGGATAAAAGAAAATTCGGTGGCAACTCTTACTATCCGCAATAATTGCGATCAAACGTAAAACATCCCAAGTCAGTTCTCCCACCGTATTACAGAACTGGAGACTCTGCTGGGGATTTATTTAAAAGTGGTGTTACCTTAGGGCTAGATCACCTTTACTTGATTTTCTTTGTTTGACTTGCTTGCTTTACATTTTGGTTTCCTTGTTTGGGCTTGTTTTGATCCTCTACCCGGATTTGGGTCACCTTTTAGGTAAGTAGCAATAAGTTATGGAAACTGTGCGGGGTATACCGACATGGTCTAAGCAATAGCTATGTTAGTGTGACACATTTGTTGGTACCGATAGCCCTTGAGTAGTCAAGGATAATACGGGGCTGTTGTGTGGTGTCATGAAGCACTAACTGACTTTAGAACCTTACTTGACCAACTTGGCCATTAGGAAGTAGTGAGGTAGCCGGCTTTGGTGCAGTCCAAAGTTGGTTGATACTCGATACTACACTCATTGACATCAGACTTTTGGGATATTTTGGTCGCCGGTTACTATTACTAGGACAAGTTGAGCCAACTAAACTTCAATAGGGTACTTACCTATAAACTCCATGAAAGCCTAAACCTAAGGATTTGTTTGCTTTATGTGTATATGTTTACTTGTACATAACATCATAACATCATACCATTACATTTTTGCACTAACCATTTCAAGGATTATTGGGATTTATCTTTGTTCTGTTTTGTAGGACATGGCTTCCACCCGCAGGAATACTATCCAAGTCAATCTCGTAAGAGTTCCTTCTCAACTCAAAGAGTTGGCATCGAGGGTTCTTGAGAGTTCTTCATTCACCTAAATACATGGTCGACTCCTAAACTTGGTTACCTCGGCCATGGAGGAAGACATGATGAAGGTACTTTTTCAGTTCTTTGACCCTTTGCACCATTGCTTTACCTTTCCCGATTACCAGCTTGTACCTACTATGGAAGAATTCTCTCAACTCTTGAGGATTCCTATTCTCAATCAACTACCTTTCAACGGTACTGAAAGAGACCCGAACCCTGAAGAGATTGCCCGAGCTCTTCACTTGCAGCAATCCGACGTCACGGCTAATTGGGAAACAAGAAGTGGTGTTAAAGGGTTCCTAGCCAAGTTCTTGTTAGAGAAAGATCAATATTGTTGGAACACTTTGGATTTACAAGCCTTTGAAAAAATATTGGCCCTTCTCATCTATGGGATGGTACTTTTTCCAAACCTCGGCCAACTTATAGATGTAAATGCTGTCAAAATCTTCATGTCTCGAAATCTGGTGCCTACTTTATTGGGGGATATCCTACATTCTCTCCACTCTCGCACTATGAGGAAAAGAGGAACCCTCATGTGTTTCACTCCTCTATTGGCTAGTTGGTTTGTTTCGCATCTCCCCCGATCCGTGTTGAAGAACGAGAAAAGTTTAAGGTGGTCCAGTAGGTTGATGTCACTCAGACATTCAGATATTCATTGGTGTTCGAGATCCTTGGAGAACATTACTATCATCGACCATTGTGGGGAATTCCCTAATGTCCCTTTTCTTGGAATTAGGGGAGGTATCAGTTATAACCCTTGCTTAGCTTTGTGACAGTTTGGGTATGCCCGAAGAGATGGTCCTCATGATATGCTCATCCAAGGAGTGGTGTTCAACTACGAGAGCAACGATTAAGGCTACCGTCAGAGGTTTGTGCGAGCTTAGAGGATGGTAAACAAAATGGATAGTAAGACACTAGGACACAAGAATTATATTCCCCTTGAGCCTTACCTTAGGTGGGTACGAGTTCGTGCTCAGAAGCTCGTGATGCCTTACCCCTCCATCCTACCAGTTATCATGGAAAATGTTGCTGAAGGAGATGTCCCGTATACTGTCCTCTATCTCGACATGCCTACTTCTCTTGAAGACTTGCAAAAGAGTTGGATTCAACTAAAGGAAGAGTGATATACCTTCGAAGCTCAGTTCTACGCGAGCGAGAAAGGGGTTTTGGAGCTTACAAGGCAACTTCACGAAGAACAAAGCTTGAACGCCTACATTACACCAAAGAGGATGCGATCAACCTTTTTGTCTTAGGAATTTATCTTGTAAGCCTAAGAGGCACATTGTAACCATTTTGAAATGATTACTTCAATTTGACGTTTATTCATTCTTTGTCTAGACAAATTTAAATCTTATAAATCCTTGAAATCATTTGCATGCACATTTTTCATGCATCATAACAGGTTTCTCCCGCACAAATATCTCATCTGCTTACTGTTTATTTCAGTAGAGATGGCCTTAGAACAGACTATCAAGGACATCCAGACTCAAAACGCCCAACTTCAAGAGTTGTTCTTGAACCTATCCAAGGGACAAGAAGAGGTGAAGGCGCTCCTCACTAGGGACATAACCATGCAAAATCCTGAGGACAACAGGGATGACCAATTGGAACGGCTACAAACTAAAATGGAAACAATGAAAGTCCAGATGATGGGACAACTGGTGGGCCAGATGGCTCTCATCCAAAACTTAGCTTGGGGACAAGAAGAGCTAAAGACCCTCGTCAAAAAACTTTATCAAGACGATTGCAATCGTATGAAACAAATGGTCGAGATTGGGGATCAAGTCACTACTCAGCCCCCTATGAAACAAGAGACTGGTTTAGTGGGGAGTATACCTTTCAAATTTGCTTCCACATCACGAACCCAACAACCACCCCGTCAACAAGGACAGGTTAGTCGGAGTAAACGGGTCCAATCCGGTAGGCAGTTTACCACACTCGACATACCAATATCGCAGGTCTTACAGCATTTAGTGAAGCTGAATTTGGTCACATTAAGGGATCCTCCTCAGAATCCCAATACCTCCACTCCTAGCTATCATCCTAATGCAATATGTGCATACCATTCCAATAATCCTGGGAATGATACGGATGGTTGTTGGGCTTTGAAAAATAAGATCCAAGACTTGATCGACGAAGGAGTTCTAGAGTTCACACAAGACGGTCAAACTCTTTTGTTGTCCCTCAAAGGCACACCATCTGAAGTGACAAGTTCAGACAAAAAGGCTTTTGTTCATTTGAATTTTCAAGTTGTAATTTTCTTTTGATTGTTCGAACATTTATTCATGTCAAACTTTGTTATTTTATTAATGCATTGCATATGTTTGTCTTGAATTAATCCATTCGTTTTCATTATACTTAAACTATGCTTTTTATTCCCTTTATGTTATTCAACTCTTGTTTTAAAAGTTGCAAGCCTTTAGAGGGAGGATGACAAAAACAATACCATAATCTCATACAGTATACTTTTGGACAGACCTTGTTGACGATGTACAGGTGTTTTTTCAATTCCTAAACACTGGAGTTATAAGGAGGATAATCCCTAGTCAACCCCTTCGAGCCAAAGAAGTAGGAGTTTCCTTTTTACACAAATTGAAACCTTTAATCAAAACCTGGGGAAGGGTAGTCTCTCAGTTAATTCAAATGCACGTTTCGTTGCAAACTTTCACCTCGTATACAACGAGTGATATCAAAAATGTCCTTCTGAATCAAAAGACGACGATGGTTCCCTATCACATAGGCAGTCATTATCTCTCAGGAGAAAATCCCACTAAGTCAAAACCTACGAAGGAGACTTAAGAAAAAACTAGGGCATCCCGCTGACCGTAATCTCAAAACGAGAACAATCAAGCAAAAATTTGGGATAACAAATCAAAAGGAAGACACTACAGATCCTCAACAAACACGAAAAAACGTGGAAAAAATGAATGCCTTCCGACAAACTTAACTTGTCAAAACCATCACCAAAATGTCATTTCAGACTCAATTGAAGTTCAAACGCACAATTAACTGAGTTTAGGACTGAAGAACATCACGAAGAATGGGCGGGTACAAATACACTTTGAGCCTTATCCTTTGTTTCTTAAACCGTGAACCAGACCATGTGTGATACGGTGGGAGAACTGACTTAGGTTTTGCGTTTGTTTTCGCAAATGTTTCGGTTGAGCAAGAGTCGCCACCGACTTTTTATTTTATCCTAAGGAAAGGTTAAAAAGCACAGCAAAAACCTTTGAGATGTTTTCTTGGGTTCGGGGAGTAGATTATAGAAAGGGAAGGTATTAGCACCCTTTCTATCCATGGTTATCCATGGGCTCTTAGTTACTTGCTTAGATCAACTTGCCTTAATTTTCAATAGTTTGAAATGGTGCTTTGTGTATGTGTTTTGAAAATGTTTTTGAAAAGAGGTCAATGTGGTGGCAACCTTTGTAATGATCCATGTTGGGATGTATACAAAGGTGTATGTCTTTTGAAAAAGTTTTCAATGTTTTTTTTTTTTTTTGAAAGTTGTTTTGAGAGTGTGTTTTGAAAAATGGCAAGTGTTTTTGCAAGTTTGATCAAGTAACTAAGAGTGGTCTACCCCTAAATTTACTCAAAGATTTTTCTATGTTTTTAATCCTTTTAACAATTTTGTTTCACCATTGTACTTGGTGGACAATCTTGCGTTTAGGATGTGAGCGGGACGGGCGCGGGTCATCGTATAGACCATGATAGCAATGTTGCAAAGTATCTTAGTTTTTCTTTTGAGGGACTAAGATCATTTTTTTTTGTAAGGCAACTTTCGAAAGCGTCATCGAGGGACTATGATCTTTTGATTTTGTTTATTTTACCAAGATACTTTACATGCGTAACATGGCCCATTTGTGAAAAGGCAACAAGTGGATATAACCCTAGGGGTGTTAGTGTGCAAGTGTGTTTTATTGCATACAAGAGTTTTTCTTTGAATTAGGATTTTCTATTTCATTGATTTTATCTTGCCATACACGTCCTAATTACTAGCAATAAGAAGCGGAAATATAAAATCCTACGCTATTACAACAATTAGGGGGTGGGGATACACATTTGTACATGGGGGGTTCAACGAGAAAAATAGACAAAAAAGAAAATAGCAAAAAGCAAGATAGAGGGAGAGAGAGAGGGAGCCACCGTGCTGCTGAGAGGTCATCAGAAGTTCTGACTCAGATCCGCTGCCAGATGATCAACCTCTTGGTTAAACTGTATGAGTCAGAACTTCTGACCCTGGCATCTGCAAAACAGAAACCTGTTATTGGGGAAACCAGAAGTTCTGACCCCCTGCGCTGCAAAACAGAAGTTTGTTAGTGGATAAACTAGAAGTTCTGATTCTGCTGGAAAGACAATAACTCTCAGAGGTTCTGATATTATTGACAGCAAAACAGGCTTCAGATGTGCTAACGTCAAAGTCAGCACTTGGCTTTTCCCTGTACTAATCAGAACATTTGCAATTTTGTTGTTATTCCACAAAACAGGAAACATATTTGGAACAGATCCAGCAAATGTCAAAATGTTTCAGAGGGCAGAACCAACAAGGTCACAGGAAAGTCCTACACTGGCTCAGAACGTTCTGAGGTATGAAAATCCTCAGAATATAAACAGCAACAACATGATATTTACATTATGTTTATTTGAGCATGCACAGCTGATGATGCTTAGTAGCGTGATGAAGGTCAGCAGGTGCTTACCTGGCTGTTGGAAAAGTTTGTGGATGAAAGCTAGCTTTTGGCTCTGGTGGTGTTCTGGACAGACTCTTTTTGAAAAGGGTAGGTGAAGGTGTATGCGTATATAGGGTCAGAAGTTTGAAAAGGGGTTTTTGGTTCACAAAGAAAAACTGGGTATTGGATAAAGTTTGAAGGTGAGAAATTCAAAGTTATGAAACAACTGGGGATTTTGGCAGAGTTTCACAACACTATCTTGCTAAAGGTTTCTGTTTCTCTCTTAGAAATTTTTCTGTTTCTTGAACGCCCTTTTTCAGTGGACAATGACTCTCTATTTATAGGCAAAGTTCTTGTGGGTGTCTTGAACATTAAAGCGCCAACAGAGTTTGAATTGTTCTTTGACAGAAATTCCTGGGAAGTTGTGATAACAGATAGCCTTCAGCCTAGGCTGCAGCAACAGGCGTGGATTAGAGTGAAGTGACCTCTTAAGTGGGCGGTGGCGTGTAGACCCATGCCAGAATCTGCATAAAGGCGTTTTCCAAGCCACACGTGAAGGGATTACTTGGATGAATGTTCAGGAGTGGTTGGAAGCATTAATGAGCATTAAATGGTGATAAGACTTATCAACATCAATATTCTGGTAAGGGAAACCAAACTTTGAACCAGCAGTTCTGTTTCAACAAGAACAGCGTAAACCATGCTCTGGCCTTGGCTTCCTGTTGTCTTATTAAGTTCTGGGGATTCTCCTGATTTTCTGATACGTTCCCTGGATTTGCTTCTGGACCTCCTGGGCTTAGAGATTATGTATCAGTGTAACACCCACTCTTCTGACCTTTTCATCTTCTGATTTCAGCATGTTCTGAAAGAGCCTTCAGACTTCCTTGCTTCTTTTGCATTCCTTTAGCAAATTCTGGCTGAGCTTGCGTAACTGCTGAAAGAGTCATGTTCTGTCTGAGGCTTACATATTGAACCACGTTTACAACTTCTGATTGAGCTGATGTAGCTGCTGAAGAGCCAACTTCTGAATGCACTGAGCCAAGCTTGCAACTTCTGACCGTTTCTTATCTGGAATTGGTCCAGAAGTTCTGAAACACTGATTTTTTCTTAAACACTCATTTTTTAGAGAAAAATTCCAAGTACTTAGAATTTAATTTTTCTCAAGCTAAAAGCGTTGTCTTTAGAGATTGTGTGATCATCTTGCTCTTGTAAGTGGTTTGCTTGGGCAAAAATGACAGTTCTGGACTTGGATTTGTTTCAGAGGGACCTTGAAAATCCAAGATGATTTCCTGAAGAAAGAGAGGGCAAATTTTGGGGTACAACAGTTGCCCCTGTTCAATCTTCTTGAACCTGAAGAGTTAGATTGGCAAGTTTTCCTTTCGCGACTCGAAGGTAAAAGGAGATTGGACACTAGAGTGCCCGGAAATTTGCACTCGCATAGTAGAGTATCAGCAATGTGATGGCAGGAATGGGCTTATAGATGCCATTTGGAGAGATGGTGGATAGGGGATGGGCTTATAGATGCCATTTGGAAGTGTTGATCGCATAAGAGATTCCTTAGCGAGAACTTGCGCACTTTGAGAAAGACAGATGTTTTCCTGGCTTGTTACAGGTGTTGATCTTCAATCTCTTCATGCAGATATGCCCTGGCTAGATGCAGGTGTCGAGTCTACAATTGATTGCTCACAGATATGCCCTGGATGGATACAGGTATCGAATCTGGAATTAGTTATCAACAGATATGGCCTGGCTGGATACAGGAATCGAATCTGGAATTAGACAGTTGATAGATATGCCCTGGCTGGATACAGGAATCGAATCTTCAAACTCCTCAGATGTGCCCTGGCTGGATACAGGAATCGAATCTGGAATTGTGACAGTTGATAGATATGCCCTGGCTAGATACAGGAATCGAATCTTTAAACTCCTCAGATGTGCCCTGACTAGATACAGGAATCGAGTCTGGAAACTGATCACTCATAGATGTGCCCTGGCTAGATGCAGGTGTCGAGTCTACAATCGATTGCTCACAGATATGCCCTGGCTAGATACAGGTATCGAATCTGGAATTAGTTGTCAACAGATATGCCCTGGCTGGATACAGGAATCGAATCTGGAATTAGACGGTTGATAGATATGCCCTGGCTGGATACAGGAATCGAATCTTCAAACTCCTCAGATGTGCCCTGACTAGATACAGGAATCGAGTCTGGAAACTGATCACTCATAGATGTGCCCTGGCTAGATACAGGAATCGAATCTGGAATTGTGACAGTTGAAGGTAGTTGTCTTTTGGTTTGTCTTTTTCCCTGAAAAGGCAAAACATCAGTTGTATGCAATGTCATGATGTATGAAATGCATGATGTCATGATGTTCAAAATGAGATAGTGTCGTATGCACTTTATCATGTATGTAAGCAAGATGTATGAAATGTGAAATGTTTATGAATGTATTTTCGTCTAGGAAAATAAATCCTTGACGATTGGCTGGGGAATTAAATCCTGGGCTGACGTTGAAGAGTAGAGTTCTTCGTTTCCGCTAGGGATGATGGTTGCGAGAGAATACCGGTAGGAGAAGATAACTCCGTTGGGGAATAAACTTGTTGGAGAGATTACCCTGAGGGGAATTGCTCTGTGGGAAGAGATACTTTGCTGAAGTTTTGATGAGAGCTCCACTGAGGATTTCAATGATGGACCCTGCTGGGGATAACAATGATAAACTCCGCTGGGGATTCTGTTGATAAGTTATGTTGGGGAACTTTGATGAACTCCGCTGGGGATAGGAAGAACTTTTCCGAGGACGATCTTCTGTGGTAATTAGCTGAGGATAACCCAGTTATAAGCCCTTGTAAGGAATAACTTTGAATAAAGCCCGGGAGAGACGTCCGTACTCTGCAGGGGATAAGCTTCCAGAATCTACTGGGGATAAGCTTCCAGACCTGCTGGGGATATGGATTTCAAATTTCCTGGGGAAACTTTCGGACTGTATTGGAAAATGGTTCCACTGGGGGTGTCTGTGTTCCGCCGGGGAACAATCTTAAATCAAGACTGTCGGGGATGCTTGCTGAGGAATGTCTATACTTCACTGGGGAAAGTTGATATCTTCTGGGGATACCCAACCTCCTTTAGGCTGATCGTAAACTAACTCTGCTGGAGAAGAGTATTGCTGACTTGCTAGGGGAATAGGGTGCCTATTGTAGGGCTGGTGATAGACTAACTCTTCCTGGGGAGAGTATTGCTGAATCCTGTCTTACTCTGTGGGGAGTTGAGGCAACTTGGTCACATTCTTCAGTTGAATCTACCTTGGTACCCTGGCGGACAAAGCAACTAGACTGCCTGGACAATTCTACATTGCCCCTGTTTCCGATGTCACCTGTAATTGGTCTTTTGTTTCGTATGCAAGTATTTATGAATTAGCAATTTAATGTCAAATGCATATATCAAAAATGAACATTGGACGTTCTTCGCAAGACAAAACAGAAAGAGGAAAAACAATTGGCAATTTGTTTGGAAAAATGAATTTGTATTGATTTTGAAATTTGCCTGTAAAATAGGCATTTTTGTACAAGAGGCTGACGTCCTAGTAAGGGAATGCCGCCGAGAAACATAAAGTTTATACAATTTTGAAAAGGAAACAAAACAGCTATGTGAACAAAATTCCCACTGGGTTCCAACTCTGCTATTGCCTTTATGTCTTCAAGCGTCTCATCACTTTGCTGCTTAGTTGAAGGTGAAGCTGATTGATCAATGCCGAAGTCTGAGCCCGATAGTTGATGCCGAATTCTGGATGCAAGGTGATCCAATGAGACATAGTGTTACGCTTTATCCCTAACTTTTGCCTAGACCGCCCTTTCGGGTTTTCAGTCCACCGGGATACCCTTTTTTGCCCAAGCCGCCTTTTCAGGTTTTCGACTTGCCGGGTGTACAGATTTTTTTTTCATTTCATCCCTTATTTTTGCCCGAACCCTTTTGGTTCGCCGGGAAGCCCTTATTTTTGCCTAGGTATGTCAACCTAGCGGGTCTTTTATTCATGCGTAGTATCTTTTTACTATGTCTGCATTGGCGGGGTGAGGAAGGTCGTCACCATCCATGGTGGTTAGAATTATGGCTCCTCCTGAGAACACATGTTTAACCACAAATGGCCCTTCGTACGTAGGGGTCCATTTGCCCCTGGGATCACTTTGAGGAAGGATGATGCGCTTGATTACCAGGTCCCCAACTTGATACTCTTGTGGTCTGACTTTCTTGTTAAACGCCCTGATCATCCGTTTCTGGTACGTCTGACCATGACAGATAGCGGTGAGTCTCTTTTCGTCAATTAGGTTTAATTGATCAAGTCGAGTCTGGATCCAGTCATCTTCACTCAAGTCTGCATCCTTCATTATCCGGAGAGAGGGTATCTGGACTTCAATCGGCAAGACTGCCTCCATGCCATAGACCAAGGAAAAGGGTGTTGCCCCGGTTGACGTCGTCGCTGAGGTACGGTACCCATGAAGAGCAAATGGTAACATTTCGTGCCAATCTTTGTAGGTCACTGTCATCTTCTGCACGATCTTTTTGATATTCTTATTAGCTGCTTCTACAGCCCCATTCATCTTCGGCCAGTAAGGAGAAGAGTTGTGGTGCTGTATCTTGAATTGCTCGCAGAGCTCAGTGATCATCTTGTTGTTAAGATTGGTACCATTGTCCGTAATGATCCTTTCCAGGACGCCGTACCGACAGATCAGGTTATGCCGAATGAAACGTGCCATGACGCTCTTGGTTACCGTGGCGTAGGAAGCTGCCTCAACCCACTTCGTGAAGTAATCAATCGCTACCAAGATGAAGCGATGCCCGTTGGATGCCGTCGGTCGGATCTCGCCGATCATATCAATGCCCCACATTGCAAAAGGCCAAGGTGCCGTCAGGACGTTTAGAAGAACCGGAGGGATATGCACCTTATCAGCATAGATCTAGCCTTTATGACAAGTTCGAGAATGTTGGTAACAGTCGGCTTCCATTGTGGACCAGAAATATCCTGCCCGAAGGATTTTCTATGCCATGGTATGTCCACTGGAATGTGTTCCGAATGTACCTTCATACAGTTCTACCATGATCTTCTCTGCTTCAGTCTTATCCACACAACGCAGTAAAGTTGAATCATGGTTTCGTTTGTAGAGAATGCTGTTTCTGAGGAAGAATTTCGCCGCGAACCTTCTCAGAAACTTCTTATCGTTGACAGACGAGCCTTCAGGGTATTCCTGAGCTTCCAAGTATCTCTTCACCTCATGATACCAGGGTTTTTCGGTCACCTCTTCGGCCTCAAGATCGCAGCAGTATGCAGGTTCGTCCAACTTCCAGATAATGATTCGGGGAGCCTCGTTGTCCCATTTGACTTTGAACATTGAAGACACGTAGCTAGTGCGTCCGCTAACTGATTCTCCTCTCTTGGGAAGTGTTCAAAAGTTATCTCTTCAAAGTGGGGCAGCAAAGTCAACACATACTCCTTGTAAGGAATAAGATTTGGGTGTTTCATATCCCACTCGCCTTTGATCTGATTGATCACGAGAGCGGAATCTCCGAAAACACTCAGAAACTTGATCCTTAAGTCGATTGCAGCTTGAAGACCCATAATACATGCCTCATATTCTGCCATGTTGTTGGTGCAGTTGAAACACAGTCGGGCGGTGAGTGGAGTATGAGTACCTTTAGAGGATATGATCACAGCGCCGATGCCGTTACCCAAAGCGTTCGAGGCTCCGTCAAAATGCATAGACCATCGGGATCCTTCCTCAGGTCCTTCATCCGGTCCAGGTACTTCACAATCAGTTACTACCATGATATCTTCGTCCGGAAATTCAAAGTTCAATGATTGGTAATCGTCCACAGGTTGGTGTGCCAAATGATCTGCCAGTACACTTCCCTTGATGGCTTTTTGAGTTGTGTATTGGATGTCATATTCCGTCAAGATCATTTGCCATCTTGCTATTCTTCCAGACATAGCAGGCTTTTCGAATATGTACTTGATTGGATCCATTTTTGAAATCAACAGAGTAGTGTGAGTCAACATATACTGTCTCAGCCGGCGAGCAGCCCATACCAGAGCGCAGCAAGTTTTCTCGAGCAGTGAGTACCGAGTCTCACAGTCAGTAAACTTTTTGCTCAGGTAATAAATAGCGTGCTCTTTTCGGCCAGACTCGTCATGCTGCCCCAGCATGCACCCCATTGAGTTGTCAAGTACTGTCAAGTATAGTATCAGAGGCCTCCCTTCCACTGGTGGCATAAGAATGGGTGGTTCTTGGAGATACTCCTTTATCTTTTCGAAAGCAGCCTGACATTCATCGTTCCAACGTACTACTTGATCTTTCTTCAGTAATTTGAAGATTGGCTCACAGGTAGCAGTTAGATGTGAGATGAATCGGGCAATGTAACTCAGTCGTCCTAGAAAGCCTCGGACTTCTTTCTCTATCTTGGGAGTCGGAATCTCTTGTATGGCTTTCACCTTGGCAGGGTCCACTTGAATACCTTTATTGCTTACAATGAAACCTAGCAATTTTCCAGACCTCACCCCAAAGGTGCATTTGTTTGGGTTCAACCTCAGCTTGTACAACTTCAGTCGGTCAAACAGCTTCCGCAGATGGTCAAGGTGTTCTTCCTCAGTTTGGGACCTTGCAATCATATCATCGACGTACACTTCTATCTCATGGTGGATCATGTCATGAAATAAAGCAACCATGGCACGTTGGTAGGTTGCCCCAGCATTTTTCAACCCAAATGGCATGACTTTGTAGCAGAAGGTGCCCCACTGAGTAACAAAGGTAGTCTTTTCCATATCTTCAGGGGCCATCTTGATCTGATTATACCCTGAAAAACCATCCATGAAGGAGAACATCTTGTGTTGAGCAGTATTGTCAACAAGAACGTCGATGTGAGGCAGAGGGAAATCGTCCTTAGGGCTGGCCCTGTTCAAATCCCTGTAGTCTACACACATTCTGACTTTACCATCTTTCTTTGGCACTGGAACCACGTTGGCCACCCACTGAGGATAAGAAGTCACTGCTAGAAACCCGGCATCAAATTGTTTCATAACCTCGGCTTTGATTTTCTCGGACATCTCTGGGCGCATGCGGCGGACCTTCTGTTTTACCGGAGGGCAGTCTTCCTTGGTAGGCAGGTGATGAACTACAATGTCGGCATCCAAACCAGGCATATCTTTGTAAGACCAAGCAAAGATTTCCATGTAATCATGCAGCATCTGGATCAATCGTTGCTTTACGCTAAGCTCTAGATTGGCACCAATCTTGACTTCTTTTCTATCTGTCTCAGTACCCAGGTTCACTGTTTCCACTGACTCTTCATGCGGCTGAATGGCCCTCTCTTCCTGGAGTAGCAGTCTTGCGAGTTCACCAGGCACTTCGCAATCATCTTCACCTTCGTCTTCGGCCAAGTTTATCGGATTCTCGAAGTCATGACTGGCAGTAGCAGAGCCGTTACCAGTGAGATCCAGAGTGGATTGGAACCTGTATAAGTGAGTGTGTGTTAATATAGCTGTTTTGCAATATATAACAAAGAAAGAAAAAGAGCACAAAATTTGAAATGCAACAAACGTCCAATGTTTTGATTAATGATATATGGAAATGTCATACAAAAAGCCCTCATAAATGGAGCCACGGTGCCCCGGGTAGGACACCGAGCAAATAAAAGTTTCAACATATTGTTTGTTACAAATTGAAAACAAAAGAGTTCATTACTGCGTGACAAATGTAATAGGTGTAAAATATTTTGCCGTCCAGTTGCTTGGTCCGTTGTGGGTTGTCGGGTAGATCCAACTGTCAAGTTCTACTTCCTCTACGTCCTCCTCGATAGCATTCACTCTTGGGTTGGTGATGAACACCGGAGGCTTTCTGATCCTTTCCTTGCGAACAGCCCTCTGAGCCTCTGCAGTGAAGCCCAGCCCAAATTTGTCGGTCTTTTGAGTGAAGTCAGGAAGTTGACCCCAGTTTGCGCACTTGCCTTTCTCAATTACAGCCCGGGCATCCTTCAAGGAAGCCATCTTCAAAGGAAAGTCCTCTTCAATCACTGTTTCAGCTGACGCCAACGTTGGAGGTACCTCTTCAAAATGTTGAAAGGGGGTTTCAATAAACTCCCCGTCCATTTCAATATACCGGAATGAATTCAGATGACTTACCATGTATTCCTCCTCTCCCTGCACAGTAACAATCTTCCCTCTGACAGGGTATTTGAGTTTCTGGTGTAGAGTGGATGTTACCACCCCAGCCTTGTGAATCCAGGGTCGACCCAGCAAACAGGAATAAGATGGATGGATATCCATCACATAGAACGTTGAGTCAAAGACTTGGGAACCCACACGAATAGGAATGTCTACTTCACCGTGCACCATCCTCTTAGAAACGTCGAAGGCTCTAACAATGATGTTACTAGGTTTCAATTCCAGGCCCTCACAATCCAACCGATCTAAGGCCTTCTTGGGCAATACATTCAGGGAAGAACCGGTGTCCACCAACACGTGTGCGAGAGTAGTGCCCCTGCATTCTATAGAGACATGCAGGGCATCATTGTGGTTTTTTCCTTTGGCGGTAAGGTCTACATCCGAGAAACCCAAACCATTGTCAGCTGTCAAATTAGCCACACAGTCAGTGAACTGATCTGCAGAGGTCTCTTGCGGCACATGGGCCGTCTTTAGAAATGAAATCAGGGCCTTGGCGTGGGCCTCTGAGCACAGCAGCAATGATAGCATAGAGATCTTGGAGGGGGTATGCCCCAGCTGTTCAACGACATTGAAGTCACTCTTTTTAATGATTTTAAGGATTTCCTCCATCTCTTGCTGGGAGGCTTCAACAGCGGTCTTTTTTGGTGCCTCCGTCCGGGCAGGCAAATCGGTAGCAACTTCTTTTCCCCAAGCATCAGAGGACTCAGCGGCAGTAGTAGACACAGGAACTTGATTTGGAACATGCACACTTGCGGGTGTGATGATAAGAGGTTTTCGGATAACTGGTGGTGCAATGTTAGGCGAGAAGAGCCTGCCACTGCGAGTAATTTTGGCGGGACCAGTGATGTTACTGATACTGGTACCGGTGTTGAACTCCTGCTTCACTCCAAGCACATACACATCTGCCCCATAGTGCCATGGGACAGCCTTGTCAGATTCATAGGGGAGGGGCCCCGGAATAGTAATGGTAACGGGTGCAACAGACATAATTTTGACTGGCTTCCTCGGGGGAGCCTTGGTAAGATTGTTGAAAATTGTGACGACAGATACTTCTTCAGCGGAAACAAATGGAACAGCGGTTTTCTTGAACAGAATCTCCTTGCTATCCATCAGGCTTTGGATGCCTGACTTCAGCAGCGGACAACCGGTAGGGAGAACAGCACACAGGAGGCAACCCTTGCTACAACCCGGAAATAAACCGGCTAGCAGTAGGTTCCTCTTAACAGTCAATAGAGGGGTAGCAACATCATTCACCGAAACAGCATACAAATATTCCTCGACGGCATTTACCCTATGCTGGGGCATAGGAGCAGTTACAATATTTGGCCTCTCAGGCGCCTCAAACTGAATTTCCTTCGCATCAATAAGGTCTTGGACCTTATTTCTCAGGGCCCAGCAATCATCAGTAGTATGCCCGGGGCTATCAGAGTGATAAGCACAACGGGCATTTGGGTTATACTTAGGAGATGCAGTATTCACGACCTTCGGAGCCTCTTTGATGGTCACCAAGTTGGTTGATAGCAGCTGCGGTAAGATTTGTGACAAGGTCATACTCAGCCGAGTGTATTGCCTCTTGGGCCTCTCACCCCTTTGTTGATTGTACTGCTGAGGAGCAGCAACAGGTTTTGAAATTACCAAGGCATTGACGGCTTGGCGGCGTTCTGGCTTGACTTGTCTTCTAGGACCATAGACGGCACTAGCTTCCTTCTTGAAAGGCCTCTTCTCAGTACTTGCGGAGGCACCTTTCTGTATCTTTCCTGACCTGATGCTAGCTTCTATCCTTTCACCCGTCAGGATCAAATCCGTAAACCCAGCGGAGGAATTACCAACCAGATGATTGAAGAATGGACCGGACAAGGTCCCTAGAAACATGTCAACCAGCTCACGGTCAGTCAAAGGAGGCTGCACCCTGCCTGCCAAATCCCTCCATTTTTGTGCATATTCTTTGAACCCTTCGCCGGTTCCCAGTGACATACCCTGAAGTTGGGTACGCGTAGGAGCAAGGTCAGAATTGTATTGATATTGTCTATAAAAGGCGGTAGCCAAATCCTCCCAATGTCGGATACTAGTTCCATCTAGCTGATAGAACCACTCAAGCTGTGACCCCGAAAGGCTATCTTGGAAGAAGTGGATCCAAAGGTTTTTGTCTGCCGTGTAAGGTTGGATCTTCCTTACGTACGATCTGAGATGCAGCTTTGGACAGGAAGCCCCGTCGTATTTTGCAAAGGCAGGCGCCTTGAACTTGTGTGGGATTACCACCCCAGAAGATAACCCTAAATCTCCGAAATCCAGCCCCGGCACATTTTGAATCTCCATGGCACTCAAGCGGTCCTCTAATTGCTTGTATCTGTCAGCAGCAGGAGGGTATTGTTCGTCATTGTAATCTGTCTCGTTGTCAGAGACTGCAGGACTAGGAGCCCCTCCCCCTTGGGGACTGTCTTTCTCTGCAGAGGAAGTAGTTGGATCAGCCTCGTTATGGAGTGTGTTCCCAAACCTGCGTCCAGTGTTGAATAACGCAGTCCTCTTCTTCTTCTTCTTCTTTAGGAGCAAAGCCTTCAACTCTTGTTGACCTTGGGCCAAGCTCATGACCATCTCTTGAAACTGGGCATTCTGGGCCTGGAGGGCCTTGATTGCTTGCTCACTGGATGATTCTGGATTCATGATGACTGTTCAAAATAAACAGCGAAGAAGATTAAGCAACCTGTAGAAAAAGGGGTACCTGTTATGCACATGATGCATGAGATGCTATCTATGCAATGCATTCAAGGATTTTAGAAATTCACAATTGTTGCAGACAAAAAGAACGCACGTCATATTAATAAGAAGAAATTTGTTAGTACATAAGTGCCCCATGGGCCAAATATTACAAAAACAACTTCTCAAGGTAAAAAGACGTTACGCATCCTCTTTGGTGCGATGTAGGTGTTAAGGGTCTCTTGCTCATGGAGTCGGCGGGTGAGCTCTAGAACCTTCTTCTCGCTGGCGTAAAAGCTGGCTTCAAAAGTGTTCCGTTCCTCCTTGATTTGGATCCAACTCTTCTGCATCTCCTCCCACGATGTAGGCATGCCAGGATGTAGGATGGTATAGGGAACCTCTCCTTCCTTGACGGGCTCTTTAATCACAGGGAGAACATGAGGATAAGGCATCATTAGACTCTGGGCTCGGGCTCGTACCCACTTGAGATAAGGCTCAAGAGGGATGGAGTTCTTGTGTCTCAGTGTCTTGCTATCAACCTTGTTGGGCATCCTCCAAGCTCTGATGAATCTTTGGCAAAGTCCTTGCGCATCGTTGTCGAAGTCAAAAACTAGGTCAGGAATCAACATGTCGTGAGGACCATCTCTTCGTGCATATCCAAATTGCCTCAAAGCTAGGCAAGGGTTGTAGGTAATGCCCCCTCTAATGCCAAGTAATGGAACATTAGGGAACTCTCCACAACGATCGACGATGATGACATTTTCTCTGGACCGAGAACACCAATGTACATCAGAGTGAGTAAGAGTCATCAACCGTTGGGACCACCTTGAGCCTTGGTCATTCTTCAAGACAGATTGTGGAAGGTGCGAAATAAACCACCTTGCAAGGAGAGGAGTACATCACATGAGAACACCCCTCTTTCTCATTGTTCGTGTGTAAAATGAGTGAAGGATGTCCCCAAGCAATGTTGGTATTGGATTTCTGGACAAGAAGATTTTGACGGCGTTGACCTCTACAAGCTGGTCAGGATTTGGGAACAAGACCAACCCATAGATAAGGAGTGCCACAATCTCTTCAAAGGCTTGTAGGTCCAATGAGTTCCAACACTCTTGTGCCTTTTCAAACAAGAATTTTGCTAAGAAGCCTTTAACACCGCTTCTAGTTTCCCAATGCCCTTTGATGTCAGATGGCTGTAGATGTAATGCTCGAGCAACATCTTCAGGCTTTGGTTCCTTTTCCGTACCGTTGAAAGGTAGTTGATTAAGGATAGGAATTCTCAGGAGTTGAGAAAATTCCTCCAAAGTGGGCACCAACTGGTAGTCGGGGAAAGTGAAACAGTGATGAAGAGGGTCAAAGAACTAGAATAGCACTTTCATCATGTCCTCTTCAATGTTGGTGTTGACTAAGCTGAGCAGTCTACCATGTCTTTCATTGAAGGATGAGCTTTCCGGAATCCTTGATGTGAGCTCCTTGAGTTGAGGAGAGATTCTCACAAGGTTGACTTGGACGGTTTTTCTGCGAGGAATTTCCATGACCTACAAAACAAGAACAAAGATGAAGATCTGAACCCTTGAAGTGGTTAGTGAATGCATATGATGCTTTATGATGTTCATGATGTATGCACAAACATATGTACAAGCAAATCACACCAAACCCTAGTTTCAGGCTTGCATGGGGTTTCATAGGTAAGTACCCTCTTGAGTGTAGTTGGCTTAAAAACCTGTCCTATAAATAGTAACCGGGTTCTAAGGAGCTCAATATCATTGGATTGTTTTCATTGTTCATTGTTTTAGTTTAGCCACTTAACTAGCGACCAAAATATTCCAAGAAAACAACCCTCAATGAGTGTAGTATCGAGTATCTACCAACTTCGGACTGCACCAAAGCCGGTCATCTCACTACCCCTAATGAAAGGCCAAGATGGTCAAGTAAGGTTCTAGGTCATTAGTGCTTAGTGAAATCACTCAGCGGCCCCGTACTCTCCTTGATTGAACTCAAGGGTTACCGGTACTCACAAATATGTCGCACTAATATAGCTATTGCTTCGACCGTGTCGGTATACCCCGCACAGTTTCCACAACATATTACTATCTATGAATGTTTCCCAAAATCCGGGTGTAGGATTGTAAACCCAAACAAGAGAGCCAAGATATAAAGCAATCAAAACAAACAATTAGTCATGCAAGATGGTGATCTAAGCCCTAAGGTTACTCCACTTAAAAGATTTTTCCCCAACAGAGTCGCCAGTTCTGTGATACGGTGGGAGAACTGACTTGGGTTTTGCGTTTGTTTTCGCAAATGTTTCGGTTGAGCAAGAGTTGCCACCGACTTTTTATTTTATCCTAAGGAAAGGTTAAAAAGCACAGCAAAAACCTTTGAGATGTTTTCTTGGGTTCGGGGAGTAGATTATAGAAAGGGAAGGTATTAGCACCCTTTCTATCCATGGTTATCCATGGGCTCTTAGTTACTTGCTTAGATCAACTTGCCTTAATTTTCAATTGTTTGAAATGGTGCTTTGTGTATGTGTTTTGAAAATGTTTTTGAAAAGAGGCCAATGTGGTGGCAACCTTTGTAATGATCCATGTTGGGATGTATACAAAGGTGTATGTCTTTTGAAAAAGTTTTCAATGTTTTTTTTTTTGAAAGTTGTTTTGAGAGTGTGTTTTGAAAAATGGCAAGTGTTTTTGCAAGTTTGATCAAGTAACTAAGAGTGGTCTACCCCTAATTTTTACTCAAAGATTTTTCTATGTTTTTAATCCTTTTAACAATTTTGTTTCACCATTATACTTGGTGGACAATCTTGCGTTTAGGATGTGAACGGGACGGGCGCGGGTCATCGTATAGACCATGATAGCAATGTTGCAAAGTATCTTAGTTTTTCTTTTGAGGGACTAAGATCTTTTTTTTTTGTAAGGCAACTTTCGAAAGCGTCATCGAGGGACTATGATCTTTTGATTTTGTTTATTTTACCAAGATACTTTACATGCGTAACATGGCCCATTTGTGAAAAGGCAACAAGTGGATATAACCCTAGGGGTGTTAGTGTGCAAGTGTGTTTTATTGCATACAAGAGTTTTTCTTTGAATTAGGATTTTCTATTTCATTGATTTTATCTTGCCATACACGTCCTAATTACTAGCAATAAGAAGCGGAAATATAAAATCCTACGCTATTACAACAATTAGGGGGTGGGGATACACATTTGTACATGGGGGGTTCAACGAGAAAAATAGACAAAAAAGAAAATAGCAAAAAGCAAGATAGAGGGAGAGAGAGGGAGTCAGCGCGCTGCTGAGAGGTCATCAGAAGTTCTGACTCAGATCCGCTGCCAGATGATCAACCTCTTGGTTAAACTGTATGAGTTAGAACTTCTGACCCTGGCACCTGCAAAACAGAAACCTGTTAGTGGGGAAACCAGAAGTTCTGACCCCCTGCGCTGCAAAACAGAAGTTTGTTAGTGGAGAAACCAGAAGTTCTGATTCTGCTGGAAAGACAATAACTCTCAGAGGTTCTGATATTATTGACAGCAAAACAGGCTTCAGATGTGCTAACGTCAAAGTCAGCACTTGGCTTTTCCCTGTACTAATCAGAACATCTGCAATTTTGTTGTTATTCCACAAAACAGGAAACATATTTGGAACAGATCCAGCAAATGTCAAAATGTTTCAGAGGGCAGAACCAACAAGGTCATAGGAAAGTCCTACACTGGCTCAGAACGTTCTGAGGTATGAAAATCCTCAGAATATAAACAGCAACAACATGATATTTACATTATGTTTATTTGAGCATGCACAGCTGATGATGCTTAGTAGCGTGATGAAGGTCAGCAGGTGCTTACCTGGCTGTTGGAAAAGTTTGTGGATGAAAGCTAGCTTTTGGCTCTGGTGGTGTTCTGGACAGACTCTTTTTGAAAAGGGTAGGTGAAGGTGTATGCGTATATAGGGTCAGAAGTTTGAAAAGGGGTTTTTGGTTCACAAAGAAAAACTGGGTATTGGATAAAGTTTGAAGGTGAGAAATTCAAAGTTATGAAACAACTGGGGATTTTGGCAGAGTTTCACAACACTATCTTGCTAAAGGTTTCTGTTTCTCTCTTAGCAATTTTTCTGTTTCTTGAACGCCCTTTTTCAGTGGACAATGACTCTCTATTTATAGGCAAAGTTCTTGTGGGTGTCTTGAACATTAAAGCGCCAACAGAGTTTGAATTGTTCTTTGACAGAAATTCCTGGGAAGTTGTTATAACAGATAGCCTTCAGCCTAGGCTGCAGCAGCAGGCGTGGATTAGAGTGAAGTGACCTCTTAAGTTGGCGGTGGCGTGTAGACCCATGCCAGAATCTGCATAAAGGCGTTTTCCAAGCCACACGTGAAGGGATTACTTGGATGAATGTTCAGGAGTGGTTGGAAGCATTAATGAGCATTAAATGGTGATAAGACTTATCAACATCAATATTCTGGTAAGGGAAACCAAACTTTGAACCAGCAGTTCTGTTTCAACAAGAACAGCGTAAACCATGCTCTGGCCTTGGCTTCCTGTTGTCTTATTAAGTTCTGGGGATTCTCCTGATTTTCTGATATGTTCCCTGGATTTACTTCTGGACCTCCTGGGCTTAGAGATTATGTATCAGTGTAACACCCACTCTTCTGACCTTTTCATCTTCTGATTTCAGCATGTTCTGAAAGAGCCTTCAGACTTCCTTGCTTCTTTTGCATTCCTTTAGCAAATTCTGGCTGAGCTTGTGTAACTGCTGAAAGAGTCATGTTCTGTCTGAGGCTTACATATTGAACCACGTTTACAACTTCTGATTGAGCTGATGTAGCTGCTGAAGAGCCAACTTCTGACTGCATTGAGCCAAGCTTGCAACTTCTGACCGTTTCTTATCTGGAATTGGTCCAGAAGTTCTGAAACGCTGATTTTTTCTTAAACACTTATTTTTTAGAGAAAAATTCCAAGTACTTAGAATTTAATTTTTCTCAAGCTAAAAGCGTTGTCTTTAGAGCTTGTGTGATCATCTTGCTCTTGTAAGTGGTTTGCTTGGGCAAAAATGACAGTCCTGGACTTGGATTTGTTTCAGAGGGACCTTGAAAATCCAAGATGATTTCCTGAAGAAAGAGAGGGCAAATTTTGGGGTACAACACCATGATACTACCTTTCAAAGTCCTAATTGAAGCATGGGTTAGTTCGAAAGCATACTGTTACAAAAGGCATCCTGACTCCTGTAAGGCTTACTCCAAATCCTGAGTTGAATTTTCTTACAAAAATTCTTTTATCTGCTAAAACGCATTTTCAAAACTTTAAGACAAGCATAAACTCTGCATTATTTGAATATCGTTGTTTGTATATGGCTAATTGTTTGACAGCGGAAAAATTCACACGATGAGTATCCAGTGAACAAAAGTTCTCTCAATGAACAAAATCACTTCAAGTGAGAACCCACTTCCAATAACAAATCTCTTATAAGCAAGAAGGCATAGTGTGTCACTATCAAACACATCTGGGGCAGTCCGGCCAAGATTCCAAGAAATCTCTCGAGAGGTACTGGATATACCAGGGGCATGTATGTATTTGAATCACTTAAGGAATGAAACGTGAATTCTAACAAAGAGTTCCATACAATCAAGCAACATTTCCTAGTAATGCTGCAAACGCTTGCTACTAGGGGCAGTGACAAATTTCCCATAAAGACATTTCATAAGATGACCCCCAGTTGAGTCCCCACAAAACTGGACCAAGACAATTCCCAGCTAGAGTTTCAATCTCTGAAAAACCTTTCTCCCCAGATGAGTTGATCTCAAGAATCCTCGTGGAGTTCTGCCAAAAGAAGACACCTCTCCAACCGATTGGCAACAGGGTTTATTTCCTCAAAAACTACAGATTTTCCAGCTTGAGTTTGCCTCTCTGACTATTACAAAATAAGGGAACACAACTCCTTTTCCCCAGTAGACTTTTCCACAATCACCAGTAAGTTACTGCAAAGCCTGGACCCAACCAGATAATAGTTTAACTTCACTCTCCCAAGTAATTTTCTGCGAAACCTGGAATGCGACCAGATAACAGTAAATTTAATCTTCCCCAATAAGTCACTACGAAACCTGGAATGCAACCAGATAACAGTTAATTTAATCTTCCACAATAAGTCGTTGTGAAACCTAGAATACGACCAGATAACAGTCAACTTCATTATCTTCAACAAAATTTCTGCTGAGCCTGGATTTCGACCAGATAATAGCTAACTTTTGATTCTCTCCAGTCAGGAATAACTCCCCAGTAGAGCAACCAATAGCTAAGATTCCTAAACTCTTTTCCCCTGTAGAAACATTCTAAAGACAAGGTCTGGAAAAGTGTGCATACTCTTCATCCCCAATGGTCGTCCGGGATTCAGCCTCCTAAAACTCCCCAACAATTGTCAAGGATTTATTCTAATAACATTTCGCATTTCATGCATCGTATTACATATATGACAAGTGCATACAATCTCATTTATTTTGAGAACATCATTACACCATTCATTTCATACATCATGGCATGGCATGCAACTAACTTTTTACCTTTTCAGGAAAGATCAAATCAACATATGGCTATCATCAACAATATTCAAAAGGTCAGAGATTAATACCTATAACCAGACAGGACAACTATCTCAAACGACCAACCTTTTCAAGTTCCAGATTAATCCCTGTAACTAGCCAGGAAAACTATCTGTGGACGACTGATTGTAGATTAATACCTGTAACAAGCCACGAAAACTATCTTTCTTTCTCAGGTCAGAGATTAATACCTGAAACCAGACAGGACAACTATCTCAAACGACCAACCTTTTTAAGTTCCAGATTAATCCATGTAACTAGCCAGGAAAATTATCTGTGGATGACTGATTGTAGATTAATACCTGTAACAAGCCAGGAAAACTATGTACATGAAGAGATTGTAGATTAATACCTGTAACAAGCCAGGGAAACTATCTACATGAAGAGATTAAAGATTAACACCTGTAACAAGCCAGGAAAACTATCTTTCTTTCTTAGGTCAGAGATTAATACTTGAAACCAGACAGGACAACTATCTCAAATGACCAACCCTTTCAAGTTCTAGATTAATCCCTGTAACTAGCCAGGAAAACTATCTGTGAACGACTGATTGTAGATTAACACCTGTAACAAGCCAGGAAAACTATCTACATGAAGAGATTGTAGATTAATACCTGTAACAAGCCAGGAAAACTATCTACATGAAGAGATTGAAGATTAACACCTGTAACAAGCCAGGAAAATTATCTTTCTTTCTCAGGTCAGAGATTAATACCTGAAACCAGACAGGACAACTATCTCAAACGACCAAACTTTTCAAGTTCCAGATTAATTCCTGTAACTAGCCAGGAAAACTATCTGTGGACGACTGATTGTAGATTAATACATGTAACAAGCCAGGAAAGCTATCTACATAAGAAGATTGAAGATTAATCCCTGTAACAAGCCAGGAAAACTATCTTTCTTTCTAAGATCAATACCTGTAACGAGCCAGGGCAACTATCTACTCGACCAGCATTGAAGCAACCCTACCCAAGTTCCTTCTCCTTTCCAGATGAAGTTTTACACTGACTCATCATGAAGCAACCCTACCCAAGTTCTTTCTCCTTTCCATATGAAGTTTTACATGGACTCATCCTGAAGTTACCCTACCCAGGTTCCTTCTCATACAATTCTAGATGAAGCGTCACATGGATTCATCTTGAAACAGCCCTACACAGGCCCATCATAAATTTAAGAATACCAAAGACCTCTTCCAGTTTAATATAGGCGACCAAGGACCTCTTATGGTTAGATTTAGTTCTTCCCGTTTAAAAACAAGCAAAAGACATCTACTATTTCAGTATAAATCAGCCAAAAGATTTATCCTGATACCTTCCCCAGTCACTTTCAATGGCATCTTTAAGCCCATTCCCTACACAATCAACCATCACATCATCGAGTGCAAATTTCTGGGCACTTTAGTGTTCAATCATCTTCCACCTTCAAGTCACGAATGGCAGGCTCGCCAATCTAACTCTTCAGGTTTAAGAAGATTGAACAGGGGCAGTTGTTGAACCCCAAAATTTTCCCTCTCATTTTCTCAAGAAGATTCTCACAGGATCTCCAATGAATCAAGTTTGCAGCACTGATACATCAATTTGGGTTTGAATTGGCACAAGGGAAAAATGGTCAAAATGCACACTGAAAAGTCAAACTTTGACTTTTGGATCAAAATCAAGTATCAAGAATCATATTTCATCAGGGCATGTTAGAATATTGTAGGTGTTTAGGTATTGGCTTGCATTTTTGGTAAATTCCAAGTGTATGTATGAATGTCATGACTGATGTCATAACATTCTAGTTCAGGTTGTACTAACTCTTTAGGTACATGTGCAGAAAAATATTGTAACTCAAATACTGATGTTTATAAGTGTGTATCTGAGCATGTTTGCAAAATGATCACATTTTGCTAATCAGTAGACAGGTTTTCTCAGATGTCATAACAGATGTTATGACATCCTGTTCTGAACTAGCAGGATTACAGGATTGGATAAGTCTGAGTTTTTTCAGGAAATAACTCAGTCCTTCCTAAACAGAATCCTGCGTTTTCTGAGGAGTAACCTAGCTCAATCCTAACCTGATCAACAAAGTACTGTGACCTGGTCTTTAGGTCAAACGGAATCAACCCTAGGTTTTTGGAAACCCTAACTGAAGTTGCAGCTGCTATATATTCAACAGAGCTGCGGTTTTTTTAAGTGATCCCTGCTGATTGATTAGAAGATCAAGTTTGTAATCTGTATAGATTTGTTTATTGTACTCCAAGCAATTATCATTGTGATAAATGTCTTGGAATAGGCTTAAATTGTAAGGGTTGTGTAGCACTCAAAGCTTTGAAGCAAGAGTGTTTGAATGTTACTTGACTAAAGCTGTGAAGCAGAGTCAAGTTAGTTGTGTACATCACTCAAAGCTGTGAAGCACGAGTGATTGTGTTACTTGATTAAAAAGCTGTGAAGCTTAATCAAGTGTGTGTTTTGAAGAGTGTCTTCATCAATTCTCAAGTCAAATTGGTTTATGTATCACTGCTGTGATTGAGGGGGAGTGAGTAGGAACTCAGGTTTAAGTTGTACTTAGATTAGAATTGCATTGGGTAGGTCTTAAGTGAAGGAGATAAACTGGTTGGTTTATTCCTGAATTAACATCTCTTATAGTGGATTCTCTCCCTGGCTTGGTAGCCCCCAGAGTAGGTGTTGTTGCACACTGAACTGGGTAAACAATTGACTGTGTTATTTACTGCTTTTGTATTTACTGTCATATAGTAAGTCAGATACAGTGTCATAACATTGGACGTGACATTGAGTATCTGTAGCCAGAATTTCAATTGGTATCAGAGCAGGCACCCTGCCTGTATTACTGGGTGAGATCTAGGGATATCACTTTCTGGCACTATGGACAAAGAAGGAGTTTTTGGAAATAGACCACCCATTCTGGATGGAACTAATTATGACTACTGGAAACCTCGTATGATTGCCTTCCTAAAATCTCTGGACAAAAAGGCTTGGAGAGCTGCTGACAAAGGATGGATTCATCCCACCATAACTGAGGAAGATGGGACAATCAGTCTGAAGCCTGAGGAAGATTGGAGTAAAGAAGAAGATGAGCTAGCCCTGGGAAATTCCAAAGCTCTAAATGCCTTGTTCAATGGAATTGATAGAAATATTTTTAGATTAGTTCATCAATATGAACTGGCCAAGGAAGTTTGGGACACTCTCAAAACTACTCATGAGGGAACTTCCAAAGTAAAAATGTCAAGGCTTCAGATGTTGACCACTAAGTTTGAGAATCTAAAAATGATGGAAGATGAAACCATTCATGAGTTTCACATGAACATCTTGGAGATTGCCAACACCTCAGGAGCACTGGGAGAAAAAATGTCAGAAGAAAAACTGGTGAGGAAGATTCTCAGATCCTTGCCTAAAAGATTTGCAATGAAGGTGACTGCCATAGAGGAAGCCCAGGACATTAGAAAGTTGAAAGTAGATGAACTTATTGGGTCTCTTCAGACTTTTGAGATGGGAATCACTAATGATGATGTCAAAAAGAACAAGAGCATAGCACTTATGTCCAACACTGATGTTGAAGAAAACATTTCAGAAGCTATAGCCATGCTAGGAAGACAGTTCAACAAACTCATCAAAAGAATAGATCCAAAGTCAAGGTCTAATGTTCATAACATTTCCTCTGACATTGACAGTTCCAGCAAAAGACCAAGGTCAGATGAGAAGGGAGTTCAAGGCAGAGGAATTCAATGCCATGGTTGTGAAGGATATGGGCATATTCGAGCTGAATGTCCTACCTTTCTTAAGAAACAAAAAGGAATGACAGTTACTTGGTCCGACTGTGATTCAGAAAGTAATTCTGAAGAAGAGACTGCCAAACGAGTTACTGCTTTAACTGGTGTTTGTACCTCTGAAAGTGATGAAGAGGTGACTTTTGAAGAACTGGCTGAAACGTACAAGGAATTGTGTATCAGAAGTACTGAAGTCTGTGTGCAGAATAAGAAACAATCAAAACTCATCATAAAGATGGAGGCTGAAAAACGGGCAAACCTTGAAACTATAAGTCTTCTAGAAGGAGAAGTTCAATTGCTGAACTCACAACTGGATCAAATGACAAAATCTGTCAAGATGTTGACAAATGGAACTGACAAATTGGAAGAGATCCTACAGATTGGACAAAATGTGGGAAATAAATCTGGTCTAGGATTTATGAAAGCAACGAAATCTGGTTCTGGTAGGCAAATGTCAAAACAGATGTCTCAACACAACTCTCGACATCAGGAACAGAAACATATGAGGAAAAGGTACCAAAGATGGAAATGTCATCATTGTGGTAGATATGGCCACATAAAGCGTTTCTGCTTCAGATTACATGGATACCCTAATCAGAATTCAGGTGTCAAACCTAAGTCTAAAAAGGTACCACATGCTCCTCAATGGGAGAAAAAGGCTACTGCACTGATAGCTCACACTTCCCTGAGGGTCTCTGCAAAGGAAGACTGGTACTTTGACAGTGGATGTTCCAGACATATGACTGGAATCAAGAACCTCCTCAATAATGTTAAGCCTCACACCACCAGTTTTGTGACCTTTGGAGATGGGGCTAAAGGTGAAATCAAAGGAGTTGGTGATTTGAACTGCCCTGGAGTTCCAAGTCTAAATGAAGTACTGCTGGTGAAAGGACTGACCGCTAATCTCATTAGTATCAGTCAACTGTGTGATCTAGGATTCAAGGTCAATTTCTCAAAATCTGAATGCCTTGTAATCAATGACAAACAAGAGATAGTAATGAAAGGAGTCAGATCCAAAGACAACTGTTACTTATGGGAGGCTGAGAACACTAATTTTTCATCTGTGTGTTGCATTGCAAAAGAAGAAAAAGAGGTGAAACTGTGGCACCAAAAACTTGGCCATCTTCACCTAAGGGGTATGAAGAGGATCATCTCCTTAGAGGCAGTCAGAGGGATTCCAAAACTGCTAATTGATGAAGGAAGAGTTTGTGGTGAATGTCAGGTGGGTAAGCAGACAAGGATGTCACATCCAAAGTCAAGACATCTGACCACCACTAAGGTTCTAGAACTCCTCCATATGGATCTGATGGGACCAATGCAAGTAGAAAGCCTTGGTGGTAAAAGATATGCCTATGTGGTTGTGGATGATTTTTCCAGATTCACCTGGATTAATTTCATTAGAGAAAAATCAGATGCATTTGAAGTCTTTAGAGAACTGTGCAAAAGAATTCAAAGAGAGAAGGAAGGATGTATTGTCAGAATCAGAAGTGATCATGGCAAGGAATTTGAAAACAGCAAGTTTGATGACTTCTGTGCTTCAGAAGGAATCAGTCATGAGTTTTCTTCTCCCATAACACCTCAGCAAAATGGAGTTGTGGAAAGAAAAAACAGGACCATACAAGAATCTGCCAGAGCAATGTTACATGCCAAAAGACTTCCTATGTATTTTTGGGCTGAAGCTATGAATACAGCTTGTTATGTTCATAACAGGGTCACCTTGAGAAAGGGAACCTCATCCACCATATATGAACTCTGGAAAGGAAGAAAACCAACTGTGAAGTACTTCCATGTGTTTGGCAGCAAATGCTATATCCTGTCTGATCGGGAACAGAGAAGAAAACTGGACTCCAAAAGTGATGAAGGCATATTTCTAGGATACTCCTCAAACAGCAGAGCTTATAGAGTATTCAACTCCAGAACCAAAACCATGATGGAATCAATAAATGTCATAATTGATGACTATCATGAAGAAACAGATGTTCCTTGTACTGTTGAGACATTCTTTGAGACTTCAACCCAACAGGATGATCTACCCAACTCCACCACAACAGAATCAGAATCAAAGGAAGCTAGCAAGACTCCTTCCATCAGAATTCAGAAGGATCATCCAAAAGAGCTCATCATAGGAGATCCTAATAGTGGAGTCATCACAAGATCAAGAGAAATCATCTCAAATTCTTGTTTTGTGTCCAAAATAGAACCAAGAAATGTCAAGGAAGCCTTGACTGATGAATATTGGATTGGTGCAATGCAAGATGAACTGAACCAATTCAAGCAGCATGAAGTTTGGGAACTGGTTCCTAGACCTGAAGGAACTAACATCATTGGGACAAAATGGATATTCAAGAACAAGTCAGATGCTGAAGGAGTTGTCACCAGAAATAAGGCGAGACTTGTTGCTCAAGGATACACCCAAGTTGAAGGGGTTGACTTTGATGAAACCTTTGCACCTGTAGCCAGGTTGGAATCAATCAGACTCTTGTTGTCAATTGCTTGTCTTCTGAAGTTCAAATTATTTCAGATGGATGTGAAAAGTGCCTTTCTAAATGGGTACTTAAATGAGGAAGCTTATGTGGAACAACCTAAAGGTTTTGTGGATCCAACCCATCCTAATCATGTCTACAAATTGAGAAAAGCTCTATATGGGCTGAAACAAGCTCCTAGAGCATGGTATGACAGGTTAACAAAGTTTCTCTCAGACAAAGGCTACAGAAAAGGAGGCTTGGACAAAACTCTATTTGTCAAAACTGAAGGAGGGAAGTTGATGGTTGCCCAAATATATGTTGATGACATAGTGTTTGGCGGAATGTCAGAACATATGGTTAAACACTTTGCTGACCAGATGCAGGCTGAATTTGAAATGAGTCTCATGGGAGAACTAACTTATTTTCTTGGACTACAAGTCTCACAGATGGAGGACTCAATCTTCTTATCTCAAAGCAAGTATGCTAAGAATATTGTAAATAAGTTTGGTATGGAGAATGCAAGTCACAAAAGGACTCCTGCTCCTACTCATCTAAAGCTCTCCAAAGATTCAAGTGGGGTTAAGGTGGATCAAAGTCTGTACAGAAGCATGATAGGAAGCTTGTTGTACTTAACTACCAGCAGACCTGATATTGCCTTTGCAGTTGGAGTTTGTGCTAGATACCAAGCTGATCCCAAAGTCAGTCATATCAATCAAGTAAAGAGAATTTTGAAGTATGTAAGTGGTACTTACAACTATGGATTGTTGTATACTCATGGATGTGAACCGACTCTGACTGGTTACTGTGATGCTGATTGGGCTGGTAGTGCTGATGATAGAAAAAGCACCTCTGGAGGATGTTTCTTTTTGGGAAGTAATCTGGTTTCCTGGTTCAGCAAGAAACAGAATTGTGTGTCTCTTTCCACCGCTGAAGCTGAATATATTGCAGCTGGCAGTAGCTGCTCTCAAATGTTATGGATGAAACAGATGCTCACTGAGTATAACGTCACACAAGATGTTATGACATTGTACTGTGACAATCTGAGTACAATCAACATATCCAAGAATCCCATTCAGCATAGCAGGACCAAACATATTGACATACGACATCACTTTATTAGAGACCTTGTAGAAGAAAAGACCATCAAATTGGAACATGTTGCCACTGAACTACAGCTGGCTGACATTTTTACCAAGGCTTTGGATGCAAATCAATTTGAAAACTTAAGGGGTAAGCTGGGTATTTGCCAACATGAGGAATTGTAGCAATTAATTTTGCTCAAAACAAAGACCAAAGGACTTATGCCTGTTCTGATTGGTTTAAAATTGTATTTTCTCATTTCCTACAACTGTTTTAAGAAGTTGAATAGGCACTCCTTTGCTTCGTTCCTCTCTCGTCTTCTCATCAATCAGGAATTTCTTCTCATTTGCTGTTGGTCCTTCACAACTGACAAAATGTCTCAAACGCCATCATCATCCAATACGACCATCTCAACCTCTTCATCTGATCAAGATTCTGGGACAATCTCTTCCTGTCTGGACTCTGATGTTCTGGAGATCTGTTCTCATAGAATTAACTCCACCAAGGCCAAAGAGTTGAGAACAAGACATACAGGTAATCCATCTCATCCTTCCTCTTCAGTTCCCCCTGAAATTGCAAATAGGGAAGGGACAGCCTATGTTAATCAAGCAATAGCAAAAATTGTTTCCCGAATTCTGAACGAGAACCACTCAGTTCCTGGCATCTCTGTTCCTCTGAACCAAGAAAACTCAAATGCTGAAACAAATCCAAATGTCTCTAAGAATGTTGAGACATCAAACAAAGAGAGAAATGCTGACATTGCTCACAAGAAAAGAAAGAAGCCTGAATCCTCTGAGTCTGATGACAGTGCTTGAAGGATGATTGCTGCTTGGTGGTGTTACTGGTGGAGTTTGGAAGCATGTTCTGCTGTTGTCTGCTGCTGATCTCATTATTTTGTCTTGGATAACTGTATAACTTTATAAACATGTAATCTTTGGCCCATTTGTGGCTAAAGTGGGGGAGAATATTTTTGGTACTGCCTAATTAGTACTTAACACTATATTTTTCTGCTGTCACTTATTTCTGCTGCTATCTATCTATCTCTGATTGTTTAGGGACTTTAGCCAAAAATCTGCCAAAGGGGGAGTTTGTAGGTGTTTAGGTATTGGCTTGCATTTTTGGTAAATTCCAAGTGTATGTATGAATGTCATGACTGATGTCATAACATTCTAGTTCAGGTTGTACTAACTCTTTAGGTACATGTGCAGAAAAATATTGTAACTCAAATACTGATGTTTATAAGTGTGTATCTGAGCATGTTTGCAAAATGATCACATTTTGCTAATCAGTAGACAGGTTTTCTCAGATGTCATAACAGATGTTATGACATCCTGTTCTGAACTAGCAGGATTACAGGATTGGATAAGTCTGAGTTTTTTCAGGAAATAACTCAGTCCTTCCTAAACAGAATCCTGCGTTTTCTGAGGAGTAACCTAGCTCAATCCTAACCTGATCAACAAAGTACTGTGACCTGGTCTTTAGGTCAAACGGAATCAACCCTAGGTTTTTGGAAACCCTAACTGAAGTTGCAGCTGCTATATATTCAACAGAGCTGCGGTTTTTTTAAGTGATCCCTGCTGATTGATTAGAAGATCAAGTTTGTAATCTGTATAGATTTGTTTATTGTACTCCAAGCAATTATCATTGTGATAAATGTCTTGGAATAGGCTTAAATTGTAAGGGTTGTGTAGCACTCAAAGCTTTGAAGCAAGAGTGTTTGAATGTTACTTGACTAAAGCTGTGAAGCAGAGTCAAGTTAGTTGTGTACATCACTCAAAGCTGTGAAGCACGAGTGATTGTGTTACTTGATTAAAAAGCTGTGAAGCTTAATCAAGTGTGTGTTTTGAAGAGTGTCTTCATCAATTCTCAAGTCAAATTGGTTTATGTATCACTGCTGTGATTGAGGGGGAGTGAGTAGGAACTCAGGTTTAAGTTGTACTTAGATTAGAATTGCATTGGGTAGGTCTTAAGTGAAGGAGATAAACTGGTTGGTTTATTCCTGAATTAACATCTCTTATAGTGGATTCTCTCCCTGGCTTGGTAGCCCCCAGAGTAGGTGTTGTTGCACACTGAACTGGGTAAACAATTGACTGTGTTATTTACTGCTTTTGTATTTACTGTCATATAGTAAGTCAGATACAGTGTCATAACATTGGACGTGACATTGAGTATCTGTAGCCAGAATTTCAAATATGTAGTTTGTTTCATCAAGAAAATCAAAAGTCAAAAGTTCTAAATACTTAGAAATTTTTCCAAGTGTTAAGAAAAGATGATAAGTTCAGAACTTCTGCCTAATTTTCATCATGATGCAAGAAGATTCAGGAAGAACTTCTGACACGAGAGTTATGGATCTCAGACATTGCAGAATATAACTTCTCCTAGAAATGATTGGATTTCAAGTAATACATCCTTGAAGGCACGTTCATGAAGCTTAAGCACTTAGTAAATTCTGAGCATTTCCAAGTCAGAATTTGGTTAGAACTTCTGGGCCAGTTTTCACGTAGGTTCATTCAAAGTTTGCAAGAGTAATTCAAAGAGAGGTTGCAAAGCATGTTACAAGCTTTCTGAAAAGTGTGAGAACTCCTTCAGATCATGCTGGAGCAGATAGGATCAAAGATCAGAAGTTGGACATTTGTTGTAAGTTACTTTATGTTGAGCTTCTGACCCATATTCAAGCTTGTTGCATAATCTCATGTTGCAGGTTTTCTTGCTTGTTAAATCTCATCATCATTTAATGCTCACACCAACTTGAGTCTTTATCCAAAGGATCTTCCCACGTGTGGCATAGAAGTACCATTGATGTCCTTGGAAAGTAAACTTTTGTACAAAGTTTATGTTGGGCCCATGCTTTACTTTTGCTTCTGAGGGTACTTTTCCATAAATCATGCTTACAAACTCAGATTAGGCACGGCTAAAGCTGCTAACCACTCTACTTTGCCTTGAAACTTACTTGTCCAAACTTGCTTCAAGAACAAGTCAGCGCCATAACACATGATGGTTGTACTCTTGACTTCTCCAAGCTTCTAAATCCTTTGCATATGAATTAAGCTTCATTTGCAACTGTTAAAGAGGTCAGAGACATTGGAGAAAATTCTTCAAATCTTGTTGAAAGTTCCAAGAACCTGAAACTGCGGCCCAAACACAAAACCTGCTAATTTCTGGTTTTTGAATCCAAACTCTAATTTTCCTTGTGCATTTCTTGGCCAAATCACCCCCACAGTTTCTGATATACACTTAGAAGTCGTCCCAACTTCTGTTTTTAGAATGTAACACAATCTTTACCAATCTCCATTTCAAAAATCATAACTTTGCTTCTTGACTATTCCAGAACATTCTAACCATTCATAGCTCAAGTTAAGGGTTGTTCTAGATTCCTGAGAACTTAAGGAAGCTGACCAGAACATCACAACAATATGAACCAAGCACTAATTCACAGAACAATTTCCAGCTGCAAGGTAAATTTCTGCTGACTTTTATCTCATTACTTAGGCATTGCTAGGCTTGCATTTTCAAAGATACAATGTAGATATCATGGCTCTGATTTTGTACATATTTATAGATTGCATTTACGTGGTATAAGTAGAGAGCATTTCAGATCAGAACTTCTTGAGAAATTAGGGTTCAGAATTAGGATAGCAAATTTCATGCTTGTTTCTATTTTACAGTTTTGATGCTTTGTATTTCTGAAAACATGATGAAATTTGCCATAACGGCTATGTTTGCATTTTCCATTTTTGTTGAGAAATGACTAAGTTGCAGATGCTCTGATTGAAGTGAAGGAGAAGATGAAGTTTATCATCAGAACTTACTCTGTGATACATGCTTATGTTTTGCTTCTGGTATCGGATGTACAGCCACCCCAGTGGCAGAAAGCGCGCACATAAGACACTAGTGTTAAGGGTACATGGTTCTAATCACAGAAATACCTTTTACGTTTAGTTCTTAACATTTTTACCTCATCATTTGTCAAATAATGATCCTATACCAGAACTTCTAGAAATTCTCATCCAACAGCATTATCACCTCACTCTCTCAATAACCAGAACTTCTGACCTTCCAGTAATGCTAGAACTTCTAGGTTCTCATCCATCAGAACTTCTAGACTCTCTCAGCAATCAAAACTTCTAGGCATTCCTTTGTTCCCAGTGACCTAAGAACGTCAGTGCGTCTGGATCCAGAACTTCTGACCTTCCTTTTTGCTAACATTTTCTTTCTGATTTGCAGTGTGCCTGAGTCAGAACTTCTGATCTCCCAATATGTTGTCAATACGATGGTCTTTTGAGGATTTCCAAGCTGGTGGAAGATCATTTACTTCCGTTAATTCTTCTTCCTCGTCTTTTGTATGGCTTGTATCTTTTTCCTCCTCATCGTCAACTATTTTGGACTGATCAAATTCCTCAACAGTTTCCTTGAGTATGTCTTCTGTAGATACACCTGCACCATTAAGAGAAATACCTTTTCTGACATTTTTCGGATAAGATTCATCAAAAGAAACATGGACTGACTCCTCAACAGTAAGTAAACGCTTATTATATACTCTATATGCTTTACTTGATTGTGAGTATCCGAGAAAGATACCTTCATCTGCTTTTGCATCGAATTTCCCAAGATTTTCTTTACCATTATTCAAAACAAAACATTTACAACCGAATACGAATGTGACAAGCTTGGCTTTCTTCCTTTTAAAAGTTCACAAGGTGTTTTATCCAAAATAAGACAGATTAATATTCTGTTTAAAACATAACAAGTTGTGCTAATTGCATCAGCCCAAAAGTATTTTGGTAATCCACCCACATTGAGCATTGTTCTTGCCAACTCCTCTAAAACACAATTTTTGCGTTCCATAACTCCATTCTGTTGTGGAGTTCGAGGTGCTGAAAAATTATGCTCAATACCATGTTTGTCACAATACCTATCAAAGATATGGTTTTGAAATTCACCTCCATGATCGCTTTTAATTGTAATTATTTTTAATTCCATTCTGTTTTGAGATAGTTTTGCAAAACTCTTAAAAGCAGAAAAAGTTTCATCTTTGCTACGAAGGAATATAGTCCAAGTAAATCTAAAGTAGTCATCAATGATTACAAAACCATAATAATTTCCACCTAGACTTTTTGTTCTAGAAGGTCCAAAGAGGTCCATATGGATAAGCTCAAGGGGTCGTGAAGTGGAAATCATATTTTTGGATTTGAAAGAGACCCTTGTTTTCTTTCCCATTTGGCACGTGTCACATAGGTGATCTTTTGTAAATTTTATCTTTGGAAGACCCGCTACTAGATCCTTAGATACAACCTTATTAAGTAAATCAAAGTTAACATGCGCTAGACGTCTATGCCAAAGCCAAAAATCATCATTCAAGGTGACTAGACACTTAGTGCTTGTTAATGATACATCAAAAAGGTCAAGCATATAGACGTTGTTTTACTCTAATACCCTTAAACACAATATTTTGTTCAGTATTTTCAATTATGCAGCAAGTGTTTGTGAAAGTAACTTTATAACCCTTGTCACACAATTGGCTAATACTTAACAAATTGTGTTTAAGCCCCTCTAATAAATGGACATCAGAAATAGTAGTGGTAGAGGGATTACCTACACTACCTTTACCGAGTATCGCTCCTTTGTTATTGTCTCCATAAGTAAGAAATCCCTTCTTCTTTGCTTTGAAGTTAATGAAAAGCGATATGTCACCTGTCATGTGCCTTGAACACCCGTTGTCTAGAAACCATCTTCTATCCACGAATGTAAGACATTTTTCCTGCAATATCAAAAGAGAGAGGTAGGTACCCAATTTTTATTGGGTCCATGTGGGTAAGTGGTAACATAGTTTCCTTTAGGCCTCCATTGGTAAATGCCTTTAGGAACAAGAAATCTCCTAAACTTACATTTTTCAATGGTATGACCAAAACGAAAATAATAATGACACAAACCATGATAATGATGTATTTTCTTACTTCTGCTCATTGAATCCTTTGGAATCTTTTCAACAAAAGAATATTTTGCATATGGTGGATTCAACGTTTTCTTAAAAAGTCTAGGATCGACGGCAAAAGTAACCTTGGACTGTAAAGATTTTTCCAATTTGGCATTAAGAGTTCTAACCTCTTGTTGCCAAATATGACAAACTTCACATTCCCTTCTAGGAATACATCCTCTAACATACTTATCCTTTGAATTTACTGCAATACTAGCTTTTAGATATTTTAAGTCTTTTTCAGATTTATAGACTTTACTCTCCAAGAATAAAAATATTTGTTTATCGGAGGATAATCTCTTAAAATCATCTTCGGCTTTGTTTTGCAGTTTTTCAAAAGCTATTTTCAGTTCAGAAAAAGACATAGAAGAAAAGTTGTTAGGATATGCTTGTCTTACTTGCTTTTCGTGGTTGTTTTCTTGTGGTAGGACTGATTTTTAGTGTGTGCCATGAGACATAAATTTGCAGTCTCATCATTATCACTCGAACTGTCATAGTTTGATGAATCACTATCGCTTTCCCACGCAATGTAAGCTCTTCTTTGTTTATTGAACTTCTTTGGTGGAGCTTTTCCTTTGTCTTTTTTTATCTTTGGACAGTCCCATTTGTAGTGTCCAACTTTACCATAATTATAGCAAGGTCTTTTACTTATTTTCTTTTTATTCTCTTCTTTCCTTGGCTCTTTGGACTTTTTTTCGAAAGCTTATCAGATTCTTATCGGAGTTCTTGATTCCATTCTTTCGAATAAACCTATTATATCTCCGAACAAAAAGTCCCATTTCTTCATCATCAGAATTTTTATCACTACTTAAGTCATTATCTTGCTCTTTGTTTGAGGACTTGGAGCTAGAAGTCATTAGAGATATTGACTTCTTCTCACCCTCTTTGTCTTTATTCTTCTCCTTCTTACTCTTGTTTTCATATTTTTCAAGACTTTCCAATTCTTGTTGATGTTCTTCCAGCTTGCCAAACAGAGTTGTAATGGTAAGCGTAGTGAGATCATTGGCTTCATTGATAGTTGTTACTTTAGGTTTCCATTTCCTGCTAAGACATCTCAGAATTTTATTAGTAGCAATTTCATTGGAAACAGGTTTTCCAAGTGCATTTAAACGACTAACAAGATAAACGAATCTCTTTTGCATGTCGGAGACAAATTCTCCTTGTTTCATGTGAAAGAGCTCGAACTCTTGATTGAGTGTGTTAATGCGTGACTGTTTAAATTCAGTAGTGCCCTCATGGGAAGTTTCTAAAGCATCCCACATTTCTTTAACGGACGTGCAATCAGACACCCTATAATATTCATCAACACTAAGTGCTGAGATTATCATATTTCTGCCTCTCCAATCGCACGACCACTTCTTTTCATCTATTTCATTCTATTGATCCTCAGGTTTAGGTACTATTGCACCTGCATCATTCCTCATGGTAATTTGAAAAAGACCATTCTGAATGGAAGTCCATATATTCATGTCAATGGAATTTATGTGTACTTGCATGCAGCCTTTCCAGTAGCCATAGTTTTCACCATTGAAAACAGGAGCTCTATTATACGCCCCCTTTGGTTCAAAGGCCATAGCGTTACTAGTAGACAAAAAGAACCAGCTAACCAGCGCTCTGATACCACTTGTTGGACGGTGTGGAAAGTGATCGAGGAGGGGGGGTGAATACATCGCCTCCTTATTTTTCAAGGATTTAAAATCTTTTATCAAAGTTTGTTAAAAGCAGCGGAAAAGTAAGGTCCAGAATCAACTTCCGTCTATTTTGAACCAACTATTAGAAAACCAGACATGCGATAAACTTGTTGGATTTTATTAGTATGAAATAGATGAATCTTAAACACAGATTACTTAACATTTTTAATGCACTTATCACAAGAACAATGATTCCAATGAATTTAAACTTGTAAGCAATTTTGTTAAACGGTTGGCGTATGTTTGTTTGATGATTAATAATGGTGATTTGATGAAAGAGTTTGAACCACTATTTTATCATTAAACAGAAAACTCAGCAAGCCAATTAAATCACAAAATTACGAAAAATGTAAAGAGATCGAGAGAAAGAAAAAACAATACGCAAGCAGTTTGGTAAGGAAGTTCCCCATTGTCGTCCTCGCGTGTGGGTACGTCTCCATCTCAATTCCAAAATTGAAATTGAGAATTCTTATAACAATTTTGCTGAATGTTTGAATACAGGGTTACACTACACAGACATAAATAAATCCCTAAGATCTTCTTGTAAGAACCTCCACTTGATATGAGTCTTATCAATATTCCCTGCAGGATCCACAACCGATCCTCCTCTTCCACGGCATGTTTGCGAAAATCCCTCTGATTTTCAAACCCCTCACTACGGCTGAATCCGACTTGTGTGAATGTGACTAACAAATCCTCAAGAACACGTCCGTTCTTGAAGGACAACCCCCTTGGTTTTTCCTCGAAGCCCCCTTCAGAATCTTCAACCCAGCTGAGATCCCTTGAATGCACAGTTAAACGTTATCTCTTGATCTCTTGATCCAATTGAACAAAGATGTTTGATTTTTGTTGTTGTTAAATTAAGATGATTGAGAAGATAATTAAGTATCTTTCAGGCTTCTTGCTGCTCAGAATTGATGCTCACAATTGTAAATAATTGTGTCATGTTTTTTCTACTGAAAAACTTACTTATATATGTAACAGAAAACGGTTAGACAGAAATTCGTATTATGAGTCGATGCATGTTAGCATGAGTTGACTCATGTTAGTTATGCAACACATAATGAATCGATACATGTTGTTATGAGTCGATGCAAGCAAATATTACAACATATTACAGAATAAACCATTTTATATGTGTCGATGCATAACACGTATGTGTTGACACATACTAGATTGAACTTTTGATTTTTGAAGACAAAATGTGTTATGAGTCGATGCATGATGTTATGTATCGATGCAAGGTAAGTTTCTGCTGACTTTTATCTCATTACTTAGGCATTGTTAGGCTTGTATTTTCAAAGATACAATGTAGATATCATGGCTCTGATTTTGTACATATTTATAGATTGCATTTACGTGGTATAAGTAGAGAGCATTTCAGATCAGAACTTCTTGAGAAAATTAGGGTTCATAATTAGGATAGAAAATTTCATGCTTGTTTCTATTTTACAGTTCTGATGCTTTGTATTTCTGAAAACATGATGAAATTTTCCATAACGGCTATGTTTGCGTTTTCCATTTTTGTTGATAAATGACTAAGTTGCAGATGCTCTGATTGAAGTGAAGGAGAAGATGAAGTTTATCATCAGAACTTACTTTGTGATACATGCTTATGTTATGCTTCTAATATCGGATGTACAGCCACCCCAGTGGCAGAAAGCACGCACATAAGACACTAGTGTTAAGGGTCCAGGGTTCTAATCCCAGAAATACCTTTTACGTTTAGTTCTTAACATTTTTACCTCATCATTTGTCAAATAATGATCCTGGACCGGAACTTCTAGACATTCTCATCCAACAACATTATCACCTCATTCTCTCAACAACCAGAACTTTTGACCTTCCAGTAATGCTAGAACTTCTAGGTTCTCAGCCATCAGAACTTCTAGACTCTCTCAGCAATCAAAACTTCTAGGCGTTCCTTTGTTCCCAGTGACCTAAGAACGTCAGTGCGTCTGGATCCAGAACTTTTGACCTTCCTTTTTGCTAACATTTGCTTTCTGATTTGCAGCGTGCCTGAGTCAGAACTTCTGCTCTTCCCTCTTTCAGCAACACGCTGATTCTGACTCTTATTCCCTTATTATTTTTATCATCACTTTATTTTCATTAATCAAAAACACCAAAAAAATACTTTATATTCACATGCTTTATTTTATTTCTTTTAAAACAAAAAGACTAAAAATATTTTCTTAAGCAAATTTATTTCTTCTCTTAACAAAAACAAAATAAGTTTATTTTACATTTATTATACATTATTTCAATATGGTTGTAATAGATAATTAGGACTTTAATTTCTTGCAATACCCATTTGTAAATTTGTACACCCCATCCCCTTAATGTTTGTAATAGCGTAGAATATTTACTTTTCGCAATCTATCGCTTTCATATAAATGCTAGTAAAGTAGGATTTGTATGGGAAGATAAAATTAACAAGTACACAACCCCTAATCAAAGACTAAATGCATGCAAATCAAGCACACATGCACCCCTAGGGTTAACCCCACTTGTTGCCTAAAAATGGTCATGTTATGCCTGTGAGAAGTCTTAGTAAAACAATCAAAAATACAAGATCATAGTCCCTCGATGACGCTTCAAATGTTGTCTTTCGAATGATCTTAGTCCCTCAAGAGAAATGCTAAGATATCTCACAATATTACTATCATGACTATACGATGACCCACGCCCATCCCTTTACATCCAAAGATAAAGATTCTTACCAATCAATGGTAAGATAGCAACATCTAAAGGAGGAGGAAAAGAACAAAGACTTTTGAGTAGGTAGAAAAGTTCTTAGTTGCTTGCTCATTTTCAAAACAAACACCTTTTCAAATGCACCAACACTTTCCATGAAATATTTTCAAAAGTCCAACACTTTGTATGCATTCTTATAGAAACGAGAATCATTACAAAGTTTGCCTAAATAAATGCGCTTTTCAAAAATACTTTCAAAAACCACCACAAAGCACACTTTCAAACAAAAGCAAGTGATCTAGCAAGAAACTAAGAGCCCATAGATAACTATGGATGAAAAGGGTGCTAACACCTTCCCTTTTCATAATCTACCCCCCGAACTCAAGAAAATAATCTCAAAGGTCTTTCCTGTTCTTTTCACCCTTTCCTTTATTGGATAAAAGAAAAGTCGGTGGCGACTCTTCCTATCCGCCACAATTGCGATCAAACGCAAAACATCCCAAGTCAGTTCTCCCACCGTATTACAGTAGGCATAGGGGTGTCAATTGATTTTGAGTTGTTCGTTCCAAATTGTTTAAGCAAATATTTGCAATATTTTGTTTGACATACAATTGTGCCTTTATTTAGCTGCTTTATTTGAAGACCGAGGAAGTAGTTTAGCTTCCCCATACTCACCTCAAATTCACCCTGCATAACCTTAGAAAATTCTTCGACCAAATGTAGGTTAGTTGAACCAAAAATAATATCATCTACATATATTTGAACTAATAGAATGTGTTTTCCTTTAAGTTTAATGAAAAGAGTGGTATCCACTTTACCTCTTGAATATCCATGATCAAGTAGAAATTTACCAAGTCTTTCATACCAAATCCGAGGGGCTTGCTTAAGACCGTATAGCGCACGTTTTAATTTGAAAACATAATCTGGATATTCATTATTCTCAAAATCAGGAGGTTGTGAGACATATACTTATTCATTTATGACTCCGTTTAGAAAAGCACTCTTTACGTCCATTTGATAAAGCTTAAAAAATTTTGCACACGCATAAGCGAGCAAGAGACATATAGCCTCAAGGCGAGCAAATGGAGCATAAGTCTCCTCATAACAAATTCCCTCCTCTTGGTTATACCCTTGTGCCACTAAACGTGCTTTATTGCGGGTTATCACTCTGTTTTCATCAAGTTTATTTCTAAAAACCCACTTAGTGCCTATGATATGATGGTCTCGCGGACGAGGGACAAGTTCCTAAACGTCATTTCTTTTAAATTGATTGAGCTCTTCTTGCATGGCCATTAGCCAAAATTCATAAATCAAGGCCTCTATGGCATTTTTAGGTTCTACTTGTGAAACAAAAGCAAAGTGATAACAAAAATTACTTATCTTAGAGTGAGTCATCACTCCTTTTGAAATATCTCCCAATATGTTGTCAATAGGATGGTCTTTTGAGGATTTCCAAGCTGGTGGAAGATCATTTACTTCCGTTGACTCTTCTTCCTCATCTTTTGTATGGCTTGTATCTTTTTCCTCCTCATCGTCAACTATTTTGGACTGATCAATTTCCTCAACAGTTTCCTTGAGTATGTCTTCTGTAGATACACCTGCACCATTAAGAGAAATACCTTTTCCGACATTTTTCAGATAAGATTCATCAAAAGAAACATGGACTGACTCCTCAACAGTAAGTAAACGCATATTATACACTCTATATGCTTTACTTGATTGTCAGTATCCTAGAAAGATACCTTCATCTGCTTTTGCATCGAATTTCCCAAGATTTTCTTTACCATTATTCAAAACAAAACATTTACAACCGAATACGGATGTGACAAGCTTGGCTTTCTTCCTTTTAAAAGTTCACAAGGTGTTTTATCCAAAATAAGACAAATTAATATTTTGTTTAAAACATAACAAGTTGTGCTAATTGCATCAGCCTAAAAGTATTTTGGTAATCCACCCACATTGAGCATTGTTCTTGCCAACTCCTCTAAAACACAATTTTTATGCTCCATAACTCCATTCTGCTGTGGAGTTCGAGGTGCTAAAAAATTATGCTCAATACCATGCTTGTCACAATAATTATCAAAGATGTGGTTTTGAAATTCACCTCCGTGATTGCTTTGAATTGTAATTATTTTTAATTCCATTCTGTTTTGAGATAGTTTTGCAAAACTCTTAAAAGCAGAAAAAGTTTCATCTTTGCTACGAAGGAATATAGTCCAAGTAAATCTAGAGTAGTCATCAATGATTACAAAACCATAATAATTTCCACCTAGACTTTTTGTTCTAGAAGGTCCAAAGAGGTCCATATGGAGAAGCTCAAGGGGTCGTGAAGTGGAAATCATATTTTTGGATTTGAAAGAGACCCTTGTTTGCTTTCCCATTTGGCACGCGTCACATAGGTGATCTTTTGTAAATTTTATCTTTGGAAGACCCGCTACTAGATCCTTAGATACAACCTTATTAAGTAAATCAAAGTTAACATGCGCTAGACGTCTATGCCAAAGCCAAAAATCATCATTCAAGGTGACTAGACACTTAGTGCTTGTTAATGATACATCAAAAAGGTCAAGCATATAGACATTGTTTACTCTAATACCCTTAAACACAATATTATGTTCAGTATTTTCAATTATGCAGCAAGTGTTTGTGAAAGTAACTGTATAACCCTTGTCACACAATTATCTAATACTTAACAAATTGTGTTTAAGCCCCTCTACTAAATGGACATCAGAAATAGTAGTGGTAGAGGGATTACCTACACTACCTTTACCGAGTATCGCTCCTTTGTTATTGTCTCCATAAGTAAGAAATCCCTTCTTCTTTGCTTTGAAGTCAATGAAAAGCGATATGTCACCTGTCATGTGCCTTGAACACCCGTTGTCTAGAAACCATCTTCTATCCACGAATGTAAGACACTTTTCCTGCAATATCAAAAGAGAGGGGTAGGTACCCAATTTTTATTGGGTCCATGTGGGTAAGTGGTAACATGATTTCCTTTAGGCCTCCATTGGTAAATGCCTTTAGGAACAAGAAATCTCCTAAACTTACATTTTTCAATGGTATGACCAAAACGACAATAATAATGACACAAACCATGATAATGATGTATTTTCTTACTTCTGCTCATTGAATCCTTTGGAATCATTTCAACAACAGAATATTTTTCATATGGTGGATTCAACATTTTCTTAAAAAGTCTAGGATCGACGACAAAAGTAACCTTGGATTGTAAAGCTTTTTCCAATTTGGCATTAAGAGTTCTAACCTCTTATTGCCAAATATGAAAAACTTCACATTCCCTTCTAGAAATACATCCTCTAACATACTTATCCTTTGAATTTTCTGCAATACTAGCTTTTAGATATTTTAAGTCTTTTTCAGCTTTATAGACTTTACTCTCCAAGAATAAAAATATTTTTTTGTCGGAGGATAATCTCTTAAAATCATCTTCGGCTTTGTTTTGCAGTTTTTCAAAAGCTATTTTCAGTTCAGAAAAAGACATAGAAGAAAAGTTGTTAGGATATGCTTGTCTTACTTGCTTGTCGTGGTTGTTTTTCTTGTGGTAGGACTAATTTTTTTTTGTGCCATGAGACATAAATTTGCAGTCTCATCACTATCACTCGAACTGTCATGGTTTGATGAATCACTATCGTTTTCCCATGCAATGTAAGCTCTTCTTTGTTTATTGAACTTCTTTGGTGGAGCTTTTCCTTTGTCTTTTTTCATCTTTGGACAGTCCCATTTGTAGTGTCCAACTTTACCATAATTATAGCAAGGTCTTTTACTTCTTTTATTTTTATTCTTTTCTTGCCTTGGCTCTTTGGACTTTTTTTCGAAAGCTTATGAGATTCTTATCGGAGTGTTTGATTCCATTCTTTCGAATAAACCTATTATATCTCTGAACAAAAAGTCTCATTTCTTCATCATCAGAATTTTTATCACTACTTAAGTCATTATCTTGCTCTTTGTTTGAAGACTTGGAGTTAGAATTCATTAGAGCTATTGACTTCTTCTCACCCTCTCTGTCTATATTCTTCTCCTTCTTACTCTTGTTTTCACATTTTTCAAGACTTTCCAATTCTTATTGATTTTCTTCCAGCTTGCCAAATAGAGTTGTAATGGTAAGCGTAGTGAGATCATTGGCTTCATTGATAGTTGTTACTTTAGGTTTCCATTTCCTACTAAGACATCTCAGAATTTTATTAGTAGCAATTTCATTGGAAACAGGTTTTCTAAGTGCATTTAAACGACTAACAAGATAAACGAATCTCTTTTGCATGTTGGAGACATATTCTCCTTGTTTCATGCAAAAGAGCTCGAACTCTTGATTGAGTGTGTTAATGCGTGACTGTTTAACTTCAGTAGTTCCCTCATGGGAAATTTCTAAAGCATCCCACATTTCTTTAGCATACGTGCAATGAGACACCCTATAATATTCATCAACACTAAGTGCTGAGGTTATCATATTTCTGCCTCTCCAATCGCATGACCACTTCTTTTCATCTATTTCATTCCATTGATCCTCAGGTTTAGGTACTATTTCACCTGCATCATTCCTCGTGGTAATTTGAAAAAGACCATTCTGAATGGAAGTCCATACATTCCTGTCAATGGAATTTATGTGTACTTGCATGCAGTCTTTCCAGTAGCCATAGTTTTCACCATTGAAAACAGGAGCTCTATTATACGCCTCCTTTGGTTCAAAGGCCATAGCGTTATTAGTAGACACAAAACACCAGCTAACCGGCACTCTGATACCACTTGTTAGATGGTGTGGAAAGTGATCGAGGAGTGGGGTGAATAGATCACCTCCTTATTTTTCAAGGATTTAAAATCTTTTATCAAAGTTTGTTAAAAGCAACGGAAAAGTAAGGTCCAAAATCAACTTTCGTCTATTTTGAACCAACTATTAGAAAACCGGACATGCGATAAACTTGTTGGATTTTATTAGTATGAAATAGATGAATCTTAAACACAGATTACTTAACGTTTTTAATGCACTTATCACAAGAACAATGTTTCCAATGAATTAAAACTTGTAAGCAATTTTGTTAAACGGTTGACGTATGTTTGTTTGATGATTAATAATGGTGATTTGATGAAAGAGTTTGAACCACTATTTTATCACTAAACAGAAAACTCAGCAAGCCAATTGAATCACAAAATTACGAAAAATGTAAAGAGATAGCGAGAAAGAAAAAACAATACGCAGGCAGTTTGGTAAGGAAGTTCCCCACTGTCGTCCTCGCGTGTGGATATGTCTCCCTCTTAATTCCAAAATTGAAATTGAGAATTCTTATAACAATTTTGCTGAATGTTTGAATACAGGGTTACACTACACAGACAAAAAGAAATCTCTAAGATCTTCTTCTTCTTCTTGTAAGAACCTCCACTTGATATGAGTCTTATCAATATTCCATACAAGATCCACAACCGATCCTCCGCTTCCACGACATGTTTGCAAAAATCCCTCTGATTTTTAAACCCCTCACTACGGCTGAATCCGACTTGTGTGACTGTGACTAACAAATCCTCAAGAACACGTCCGTTCTTAAAGGAAAAACCCATTGGTTTTTCCTCGAAGCCCCCTTCAGAATCTTTAACCCAGCTGAGATCCCTTGAATGCACAGTTGAATGTTATCTCTTGATCTCTTGATCCAATTGAACAAAGATGTTTGATTTTCGTTGTTGTTGTTAAATTAAGATGATTGAGAAGATGATGAAGTATCTTTCAGGCTTCTTGCTGCTCAGAATTGATGCTCACAATTGTAAATAATTGTGTCATGTTTTTGCTACTGAAAAACTTACTTATATATGTACCAGAAAATGGTTAGAGACAGAAATTCGTATTATGAGTCGATGCATGTTAGCATGAGTTGACTCATGTTAGTTATGTAACACATAATGAATCGATACATGTTGTTATGAGTCGATGCAAGCAAATATTATAACATATTACAGAACCAACCATTTTACATGAGTCGATGCATAACACGTATGTGTCGACACATACTGGATTGAACTTTTGATTTTTTAAGACAAAACGTGTTATGAGTCGATGCATGATGTTATATATCGATGCATAAAAGTTCAAAAATATTTTCCAAGGACCTCAACATATCATGTGTCGATGCATGAAGTTATGTATCGATGCATAAAAGTTGAAGGTTGTATTCCAGGGGCATCAATATGTTATGAGTCGATACATAGCATGGATGTGTCGACTCATACTGAAGCAGAATCATTTTTATGATTCTTTGCTTAAGTATACGTCGATGCAAAGCTGTTTGTGTCGACTCATAACAGTGTTTTATGTGTAAAACACATTTTTAACTCATTTTAAACATGTTATACTATTTTTTTTACAATGCACACATGTAGGTAAAGCGTTTTAAACATTCATTGATTATTTCACATATATTTGCTATCATTCAAAACCAATTATATGAAGGGGTTGCTCACAATGTTTTGTCTGTTTTGGTAACATTGCTAATGTTGTTCAGGATCTGCTGGTCAAGTTATACCAGAAAGAATGGAGTAAGGGGCAGGTTATTGAAGATGTGGTTGCAACATTTGACGGCTATTTTAGTGATGTAAGAATGTACCTTGAGGACAATTTGTTATTCAAGCAATGAGATCCAGAAAAAATATCTCTATTTTCATATTGATTCTAGAACCTTGAGGACAAGATTCTATGTGAATCGAACGGTAATGATAGAAAGTGCAATTAGATATTTTAATTAGTAATATAATGTTAGTTGTAATTTTATTTTAAATATTTGGTTGAATTAGGATTTTAGTAGTATTTGAGCCTTTAAATTTATTCTCATTAGAAGTACTATATATTGTAGTCTCATTAACATATTAGATATCAATCAATCAAATAAAAAAGTTTTTTATCTTTCTTCATTTTATTTAGTTAATTTAATATTTTTCCCTTTTTAGTCTAGAAATCCTAATTTATAACTTATCATAATTGATAGGATATAGTTTCTTCAAAGAGTGGGAAATTCATTATAGTGAAGTATAAGTCTATATTTTGTTCTATCACGAGATCATTAGTAATTGACTTTTGAATATCTAAAATTGATCTTAATATTTTTAATTGATATATAAAATCAAATTATATTAGGACCGGTCCCATTATAATAACGGTTGGAAAATCTTAAGAGTTAAGAAGGGTGTTTAACGTGAGACCCACACGCTTGTCTTTGGGCAATGACAAGTTTCCATTTGGAAGGAACCGAGTCTCCAACAACAACAAAAAAACAAATCAAACAATTCTTAGCCGACACAAGCAACAACGTTTTCTGCTTTTTCCCCACTAATAACCTTTTCACGTTTGTCCCACTTCTCCTATCTCCAACAATTATTATACTTTACATAACCCTTTCCCTTCACCATTTGCCAATTCCTCGAAAAAATCTCATACTCCTATCAAACCTCATTCCAAAGAACAAAAACCAAGGTTCGTGTACCTTAATTAACTAATTACTAAGGGTTTTTTTCTCTCTTCCAACATTTGACTTTGTCATTCCATTTATTCATGTTTCTAATGTCAAACCTATTAGATAACGTTATTACATGATTTTATGGTTGGCTTGGCTCTTATTTGACTTCACAATTTCTTATTATTATTATTAATATCATTTAATATTCATTCATTCATATCTTCATCTTCTATATAATGCCTATGATTGTTTCATTATCATGATTATAATCTTATATTGGTGTATTTATGTTGACGATGATTCGACTTCCTTTGCTGATTCTTGTGTTAACAATTTCTACAACAGTGAGAAACAAAATGGCCACTGCAGAGAATGCATACACTCTTGATTCAGTGAGGAAGGCTTTGGTTAGACAAGAAGATACAATTGTTTTTGGTCTCATTGAGAGAGCCAAGTTTCCTTTCAATTTTCATACCTATGATAAGAATTACCTTCAACTCCCTGGTTTTTGTGGCTCATTGGTTGAGTTTGTTTTCCAGAATACCGAAACTGTTCAAGCTAAGGTTAATAATTATCGTCTGTTTTGTTTGATATATTTGATTTTTTTTTAAGTACTTGTGAGAGAGCTTATGACAATGGTTTGAGTAAAATATTGTGATTATATGACAGGCCGGAAGATACGAAAACCCCGAAGAGAATCCCTTCTTTCCAGAAAATTTACAACCATTGCTTGTGCCATCTTACCCTTTCACAAAGGTAATTCATAAAAAACAGATGATTTTCCGATTTTCACAGCTCACACAAATTTTAGAATCAAAATGATTTGTTTTGTAATTCATTCTGTCTACAGATTTTGCACTCTGGAGCCGCTTCGGTTAATATAAACAAGTCCTTGTGGAAAATGTACTTTGATGACTTGCTTCCGTTGTTTGTTGCTTCGGGCGATGATGGCAACTACGCACAAACTGCAGCTAGTGATCTCTCATTGTTGCAGGTGAAATTTTGTTCATGTATTTTGGTCCAACTTATAAGAGAATTTCAAATATAAACTAGGACTTGTTTGAAATGGCTTATTTGAGCTTATTTATTAACACAAGCTCTTCTGAAACTATCTGGAAAAACTGATAGGAAAAACTTATGGCGTGTCTGTAAGTTGTTTTCATCTTATTTCTAAAAGATCTTCAGGACAGATTATACTGAAGTACTCATATGATAAGTGTTACTGCTACGTGTTTGATTAAGTTGTCTATCCAAACAAGTCTGTATTGATATTCTGACTTGTGATTCTGTAAGATATTTGCAGGCCATTTCTAAAAGGGTTCATTATGGAAAGTTTGTAGCTGAAGTTAAATTCCGGGAATCTCCTCAAGACTACGAGCCTTTAATTCGTGCTAAGGTATAGATTGTTTGCATATTTGTGTTGGAAAATCTAGTTCCATCATTCTTATAATTTCATAAATTGATTTTGTTTTGCAGGACAGAGAAGGGTTGATGAAATTGTTGACATTTAAGAGCGTTGAAGAGATGGTGAAGAAGAGGGTTGAAAAAAAGGCAACATTGTTTGGTCAAGAAATAAGCCTTGACAGCAATGATGACAGCAAAGAGAAAAAAAAGTTTGATCCATCAGTGGCTTCTAAATTGTATGAGAAATGGGTAATACCTCTTACTAAGGAAGTTCAGGTGGATTATCTATTGCGCCGGTTGGATTGAATCCGTAGTTATTTTGATATAATTTGAAGAAAGGAATATATGATAATGATGATATCATTCTTCAAAAGCTTACGCTTTATTTACGTGATCCTTCATTGCCTATTTATTGTGACTTATAATTATAATTCTGAAAACGATGTATGTTGCTTTGATTTAACGAAAGCGTAGAAATTTTAAGAGGAGGAATTTCAATGGAAGGAAATGTTAGCTTGTATTTTAACAAATATGGAGATGCTTTAGCAAATATAAGATGTTAATTTCGACCGTTTTGGCCTAATTGGCCACTTTTAACTAGTTACAAATTAATTTTCTTGTATATAATTAATTACAAACAATTATTATTGTTGGTTTTGGATTTTGAAATATTTGTCACCGAAGAAATTATCAGGTTGAGTCGCGGATTAGGTCGTTCTCTTTAAGACGTTTCGCGACACTGCTTAAAATTATGCAAAGCAGTCGAACTACCGCGCCGCCTCCAGGATAAAACAGTCCAGTTCTATATTGTACGATTACTACTTGTATGATAGATAATCGGTCTAGAAATATACCATCTGATGGTACAAAATCATTCACATATGGTATCAACACCACTCGTACAAAGAGAATATAATAATGGTCATTTGACCACTCATAATAATTTCTCTAACAAAGAGAAATTCAAATAATTCTCCAAAGAGAATTCAAAAGATTAAACTTGAAAATTTCTCAACTCAAATGAGGAGAAATTAACATAATTCTCTAAAGAGAATTCAAGAAAATACTCGGAAAATTCAACGAGTAGCAAGAAAGGGGAAGAAGATGGCGCTTCGACAATTCGAGAGACGCAGAGTTATGAGAGTGAAGAAGGAAAAACTAATAGAATAATTTTTTGTGTGTTTTGGAATGAAACATATGCACTCCTTATATAGTGAAGTAATATAGTTAATATTTCTCACATGAGCAATGTGGGACTAAATGGTTTTTTTCAACCAAAAAGATATTCTAACAATGTGGGACTTGAGAAATTTTTAAATTCAATATATTGGAACATGGACATGTTCCAACAATCCCCCACTTGAATTTAAAAAATTGATTTTAGAAGTAACGTCAAACGTTTCTAAGATTGTGCATAAACAAAGGTGTCTACGACTTGAACCTTTGCATAGCAAGTAAGATTCCAATTCAACAAGAGTGACACAAATGTCTTGAACTCTATCTCAGACATCAAACTCGCACACAACCTTTTCTTAAGGTGTATTCTAATAGCCCGTGCTTTAATGGCCCTGCACGTGTATCCCAGTTTAATGAATGCTCTAGGAATTCTGCCTCGAAATTCCATAGGAACCGGCCTAAGTTCCACAATCACATAGGTGAGTCTATCAAGAATACTCATGTAGCCTAGGCACTCCCTCATACAGAGTATAGATCTCATTAAGAGTTTCTATTATCTCATCCTCTTATTACTTCAGGATTTATGCTTTACTTGCATGATCATCTCATATTACTCATAACTTGTTATTACCCATTGAACCTATTTCTTGGGATCTCCAGTCATTTAGGTCGGGTTACCATCATGAGCAATTCATTTTCCTATAGGCATTAGTCCCATCTTATATGATGTATTATAGACTTTCTCTCTAGCTAATCCTTTCGTCAAAGGATCTGCTAAATTTGCATCAGTGCGTACATGATCCACTCTTATAGCTCCTTTAGAGATACAATCTCTAACAATGATGTGCTTTCTTCTTATTTGACGTCTTTTACCATTATAATAACGGTTCTCAATTTTTGCAATAGCCGCGGTACTATCGCAGTGGATCAACACAACTGACATATGTTTTTCCCATAAGGGAAACTCAGTTAGCAAGCATCTTAACCAACTTGCTTCTTCACTAGCAGTCGCTAATGCTATATTCTCAGGATAGTATGTTTCTTTGATTTCCAAGATACAACTCCTCTAGCTATGTTGAATACATAGCCACTAGTTTCTTTGGAATCAACAGATAAGGTATTCCAATCTGCATCATTGTATCCTTCAGATACAATAGGAAATCTCTGATAATGTAAACTGAGATTCATGGTCCTTTTAAGGTACCGTATGACTCACTCAATAGCTTGCCAATGTTCATTACTCGGTCTACTAGTAAACCCGCACAACAATCTCACGACATATGCAATGTCAGGTTTAGTACAATCAATGGAATACCTAAGACTTCCAATGATGCTCGCATGTTCTGTTTGTCTAACACTTTCACCGGCGTTCTTAAACAACTTCACGTTTGGATCATTTGGTGTGCTCACAGGTTTACTGCCAAAGTAATTATATTTCTTTAAGATCTTTTTCACATATTGTGATTTATCCAAAGAAATTCCTTGCTCGGATTTTGTGATCTTGATACCAAGAATCACACTCACTTCTCCGAGGTCTTTCATATCAAAGTTGTTACACAACAATGATTTCATATCATTAATGACCTGAATGTTTGATCCAAATATGGATAGATCGTCTACATATAGACATATGATAGTGCAAATACAATTCTCAAATTTGTAATAAATGTATTTGTCACTTTCATTCACTTTGTACACACACATTCGATATCATTAAGTTATCAAACTTTACATGCCATTGCTTTGGAGCTTGTTTTAGCCCACACAAAGACTTATCTACTTACGTACCTTGTTTTCTTATCCATAGATCACAAACTCTTCCGGTTGTTTCATATAGATTTCTTCTTCTACGTCACCGTTTAAAAAAGTTGTTTTAACATCCATTTGGTGTACTATTAAGTTATAAATAGCAGCTATTGAAATAAGTACCCTAATGGATGTAATTCTAGTGACAGGAGAAAAGGTGTCGAAGAAATCTATATTTTCTCTTTGTCTAAAACCTTTGGCAACAAGGAGAACCTTGTATTTATCAATAGTTTCATCAGATTTTAGTTTCTTTTTCAAAACCCATTTACAACCGATTGGTTTGCAACCAGGAGGTAAGTCTACTAAGTGTCAGGTCTTGTTAGATTCTAGAGATTATATCTCATCATTGATAGCTTCTTGCCATAACTAAACATCCAGAGATGACAATGCTTCTTGAAGATTCATTGGATCTTCTTCTACATTATAAGCCGCATAATCAGGCCTATAGTCTTTAGCAACTCTTACTCGTTTACTTTGTTGAAGTTTTGTTTCTACATTGTCGTTGCTTTCTGTGCTTCTTATCACATGAATGTGACTCGATTGTGTGCCCCCACTATTTCTCAATTTGAAAGGAAATTTGTCTTCATAGAATTCAACATCAGTTGATTCTATGATCACTTTTGCCTTTAGGTCATAAAACCTATATGCTTTATTGTTTGCTGCATACCGAATGAAAACACATTCATATGCTCTACTAGCGAGTTTAACTCGTTTCAAATCCGGAATTCTAAAGCAAGTCAGACAACCCCAAGTTCTCAAATAAGTCAAGTTTGGTTGTCTTTTCTTTAATATCTCATAAGGAGAGATCTTACATTTTGACTTGGGGACTCTATTCAGGACATAGCAAACAGTCAATAAAATTTCCCCCACCAGTGAGGAGCAGCATCAGAATTCATCATAATTGCAACAACATGTTCAGTAAAAGTTCTATTCTTTCTTTCTATTTTACCATTCATTGCAAGATAGTATGGTGCAGTCGTTTCATGTACAATTCCATGTGTAAAATTCATTAATAGACTAGACTCATACAGTTTCTCTATCACTATAAATTCTTATTATATCATTTTCAAATTCTTTACAAAAAGTTTTAACATATAAACTTCATTCTTCGTAATGGCGTATAAATCTACCCCAATAGACTAACTAAACCATGTCTTATTTAAAAGAAAACTAGAAATAATATTCTTTCTAATCTTAGGAACCTGCATAACGTTCTTTAAGATTAAATTCTTTTTGAAGGTGAAATTTAGCTCCATGTCTACAATTCCAGCAACATTCATGGTCTGGCCATCTCCCAGCAACACTTTCTTATCTTTAGTATTCGTGTATGTTTAAACATAACATGATCATAGTAGACAAAACGAGAGACACAGGTGTCTATCCACCAACCAATATATTTATCAACCATGTTGATTTCAATGATCATAGCAATAAATTGCCCATTAGTCAGGTTGACCTGTGCATTAGGGACAACACCAAGTTCAAGCTTACTTCTACATTTCTTAGTCATATGACTTGATTTTCCATAATTAAAACAAAGGGAAACCAACGTCATTTCTTTTAGGTGGTGGTTGTTGTCTAGTTGGAGCTATTGGGATCATAGAAGGATTCTCATTCTTTATTCGGTTCACAATATTGCAGTTCTGATTCTTTAATCATTTGCCTAATGGCTTCAGAACTACACCGAATTTCTTTTTGTTGTTTGAAACAACCAAGACTTTTTCTTTTTGATATTGTCTCTAAGATTCCCTTTTTGTTTTTTTTAAACATTCAAACTATGGGATAGTTTGTCAATAATAAAACCAATTTTTAAATTGATCATTTAAACACATACCTTTTGTGATGATCTTTTAAGCAATCTTTTGAAGTTCGTAATATTGAGCCTCCATCGACCTTACATCTTTGCATTTGATACTTGAAGTAACAGCTAACAACATACTTCTTTGCTCCAGCTTCTACGTCATACTTCTTTTTCTGAGTCTTTCAATCTTGTTTTGCAGTATCACGTCAACTGTAATTATCATACATATCATCTGCAAGTCTATTCAAAATATGATTTTGTAGAGATTTTCATTCTCTTTCTATAAGGTGATTTCTTTACTATGTTGTAAATCATTCGCTTTAATCTGTGCAGTAGATTCAACTTCAACACTATTAAGTGTTCCTTCTAAATCTCCATATTTATTACCGTTACTTTGTTCGATTGATCCAGAAGGAGCAACAGAATGTCATCGATCAAAACGTTAGCAATTTTTTTCAACATTAAGAACTTCATCTTTTGTTGCCAACGTTTGAAGTGACTTCTCTCAAACATGAACGATTTCTCAACGACAATATCCGCAAAAGAACCAATAATTTCTTCGGTAGTCGTGGCAGTTTGAAACGTCTTAAAATTGTTGGTTTTGGTTTTTGAAATATTTGTCACCGAAAAAATTACCAGGTTGAGTCGCGGACTAGGTCGCTCTCTTTAAGACGTTTCGCGGCACTGCTCAAAATTATGCAAAGCAGTCGAACTACCGCGCCGCCTCCAGGATAAAACAGCCCAGTTCTATACTGTACGATTACTACTTGCATGATAGATAATCGGTCTAGAAATACACCATCTGATGGTACAAGACCATTCACATATGGTATCAACACCACTCGTAGTATCTGGTACAAAGACCAGTCATAATAATTTCTCAAACAAAAAGAAACTCAAATAATTCTCCAAAGAGAATATAATAATGGTCATTTGACCACTCATAATAATTTCTCAAACAAAAAGAAACTCAAATAATTCTCCAAAGAGAATATAATAATGGTCATTTGACCACTCATAATAATTTCTCTAACAAAGAGAAATTCAAATAATTCTCCAAAGAGAATTCAAAAGATTAAACTTGAAAATTTCTCAACTCAAATGAGGAGAAATTAACATAATTCTCTAAAGAGAATTCAAGAAAATACTCAGAAAATTCAACGAGTAACAAAAAAGGGGAAGAAGATGGCGCTTCGACAATTCGAGAGACGCAGAGTTATGAGAGTGAAGAAGGAAAAACTAATAGAATAATTTTTGGTGTATTTTGGAATGAAACATATGCACTCCTTATATAGTAAAGTAATATAGTTAATATTTCTCACATGAGCAATATGAGACTAAATAATTTTTTTCAACCAAAAAGATATTCTAACAATGTGGGACTTCAGAAATTTTTAAATTCAATATATTTGAACATGGACATGTTCTAACAATTATAAATAAAACTGATTTTTTTACTCCACTTTAACAACCGGGTGAAAAGTAGACAATATACTTATGTTTTTTTTTTTCGGGATCAAAAGAATAAGTTTTATTGCCAAAAAATACTAAGAAGCACCAAACCGATCAAAAGGATCGAGGCTACAAAGTGACAAGCATAAGTAATCCTAGCTATAGCAATTTTTATGAGGCTACTTTTAGATATACTTACGTTTTTTGTTCCTGACTAATATTTGAAGATTACTAAACTCGGTGTTGCAAGTTTGTTATTTTATATTATTAACTTTGGTGATGTTAGTTTGTTCAGTTTCATCCTTTTTGTTTCTTAATTAATATACCCTGTCAATTTAAATGAGTGAATGTGTTTCTTGTCAACAACAAAAAAATCATACTTTTAATCATCATCACTTATTTGAGGGACCAACACTAGAGAGTAGAGACTACACGATCCGTGACAAGCTGTAGACTGTAGTAGACAGGAACCGTTGGTAGTGGAAGATTGGCAAAGTTAAACTCAGGGCAATTGTGATAGCTCGTGAAACCGTTTTTTTAGGTTTTTTGGGTATCTTTAAAACTAGAGATAATCACAATTGAAGGAAAAACAAATTGAATGTCTAAATCATGAGAAGTTTAAGAATTCTTGATCAATCTTAAGCAGAAGAAACTTGTTAGAAAAACATAGACCCATAAACTTAGCAAATTGGATAAATCTACATAAAAGCCTGAGAATAATTTAAAAACCCCTTCCCAGCTAAAATAACTTAACAAATTAGAACTTATTTGGCACTCTAGCTAACTCTTGCTAGTGACAGACATTGATGGGATGAATGCATGTTTCACATGTAAGGTTCTCTCAATGCTGTAGGCAGGACCAGTTCAGGCTCAAATTCGCCAAACGGAGAGAAATAATGGTCAACCATGTCCTCTGATACATCTTTTAAACTAGGTGGATCCCACTGCAAATTTAGGAATCAAACATTTCAGATAACAAGAGAAAAGTAAAAAATGCGTATCACTGAATTTATGGATGTGTATATAGATTCTTGGACAATAGATACCTTTGGTGCAAAATCCTTATCAACCATTCGTGCTCGAACACCCTGCATAAGGGCAAGTCAAGTGAAATCATAAAAACACATTCAAGTTGTTCATTATGGAAAAGATGGAAGGAAAAATCATTACCTCAGTGAAATCAGAGGAAACCTGCTTGGAAATTGCTCGAACAGATACACGATACTCACGTACAAGACATTGATCAAGAGTTTCAAATCTACCTTCCCGAATCTAAATTCAGTAGCAGAGGTCAAGGAAATCGGAAAGAAAAAAAATGCATCTTGAATGGGAAATAAACAAACATGCAAGGGAGATTCAACTCACAGATTGTAAAATAACTTTCAAACTCAATGGGGAGGCTTCTTTTAGTTTCCTGAGAGTTGTCAAACACCATTGATCTAAAGAATCAGCTGCCTCTTTCTCCTGATAAAATATTATTTCATTTTGAAGGAAAGGAATACTATCAAAGAGTGGAGAAGGTAAGCCCCAGATGATAGATAACACCAACAATGCCCCAAACCTGTTTATTCTAACAAAATCCGACATGTTTGGTTCGACAGTTCACTGCATATTTTTTCTGTCTATTAAATTTGTTTTCTATGATTGGGGATGCATATGAAGACACAGATGTAAGATAGCTTTTCATCAAATTATATTATCTGTTAATAAAGATATTATCAATACTAAGTGCTTTTCTTCTGCTAAAACCCCAAAAGAATTCGTCTGCCTATTCTTGTCAGTATTTTTTGGAGAGGTGTTAGAAATATTCCCGATCTCAACTGGAGACTGATACATAGCTAAGGATCAGCTCTTCCCATTTTGGATAATATTAATGTGGTTTTAGGTAAGCTGCTACAGACAAGTCATGACACACGATAGAAACTAAGAAAACAGTCACAGCTTCTACAGACACACAAGCTTTGATTATGACAACTTACGAATAATTTTGAATAAGTTTACGCAAAATAACTGCTTCCAGAAAACTTATGTTTTAGGAAAACATTAGATGATCAAGATGGTAAAGATATATCCGGCCAGCAGTAGCCATACAATAAAGTAAAGATGGTCTCCCAATGCATTCCATTATAGGTCAATATTTCATTAGAGCATGTACAAATACAATGCTTACCAAAGCTTCAACGATTTCCTCCACTGTATCATGACTGAAACATCTATCTATAGTATCAATCCTGACAAAATATAAGAATACCATTCAGAAGCAGAAAAAGATGGCAACCAGGCCAACGTATGAAATCAAATGAGCGTGGGTCTATCTTCAGATAGAAAAATGTGCAATGACTAATGATACTCCTTTTTTAAAATTTCTGTTGTTTCAGTTCAAATCAGAAATAACATCTAAGATGGTAGAATTTCTTGATGAGTTAAAACATAAGCTTGTGATCCAAAGGATATAACATGGTTATGATGAAACTGTCATGATAAAAGTCATAGAAAGGAAATAAGGGTGTGTTGAAGCAACATTACTTGTGAAGGATGCCGTTTCTCTCGGGATAAACGAGATCAGCATATTGTGAAAGGGATGCCTCTACAATAGATGGATCGTCTGTGACTAGTTTACCAAGGCGTTCTTCAAGCCAAGCAAGCCTCTTCAGGAGAAACCAAATCATGTAAAACAGAAAACTGACCAACAAAGATGGTACAAAAAATTAAAGAACGAAGAGAAGAACTGAAGAACATACAGCATTCAGTGAATAATGTGTAGCTAGGCGGCAGGCAATCATTTCTACACCATTAAGCTTATCTCCTGTAAGGGCCAAGTATTCCCCTGTATAGCAAAATATAAAATAATTAACCTTATGTGCATCATTCTCTGGTTTACTGTTTACAATGGGAACTATTGAGTACACGAGTGGGAAAAAAACTAAATCATGAATATCAACAGTGCTTTTGCAAGTATATGGTTGTATAAATAACTATAAGTATTCAGTTGAGACTTTTTTTGTTGAGGAACAAAGGCCCTTATGCAATGCAGAGGATTGGGTTGCTGAAGGTAAGACAAACTTAGAGGTGCATCAAAAAATACCAGAAATCTAGTACGGAGATTGGATCGTTTAACTCAATAGTCTCATAAACTCAAAAAAAAATTCCTCAGTACAAGAATAATGTTAATATCATCTATCATAGCATCTAACACTATTTTAGCTAGTAGGAAAAACAAACCACAAAAATAAAATTTAAATATTTTGCAAAGTATGTAAACATATATGCTCATGACTAAATAGGTGAACAATTAAAATTTGATGGACAAATACACAAATCACCATATATGCTCATGACTAAAAAACGCACAATGAGCGTAACAAGTTTGAAATCGACGGTCAAATTGAGAAATCATAATGCTCAAAATCTAAAGAGTGAAGGATGATTATATGCTCATTGGAATTCATTCAACTCGTTGATATGTTGGGTTCACTGCAACCTTGCAGCAATGCCTTAGTTCATGTTTTCTGTCTGGTTTGCGATTCCGCTATCTTGGGAGTTACAAGTTGATGACATGAGATGATTTTCATCTCCTATACAGACAGGTTCATGATGAGACTCATTCAATCGTCTTCAAACTAATGATTTTATGAAAATTGATCCAAGTTCTCATAGAAATGATTTGTTGAGCTAGTGAACTTTATAGAATTTGTAAATTCAGCATGTCTTTAGTTAGATCACGTTATTTGTATTTATAATAGTCTTACAATAAATACATTGAAGACTAATGAATAAGCACTAACATGGGAAGCTGTATAGTCTAGGAATACTAACAACCAAAGTTAGAATATCTACATTTTTAATTAATTCTAACAAACTTGATTGTGATGCACAAGGCATAAACTTGTGCGATTCTGAATTAACTCAAGAGTTAGACAACCATGACAGCCAGAGTAGAAACTCGAGTTAGAATATCTACATTTTTAATTAATTCTAACAAACTTGATTGTGATGCACTAGGCATAAACTTGTGCGATTCTGAATTAACTCGAGAGTTAGACAACCATGACAGCCAGAGTAGAAAATGTTCAGATCCCACATCTGGTATATGGAAAAATACTTCCAACAATGACTTAGGCAATTCTGCTCCATTAAACTAGCTTTACAAATTGACTTAGACCCAATAAATTCTTAATTATTGTAGTTGTTTAGGTATTGGCATGCATTTTTGGTAAAACCAGGTGTATGAATGTCATGACTGATGTCATAACATTCTAGTTTATTAGGTACAGATTTATTAGGTACCTTTGCAGAAAAATATTGTCATACAGGTGCTGATGTTTATGAGTGTGTATCTGAGCATTTTGCAAAATGATCACATTTACCTAAATCAGTAGACAGGTTTTCAGATGTCATAACAGATGTTAAGACATCCTGTTCTGAACTAACAGGTATGCAGTTTGGTTAATTCTGAGTTTTTTCAGGTAAATGACTCAGTCTTTCCAGAACAGTCTTTCCAGAACAGAATCATGCGTTTTCTTTGGGTTAACCTAGCTCAACCCCAACCTGGTTGATAAAGTCCTGTGACCTAGTCTTAAGGACAAACGGAATTAACCCTAGCTTTTTGTGGAAACCCTAACTGAAGTTGCAGCTGCTATATATTCAACAGGCTGCTGTTTTGAATGTAATCCCTTTTTTGACAGAAGATCATTTAAAAGCTGTATAGTTTTTACTATTGTAATCCAAGCAATTATCATTGTGATAAGTGACTTGGAATAGGTTTTAATTGTAAGGGTTGTGTAACACTCAAAGCTTTGAAGCAAAAGTGTTTGTATGTCTCTTGACTAAAGCTGTGAAGCAAAGTCAAGTTAGGTTTGTGTATCACTCAAAGCTGTGAAGCAAGAGTGTTTGTGTTGCTTGATTAAAAAGCTGTGAAGTATAATCAAGTGTATGTTTTGAAGAGTGTCTTCAACTATTCATTAGTCAAATTGTTTTATGTATCACTGCTGTGATTGAGGGGGAGTGAGTAGGAACTCAGGTTTAAGTTGTACTTAGATTGAAGTTGCATTGGGTAGGTCTTAAGTGAAGGAGATAAACTGGTTGGTTTATTCCTGAATTAATATCTCTTATAGTGGATTTCCTCCCTGGCTTGGTAGCCCCCAGAGTAGGTGTTGTTGCACACTGAACTAGGTAAACAATTGACTGTGTTCTTTACTGTTTTTGTATTTACTGTCTTATAGAAAGTCAGATACGGTGTCATAACATTGAACGTGACATTGAGTATCTGCAGCCAGAATTTCAATTGGCATCAGAGCAGGCACCCTGCCTGTATTACTGGGTGAGATCTAGGGATATCACTTTCTGGCACTATGGACAAAGAAGGAGTTTTTGGAAATAGACCACCCATTCTGGATGGAACTAATTATGACTACTGGAAACCTCGTATGATTGCCTTCTTAAAATCTCTGGACAAAAAGGCTTGGAGAGCTGCTGACAAAGGATGGATCCATCCCACCATAACTGAGAAAGATGGGACAATCAGTTTGAAACCTGAGGAAGATTGGAGTAAAGAAGAAGATGAGTTAGCCCTGGGAAATTCCAAAGCCTTAAATGCCTTGTTCAATGGAATTGATAGAAACATTTTCAGACTAGTACATCAATATGAACTGGCCAAGGAAGTTTGGGACACTCTCAAAACTACCCATGAGGGCACTTCCAAAGTAAAAATGTCAAGGCTTCAGATGTTGACTACCAAGTTTGAGAATCTAAAAATGATGGAAGATGAAACCATTCATGAGTTTCACATGAACATCTTGGAGATTGCCAACACCTCAGGAGCACTGGGAGAAAAGATGTCAGAAGAAAAACTGGTGAGAAAGATTCTCAGATCCCTGCCTAAAAGATTTGCAATGAAGGTAACTGCCATAGAGGAAGCCCAGGACATCAGCAAGTTGAAAGTGGATGAACTTATTGGGTCTCTTCAGACTTTTGAGATGGGGATCACTGATAATGGTGACAAGAAGAACAAGAGCATAGCACTTGTATCCAACACTGATGTTGAAAACAAGGAGGATGAAGAAGAAAATATTTCAGAAGCTATAGCTATGCTTGGAAGACAGTTCAACAAACTCATCAAAAGAATAGATCCAAAGTCAAGGTCTAATGTTCATAACATTCCCTCTGACATTGACAGTTCCAGCAGAAGACCAAGGTCAGAAGAGAAGGGAAATCAAGGCAGAGGAATTCAATGCCATGGTTGTGAAGGATATGGGCATATTCGAGCTGAATGTCCTACCTTTCTTAAGAAACAAAAGAAAGGAATGACTGTTACTTGGTCTGACTGTGATTCAGAAAGTAATTCTGAAGAAGAGTCTGCCAAACTAGTTACTGCTCTAACTGTTGTTTTTACCTCTGAAAGTGACATTAGTGATGAAGAGGTGACTTTTGAAGAATTGGCTGATACTAACAAGAAATTGTGTATCAGAAGTACTAAAGTCTGTGTGCAGAATGAGAAACAATCAAAACTCATCATAAAACTGGAGGCTGAAAAAAGGGCAAACCTTGAAACTATAAGTCATTTAGAAGGGGAAGTTCAATTGCTGAACTCACAACTGAATCAAATGACCAAATCTGTCAAGATGCTGACTAATAGAACAGACAAATTGGAAGAGATCCTTCAGGTTGGACAAAATGTGAGAAATAAATCTGGACTAGGATTTATGGAAGCAAAGAAATCTGGTACAGATAAGAAGATCAGGCCTGATAAGCAAATGTCAAAACAGATGTCTCAACACAACTCTCAACATCAGGAACAGAGACATATGAAGAAAAGATACCAAAGATGGAGATGTCATCATTGTGGGAGATATGGCCACATAAAGCCCTTCTGCTTCAGATTGCATGGATACCCTAATCAGAACTCAGGTGTCAAACCTAAGTCTAAAAAGGTACCACATACTCCTCAATGGAAGAAAAAGGCTACTGCCCTGATAGCCCACACTTCCCTGAGAGTCTCTGCAAGGGAAGGCTGGTACTTTGACAGTGGGTGCTCTAAGCACATGACTGGAATAAAGAACATTCTCAATCATGTTAAACCTCACACCACTAGTTATGTGACCTTTGGAGATGGTGCTAAAGGTGAAATCAAAGGAGTTGGTAATTTGAACTGCCCTGAAGTTCCAAGTCTGAGTGAAGTACTGCTGGTAAAAGGGCTGACTGCTAATCTCATTAGTATCAGTCAATTGTGTGATCTAGGATTCAAGGTCAATTTCTCAAAATCTGAATGTCTTGTAATTAATGAAAAACAAGAAACTGTAATGAAAGGAGTCAGATCTAAAGACAACTGTTACTTGTGGGAGCCTGAGAACACTAATTTCTCCTCTGTGTGTTCCATTGCAAAAGAAGAAAAAGAGGTGAAACTGTGGCACCAAAAACTTGGCCATCTTCATCTAAGAGGTATGAAAAGGATTATCTCCATGGAGGCAGTCAGAGGGATTCCAAGACTGCAAATTGATGAAGGAAGAGTTTGTGGTGAATGTCAGATTGGTAAGCAGACTAGGATGTCACATCCAAAGTCAAGACATCTGACCACCTCTAAGGTTCTAGAACTTCTTCATATGGATCTGATGGGACCAATGCAAGTGGAGAGTCTTGGTGGAAAAAGATATGTCTATGTGGTTGTGGATGATTTTTCCAGATTCACCTGGATTAACTTCATTAGGGAAAAATCTGATGTATTTGAAGTTTTTAAAGAATTGTGCAAAAAAATTCAAAGAGAAAAGGAAGGGTGTATTGTCAGAATCAGAAGTGATCATGGCAAGGAATTTGAAAACAGCAAGTTTGATGATTTCTGTTCCTCAGAAGGAATTAGTCATGAATTTTCTTCTCCTATAACTCCTCAGCAAAATGGAGTTGTGGAAAGAAAAAACAGGACCATACAGGAATCTGTCAGAGCAATGATACATGCCAAAAGACTTCCTATGTATTTTTGGGCTGAAGCTATGAATACAGCCTGCTATGTCCATAACAGGGTCACCTTGAGAAAGGGAACCTCATCCACCATATATGAACTCTGGAAAGGAAGAAAACCAACTGTGAAGTACTTCCATGTGTTTGACAGCAAATGCTATATTCTGGCAGATCGTGAACAAAGAAGAAAACTGGACCCTAAAAGTGATGAAGGCATATTTCTAGGATACTCCTCAACCAGCAGAGCTTATAGAGTATTCAATTCCAGGACCAAAGCCATGATGGAATCAATAAATGTTATAATTGATGATTATCATGAAGAAATAGATGTCCCTTGTAATGTTGAGACATTCTTTGAGACTCCAACCCAACAGAATGATCTACCCAACACCACCACAACAGAATCTGAATCAAATGAAGCTAGCAAGATCCCTTCCATCAGAATTCAGAAGGATCATCCAAAAGAACTCATCATAGGAGATCCCAACAGTGGAGTCATTACAAGATCTAGAGAAATCATCTCAAACTCTTGTTTTGTGTCCAAAATGGAACCAAGAAATGTCAAGGAAGCTTTAACTGATGAATATTGGATTGGTGCAATGCAAGATGAACTGAACCAATTCAAGCAACATGAAGTTTGGGAACTGGTTCCTAGACCTGAAGGAACTAACATCATTGGCACAAAATGGATTTTCAAGAACAAATCAGATGCTGAAGGAGTTGTCACCAGGAATAAGGCAAGACTTGTTGCTCAAGGATACACTCAGGTTGAAGGGGTTGATTTTGATGAAACCTTTGCACCTGTAGCCAGGCTGGAATCAATCAGACTCTTATTGTCAATTGCTTGTCTTCTGAAGTTCAAGCTATTTCAGATGGATGTGAAAAGTGCCTTTCTAAATGGGTACTTGAATGAGGAAGCTTATGTGGAACAGCCTAAAGGCTTTGTGGATCCAAACCACCCTGATCATGTCTACAAATTGAGAAAAGCTCTATATGGCCTGAAACAAGCTCCTAGATCATGGTATGACAGGTTAACAAAGTTTCTCTCAGACAAAGGATACAAAAAAGGAGGCTTGGACAAAACACTCTTTGTCAAAACTGAAGGAGGGAAGTTGATGGTTGCCCAAATATATGTTGATGACATAGTGTTTGGAGGAATGTCAGAACCTATGGTTAAACATTTTCCTGAACAGATGCAGGCTGAATTCGAAATGAGTCTCATGGGAGAACTAACTTATTTTCTTGGACTGCAAGTCTCACAGATGGAGGACTCAATCTTCTTATCTCAAAGCAAGTATGCTAAGAACATTGTAAAGAAGTTTGGTATGGAGAATGCCAGTCACAAAAGGACTCCTGCTCCTACTCATTTAAAGCTTTCCAAAGATTCAAGTGGGGTTAAGGTGGATCAAAGTCTGTACAGAAGCATGATAGGAAGCATGTTGTACTTAACTGCCAGCAGACCTGATATTGCCTTTGCAGTTGAAGTTTGTGCAAGATACCAAGCTGATCCCAAAGTCAGTCATATCAATCAAGTGAAGAGAATTTTGAAGTATGTGAGTGGAACTTACAACTATGGGTTGCTATATTCTCATGGCTGTGAACCAAATCTGACTGGTTACTGTGATGCTGATTGGGCTGGTAGTGCTGATGATAGAAAAAGCACCTCTGAAGGATGTTTCTTCTTGGGAAATAATCTGGTTTCCTGGTTCAGCAAGAAACAGAATTGTGTGTCTCTCTCTACTGCTGAAGCTGAATACATTGCAGCTGGTAGTAGCTGTTCTCAAATGATCTGGATGAAACAGATGCTTATTGAGTATAATGTCACTCAAGATGCTATGACATTGTACTGTGACAATCTGAGTACAATCAACATTTCCAAGAATCTCATTCAGCATAGTAGGACCAAACATATTAACATAAGACATCACTTTATCAGAGACCTTGTAGAAGAGAAGACAATCAAATTGGAACATGTTGCCACTGAGCTACAGCTGGCTGACATTTTTACCAAGGCTCTTGATGCAAATCAATTTGAAAACTTGAGGGGTAAGTTGGGTATTTGCCAACATGAGGAATTGTAGCAATTAATTTTGCTTAAAACAAGGGTTAAAGGAGTTATGTTTGTTCTGATTGGATTAAAGTTATATTTTCCCATTTCCTTCAATTCTTTTAAGAAGTTGAATAGACACTCCTTTTCTTCCTTCCCCTCTCGTCTCCTCATCAAAACCCAGTCTCTCAATCAGAATTTTCTCTTCAGTTGTTGTTGGTCCTCTAAGACTGTCAAAATGTCTCAAACACCATCATCATCCAATACGACGATTTCAACCTCTTCCTCTGATCAAGATTCTAGGACAATCTCTTCTTGTCAGGACTCTGAAGTCCTGGAGATCTCTTCTCTTAGAAAAGTGGAAACTAACCCCACCAAGGTCAAAGAGTTGAGAACAAGACATGCAGGAAGGTCCCAAGCTTCTACCTCTGGTAATCCATCTCATCCTTCTTCTTCAGTTCCCCCTGAAATTGCAAATAGGGAAGGATCAGCCTATGTTCGTCAAGCAATAGCTAAAATTGTTTCAAGAATTCTGAACGAGAACCACTCAGTTCCTGGCATTTCTGTTCCTTTAAATCAAGAAAGTTCAAATGCTGAAACAAATCCAGATGTCTCTAAGGATGTTGAGACATCAGACAAAGAGAAGAATGCTGACATTGCTCACAAGAAAAGGAAGAAGCCAGAATCCTCTGAGTCTGATGACAGTGCTTAAAGGTTGGTGGAGTTGCTGATTGGTGGAGTTGATGCTGGTCCCTGGTAGAGTTTGGAAGTGTGTTCAGTTTTTAGTTCTGCTCTCATTACTTTTTCTGGATGACTGTATAACTTTTAAGAACATGTATCTTTGGCACATTTGTGGCTAAAGAGGGGGAGATATATTTTGGTACTTTATTAGACATTCTATTTTTCTGCAGTCTTATTTATTCTGCTGCTGCTATCTATCTCTGATTGCTTAGGGACTTTAGCCAAAAATCTGTCAAAGGGGGAGTTTGTAGTTGTTTAGGTATTGACATGCATTTTTGGTAAAACCAGGTGTATGAATGTCATGACTGATGTCATAACATTCTAGTTTATTAAGTACAGATTTATTAGGTACTTTTGCAGAAAAATATTGTCATACAGGTGCTGATGTTTATGAGTGTGTATCTGAGCATTTTGCAAAATGATCACATTTACCTAAATCAGTAGACAGGTTTTCAGATGTCATAACAGATGTTAAGACATCCTGTTCTGAACTAACAGGTATGCAGTTTGGTTAATTCTGAGTTTTTTCAGGAAAATGACTCAGTCTTTCCAGAACAAAATCCTGCGTTTTCTTTGGGTTAACCTAGCTCAACCCCAACCTGGTTGATAAAGTCTTGTGACCTAGTCTTAAGGACAAACGGAATTAACCCTAGCTTTTTGTGGAAACCCTAACTGAAGTTGCAGCTGCTATATATTCAACAGGGCTGCTGTTTTGAATGTAATCCTTTTTTTGACAGAAGATCATTTAGAAGCTGTATAGTTTTTACTATTGTAATCCAAGCAATTATCATTGTGATAAGTGACTTGGAATAGGTTTTAATTGTAAGGGTTGTGTAACACTCAAAGCTTTGAAGCAAGAGTGTTTGTATGTCTCTTGACTAAAGTTGTGAAGCAAAGTCAAGTTAGGTTTGTGTATCACTCAAAGCTGTGAAGCAAGAGTGTTTGTGTTGCTTGATTAAAAAGCTGTGAAGCATAATCAAGTGTATGTTTTGAAGAGTGTCTTCAACTATTCATTAGTCAAATTATTTTATGTATCACTGCTGTGATTGAGGGGGAGTGAGTAGGAACTCAGGTTTAAGTTGTACTTAGATTGAAGTTGCATTGGGTAGGTCTTAAGTGAAGGAGATAAACCGGTTGGTTTATTCCTGAATTAATATCTCTTATAGTGGATTTCCTCCCTGGCTTGGTAGCCCCCAGAGTAGGTGTTGTTGCACACTGAACTGGGTAAACAATTGACTGTGTTCTTTACTGTTTTTGTATTTACTGTCTTATAGAAAGTCAGATACGGTGTCATAACATTGAACGTGACATTGAGTATCTGCAGCCAGAATTTCAATTATAATATGGTATTGGCCTATAAGGGCCAATCCTTAACCTGATACTGAGCTGCCTAATAACTGTTAGATCATGGAAGCAATAAGGAAGATCCAATTATCTTCTTTCTAATTTCTCTGGTAATCTTTAAGTAAAAACATCTATTCTTGTCTACTGTTGGAGCATGGAGTTTCCAAGGTTTAGCACACCAGAGACTTGAAGGTTTGGAAATTTCAATCATTGCCGTTTTGGGATAAATTAGACAAAATGACAGAAAAATTTCAAGGAATTGAAAGTTTAACAACTGTTTTCAAGAAAGGAATTGAGTTCCTTTACACGAAAAATTTTTCATAAATGTCGGCAGTTTCTGTTTTTCATTGTTGTGTGAAGTAATTGAGGATTCGTTTATAATTTAGGTTCCAAGTTTTTTTTTCTTCCCTAAAAATGTTCAGGAGTATCACTAAGGCTATGCAGGAGGTCAGTGCTCAAGTATTCAAAAATTGACATTACCTAAGTAGCCGGGTAGACGAGACAAAAGGTAAGAAGCTCCAGCATCAGGGTGGAAGCCTATTTGAGCCTCTGGGTGGGAAAAAATCTGCAAAGTTTACACAATGCACAGTTTCCAGAATTAACATAACATGAATAAATAAATAAATTGCTGAAAAAGTTTCAGTTGAGCATATGAAGAAATCACATACAGTTTTATCAGTCACTACACGGAACATCCCTGGAAGAGAAATTCCAGATCCACAGCCCATTGTCCTTCCATTCAAAATAGAAACCTGCAAAAATTCCCATAAAATCTTCACAGATTCTGAAAAACTTTCACGAAGAATAAAAACAATAAAATAAAAGAGCAATTTGTTATTATGCAGCTACATAATTCTTAAAATACAGTATAAACTTAGTAGCCTTATCATCTTGCTAGTTGCTTCAAATACTACAAAAATGGGTTAATTTTTTAATGCTACTTGGAGACACGATAATCATGCACTTATCTCTAAGAAAACACTTCCTTAATCTGAATCAAAAATCACTATTAGTTGCTAGTTGCTTCAAATACTATAAAAATGGGTTAATTTTTTAATGCTACTTGGAGACACGGTAATCATGCACTTATCTCTAAGAAAACACTTCCTTAATCTGTATCAAAAATCACTATTAGCTTGATATCTAATCTTATGTTAAACAAGAGTAATACAGTATTTAGCACTTAGCAAGACCAAACAACTTAGAATCGATCCACTTGGGAGTGGAGAACATGAGCACGCAAAAATTTATTTTAGGTAAGTTTTTATCTCTCCAATCCAAAGTATATCTCAAACAAAACTCTTGACAGTAATCCAATACTTACGTGTGGTTTAAGATATGTCCCTTGGAGATATACGAATGAATATAACGTTCTAAAAAACTCTTTAGCTTCTTCAGCCTTTCCTGCTCATAACAAACATAAAAACGTCATAATTTGTGACTGTAAGAAACATATTAAGTGAAAGTAGCACCATTCAACTATAAAGAGATGAATGCAAGATTTGCCTCTGCTGATGAAGCAAATGGAAAAAAAAATTTGAAAACTGAACTAACAACTAATTAGAATCCTAGTATAGGCTGCCTAGTCTACAGCCCATCTGAGCATAATTCATAAATAATTTATGAAGTAAGAATATCTTAAGTGAATTGTTTATCTAAATTAAGATCCAACCAACTTATTACTGTATATGTACCATACACGGTATTGGATGTTCAGCATTTGATAAAGTTTTGGAGGGAATAAGAAGATTTGGTTCAAGACATGCCATTCGGAGAAAAAGTTTGTTTAGAAGGTAATCTTATTGTCATGTGAGGGGGGGAATCTAGAGGATACAAGGGTTTGCATAGGGTTATGATCTAAATGGAGCAAATGCAACGGATACAAAAATCTAAATTTGTAGTACTAGATTTTGCAATACCTAATACAAGCTGTAGTCAATAGAAGGAGCAACTTATCTTGTATAATGCATTAATGTTTTGCACGAATTACAAAGTCATACCTAGAGATGGATTGACTACCTGGCAAAAATTCTGAAAAAGTCTAAGGGAGAGTGAACAGAAATAGTCAAAATATCGTTTTGAGAATTAATTAAATGGTTTGAGGGTTCTCGGAGGCACAAAGAAGTGCTACCAATATGTGGGATGAACTAACTAAAGGGACCCCTAATGAATCACAAGCTTTGGATCGTAAGGTATTCTTGAGGTGTAACACAAGCAAGCAACATATTAGTTAATTAAGGTTAAATGGGAGTGTCATAAACCATCGTCTTGGTAAAGGAAATGATGAAAAATGAAATAAACATACGGTATCTAAGAAAGATGTCATGCGAGACCCGGAGAATTAGTCAGAGACTGAGAGAATTAGTCAGCCAGCTACTATGGTTATACCAATCCTTAGACACCAAGGCTACAGAAAGAAATATCTACAAGCTAGGAGCAGTCTAAATAAGATAGTTATGGGCTGAATCAAGGCTGTGAATACTAATATAGTTAAGATGTAATTACATTTACTATAAACCCCAGTATCAATGGCTCTTACTGTTATAAAAAATCCTCCATTATGCAATTGAATTTGGCACACATGGATTCTATTTTATCACATGTCACTCCTGTTTTTTGTCTCAATATGTGCTTTAAGATATACAAAAAGTTAGGATTCAAACATGTAATTGAAAGATAAATTCATAAAAAAAATAGGCATTTGATCTTTATTCCAACAAGAAGAAACTCAATTTAGCAAGATTTTAATTTTAATAAAGAAAAACAAGTACACAATAACCCAATACATGAAACAAATTTTTGATAAAGGCCCTAAATCAGCTTTTGTGATAGTTAACTTAGAACATGAAATGTACAACTTAAAAAGGCAATGCATCATGCTTTATCTACAAAATAAAAAATAGGAATAATATATAATCTTGTTAAGAGTCTCACATTGGATGAGATATGACATGAACATATATTTATAAGTGAGGGTTATAATTGTGGTTGGGCCTAACTAAACCTTATAAGTGAGGATTACCCACCACTTATAAACATATTTTCAAGTCACATTCATTCCAATGTGAGACTCTTAACAAATATATTCGCTTGTAACAGTTATTTACATGAATTCACTCTATCCCAGTGAAATATTGAAAGTAAAAACCATAATGCACGTGTTAATTCATCAATAAAAATTAAAAAATGCAACACACCTTCATTGAGCGAGTGATACAGGTTAACAACATCCGAACCCGAACAGAAAGCGCTGCCTCTACCCTTCAAAACATTCCAGCCAGAAACACATAGTCAAAAAACAAAACAAAAAATACCAATATGAATATTGCAAAATTATAAAACTACATCACATCAAAAACTATATAATATCATGAATAATAGAATCACTACATTCCTAGTTCAGGGATAAAGCCAATAATAATACCTTCATTAGAACAAAGCCAATATCAGAGTTTTCTTCCCACGAATCATAAAGCCTCTTCAACCTAGCAACCTATGAAAATCCAAAACGACTTGGTGTTTACCACAAAAAGCACAACTAAACAAGAAGGAATATGAGAAGACTGTACCATTGAAGTAGTGAGCGCATTCAGAGAAGATGGCCTGTTGAGAATAGCTGTACGCGATTTCGCTCGTCCTTCAACCAAAATCTAAACCAAATAACAAAATCATCAATTGAAAACGAAAAACAAAAGTTACATGATTAAATAATAACGGTGATAATGATGTTGATGTTGATAAGTGAAGAACGAGAAAATTGACCTGGTTTTGGGAATCTTCGTCGTCGTCATTGCGTTCAGCGTAACCTGGTTGAGCGGAGAAAGCTCGACTATTAGAAAAGAGCGAGGGAGAAGAGAATCTAGTTCGTGGTAGCAGAGCTTTGAATCTCTGCATCATGAGTTTTTCTAGCTTTATCGGTTATAGCTTGCAGAGAAGGTGTTTGATGTTTGGACTCTGGAGTGTGCTTCGAAATGAAGCGGGTGCTGAGAGTGTGAAATGAGTGCGCGAGAAAATTCTGAAATTGAAGAAATGGATTCACCAAATTGGGTCAAAATTCGTAAGGGTTTAGAAGGGTTTTTATTTTTAATTAAAATTAATTCGAAAGTTCTATTTTTAGAATGAAAAATAAAGGAAAATATATTATTTTTAAATATCTCTAATTAACTATTTTAATTCAATTTTTATATTTTTAACGAATTGGAGTAATTGATTTGTTTGCCAACAAGTTTTATATTAAGAGGAGGTCTTGTGGTTCCAAAAATCTTTTGAAATTTTTGGTTTATCAAAAATAAAATTGATTTTTCTTGAATTTAAAATTTATAGTTTTTGTCTTCTAAATTGATTCTGATAATTTTTATATTAAAATTTATTATTCAACTCATTTTTACATAAATATATCTAACTATAAATCAATTCTATCAAAATCAATTTTATTCACATAAATATATCTAACTATAAATCAATTCTATCAAAATCAATTTTATTCACAGTTAAATCAGACAACTTAAATGAATATGTTATGGAGACTCTAATAATAATATTATTATTTTCTTGGTACCATTGTAGTCTTAAGGGGAAAAAATATATTTGATTTAGTTTAGAATTATGAGATTTTAGTAAGAACATAAAGAATTGGTGACAAGTTATTACAAAGATATCAAGTGACAAGAGATTTATGGTGTTATTTGAAATATGAGACCTTTTAAAACTCTGAAGTTGGATGAGCTCCAATCAATGTACTTTTTACCAACCTCAGTAGCATGTAGTGGAAAAATCTTGTGTTAAGTTGCTGATGAATGTTGTTACAGTTCCTTTGAAGTTCTTTAAATAAGACATTGATTACTCTAATTTTAAAGATAAGGTGAAAGAGTGATGTATCATAACTAAAAATTGTTGTCAATTAAGCGATTTCTTTAAAGAAGTGGAGAGTGTTATTACTAAAATATTGAGATATAATGTATTATATTATTGAAATATGTAACATGTATTTTATATACTTTAATTTTTATATCATGAAAACATTACTAATGACAATTTCCATTTCTTGAAAGAAATAGAGAGAATTCTGACTTCAATTAAATTTATTAATATTATTTCATCCATTATTGTTTTGTTTTACAAAGTCTCGGGCTAAACGATTGGTTTAGATAAATCTAAGATTTAATTTTCTGATAATGTTTCTTAGAAGGTTAAGCGTCAAATTTGCAAGACATCAAATTTTTTACATGAAAGAGTTAGCAAGCATTATTTTCAATTTATTCTTGATGAAGTATATAAATAATTAAGTAATTGAAAATTCCGACTTCTCTTCTTTGTAGCCAGATTAACCCTAACTAATTTTGAGATTGTATATCATATGTTACTAGTTATACTATGCAAATTATTTATTTTCTAAAGTCGGGTCAACTCTCATTAATTTTGTAATTTTATATATTAATAGTTATACTATGCAAATTCGGCTTCACAATATTCATTGTTGTACTCTAAAATTTGTCCTCCCATTTTCTTTAAGACACCTCCTCGTGCTCCTAAGATTTTCAATTGCTTAAGGCTACTCAATATTTGACCAGATAAATTCTCCTCCTAAGCAGTTGACCTACAACTAGGGTTTCACTTTTCTCAAGGAAATTTGAGCTTATAATGTCTCAAGTGGGTTTCATCGTTCCTCATATGTCTCAAGGAATGCTCATGCCAAATTTCAAGCATTGCATCACAAGTTTACTCAATCAATTGCTCAAATGATTGAAAATCAATTGTGTTGGACTAAAAAGTCAATTATGGTTAACATACAGTCAAACTTCAAGATTTTTGGTCAACATCAAGATTTTGAAGTCATATTCATTTGATCAAAGGTTGACCATGATTCATCAAGAAAACTCAAAATTCATCAAAAGTCCAAAGTTGCTAAATTAGGATTTTCTTAAGGAGATGTCAACTGAACTTTGACCAAGCATAACTTTTACGTGTTTCATTAGATTTTTCTCAACCAAAGCTCATCTTGATGGAAATTCAATTCTCTACATCTTTGTAGCTCTAAGCTCAAGTAAAAAAAATGCTTCATTTGAGAGATATGGGTCAAAACATTATAGGTCATTTCAAAAGTCAATAAAAATTGAGAGAGTTATGATTGGCACAAGTTGGGAAATTTCGAGAAAATGCAAGAAACTCAAATTGATCAAACTTGAATTTTTGAGCTAGTGGACTTATGTTTCAAGGTCCAAACGTGTATTAGGCCTCATAAGTTGACCTATGAACCTATTCATACACCCCTTTGATTTTTATTCCATTTATTTTTTATTTTATTTATTTAAATTCAAAATAAATTAAATAAAATCAAGACTTTCATACAAAGGTCCAAGCCCACTTTTTTGGACCTAATTTTCTTCTATATATCCCATATTCATACCACAAGAGGAGGACATAAAACATTGCAAGAGATCACCTTTCCAAAAACTTCAAAAAATTATCAAAACTAGGGCAAACTACAAACCCTGATTTCAGCCTCTCTCTAAGCAAGTCAATCATCCAAATCAATCTCGGAGGCATTATAGGGTAAGAATTGATCAATCTTGATGATCCAAAGGACTTGAAAATCTCATACATTCATCTCCGATTTCCTTGTTTTTTTTTTGTAATTCGTATTTTTGTTTTCATGTTGTTTTGATGCATACTAACATTACTAACATGCTTCTGAGATATAACTATGCAGGATAGACCCATCGTATGGCCTCCATAACGATTGAATCATGAGATACCATGTTTGAATTATCTCGTGTTATTTGCACTGTATCTCTTTGTACAGGGAGAATCAGCCAAAACCAAGGGCGTCATTGAATTCGCAAGGCCTAAATTAGGGGATAAGGGTACCACTCACCCCTGGCATTTGCACTATTTTTATTTTCTAACCCTATTTTCTATTGATTCTTCTTCCTCTGTCTATTTTTTGGCAAGTCATGTTGTTGTGAAGGCAAAGGGCGTGGATTCAACACTCTCCCCTGGCATTTGCACTATTTTTGTTTTCTAACCCTATTTTCCATTTATTCTTCTTCCCCTATCTATTTTTTGGCAAACTTAATTCTTTTTTATTAATCATTAAACATAAACCTTTTTTTATTAATTAAAATTAATTAGGTTTTAGGTTTTTTAATTAATTTTTTCAAATTTAAACCTTTTTTTGTTAATTAAAATTAATTAGATTTTAGGTTTTTTAATTATTTTTTTTTTCAAAATTAACCTTTTATTAATTAAAATTAATTAGATTTTAGGTTTTTTAATTCAATTTTTTTTTTAAATTAACCTTTTATTAATTAAAATTAATTAGATTTTAGGTTTTTTAATTCAACTTTTTTTTTTAAATTAACCTTTTGTTATTAATTAAATTAATTAGGTTTTAGGTTTTTTAATTAACTTTTTTTCAAAATTAACTTTTTTTTAATTAAAATTAATTAGGTTTTAGGTTTTTTAATTCAACTTTTTTCAAAATGAACCTTTTTTTATTAATTAGAATTAATTAGGTTTTTTAGGTTTATTTAATTAATTATCATAAATCATTTTTTGATAAAAAATCACCAAAATATTTTCTTTGCTATTTTCATCTTATTTTTATTTTCCTAGACAAAGTGTATAGGGCGCGTTCAACTGTACTAGCGTAACTTTATTTTTTTCCGTATTTTTCTATTATATAACAACTCCTAGTATGTAATAGTTGTAGGTTTTTATTTTCCGCACTTCACTATTATGTAACTGCCCCAAAGCTCTAGAATAGCCTAAGTTTATATTTCTGCCTTTACCTTCTGCTACTATATTTTATACAATTGTTAGTAATTAGGGTTTGTATGGCAAGATAAAAATGAATGATAGAAAACCCTAATTGCAAGACTAAATAATTGAAATGAACACACTTGCACACTCACACCTTTAGGGTAACCTCTTTTCGTTGTCTTTCAAAATAATAGTCATGTCCCTTGAACGTAGAGATGCTTTAGCAAATACCCTCGAATAAAAGATCATAAGTCCCTCGATGACCCTTCGACGTTGCCTACAAATAACATGACCTAGCCCCTTATGAAATTGCTAAAGCATCCTTACAAGTTGCATTCGATGACTGTATGACTGTAGCTCTTATATGCTAATTTGGTGCAAATTAGGAGCAGTATAACAGGACTATTTGTAGCAGTTTTGGAGTGTTGTGGCAACTTGGTGTAGGGTTGTTTCATAGCAGTATGTGATACGGTGGGAGAACTGACTTGGGATTTTGTGTTTGTGTTTGCAAATGTTTTGGTTTAGCAAGAGTCGCCACCGACTTTTTATTTTATCCTAAGGAAAGGTCAAAAAGCATAGGAAAGACCTTTGAGATGTTTTCTTGGGTTCGGGGAGTAGATTATAGAAAGGGAAGGTATTAGCACCCTTTCTATCCATGGTTATCCATGGGCTCTTAGTTATTTGCTTAAATCACTTGCTTTGCTTTTCAATTGTTTGAAATGGTGCTCTTCAATTGTTTGAAATGGCGCTTTGTGTGTGGTTTTGAAAGATGTTTTGAAAAGTGGCCATCGTTGTGGCAACCTTTGTAATGATTCTTGTTTGAATGTATACAAAGGTGTTTTTGTATTTTGAAAAGTTTTCAATGTTTGAAAGTAGGGTTTTGAATTTGTGTTGTGAAGTGTGTTTTGAAGATAGCAAGGATGTTTTTGCAAGTTTGGATCAAGTAACTAAGAGTTGTCTACCCTATTTTACTCAAAGATTTTTCTTATGTTTTTAACCTTTTTAACGGTGTTGTTTCACCATTGTATTTGGTGAACAACTTTATGTTAGGATGTTAAACGGGACAGGCGCGGGTCATCGTATAGACCATGATAGCAATTGTGTCAAGTATTTTTGGCAATTTTCTTGAGGGACTTGATCATTTTGTTTAGGCAACTCAGATAGCGTCATCGAGGGACTATGATCTTTTGTTTTGTTTTTGTTTTGCCAAAGTACTTGACATGCATACCATGGCCCATTTTTTAAGGCAAAAAGTGGATAGTAACCCTAGGGGTGCAAGTGTGTATTGTGTTTGTTTTTCATGCATTTTTGTCTTTGATTAAGTCAAACCATTTGTTGATTTGATTTTTGCATACAAACCCTAATTCTCTAATCATGGCATAATTGAAAGCTTAAAGGTACGAGAATTTAAATTATAAGCTATTACAACATGATATAGGGAGGGGGTACAAATTTGAATAGGGGATTATTTTGCAAGAAATTAAACCCTAAATTATTACAACCAAATTGAATTTGCAAGGCATAATATTTAAATGTACAATATTTAAATAAAATAAAATAAATAAATATTAGATAAAATATATTATGCAAAAAAGGATTTTTTATGTATGTAAAGTATTTTCAATAGAAAGAAATGTAAAGAAATAAAAAAAAGTTAATTTTATTTGTTTTTAGGGCAGAAATCCTAATTTCTTAAGAAAATAAATATAATGTATTATTTAATATTTATGTACAAAAATGTATCAATATGTACAAAAAATAAAAATATATTGAAAAAGGTATTTTTTTAATATAAAATATTAATAAAAATAAAATGTATTATCTTTGTGTATTTTATTCTATACTTTTAATAAAATAAAGTATATATGTATATATATCTATATTAAATATATTAAGTGTGTAAAAAATAAAATAAATTATTTACAAAAATGTATATGAAAATATTTTCAAATGTGTATAAAAATAATAAATGAAAATAAACATATTTTTTTACATTATTTTTAGGTTTAAACAAAATAACATAAAGTATTTAAACATTTTAATGGTGGAAATAATTAAAATAAATACCAAATAAATGTAAAAATTTATGAAAATATTTTTTAGGCATTTTTTATATTGGGAAATAAAATAATAAAGTCAGAAAAGAAAATAAAAATGCAAAAATATCAAAATACAAGAAAATGGGCCAGAGGGTGTGAAATTGAAAGTGGAGGGTGCCAAAAGTAGGAAGTAGCCAGGCCCAGCCCAGCTAATTCATCTTCTTCCTTTGTCCAACAGAAACGCGCGCATGGCTTAGTTCAAACCTGTATCTCCTGTTTCGGTGCTTTTTTGACAAAACTTAAAACATAAAACTTGTAGAGCATCAAACAATGAATCTAACCATATAAAAAACTTAAGCTAACTCTCAAAGACCAGAGAGAATTTCTCTGGCCCTAATTTCTAACCTAATTTTTTCAGAAAGTTCATGAATGAAATTCTCCTAGCACGATTAATATAAATGAAAACTAAGCATATGTATGGTTTCAGGGCAATGAATACAACATCTTTCATTCACAAACCTAAGTCTAAATGTTCTTAAATAGAGAGATAGAAATTCATGAAATACCTGTTTCAGTTGAGTTCGAGCTGGACAATGCAACAACTTTCAATGGGGCCTGAGGTTCTTTTGAGCTTGCCTGATGTCCACTAAACCTTTCCCAATGCTTAGTTTGTTTTGAAGTGGCCTGAATCGTGCTACAAAACTCAACCTGCAAAGCTTCCAAACAAAAATGGTGATGTGTGTTAATGGAGTTACAACAACTTGTAAATGGTATGGATAGCTCAGGTATATTGTTTGGAATGTGTTTGAAGTGATTTTGGACAAAATGCACGAGGGGATTTGATTGTGGCTTGTGATTTGCAGAATTGGCCTTGTTTTGCAAGAAAATGTGGTTTTTGAGTATGAGGGTGCTTTAGGGGTGAAAGGCTCGTGCTTCTGGCTTGCAAGGGTGTGAGAAACTTGTTTGACAACTTTGCTTGAGTTGGTTTTATCAGATGTGTGTGTTCTTGACTTTTTGCACAATGCCTTGGTTTTGAAGCAAAGATGTGAACTGACCAAGCTAGGGCCTGTACAGGCTAGTTACAAGCATGCTCAAGTTGGTGTACAATGCCTGAGATTAGGGAACTTGTTTGCTGCAAGGAAAAAAGTCCAAGGCTCAAGAAAATGCAATTTGACATAAAGTGGCCTTTATGAAAATGGAAGTGTCATCTTTATGCCAAAAATGGAAAAGTTCAATGTACAAAGCTCCCTTGATCAGAACAATGCCAATATCCAATATATTTGCATTCAATTTTTGAGTGTAAATTGGTTTAGAGCCCTGTAATTGTGTACTAAGCTAGTTTGGTCAGATTTGATAATTGGTATGAACATGCATTGACCATGGTTACAAAGTGAGTTTTTGCCAACTTCAAGAATTCGATTCTCCCTAACCACAAAGGTGTTTGAGGAGTTCTTGGACAATTTGGAAAGCTTGAAACATGTACTATAATCCATCTTTGAAATGCAACTTGAAACTCCAAGTGGAACTATTTGAAAATGGCCAAGAAGATGGGTCAAAATCCTGCCTAAACTAGGGCAAAATTTCTCTAAGTTAAAAGTTTTAGGTACCCTTGTTCCAAAAATCATAACTTGAGATACAAGATTCTTTTGATAAAACTTTGTGAATCAAAGTTGTAGACTTTATGATGGACTACAACTTTTATGTTGTAAGTTTTGTTTGAATCCTTTTTCATCTTGGTAAAAAAAATGGGACAAAGTTAGGAAAAAAATAAGAAAATTTTATAACTTAGAAAATTTCTAAGTTATGAAAATTTTCCATTTTAAACCCTAATTTGCATTTTTAGGTTTCTTGATGAACAAGTTTCATAATTTTACATGTCTTGATGAAAAATGACCCTTGGCACTTGATTTTGACCAAAAAGTCAAAGTTTGACTTTTCAATATACAGTCAAATTTTGATCAGTTGACTGAAAAATTCATCTGTCAATCATATGCATTTGAGATCTTTTGAACTTGTTGAATGGGTCAAGACAGTGTCATTGAGTACTTGAGTCCATGGTTGAGCTTGATTTGCCATTGGCTAGGTCAAACAGTCAAAAATTGCCTTTGTACAGTCAAAACCCTAAAAATAACCATTTTGCCCTTTTGGTGATCTGATCAAATTTCTTGTGGAATTGTGATCCAAACTTTATCAAATGGTTCATATGAGTTCATAATGTTGATGTGGGTCAAAATTCATAAGGTTTGACTGTCAATTGGCCACAGTTAACTTTTTCCCCAATACAGCTGATTTCTAAGTCAACTGTCCAATTGACTGGGCCAAAATTTGATTCAAGGCTTGAAACTTGGTGTGGGCAAACTTGTAAGTCCAACATGAAGTTTGAAAGTCACTTTGGGCATTGTAGGTCAAAACATCCCTGTGCAAACTCAAACCCTAATTTAGGTCAACAGTGCAAGGAGATGTCTTGAGCAAAGCAAACCCTAGCTTGATCTTGAGTTCCAAGAGTCTTGTGGTGAGAAATGTTGATGAAATGAGAGGGAAAATTTTGGGGTACAACAGTTTCCCCTGTTCAATCTTCTTGAACCTGAAGAGTTAGATTGGCAAGTTTGCCTTTCGCGACTCGAAGGTAAAAGAGGATTGAACACTAGAGTGCCCGTAAATTTGCACTCGTCAAAACATAGCTAAGGAAATAGGCTTAAAGATGCCATTTGGAGATGATGGAATCTTGCTGGAGATGGGCTTAAAGATGCCATCCGAGACTGTTTGTTGAACTGTAATGTTGTAGGTCAGAAGAATGGGCATTAAGATGGTATCCGTGTCTGGAATGCATTTGAACTGTATCTGGAGACTGAGTCTGTATGAGCAAAAGAATGGTGTCCGTGTCTGGGGCGTATCCAAGCTGTAACGGTATTTAAACTTTGAATGAATATCAGAATGACTTCCGTGTCTGGAGTGTATCTGTATTGCATCTGAATTTTGAATGGGCGGCAGAGAAGCATTTGTGTATGAAGCATCTCTGGGCTGGGGATAAATTCTGAATGAGTGACAGAATGGCAACCGTGTTTGGAGCGTATCTGGATTGCATCTGAAGTTGAGATCTGTATGAGTAGCAAAATGACTTCCATGTCTGGAGTGTATCTGAGACTGTAACTGGGATCTGAATAAGTGACAGAATGACTTTCGTGGCGACTACACTAGGGAGGATCAAACTGCTGGTGTAAGGGCCAGAATGGCATCCGTGTTTGGAGCGTATCTGAACTTGAAGTTGATAGTTGAATCTGAATGAGAGATAGAACGGCCGCCGTGTCTGGAGTGTATCTAGTCTGTATCTGATTGTTGAAGTCTGAATGAGTAGTAGAATGACCGCCGTGTCTGGGGTGTATCCATACTATATCTGGCTTGAAATTTTGAATGAGTAATAGAATGACCGCCGTGTCTGGGGTGTATCTATACTGTATCAAAATAATTGTTAATGATAGCCTTTTAATCTTATCTTGAAAAGGGTAAAATGTTAGCTAAAACACAAAGTTATGTTGCATGATATGTATGATGCGATGAACTGTGTTTCATCAATATTTATGATATATGAATGTAACGGATGTATATGTAAGCTGAGTAGTTGTCTTGCTGAGGAAAATAAATCCTTGATAACTGGGGATAATGAAATCTTTGACTGCTTCCGGGGAAAGTAAATCCTTGACCGATGTTGAGGATTCAAAATCTTTGATTGTTGAAGATGAGAAATCCTTGCTGACTGCTTGGGGATTAAAGATCTTTGATTGTTTATGAGAAATGAGAAATCCTGGGACCAATGCTGGGGATTGAAAATCCTTGGTGACTTGTGGGGATTTACAAGGGTTCTGACAACTTCTGCGGGGAATGAGGATCCTTCATGACTTTCCTGGAAAATAAGGAAAACTCTGAAAATCTCTATTGGGGAGTTAAAACCTAGGAGGCTTCTGCTTGGAGAAATGAGACCGAGAATCTTCGATCTGCTGGGAGATAACTCTGTGGGGAGAATGTTTACTCGGCCGATGAAATCAAGAGCTTTGGGTTGTACGCCAATCTACTGGGGAAGCATCCTAGTCGGGGATAAGCCAAGAAGTTAACTGTTTTCTGCTTGATTCTCAGCTTTTTAAGATAGCCTGCTGGGGAAAAAGGTTTAGAATATTCTAGCTCCGCTGGGGATAGTTTTTCAGGGTTTTCAGGCTCCGCTGGGGATCGGGAGTTTGAACTCTGATGGGAACTTTGAAACTTAACTCAGTTGGGGAATTTAGTTTAGAATGCATTGGCTCCGCTGGGGATCTTGAAGCTTAACTCCGCTGGGGACATGTAGTCCGAGGTTTTAGCTTTGTTGAGGATCTGAATGGTGTACTGTAGGGGATTTCTTCTGGAATAACACAAGGAGACCTTCCTATACCTTCAACCTACCAGTAATTATCCTTTCTCAATTTCGTTTTATTTGTAAGCAGTGATTATATTCAAATGCATATGCCTATTTTAACAAAACATTGGACGTCTTCAAATAAAACATAAGTGTAAAAAAGAATGAAAGGCAAGCAAATTTCTGCACTTTGAAGTATTTTTGTATTAACTTTTGTAAGTATCTTTGTACAAAGGAGACAGACATCCTAGTAAGAGAATGTTGTCATAAAATTGAGAAAAAATTTATACAAAAAAGAAAGATGGCTATGTGTAACAATTCCATGGGGTTCCCATTCTGCTATAGCCTTCACAACTCTGAGTATCTTGTCCATTCGTTGCTTCGTCCATAGATGATTGGATAGATCAGAAGCTTGGAGCTTGTTGGTGAAGAGATTGTTCTTAAAGTGATCCGACGAGACATAGTCATACGCTTTAATTCCCTAACTTTTGCCTGGACCGCCCTTTCGGGTTTTCGATCCACCGGGAAACCCTTTTTTGCCCAAGTCGCCCTTTCGGGTTTTCCACTTGCCGGGTGTACAGATTTTTTTTGTTTTATCCCTAATTTTTGCCTGAACCGCCCTTTCGGGTTTTCGATTCACCGGGATGCCATTTTTGTCCAAGTCGCCCTTTCGGGTTTTCAGCTTGTCGGGTCGTTTTATGCGTAGTATCTTTTGACTATGTCTGCGTTCGCAGGTGCGGCAAATCGTCGCCGTCCATGGTGGTCAGAATCATTGCCCCACCAGAAAAGATTCTCTTGATCACAAATGGTCCTTCGTAAGTAGGAGTCCACTTGCCCCTGGGATCACTTTGCGGCAAGATGATCCGCTTGATTACAAGATCTCCGACTTGATATACCTGACGCCTGACTTTCTTGTTGAAAGCCTTGATCATCCGTTTTTGATACGTTTGACCATGGAAAATAGTAGTAAGTCGCTTCTAGTCGATCAAATTAAGTTGATCAAGTCGGGTCTGAATCCAATCGTCTTCACTCAAACCGGCATCTTTCATAATCCTCAAGGAAGGAATTTGAACTTCCATAGGTAAAACAGCTTCCATGCCATATACCAAAGAAAAGGGGGTTGCCCCTGTTGAAGTACGTGCCGTGGTGCGATATCCATGCAAAGCAAACGGTAACATCTCATGTCAGTCCTTGTAGGTGACTGTCATCTTTTGAATGATCTTCTTGATATTTTTGTTCGCGGATTTAACAACACCGTTCATCTTCGGCCGATAGGGAGATGAATTGTGATGATAAATCTTGAACTGTTCACATAGAGCGGTGATCATAGTGTTGTTCAAATTTGTACCGTTATCTGTGATAATCCTGTCGGGGATACCATACCGGCATATGAGGTTCTGCTTGATGAAGCAGGCAACCACATTCTTTGTAACAGAGGCATAGGAAGCTGCTTCAACCCACTTGGTGAAGTAGTTAATAGCGACCAAGATGAAGCGATGTCCATTGGATGCCGTAGGCTTGATCTCTCCAATCATGTCAATGCCCCACATTGCGAATGGCCAAGGAGCTGTCAGAACGTTGAGAGGAATAGGAGGAATATGTACCTTGTCGGCATAGACTTGACATTTGTGTCAAGTACGGGAATGTTGATGACAATCAGCTTCCATGGTAGACCAGTAATAGCTTGCCCTTAGGATCTTCTTAGCCATCGTATGTCCGCTCAAGTGGGTGCCAAATGTACCACTATGTATTTCGGTCATGATTAACTCTACTTCAACCTTCTCCACACAACGAAGTAGAACACAATCATAGTTGCGCTTATAAAGGATGCCATTGCTTAGGAAGAACTTGGCAGCAAATCTCCTTAAGAACTTTTTATCATTGACTGAAGCTCCTTCAGGATATTCTCTAGTTTGGAGATACCTTTTGATTTTATGAAACCAGGGTTGTTCCACTACTTCTTCGGTATTAATCTCATGACAGTGCGCAGGTTCATCCATTCGCTCGATGGTAATTTGGGGAGCCTCGTTATCCCAGTTGAGTTTAAACATGGAAGACATTGTAGCCAGAGCATCGGCTAACTGATTTTCTTCTCACGGGAAATGCTCGAAGGTAATCTGCTCGAAATGAGGCAACAATGTCAAGACATGTTCTTTGTATGGGATAAGATTAGGATGTTTGGTGTCCCACTCTCCTTTGACTTGACTGATAACCAAAGCCGAGTCCCCAAATACGACCAAATATTTGATTCCCAAGTCTATAGCATCCTTGAGACCAAAGATGCAAGCTTCATATTCAGCCATGTTATTGGTACAACTAAAGCAAAGTCGGGCAGTGAAGGGTGTATGGCAACCTTCCGGAGAGATGAGTACCGCACCGATACCGTTTCCAAGTGCATTTGAAGCACCATCAAAGTACAGGGTCCATCGGGATCCTTATTCAGGTCCGTCATACGGTCCGTTACCTTCAATGTTGTCCAATGTCATGATGTCCTCGTCAGGGAAGTCGAATCTCATAGATTGGTAATCTTAGACGGCTTGATGAGCTAGATGGTCATCTAGTACACTCCCCTTTATAGCTTTTTGGGTAGTATACTGGATATCATACTCAGTCAGGATCATTTTCCATCTAGCGATTCTTCCAGATAAAGCAGGCTTCTCGAAGATATACTTGATCGGATCCATTTTGGAAATCATCAAAGTGGTATGAGTCAACATACACTGCCTTAGTTGGCGAGCAGCCCATACCAAAGCGCAGCAAGTTTTCTCGAGCAGTGAGTAGCGAGTCTCACAGTCGGTAAACTTTTTGCTAAGGTAATAAATGGCATGCTCTTTTCGGCCAGACTCGTCATGTTGGACCAGTACGCACCCCATTGAGTTATCCAAAACAGTCAGATACATGATTAACAGCCTTCCTTCGACGGGTGGCATCACGATAGGAGGTTCTAGTAAATACTCCTTGATCTTATCAAAAGCAACTTGACAATAATTGTTCCATTCAACTACCTGATCTTTCTTCAACAGTTTGAAAATTGGCTCACAGGTAGATGTCAGGTGAGAGATGAACCTCGCGATATAGTTTAAGCGTCCCAAGAATCCTCTAACCTCCTTTTCAGTGTGGGGGGCAGGCATTTCTTGTATAGCCTTTACTTTAGCTGGATCAACCTCAATGCCTTTGTTGCTGACAATAAATCCCAAAAGTTTACCAGACCTAACTCCAAAGGTGCACTTGCTTGGGTTCAATTTGAGCTTATACTCCTTCAACCTGGCAAACAGCTTTTGCAAATGATCAAGGTGTTCTTCTTCTGTCTGTGATCGAGCTATCATGTCGTCTACGTAATCTTTGATCTCATGATGTATCATATCATGAAACAAAGCTACCATGGCGCGTTGATAGGTTGCCCCGGCATTCTTCAGTCCGAATGGCATCACTTTGTAGCAGAAGGTACCCCATTGCGTGACAAAAGTAGTTTTCTCCATGTCCTCGGGGGCCATTTTGATCTGGTTGTATCCCGAGAATCCATCCATGAAGGAAAATACTTTGTGTTGAGCTGTGTTGTCAACCAAGATGTCGATATGTGGTAGTGGAAAATCGTCTTTAGGGCTAGCCCTGTTTAAATCCCTTTAGTCCACACACATTCTGACTTTGTCGTCCTTCTTAGGCACGGGCACAATGTTAGTGACCCATTGTGGATAGGAAGTAACAGCTAGAAAGCCAGCGTTAAATTGCTTCATTACCTCAGCTTTGATCTTCTCAGACATGTCGGGCCTCATTCGGCGGACCTTTTTCTTGATCGGTGGACAGTCTTCTCTTGTAGGGAGACGGTGAACCACGATATCTGTGTCTAATCCTGGCATATCTTCATAAGACCAGGCGAAGATTTCAACATATTCGTTCAACAATTGCACTAAGCGCTCTTTGACACTTGGTTCCAGGTTGGCACCCACTTTTACCTCTTTTTTGTCTTCCTCTGTTCCCAAGTTGATGGTTTCTAGCAACTCTTCATGAGGCAAAATAGCTCTCTCTTCTTGTTGTAGAAGTCTGGCTAACTCTCCTGGCACTTCACAGTCTTCGTCAACTTCGTACTCAGCATGATTGATCAAATCTTTAGAGTTATCGAAGGCTAAAGAAGAATAGTCACCCATGGAATCTGGAGTGGATGGGTACCTGCATTTGTGAGTATGGGTGTATGTAAGGGATAACCATCCTTAAACAAAACAAAAATGCAAAAGGAAAGAAAATGAACAAAACAGTTTGTAGATGAAGACGTCCAATGATTCATTAAAACATGGCATATGATAATGAAGAAAATCAAGCCCTTACAAATGGACCTATATGCCCCGGACAAGGCATAAGGTGAAAATAGTGTACAAATTGTTTAGTTATTACAGACCAAAATAAGAAATTGTTAAAAGATAAAATTACTGGTTGATGAAGGTGATGGGAATAAAATCCTTTGCTTCCCATTTGCTTAAACCCCCTTCGACTGTTGGAAAGATCCAATCTTCAAAGTGGCCCTCTTCATCTTCATCTTCTAGAGCATTAATTCTGTGGTGGGTGATTTTGACGGGTGGTCCTCCAGCCTTGGAGCGACGCATAGCCTTCTGTCCTGCAGCGGTAAACCCTAGTCCAAATTTGTCCGTATTATGGGGAAAATCAGGCAATTGCCCCCATACTGTACTCTTCCCTTCTTTAATTACAGCCTATGCGTCCTTGAGAGATGCCATCCTAGATACATCCTTGGGAATGATAGGCACCTTAACCATTATCTTCGCAACTGCTACCTCAGAAGAAACTTCCTCAAAATGTTGGAAAGGCGTTTCGATGAACTCGCCATCCAATTCCACATAGCGAAAGGAATTGAGATGACTTATCATGTACTCTTCCTCGCCGTGCACCGTTATAATCTTACCCTTAACAGGGTACTTTAGCATTTGGTGCAAAGAGGAGGTAACCGCCCCAGCATAATGGGTCCACGGTCTTCCTAACAAACACGAATATGACGGACGGATGTCCATCACATAAAAGGTGGAGTGAAAACTTCTGTGCCTACTTTGATAGGAATATCAACCTCTCCGTGAACCATTCTTTTGGACCCATCAAAGGCCCTAACAACGATGTTACTAGGTTTGAGAGTCAATCCTTCACAGTCCAAACGGTCTAAAGCTTTCTTCGGCAGCACATTCAAGGAAGAACCAGTATCAACTAAGACGTGGGAGAGGGTGGTTCCCCTGCATTCAACTGAGACATGTAGCGCATCGTTGTGTTTCCTTCCCTTGGGAGTCAGATCAGCATCGGAAAAACCCAGACCATTATCAGCAGTAAGACTAGCCACGCACTCCTGAAACTGGTCAACCGAAGTTTCTTGGGGCACGTGTGCCGTCTTCAAAAATTTGATTAAGGCCTTAGCATGGGCCTCAGAGCATAGTAGAAGAGCCAACATTGAAATTTTAGAAGGGGTCTGCCCTAGCTGTTCCACGACGTCATAGTCACTCTTTCTGATTATCTTCAGTATTTCTTCCATTTCTTTCTAGGTGGTTTCGGAGATAACCACAGCATGAGCCTTCGTCCTGACAGACGCTTATAGTATCGCCTTACCCTTATTGGTAGTATCAGCATATGATCTTACTTCAGGAGTATCCACTTCTTCAATCATCGGGCCTTGCATAGATGGTTTAACAGGCACAGAAGCTTTCGAGGGTCCGAAGACTGCTCGAGGGGGAGCAATCTCCGGAGAAAAAATCCGTCCGCTGCGGGTTATCTTGCTTGTTTCCGTGATGTTCCCTATATCAGGGGTATCCTCTTCAGAATTCTCTTGGACTGCTTCAATCTGTTTGACGCCATGATAGAAGATTTCTCCTCCGTAGTTCCATGGTATCGTCTTGCTAGATTGATACGGGACAGGCCCCGATATGGTGATTTTTAATGGTACAAATTCAGGATCAGGTGTAATCTTGACAGGCCTTTTGCAAGCCTTGGGAAGATTGTCGAGAATGGTTATTATTGCAATATCGTTGGTTGAAGTAGCAAAAGTAGCAAGAGTAATAGGAGTGAAGGTATAAACATGGGTCTTTTGGAAGAGTATCTCTTGGGTATCCATCAGGCGTTGGATGTCTGACTTCAACATTGGGCAATCAGCTCGTATGTTTAAACAAAAGTAACAGTCCTTTCCACAACCTGGGAATATCCCGGCTCTCATCAAATTCACTTTAATTACTGGTAAGGGAGTCAAAAGGTCAGCAACATTGGTAACATGAAGGTCTTCCATAACGGCATGAACATTATGACCGTTCTTGGGCATTGGGGCAGAAATCACATTTGGCTTTTCGGGGGCATCGAATTCTACTTCCTTGGTGTCAATCAGGTCTTGGATTTTGTTCTTAAGCGCCCAACAATTATTGGTATCATGCCCAACACTGTCAGAGTGGTAAGCACACTTGGCATTGGAGTGGTAATATGGTGAAGAAGTATTAGGGTTCTTTGGCACTTCCTTCAAACTGGTAAGATTCAGCTTTGGCAAATGAGGGAGTACTTGAGCTGGCGTCATGTTGATTCGCGTGAACTGCCGTTGTGGCCTTTCTACCAGTTTTTGATTAGGTCTTGACTGATTGCCGCGAGGTTGATCATTTGAAGAGTTTTGAATCATCACAGCCCCCACAGTTGGCCGATGCTCGGTTCTTCCCTGACTCTTTTGAGAGTAAACAACAGAGGCTTCCTTCTTAGCTGGGAAGGTTTTCTTAACAGCAGCGGACGCGGAGGTATCTTTTTGAATCTTACCACTTTTAATACCGGTCTCGACCCTTTCGCCGGTCAAAATTAGTTCGGTGAATCCTGCGGAAGAACTCCTGATTAAATGATTGAAGAAAGGTCCAGACAGGGTCCCCAGAAACATGTCAACTAGCTATCTATCCGATAATGGTGGTTGCACCCTTCCAGCCAGATCACGCCACTTCTGGGCATACTCTTTAAATCCCTCATTGGAAGCCATCCCCATACTCTGTAGTTGAGTATGAGTGGGCGCCAAATCAGCATTGTATTGGTATTGCGGGTAAAAAGAAGCAGCTAAGTCTTCCCAATTATGAACCTCTGATCTCTCAAGTTGATAGAACCAGTCCAATTGTGTGCCTGACAAACTGTCTTGAAAAAAGTGTACCCAGAGGTCTTTATCAGATGAGTGGGGTTGGATCTTTCGGACATAGGATCTCAGATGCATCTTTGGGCAGGACATGCCGTCATACTTAGCAAATATTGGAACTTTGAACTTGGGAGGGATGACGATCCCAACGACCAACCCTAGTTCTTCAAAATCTAAACCAGGTACCCTTTGCAACTCCATGGCTGCCAATCTATCCTCAAGATTCTTATATTTATCATCCGCCAGGGGATATTGCTGTTCGGAGTAGTCTTCGTCTTCTTCCTCTTCCTCCTCTTCAACTTCAGATTCAGAAGGTCCCGCAACTCCTTTTCCTTTACCATCCCCTTCATCAGACGTTGAGGGGAACTCGAGAACTTTTCTAGCATTGCTTTCAAACCTTCTTCCTATAGTGGCTACTCCGGGCCTTTTCTTCTTTTTCTCTTTATCTTTCTCCAACAGTGCTTTAAGATCCTCTTGACCCTTTGCTAAGGTCATGAGGAGTTGCTGGAATTAAGAATTATGTGCTTGCAGATCCCTAACCGTCTGCTCTAAATCCATCTTGCTGAAATAAACAACAGAAAGATAAGGAAACCTGGTGTGAAGACCTGTTTATGCATATGATGAATGATGTGTTATTCATGTAATGCATTCAAGGATTCAGAAATTCAAATTTGTTGCAGACAAAAAGAACGCACGTCATATTAAGAAGAAATTTGTTAGTACATAAGTGCCCCATGGGCAAAATAATACAAAATTCTTAATGTAAAAAGACATTGCGCATCCTCTTTGGTGCGATGTAAGTGTTGAGAGTTTCCTCCTCATGAAGTCGGCGAGTAAGCTCCAAAACCTTCTTCTCACTGGCATAGAAGCTGGCTTCAAAAGTATTATGTTCTTCCTTGAGTTAGATCCAACTCTTTTGCATTTCTTCCCATGATTTTGGCATGTCAGGATGTAGGAGGGTGTATGGAACCTCTCCTTCCATAACAGGCTCTTTGATCAAGGGGAGAATGTGAGGGTATGGCATCATAAGATTTTGGGCGCGGGTTCGTACCCACTTGAGATAAGGCTCAAGGGGGATGGAATTCTTGTGCCCCAGTGTCTTACTATCCACCTTGTTGGGCATCCTCCAAGCTCTGATGAACCTTTGTCGAAGTCCTTGTGCATCGTTGTCGAAGTAAAAAACTAGGTCAGGAATCAGCATGTCATGAGGGCCATCCCTCCGAGCATATCCAAACTGTCTTAGAGCTAAACAGGGGTTGTAGGTAATGCCTCCCCTAATGCCAAGTAGTGGGACATTAGGGAATTCCCCACAACAATCAATGATGATGACATTTTCTCTGGATCGAGAACACCAATGTACATCAGAATGTGTGAGGGTCATCAATCGTTGTGACCACCTTAATCCCTGCTCATTCTTCAAAACTGATTGTGGAAGGTGAGAAATAAACCACCTTGCTAGGAGAGGAGTACAACACATGAGAATACCTCTTTTCCTCATTGTTCGTGTGTAAAATTAGTGTAGGATATCCCCAAGCAATATAGGTATAGGATTCCGGGATATGAAAATCTTGACAACGTTCACATCTATAAGCTGATCAGGGTTTGGGAACAAGACCAACCCATAGATGAGGAGTGCCACAATCTCTTCAAAGGCTTGTAGATCTAGAGAATTCCAGCAGTCTTGTGCCTTCTCAAACAGAAACTTTGCCAAGAATCCCTTGACACCACTTCTGGTTTCCCAATGTCCTTTGATGTCAGATGGTTGCAAGTGTAATGCTTGAGCAACATCTTCAGGCTTTGGTTCTTTTTCCGTACCGTTGTAGGGTAGTTGATGAAGAATAGGAATTCTCAAGAGTTGAGAATATTCCTCCAAAGTGGGTACTAGTTGGTAATCAGGGAATGTGAAACAGTGGTGTAGGGGGTCAAAGAACTGGAAGAGAATTTTCACCATGTCTTCTTCAATGTTGGAGTTGACCAAGTTGAGAAGTCTACCATGTCTTTCACTGAAGAGAGAATTCTCTGGAATCCTGGAAGTAAGCTCCTTGAGTTGAGGAGGGATTCTCACAAGGTTGACTTGAATTGTTTTCCTGCGAAGAGATTCCATGACCTACAAAACAAGAACAAAGATGAAGATCCAAACCCTTGAAATGGTTAGTGGATGCATATGATGCTTTATGATGTTCATGATGTATGCACAAGCAAATGTACAAACAAGTCACACAAAAAAAACCCTAGTTTCAGGCTTGCATGAGGTTTCATAGGTAAATACCCTCTTGAGTTTAGTTAGCTCAAACCTGTCCTATAAATAGTAACCGGGTTCTAAGGAGCCCAATATCACTGGATTGTTTTCTATGTTCATTGTTTTGGTTTAGCCACTTAACTAGCGACCAAAATATTCCAAGAAAACAATCCTCAATGAGTGTAGTATCGAGTATCTACCAACTTCGGACTGTACCAAAGCCGGTCATCTCACTACCCCTAATAAAAGGCCAAGATGGTCAAGTAAGGTTCTAAGAGTTCATTAGTGCTTTATGACATCACTCAGCGGCCCCGTATTCTCTTTGATTGACTCAAAGGCTACCGATACTCACAAATATGTCGCACTAATATAGCTATTGCTTCAACTGTGTCGGTATACCCCACACAGTTTCCACAACGTATTGCTATTTACCTATGAATGCTTCCCAAATCCGGGTAGAGGATTTCAAGCCCAAACAAGAGGACCAAATGTAAAGCAATCAAAGCAAACAATATAATCATGCAAAGGGTATTCTAAGCCCTAAGGTTACTCCACTTTTAAAGTCATCCCCAACAGAGTCGCCAGTTCTGTGATACAGTGGGAGAACTGACTTGGGATTTTGCATTTGTGTTTGCAAATGTTTCGGTTTAGCAAGAGTTGCCACCGACTTTTTATTTTATCCTAAGGAAAGGTCAAAAAGTACAGGAAATACCTTTGAGATGTTTTCTTGGGTTCGGGGAGTAGATTATAGAAAGGGAAGGTATTAGCACCCTTTCTATCCACGATTATCCATGGGCTCTTAGTTACTTGCTTAGATCCCTTGCTTTGCTTTTCAATTGTTTGAAATGGTGCTCTTCAATTGTTTGAAATGGTGCTTTGTGTGTGGTTTTGAAAGATGTTTTGAAAAGTGGCCATCGTTGTGGCAACCTTTGTAATGATTCTTGTTTGAATGTATACAAAGGTGTTTTTGTCTTTTGAAAAGTTTTCAATGTTTGAAAGTAGGGTTTTGAATTTGTGTTGTGAAGTGCGTTTTAAAGATAACAATGATGTTTTTGCAAGTTTGGATCAAGTAACTAAGAGTTGTCTACCCTATTTTACTCAAAGATTTTTCTTATGTTTTTAACCCTTTTAACAGTGTTGTTTCACCATTGTATTTGGTGAACAACCTTGTGTTAGGATGTTAAACGGGACAGGCGCGGGTCATCGTATAGACCATGATAGCAATTGTGTCAAGTATTTTTGGCAATTTTCTTGAGGGACTTGATCATTTTGTTTAGGCAACTCAGATAGCGTCATCGAGGGACTATGATCTTTTGTTTTGTTTTTGTTTTTCCAAAGTACTTGACATGCATACCATGGTCCATTTTTGAAGGCAACAAGTGGATAGTAACCCTAGGGGTGCAAGTGTGTATTGTATTTGTTTTTCATGCATTTTTGTCTTTGATTAGGTCAAACTATTTGTTAATTTGATTTTTGTATACAAACCCTAATTCTCTAATCATGGCATAATTGAAAGCTTAAAGGTGCGAGAATTTAAATCCTAAGCTATTACAACATGATATAGGGAGGGGGTACAAATTTGAATAGGGGATTATTTTGCAAGAAATTAAACCCTAAATTATTACAACCAAATTGAATTTGCAAGGCATAATATTTAAATGTACGATATTTAAATAAAATAAAATAAATAAATATTAGATAAAACGTATTATGCAAAAAAGGGTTTTTTATGTATGTAAAGTATTTTCAACGGAAAGAAATGTAAAGAAATAAAAAAAAGTTTATTTTATTTGTTTTTAGGGCAAAAACCCTAATTTTTAAGAAAATAAATATAATGTATTATTTAATATTTATGTACAAAAATGTATCAATATGTACAAAAAATAAAGTATATTGAAAAAGGTATTTTTTTAATATAAAATATTAATAAAAATAAAATGTATTATCTTTGTGTTTTTTATTCTATGCTTTTAATAAAATAAAGTATATATGTATATATATCTATATTAAATATATTAAGTGTGTAAAAAGTAAAATAAATTATTTACAAAAATGTATATGAAAATATTTTCAAATGTGTATAAAAATAATAAATGAAAATAAACATATTTTTTACATTATTTTTAGGTTTAAACAAAATAACATAAAGTATTTAAACATTTTAATGGTGGAAATAATTAAAATAAACACCAAATAAATGTAAAAATTTATGAAAATATTTTTTAGGCATTTTTTATATTGGGAAATAAAATAATAAAGTTAGAAAAGAAAATAAAAATGCAAAAAATATCAAAATACAAGAAAATAGGCCAGGGGGTGTGAAACTGAAAGTGGGGGGGTGCCAAAAGTAGGAAGTAGCTAGGCCCAACCCAGCTACTTCATCTTCTTCCTCTGTCCAACAGAAACGCGCGCATGACTTAGTTCAAACCTGTATCTCCTGTTTCAGTGCTTTTTTGACAAAACTCAAAACATAAAACTTGTAGAGCATCAAACAACGAATCTAACCATATAAAAAACTTAAGCTAACTCTCAAAGACCAGAGAGAATTTCTCTGGCCCTAATTTCTAACCTAGTTTTTTCATAAAGTTCATGGATGAAATTCTCCTAGCACGATTAATATAAATGAAAACTAAGCATATGTATGGTTTCAGGGCAATGAATACAACATCTTTCATTCACAAACCTAAGTTTAAATGTTCCTAAATAGAGAGATAGAAGTTCATGAAATACCTGTTTCAGTTGAGTTCGAGCTGGACAATGCAGCAACTTTCAATGGGGCCTGAGGTTCTTTTGAAATTACCTGATGTCCACTGAACCTTTCCCAATGCTTAGTTTGTTTTGAAGTGGCCTGAATCATGCTACAGAACTCAACCTGCAAAGCTTCCAAACAAAAATGGTGATGTGCGTTAATGGAGTTACATCAACTTGTGAATGGTCTGGATAGCTCAGGTATATTGTTTGGAATGTGTTTGAAGTGATTTTGGACAAAACGCACGAGGGGATTTGATTGTGACTTGTGATTTGCAGAACTGGCCCTGTTTTGCAAGAAAATATGGTTTTTGAGTATGAGGGCGCTTTAGGGGTGAAAGGCTCGTGCTTCTGGCTTGCAAGGGTGTGAGAAACTTGTTTGACAACTTTGCTTGAGTTGGTTTTATCAGATGTGTGTGTTCTTGACTTTTTGCACAATGCCTTGGTTTTGAAGCAAAGATGTGAACTGACCAAGCTAGGGCCTGTACAGGCTAGTTACAAGCATGCTCAAGTTGGTGTACAATGCCTGAGATTAAGGAACTTGTTTTCTGCAAGGAAAAAAGTCCAAGGCTCAAGAAAATGCAATTTGACATAAAGTGGCCTTTATGAAAATGGAAGTGCCATCTTTATACCAAAAATGGAAAAGTTAAATGTACAAAGCTCCCTTGATCAGAACAATGCCAATATCCAATGTATTTGCATTCAATTTTTGAGTGTAAATTGGTTTAGAGGACTGTAATTGTGTACTAAGCTAGTTTGGTCAGATTTGCAACTTGGTATGAACATGCATTGGCCATGGTTACAAAGTGAGTTTTTGCCAACTTCAAGCATTTGATTCTCCCTAACCACAAAGGTGTTTGAGGAGTTCTTGGACAATTTGGAAACATGTACTATAATCCATCTTTGAAATGCAACTTGAAACTCTAAGTGGAACTATGTGAAAAATGGCCAAGAAGATGGGTCAAAATCCTGCCTAAACTAGGGCAAAATTTCTCTAAGTTAAAAGTTTTAGGTACCCTTGTTCCAAAAATAATAACTTGAGATCCAAGCTTCTTTTGAGAAAACTTTGTGAATAAAAGTTGTAGACTTTGTGATGGACTACAACTTTCATGTTGTAAGTTTTGTTTGAATCCTTTTGCATCTTGGTGAAAAAATGGGACAAAGTTAGGAAAAAATAAGAAAATTTTATAACTTAGAAATTTCTAAGTTATGAAATTTTTCCATTTTAAACCCTAATTTGCATTTTTAGGTTTCTTGATGAACAAGTTTCATAATTTGACATGTCTTGATGAAAAATGACCCTTGGCACTTGATTTTGACCAAAAAGTCAAAGTTTGACTTTTCAGTATACAGTCAAATTTTGATCAGTTGACTGAAAAATTCATCTGTCAATCCTATGCATTTGAGATCTTTTGAACTTGTTGAATGGGTCAAGACAATGTCATTGAGTCCTTGAGTCCATGGTTGAGCTTTATTTTCCATTGGATAGGTCAAACAGTCAAAAATTGCCTTTGTACAGTCAAAACCCTAAAAATGACCATTTTGCCCTTTTGGTGATCTGATCAAATTTCTTGTGGAATTGTGATCCAAACTTGATCAAATGGTTCATATGAGTTTATAATGTTGATGTGGGTCAAAATTCATAAGGTTTGACTGTGAATTGGCCACAGTTGACTTTTTCCTCAATACAACCGATTTCTAGGTCAACTGTCCAATTGACTGGGCCAAAATTTGATTCAAGGCTTGAAACTTGGTGTGGGCAAACTTGTGAGTCCAACATGAAGTTTTAAAGTCACTTTGGGCATTGTAGGTTAAAACATCCCTGTGCAAACTCAAACCCTAATTTAGGTCAATAGTGCAAGGAGATGTCTTGAGCAGAGCAAACCCTAGCTTGATCTTGAGTTCCAAGAGTCTTGTGGTGAGAAATGTTGATGAAATGAGAGGGAAAATTTTGGGGTACAACACAGTACAACAACTATTTTTTGACATGGTTTTAGGCTGTTATATGGACAGTACAATAAGCTTGGGCTTGGCAGCATATGGGACTTTGTTCACCAGTAGTCTGGACAACATTCTTTGTAGCATGGCACTAGTTTGGTTTTGATCACATGGATCCACAACCTTCAACCAAACTCATCAACAAACAAAACAATATTTGTTTCCAATAAATGTATGTTCTTCGAATGGACCATATGTACCACTTACTTCGTCCTTTCGTTTTGATCACATCTGTTGTACTCCAAAATTTTCCCTCCCATATTTCTCAATACATTTCAAGTAAGGTCTTTAAATTGCCCAAGGAAGTCCAAGAGTTGACCAGACAAACTCTCTCCTAAAGGAAGTCTACCTCAAATTAGGGTTTCATTTTGCATCAATATTTTTGATTCCAAAGGGTCTCAAATGCTCACTATTGTCCTAATATGTTCTCAAGATCATCCATGTCAACAATTGCTCAAAGGCCTGAAAGTCAACTGGGGCCCACATACAGTCAAACTTAAAGATTTTTGGTAAATATCCTCATTTTGAAGTATTATTCATCATTTGATCAAGGTTTGATCATGATTCCTCAAGGATTGCTCACAATTCATCAAAACCCAAAAGTTGCTAAATTAGGATTTTGTAGGAAAAGTCAACTCAACTTTGACCAAGCATAACTTTCTCATACTTTATCAGAAATGACCCATCCAAAGCTCATTTTGAAGAGGATGTAACTCCCTACAATTCATCTTCAACTCCCAAGTTCAAAATATGCACTCACAAGAAGATATAAATTTGGACATTATAATTCATTTTGAAAAGTCAACAAAAACACCTTTTGGGTCAAAGCTTCTTAAATGAACATGGAAGATCCAATTGAGATGAAACCAAAGAAGTTGCTTAGGGGAAATTCTAAGCTTTCTAAAAAGTCCAAGAACACCCTCATAAGGTTAAAATTGAGAGAGATATTCATTGTCAAAATTGGACAATTTTTGAAAAAATGCATGAAGCAAATATTGACCAAACTTGGATTTTTTTCCAAATGAGCCTATCTTTTCAAGTTTGAAACTCATTCCTAACATGGTCCACAACCTCTAAGCCCACCCGTACATTTTTCTACTATTTATGCTATTTATTTTTATATTTTATTCATTAAAATTCAGAATTAAATGAATAAATAATAGAAATAATGTAAATTTTGATGTGAATCAATTTTGGGCAAGTTTTATGCTGGTTTATGTCAATTGATTTCGTGCAATAACCTTTCAAATATGTCCAGGTTCATCCACATGTGAAAATGGCATAAAATCATCAAATATGACATTTTTTCAAATCTTGATCATGGTCTTAAAACACAACATTATGAGGGAGATTATTTCCATACTTTCTTGTCTCCTTATTCTCCTCTATAAATATAGAGCCATACAAGCTTGAAAGACACGAAATTCCTCTCTAAAAAGCTCTCAAAAAGCTCTCAAAAAGCTCTCCAGAAATCAAAGAATTGGTGCATGTCATATCTCAAGGTTCCGGTCTCTCTCAATTGACATCAAGCCTCAAACCATCCTCTTGAAGTCCTCGGGAGTCTTACAAGGCCCAAGAGACATCCATCACTCGCCTAGCACGCCCCCATTTGACAATACCGGTTTGGTAAAATTTTAAACTTCGAATCTCTAATTTTAATCACATTTTATGGTATGCTAACGTTTGTTTGAGTTTATATAGAACAGTTATGGATGGTTGAATCATAGATTCCACGCAAGAATCAAAAAACACCATAGTTAGAGCATGAAGCTTTCGAAGATTCAGGCCTAGGGATTTCTGATGATTACACCCCCTTTTTACTTTTGCTACTAGGCCCATCTTTATTTCCTTGTTTTATTCATTTCATTTATTTCTTATAATCCCTTTTTTTTATCAATAAACAAATATAAAAATCACATAAAAATATATTTAGGATTTTTTCTTAATTAAATTTTAATTTTGGTAAATTAATTAACTAAACACTTTAACTTTTTTTTAAAATTAAAATTAATAGAACTTAGGTTTAATTTCATTTTAATTCATTTTCCTTTTCGTAACAAAAATACCAAAAAAAATAGAATTAATTTCTTTTATTTAAATTTCATGTTTCTTTAATAATTATCTTTTTTAAATATAGATCTAGATCAATTATTTTTTAACTTAAACCATTTTTATAAATTAAAACAAAAAAACAACAAAAAGATTTTTTTATATCTTAGGATTTTTAGACGTCTTTTCAAATTTGCGCGTTATTATTCTTTCGCATTTCATTTTATTATTGTAACTTTATATTGGGATGTAATAGATGATTAATAGGACCTTTACCGCTTTTATTTCCCCCCCCCCCCCAGTTTTGGATATGTACATAATCCCCCTCCTCGAAGTCTTGTAATAGCTAGGTTTTATATTTCTGCACTTTTAAATTACTGCTAGATGTATGACTAATAGGATTGTATGGCAAGAATAATCAAACATTAGCAAACTTAACACAAGACTAAAATAACTGAACATAACACACCTTGCACATATGCACCCTTAGGGTATACCTCACTTGGTTGCCACAGAAAATAATGGTCATGTCCCTCGAACATAGGGATACCCTTAGCAAAGGCCCTCAGTTAAAATCATCATAAAGATCATGGTCCCTCAATGTCCCTCGAAGTTGCCTACGGTATATGATCTTGTCCCTCGATGTTGCCTATGAATATATGATGACAGTCCCTTCGAAATGCTAAGGTATCCTTACATGTTGCCTTCAATGACCATTACGTCCCTTTAGAATTGACCCTTACAAATTCCAACGACGGTGCTACCTATTTCTCAATAGTAGGATAGCGCTGTCTAAAGGAACAAGAATAGAAACGATCTTTTTTCGAGTAGGTAGATGCTAGTAGATACTTGCTCAAATCAAACTTTTCGCACCAAACACTTTTCAAACAAAGTTTTTAAAAACACTTCGTAACACTTTTGAAGATAGAAGCAAGGGTTAAAGCGAAGTAAAACAAACTTTTTAAAACAAAGCACACACACAAGCAATTTAAAAAGATGAGCAAGTACCTAAGAGCCCATGGAAAACTATGGATAGAAAGGGTGCTAACACCTTCCCTTTCTATAATCTACCCCCCGCCAGAAACATCTCGAAAAAGGTTTTTTCTGTTCTTTTCCCTTTTCCTTGTTGGATAAAATAAAAGTCGATGGCGACTCTTGCTTACCGCGACATTTTACGAACAAAAAACGCAAAACACAAACCAGTATTAAATAGTCGGTTCTGCCACCATATCACGGAACTGGCAACTCTGCTGGGGAATGAATAAGTGGGGTATACCTTAGGATTTAGTCATCACATTTTCTTATCTTGTTTGTTTTGGTTGCTTTACTTTTTAGGGTTTTGTATTGGGAGTTACTATAGATCCTAACCTGGATCTGGTGAACACCTTTTAGGTAAGTAGCAATAAACTGTGAGGGAACTGTACAGCGTAGACCGATACGGTTGAAGCAATAGCTACGTTGATGTGGCACATTGGTTGGTACCGGTATCCCTTGTGGAGAAAGAGGAGAATACAGGGCTGCTAAGTGTGTCATTAAACATCAACTGACCTTAGAACCCGTAATAAACCAACTTGGCCATTAGGAAGTAGTGAGATAGTCGGTCTCGGTGTAAAGCTGGGAACTAGTTGATACTCGATGCTACACTCATTGAGACCATACTCTCGAGATAGTTCCGGCCGCAAGAAAAGATTGCGTGAGCTGAAACCATGACCGATGGAGGATGGTCAGTGATATTGAGAACCTCTAGAACCCTATTACTATTGCTAGGACAGGTTGAAACCAACTGAACTTCAAGAGGTTAATACCTTTGACCTCATGCAAGCCTTAAACTTAAGGGATTTTGTGTGACTTGTTTTCCTTTGCCATGTCTGTTATCTGCTATACCTGTGTTGTTTTTACCATGACATCATGCATCATAACATAGCATGCATACTTCATTATACTAACCATTTCAAAGATCGATGGGATTTATCTTTGTTCTGTTTTGCAGATTATGGCTTCCATGCGCAGAAACACCATTCGAGTTAACTTTGTGCAAATACCTGCTCAACTCAAAGAGTTTTTCTCAAGAGTTTCTGAGACTTCTTCCTTCATTAAGAGACATGGTCATCTTCTTAGTTTGGTTACCTCAAAGTTTGATGAGCAGATGATGAGTGTGCTTTTCCAATTCTTCGATCCTGTGCATCATTGTTTCACCTTCTCGGATTATCAGCTAGTTCCCACTTTGGAAGAGTTTTCTCACTTATTGGGCATATCCATCCTTGAGCAGATGCCCTTCACAGGTTTGGAAGAGACTCCTAGACCAGAAGACATTGCTTCAACTCTGCATCTGACACGGGCTGATGTAATATCCAATTGGGAGACGCGAAGTGGGGTTGAAGGTTTCTTAGCTAAGTTTCTGATAAATCAAGCTCAACTATTTTGGGATAACTTGGACTTTCAAGCTTTTGAAGACATCTTGGCTCTCCTTATCTACGGTTTTGTTCTCTTCTCGAATCCAGATTCCTTCATAGATGTGAATGCGGTTAAGATCTTCCTGTCTCGCAATCCTGTGCCTACTCTTCTGGGTGATATTTTACAAGCTCTATATACTCATACCGTGCGAAGAAGAGGGACTCGCATGTGTTGTATGCTGCTGCTGGCGAGGTGGTTTATTTTGCACCCCCCAAGTCCGTGTTGAAGAATGAGGAAGGTGTAGGATGGTCTTACAGGATAATGTCCCTTGCCCATACAGACATTCTTTGGAGTTCTAAGGCTATGGAAAGCATTGTTGTCATTGATCGATGTGGAGGATACCCTAATGTCCCATTGCTCGGAATTAGAGGGGGAATAACCTACAGTCCTTGTTTAGCTTTGCGACAATTCGGTCGTTCCTGGAGAGACAGTCCTCATGAGCTACTTCTTACAGATATTGCCTTTGACTACAAGGAGGACGTTGACGAGCACCGCCAGAGGTTTATACGAGCTTGGGGCATGGTGAACAGATCTGACCCTCAAGAACTAGGACCAAAGACTTCTCTCCCTATGCAACCTTATCTCCAGTGGGTCCGAGCTCGTGCTCAGAAGCTTGGGATGCCTTATGAATCTGTGTTGCCAGTGATTGTGGAGCCTACCAACTAAGAGGGTGTTCCTTATACAGTCCTTTATCCCTACATGCCCATTGATCTTGGGGCATTGAAGAGATCCTGGATTCAGTTGAAAGAGGAGAGGGATACCTACCGGGAAAAGTACCATGAGAAAGAAAGGAAGATCTTGAAGCTCACCAGGCAACTTGAGAATGAAAGAACGATCAATGACTACGTCAGCACCAAGGGGAAGCGTCCATGGGATTTCTGATTTTGCTTTTTCTAGTTTAGATTTGTTTTTCATTTGCTTCTTTGTAAATGCCTTAAAGGCATTGTTGAACCTTTTTACAAGTTTAATCTAATAAAGTTTGTTTATTTCTTGGTTTGCAAATTTAAATCTCCGAAAGTCTTTGAAATCATTACATACGCATCCCATTATCATGCACACCATTACAGGTACCATAACAGGTTTCTCATCTTCTTCGCTGTTTATTTCAGCAGAAATGTCTTCTGATCAAGCTATCAAAGATCTTCAGGCACAAAATTCCCAATTCCAAGAGATGTTCTTGAGCTTGGCTAAAGGGCAAGAGGACTTGAAAGCTCTCAATCTGAAAGAGAAAGAGAAGAAGAAGAAGAAGAAGAAGAAGAAGGTTGTTCTGCTGAGTATGGGCAAAAGGTTTGGGGATAGGTTGAAACAGCAAGCTGATCTGTCCTTTTCATCCAAGGGAGGGGAAGACCAAGAAGAAGAAAAGGGCCCCAGTCCTGCAGTTTCTAATAATGATACAGATTATGATGAGGAACAGTATCCTCCTGCTGAGGATATGTACAAACAGCTTGAAGACCGTCTGAGTGCTATGGAGATTCAGAAGATCCCTGGTTTGGATTTCAGATATTTGGGACTGGTATCTGGAGTGGTGATCCCTCAGAAGTTCAAAGCTCCAGTTTTTGCTAAGTATGATGGAGTGTCCTGCCCAAAACTCCATCTCCATTCTTATGTCAGGAAGATCCAGCCCCGCACAGATGATAGAAATCTATGGGTTCACTTATTTCAAGATAGTCTATTAGGGACCCAACTTGAATGGTTCTACCAGCTAGAGGGAGCAAATATCCAAAACTGGGAAGATCTGGCTGCTGCTTTCTACAAGCAGTATCAGTATAATGCCGGCCTTGCTCCTACTCGTACTCAACTTCAGAGTATGTCCATGGGTGCAAGTGAAGGATTTAAAGACTATGCCCAAAAGTGGAGAGACTTGGCTGGAAGATTCCAACCCCCGTTGTCTGATAGGGAGTTGGTTGATATGTTTCTGGGGACGCTATCTGGTCCTTTCTTTAATCATTTGATCGGCAGCTCATCAGCGGGTTTCACCGAGCTGATTCTGATTGGAGAAAGAGTAGAAGTTGGGATCCTGAGTGGTAAGATCCAGAAAAATACCTCTTCGAGTACAGAGAAGAAGTCATTTAGTGTCAAGAGGGAAGCCAATGTTGTGCACGGCCAGAAGAGGTATAGCAAGGCAGACTACCACCAATCTGTGTGGGCAGTGTTAATCTCTAATTCAGCACGCACATAACGACCACAACAACGAAACAATCAGCCAAGGGTGGAAAGACCTCAAAGGCAGTTCACCCAAATCAACATGCCATTGTCACAAGCATTGTGTGATCGGTGTATCTGGAACTGACTGTTTAACGCTGGTTCGCGAAATGTCGCAGAAGCAAGAGTCGCCACTGTCTTTTATTTTCTCCAACATGGAAAGTACAAAAGCACAGAAAAATTCCTTTATGAGATTGCTCTCGGTTCGGGAGGTAGATTTATAGAAAGGGAAGGTGTTAGCACCCTTTCTGTCCATGGTTATCCATGGGCTCTTAGATACTTGCTCATTGTGTTTTCAAAATGTTTGTTTGCTTTTCAAGTGTGAGTGAGTTTGAAAAAGTTTCTTTGAAAGTTTCAGATCGACTCTTGTATCAGTCCTCAAGAGTGTTTGAAAAGTTGTTTTGAAAGCTTTTTGAAAAAAGTGTCGGTGTGAAAAGAAGTTTTTGATTTGTTTTGAATTAGAGCAAGTATCTACGAGTCGTCTACCTACCCTAAGGAATTATGCTGTGTAAATGTCCTTAAGGTAGTGCCATCCCACCATTGAGAGGTAGGTAGCACCACCGTTGGAGGTGTTCGGGTCAATTCGTTTGTAGGGACAGTGTGGTCACCGAGCAACAGTAAGACACCTTAGAAGCTACCCTTATGCCATTGATCTTTTTATTCCGAGGCAACTATTCCGAGGTAACTTGTTCGAGGCAACCGTTTCGAGGCAACTAGATCAATGGAACATAAGGACTCACTAAGACGTCCTATACTCGACGACCACGTTTCGAGGGGCAAGGCAACAGTGAGGCGTACCCTAGGAGTGGTGTGTGAATTGTGTGTCATTTTCAGTTATTATTTGTCTTGTTATGCATTGGGTGATCTACGCTTTGATTTTATTTGGGCATACATTCTTTCATGTGATTAACAGTTAAAAGGGTGCGGAATTGAAAGGCGGAAAAATAAAGGTCCTACGCTATTACAAGGCGCGGGTCTATACATCGCCAAATTAAACAAAGACCCGATTTTGAATAAAAGTGCGAAAAGTAAATGTCCTAATCATTATTACAAGGCTTTGGGGCAAATACATAATATTTAAAAAGGAAATAAAAATAAACGCGCGAAAAGAAATTATAATCGAATGCGAGGGCGTTGGACCCTTTAAAGAAATTAAATTGAAATTAAAAAAATTAATTAATGATTAAATAAAGAAAAGAACTTATTTTTTGATGTTTTTGTATTTAATGGAAATAGAGAAAATTAATTGAAATTAGAAATTAAAACAAAAGCCTAGTTCTAAGTTTGTTTTTAATTATTAAAAAAAATTGTTTAAGTTTAACCTAATTTAACCCTAATTAATTAATTACAAGTTTATGTACAAAAATAATTAATTATTAATAATAATAAGAATAAGATGAAATTATTTAAAAAAAGAATAAGAAATGCTAAAAACCTATTTTTTTATATTTTTTAGTTATTAAGAAAACGTTAAAGTTAAACTTAAAATTAAACTAAATTGATTATTGGAATTTATTTACAAAAACATTAATGCATTAAATAATAAATAAATATATTTTATTTTTGACTTTTCTGATTTTTTTGTATTTTTGTGTTATAAAAAATTATTTTGTGAATTAAATAAAACAAAAGAAAAAACAATTAAAATAAAAAGAAGAAAGAAAAAGGAAAAAGAAAATGCAAACCATGGGGGTGCTGGCCCTTTTTTGGAGGTTAATTTGCAGCAATCTTGGCCCACTAAATCAGGGCCCCTTTGACTTTTCCAGCGCGTTTGCATATGGTTGACTGAGGGTGTATGGTGGAGTGCATGACCTGGCCCTTAGATTGATCTCATGGGACATTTGGCAAGCACAAGCGTTGGGTGTATGATGGACCACTGAAGGGCACGCTGCATAGGAACAGGTTAGAGAAAAAATTATGAAATATGCAAGGGGACCTGGGAATCGAACCCAGGTCCCAATACCTGCCTGCCAACACATCTACCAATTGAACTGGCGCGTTACTTTGTACATCTAAGGGACAATGATCCTTATGAGAGAGAAAACAAGCATTAGTGGAATTTTAACAAAACGCGCGCCAGGATTTGAACTACCCATTAACGTTATGACACATATGCATCATCTTCGTCTCTTTGCCTGTAAACAAAATCAAATAGCGGGGGTTTTAAACCCCCACTAACTGCAATATTCAAAAATAGCGATTAGCATATGAGGGAATATAAAAAGGGCGCGAGGTGGTTGTTTAATTCGTTTGGGCATCCTGGTTTCAATGGTGTAAGTTTCATGGCCTAATTTTTCCATATATGCAAAGCCCCAAATGGAAGCTTCTGAAACCCTAACCTGCGTCCATGGCAACTTCTCATACAGGCAATATTAACTCAATTAAGATACATCAATAGCTTCAGAGAGTTTATATTAGTGTAAATCAAGCATTAGAACGTATGGAAAATGCATGTAAATTCAAATATGATTAAGAAAATTTTCGTGAACAGGGTGATTGCGTTCTACCACTTCTTCGAGTATGGAGACTTGGCTTTGATTGGAAAAGATTCCTGGTAGTCCTGGCAAGCTTGTGGAATAGTTTTGAGGCCTTGAATTATGCTCTAGCTATCAAAACAGTTTCAAGGTTTTTTTGAAAAAAATGCAAAGTTGTTCTTTGTGTTTGGGCGCAGCTTTCTTGTTCTTTGCATTAGGGTTGCAATGTGTATATATGTGTGAATGCATTAGGTCAGAAAAATCAAGCCCAAAGTCTTGTATTCAATGATTTTCAATATTTGATTTTCATGATCTTTTTCAATCTTTTCTTGCCATGGAACTTGCCTATTTGGAAGATTTGGTCCCTTTGATGTGGTACACGAAATATTTAGGCCTTAATGAGAGAATATGCTGCACAAAAGGATTTGGAAAACATGATTTGCTATTTTTTCATATTTAATTTTAATTAAATGAATTAATAATAATAATAATTCAAATAATTAATCAAAAATGATAAAATAACTCCCTTGGATGTCAATGGGTCGTGCATAGCCTTTGGGTAATGTTTCATGGAAGAAATTGTGGCCCATTAGCAATTTTGAGGCATTTGAATCAAAGTTGACTTTTCAAAATTCCCAAAAATTTCCCAACTTCCACAAGGCATATCTTGCTCAATTTTTAAGCTTTGATCATGTTCTTGGACATTTTGGAAAGGTCTTGAAGTCCTATAACCAATGTATTTGGTCCCATGTCATTTGGATTTACCAATCTAAAGTTATGGTCTTTGACTTAAAGTGCCTTTTTGTTGACTTTTAAAAATGACCTATAATGTTGAGATTGATAACTTTTTGTGAGAGTATTTCTTGGACTTGAAGTGTGGAGATGAGTTGTAGGAAATGTCATTCTCTTCAAAATGAGCTTTGGATGGAATTTTTCTGATAAACCATGTGGAAGTTATGCCCTGGTCAATTTGCAGTTGACTTTTTCAATTGTCCAAAAATAGAAACTTTTGCATCTTGAGACTTTTTGAGCCATGCCTTGAGAATCATGATCAAGAATTGATCAAGTGATGTTTGTAGCTTCAAAATAAGATGTTGACCAAAAATTTTGACTTTTGACTGTCAAATGACCATTTTGCCCCTACAGTTGACTGTGAAGCAATTAGGGTTTTTGACTGTGCAATTTTGTGCTGTGAGTCTTGAAACTTTGCATGAGGATGTTTGACAATGTTTGTAGGCATGTGGGACTTGTTTGGACCCTTGGAAACTTTAATTTCTTTGCCATAACCAAAACCCTAATTTGTGACTGTTAGGAGGCCATTGGACTGTGCAACTCTTGGGAGATTTTGAAGCATGATCTTAGCAAACCTTGAAGAATATGGGAGGGCAAATTTTGGGGTACAACAGTTGCCCCTGTTCAATCTTCTTAAACCTGAGGATGTAGATTGGCTGGCGTGCCTTTCGTAATCCGAAGGTGGAAGATGATTGAACACTAGAGTGCCCAGAAATTTGCGCTCACATAGTAGTGTGATGGTGGGAATGGGCTTACAGATGCCATTTGGAGACTGGTGGATGGGCTTATAGATGCCATGTTGAGAGGTGATGGATAGGTGGATGGGCTTATAGATGCCATCTGGGTGTCGATCGCGTAAGAGATTCCTTAGCGAGAACTTGCGTACCTGAGAAAGAAAGATAATTACCTGGCCTGTTACAGGAGTTGATCTTCAAACTCTTTGTGTAGATGTGCCCTGACTGGTTATGGGAATTGAATCCTTAAACCTCTTCAGACGTGCCCTGGCGAGATACAGGAATCGAGTCTGGAGCTTCAAACGGTGATGAATGAATCAGGGATGGTTACTACCTCAACGGGACGATGAGAGAACCTTGGGCGATTACTACCTCAACAGTAACGATGAGAGAACCTTGGGCGATTACTACCTCAACAGTAACTGTGATACGGTGGGAGAACTGACTATGGTTTTGCGTTTGTTTTCGCAAATGTTTCGGTTGAGCAAGAGTCGCCACCGACTTTTTATTTTATCCCAAGGAAAGGTTAAAAAGCACAGCAAAAACCTTTGAGATGTTTTCTTGGGTTCGGGGAGTAGATTATAGAAAGGGAAGGTATTAGCACCCTTTCTATCCATGGTTATCCATGGGCTCTTAGTTACTTGCTTAGATCACTTGCCTTTTGTTTTCAATTATTTGAAATGGTACTCTTATGTGTGTGGGTTTGAAAATGTTTTGAAAAGAAACCAATGTGGTGGAAACCTTTGTAATGATCCATGTTGGGATGTATACAAAGGTGTATGTCTTTTGAAAAGGTTTTCATTTGTTTTTGAAAGTTGTTTTGAAAGTGTTGTGAGGTGTGGTTTTATAAAGTAGGCAAATGTTTTGTTTTACAAGTTTGATTCAAGTAACTAAGAGTTTATCTACTCCTAAATTTCTCAAAGATTATTGCTATGTTTTAACCCTTTTAACAAGTTTGTTCCACCATTGTATTTGGTGGACAATCTCATATTAGGATGTGAAAGGGACGGGCGCGGGTCATCGTTTAGACCATAATTGCAATGGTGCCAAGTATCTTTGGGCAATTTTCCTTAAGGGACTTGATCATTTGTTTAGGCAACATTTTGAAAGCGTCATCGAGGGACTATGATCATTTGATTGTTTGTTTTACCCAAAGAGACCTAACATGCAATATGGCCCAATTTTGAAAGGCAACAAGTGGAGTACCCTAGGGGGGTGCAAGTGTGATTTGTGTGTCCATTTTCATGCTTGTTTATCTTGAAATTAGGTCAAACTATTTTTGTCGTTTTTGATTCGCATACAAACCCTAATTCTAACATGGCATAATTAGAAAGCAATAAAGTGCGAAAAATAAATTTACTAAGCTATTACAACACCATATATGGGAAGGGGGGTACAAATGTTCAAATGGGGATTTTGACAAGGAATTTAAACCTAAACTATTACATCAATTTGGAATTATTTACAAGATGATTAATTTGCATAAATTAAATAAAATAAGAATAAATATGCAAGATGCAAAAAATGTTTTTTTGTATATATGAAAAAAAGTATTTTTTATGTGTCAAAATAAACAAAAAGAAAAGTATTATTTTTGGGAGTTTTTTCATGTTTAGGGTTAAACCCTAATTCTATTAAATAAAATGCATTATTTATTTATTATGTACAAGTATTTATTTATTGTATACAAAAATAAAATAAAATGAAGTATATTTGTCAAAAGGTATTTTTATATTAAATATTAAATAAAAATAAAATGTGTATATTTTCGTATTTTTTTCCTAAATATACTAATAAATATGTATGCATTATTATTATTTACTAAATATATATCATATGTACAAAAATAATAATATTTAATATTTATAAAAAAGTATATTTTGTATAAAATATTTTCAGAAGATAAAATAAAATAAAAAATGAAAAATAAATGTGTTTACATTATTTTTTATATTTTAAGTAAAGAATGGTTTTATGTATTTATTTTATGTACAAAAACTAAAAGAAACCAAATAAATGCCTAATAAATTCAAAAATGGTGAGAAAAATATTTTTGATATTTTTAATATTGTTAGAAAAAATAAATGAGTCAGGACAAAAAAGAAAATGTCAAAAAATCATAAAAATAAGCAAAATGGGCTTGGGGGGTGTAAAAGTAACAAAAGGGTGCAAATAGAAAAGTCAACTCAGGCCCAGCCCAAGAAGACTTTGTCTTCAACCTCAGACCTGTATGAACAACCAGAACACGCGTTTTCCATCTCTTGATTCCTGGACTTTCAAGCAAAACTCACAACATGAAAAATGTAGAGCATGAGAAGACGAATCCAACCATGTAAAGAACTTGACTTAACTCTCTAAGATGAGGGAGAATTTCTTCTCCCCCAATTTCTGACCTAGTTTTTATGCAATGTTCAGACTCAAAATTCTTGCAGTACACATAATATAAATGAAATCTAATTACATGGGCATGTTCAGGGCTATGAATGTGACATATTCTCTTCACAAACCTAAAGCTAACAATGCCTAATAAGAGAGATACGAGTTCATGAACTTACCTGTTCAGTTGAATTTCTATCTGGCAATGGAGAAGCTTTCAGTGCAAGGTGATGATTGGTATAGCTTCCTTGATGTCCAGGGATGCTATTCCAAGCTTTACTTTGTCTTGAAACCTTTTGAATCGTGCTATAGCACTTCACCTGCAAATCAGAAAAGTGAAAATGGCCAAAAGGATTAGAGGAGTTACAGGTTGCTTCTAATGCTTTGGATAGTTTGGATTGATGGTAGGGAAGGTGTTTGAAGTGGTTTGGGCAAGAATACTTGAAAGGAATAAGAGTTGGAACTCAATCTGCAGAGGTTGCTCTGTTTTTGCAGTTTGAGAGTGATTTTGGCAATGGGGAGGTATTGGTGGTCTTAGGGTCGTGCTTCAGCTTGTGTTTGATGTTTAGAATGTGTGTGATAACTTTCTCTCAGGCCTCCTTTGCAGGAATGGAAGTTGGTATATGTTATGATGTCTTTCTTCACACTTAAGCAAGCAAAGGCCACTTGATGTTTCTAGCCTGTACATACCCTCACACTATGCTGCATACATTGGCCTTGATCAGTGCAATTTGCTCATAAACTTGTGCCAAGAAGATTTGGACTGTACCACTTGGGTTTGCAAAATGGACATAAAGTTCTACTTTTTCAAAATGGAAATAATGCTTTTTCTAATTAAGGGTTAATTCTCCATGTAATGTCCAAATGCATAGAACAACATCTTGGCACAATGGTTTTGCATTGAATTATTGAGTGAAAATGGGATTAGAGGCCTGCAATGTAGCTTAAGCATGCTGAATTCAAAATGGCACCAATGTATGAACATGTCTTGGCCAAGAACAAAAGTGACTTTTTCCCATTTTGCAAAATTCGATTCTCCCTAACCATGAGGTTGTTTGAGAAGTTCTGGGACATTTTGGAAAGCTTGGAATGTGTAATACAATCCATATTTGAAATGCAAATTGAAATTCCAAGTGGAAGTGTATGAAAAATGGTCTTGAAGTTAGGTAAAAAACTTGTCCAAAATAGGTCAAATTTTCACTAAGTTAAGAATGATTTGGTACCCTTGTTCCAAAAATTGTAACTTGAGATACAAGCTTCTTTTGGGAAAACTTTGTAAATCAAAGTTGTAGATTTTGCAACAAGCTACAACTTTCATGTTTTGACTTTTGCTTGAATCCAAATGAATCTTGGTGAGAAAGTGGGGCAAAGTTGGGAAAAAATTAGGGTTTTTTCATAACTTAGAAAAATTCTAAGTTATGAAAAATTCCCATTTCAAACCCTAATTTGCAATTTTTGATTTCTTGGTGAACAAGTTTCATGATTTGGCATGTTTTGATGAAAAATGAATCTTGACCCTTGATTTTGACCAAAAAGTCAAAGTTTGACTTTTCAGTATACAGTCAAAATTGATCAATTGACTGGGAAATTCAACTATCAATCTTGTGTATTTGGGATCCTTTGAACTTGTTGAGCATGTCAAGATAATTCCATGGGGTCCTTGAGTCCATATGTGAGCTTGGTTTGCCATTGGCTAGGTCAAACAGTCAAAAATTGCCTTTGTGCAGTCAAAACCCTAAAAATGACCATTTTGCCCTTTTGATGATCTGATCAAATTTCTTGTGGAATTGTGATCCAAACTTGATCAAAAGGTCCATGTGAGTTCATAGTGTTGATGTGGATCAATTTTCATGAGATTTGACTGTCAATTGGCCATAGTTGACTTTTTCCCCAATACAGTTGATTTCTAGGTCAACTGTCCAATTGACTGGGCAAAAAATTGGAATCAAGACTTGAAACTTGGTATGGATAAACTTGGGAGTCCAACATGAAGCATGAAAGTCATCTTAGGCATTTTAGGTCAAAATATCTTTGTGCAATCACAAACCCTAATTTGGGTCAACAGTGCAAGGAGAAGTCTTGAGCAGAGGAAACCCTAACTGGATCTTGATCTTCAAGGGTCTTGTGATGAGAAAATGTTAAGGAAATGGGAGGGCAAATTTTGGGGTACAACAGTTTCCCCTGTTCAATCTTCTTGAACCTGAGGAGTTAGATTGGCAAGTTTGCCTTTCGTGACTCGAGGGTAAAAGGAGATTGGACACTAGAGTGCCCGGAAATTTGCACTCGCATGTTGAAGTATCAGCAATGTGATATCGGGAATGGGCTTACAGATGCCATTTGGAGAGATGGTGGATAGGGAGATGGGCTTATAGATGCCATCTGGAGATGTGACAGAACCTTGTCGGGAATGGGCTTATAGATGCCATTTGGAAGTGTTGACCGCATAAGAGATTCCTTAGCGAGAACTTGTGTATTTGAGAAAGACAGATGTTTTCCCGACTTGTTACAGGTGTTTGATCTTCAATCTCCTTATGCAGATATGCCCTGGCTGGATACAGGTATCGAATCTACAATCGGTTGCTCACAGATGTGCCCTGGCTGGATACAGGAGTCGAATCCGGAAATAGTCGTCAATAGATATGCCCTGGCTGGATACAGGAATCGAATCTTCGAACTCTTCAGACGTGCCCTGGCTAGATACAGGAATCGAATCTGGAAATGTTGTAGTTGATAGATGTGCCCTGGCTGGATACAGGAATCGAATCTTTGAACTCTTCAGACGTGCCCTGGCTAGATACAGGAATCGAGTCTGGAAACTGATCACTCTCAGATGTGCCCTGGCTAGATACAGGTATCGAATCTGGAATCGTGACAGTTGAAGGTAGTTATCTTTGGGATTGTCTTTTTCCCTGAAAAGACAAAAACATAAGTTGTATGCAATGTCATGATGTATGATATGCATGATGTCATGATGTTCAACATGAGATAGTGTTGTATGCACTTTATCATGTATGTAAGCAAGATGTATGAAAATGTGAAATGTTTATGAATGTATTTTCGTCTTAGGAAAATAAATCCTTGACGACCGGCCGGGGAATGGCTCTGTGGAAGAGATACTTTGCTGAAGTTTGACGAGAGCTTCGCTGAGGATTTCAATGATGGATTCCGCTGGGGACAATGATGATAAACTCCGCTGGGGATACCAGAGATGAACTCCGCTGGGGAATAGGAAGAACTTTGCCGAGGGCGATCTTCCGTGGCAATTAGCTGAGGATAACCCAGTTATAAGCCTTTGTGAGGAATAACTTTGAATAAAGCTCGGGAGAGACGTCCGTAATCTGCAGGGGACAAGCTTCCAGAATCTACTGGGGATAAGCTTCAAAACCTGCTGGGGATAAGAATTCCATCTTCCTGGGGAAACTTTTGGAATCGCACTGGGGTATTGATATTCTGCCGGGGAATGCTGCTATCTTGTCTTACTCTGTGGGGAGTTGAGATAACTTGGTCACATTCTCCAGTTAAATCTACCTTGGTACCTTGGCGGACAAAGTAACCAGACTGCATCAGACAACCTCATATTGCCTCTGTTTCTGATGTCACCTGTAATTAGTCTTTTGTTTCATATGCAAATATTTATGAATCAACAATTTAATGTCAAATGCATATATCAAAAATGAACATTGGACGTTCTTTGCAAGACAAAACAGAAAAATAAAAAACAATGGCAACTTGTATAGAAAAGTGGATTTATATTGATTTTGAATTTTGCCTGTGAATAGGCGTTTTTGTACAGGGGCTGACATCCTAGTAAGAGAATGCCGCCGAATAACATCGAATTTACAATTTTGAAAAGGAAACAAAACAGCTATGTGATCAATCCCACTGGGTTCCCACTCTGCTATCGCCTTTATGTCTTCAAGCGTCTCATCGCTTTGCTGCTTGGTTGAAGATGAAGCTGATTGGTCGATGCCGAAGTCTGAGCCAGATAGTTGACACCGAATTCCGGATGCAAGGTGATCCAATGGGACATAGTGTTACGCTTTATCCCTAACTTTTGCCTGGACCGCCCTTTCGGGTTTTCAGTCCACCGGGATACCCATTTTTGCCCAAGCCCCCTTTTCAGGTTTTCGACTTGCCGGGTGTACAGATTTTTTCATTTTCATCCCTTATTTTTGCCCGAACCCTTTTGGTTCGCCGGGAAGCCCTTATTTTTGTCTAGGTATGTCAACCTAGCGGGTCTTTTATTCATGCGTAGTATCTTTTTACTATGTCTGCATTGGCGGGGTGAGGAAGGTTGTCACCATCCATGGTGGTTAGGATCATGGCTCCTCCTGAGAACACATGTTTAACCACAAATGGCCCTTCGTACGTAGGGGTCCATTTGCCCCGGGGATCACTTTGAGGAAGAATGATACGTTTGATTACCAGGTCCCCAACTTGATACTCTTGTGGTCTGACTTTCTTGTTAAATGCCCTGATCATCCGTTTTTGGTACGTCTGACCATGACAGATAGCGGTAAGTCTCTTTTCGTCAATCAGGTTTAATTGATCAAGTCGAGTCTGGATCCAGTCATCTTCACTCAGATCTGCATCCTTCATTATCCGGAGAGAGGGTATTTGGACTTCAATTGGCAAGACTGCCTCCATGCCATAGACCAAAGAGAAAGGAGTTGCCCCGGTTGACGTCCTTGCTGAGGTACGGTACCCATGAAGAGCGAACGGTAACATCTCGTGCCAATCTTTATAGGTCACTGTCATCTTCTGCACAATTTTCTTGATATTCTTATTAGCTGCCTCTACAGCCCCATTCATCTTCGGCCGGTAGGGAAAAGAGTTGTGGTGCTGTATCTTGAATTGTTCGCAGAGTTCAGCGATCATCTTGTTATTGAGATTGGTACCATTGTCCGTAATGATTCTTTCTGGGACGCCATACCGACAGATCAGATTATGCTGGATGAAACGTGCCACGACACTCTTGGTTACCGTGGCGTAGGAAGCTGCCTCAACCCACTTCGTGAAGTAATCGATCGCCACCAAGATGAAGCGATGTCCATTGGATGCCGTCGGTAGGATCTCCCCGATCATATCAATGCCCCACATTGCAAAAGGCCAAGGTGCCGTCAGGATGTTCAGAGGAACCGGAGGGATATGCACCTTGTCAGCATAGATCTGACACTTGTGACAAGTTCGAGAGTGTTGGTAACAATCGGCTTCCATTGTGGACCAGAAATATCCAGCCCGAAGGATTTTCTTTGCCATGGTGTGTCCACTGGAATGTGTTCCAAATGTACCTTCATGCAGTTCTATCATGATCTTCTCTGCTTCAACCTTATCCACACAACGCAGTAGAGTTGAATCATGATTCCGTTTGTAGAGGATGCCGTTGCTGAGGAAGAATTTTGCCGCAAACCTCCTCATGAACTTCTTGTCATTGACAGATGCACCTTCAGGGTATTCCTAAGCTTCCAAGTACCTCTTCACCTCATGATACCAGGGTTTTTCAGTCATCTTTTCGGCCTCAAGATCGCAGCAGTATGCCGGTTCGTCCAACTTCCAGATAATGATCCGGGGAGCCTCATTGTCCCATTTAACTTTGAACATTGAAGACATCGTAGCTAGTGCGTCCGCTAGCTGATTCTCCTCTCTTGGGAAGTGTTCAAAAGTTATCTCTTCAAAGTGGGGAAGCAGGGTCAACACATACTCCTTGTAAGGAATAAGATTTGGGTGTTTCGTATCCCACTCGCCTTTGATCTGATTGATCACGAGAGCGAAATCTCCGAAGACACTCAGAAATTTGATCCTTAAGTCGATTGCAGCTTGTAGACCCATGATACATGCCTCATATTCTGCCATGTTGTTGGTGCAGTTGAAACACAATCGGGCGGTGAGCGGAGTATGAGTTCCTTTGGGAGATATGATTACAGAGCCGACGCCGTTACCCAAAGCATTGGAGGCTCCGTCAAAATGCATAGACCATCGGGATCCCACCTCAGGTCCTTCATCCGGTCCAGGTACTTCACAGTCAGTTACCACCATGATGTCTTCGTCCGGGAAATCAAAGTTCAATGATTGGTAATCGTCCACAGGTTGGTGGGCTAAATGATCTGCCAGTACACTTCCTTTGATTTCTTTTTGAGTTGTATACTGGATATCATATTCTGTCAAGATCATTTGCCATCTCGCTATTCTTCCAGACAGAGTAGGCTTTTCGAATATGTACTTGATGGGATCCATCTTTGAAATCAACAAAGTGGTGTGAGTCACCATATACTGTCTCAGCCGGCGAGCAGCCCATACTAGAGCGCAGCAAGTTTTCTCAAGCAGCGAGTAACGAGACTCACAGTCGGTAAACTTTTTGCTCAAGTAATAAATAGCGTGCTCTTTTCGGCCAGACTCGTCATGCTGCCCCAGCACACACCCCATTGAGTTATCAAGTACTGTCAAGTATAGTATCAGAGGTCTTCCTTCCACTAGTGGCATAAGAATGGGTGGTTCTTGGAGATATTCCTTTATCTTTTCAAAGGCAGCCTGACATTCATCGTTCCAGCGTACTACTTGATCTTTCTTCAGTAATTTGAAGATTGGCTCACAAGTAGCAGTCAGATGTGAGATGAATCGGGCAATGTAATTTAGTCGTCCCAGGAAGCCTCTAACTTCTTTCTCTGTCTTTGGAGTCGGCATCTCTTGTATGGCTTTTACCTTGGCAGGGTCCACCTGAATACCTTTATCACTTACAATGAAACCTAACAATTTTCCGGACCTCACCCCAAAGGTGCATTTGTTGGGATTCAACCTCAGCTTGTATAACTTTAGTCGGTCAAACAGCTTCCTCAGATGATCAAGGTGCTCCTCCTCAGTTTGGGACCTTGCAATCATGTCATCGACGTATACCTCAATCTCATGATGGATCATATCATGAAATAAAGCAACCATGGCACGTTGATAGGTTTCCCCAGCATTTTTCAACCCGAATGGCATGACCTTGTAGCAGAAAGTGCCCCACTGAGTCACAAAGGTAGTCTTCTCCATATCTTCAGGAGCCATCTTGATCTGATTATACCCTGAAAAACCATCCATGAAGGAGAACACCTTGTGTTAAGCAGTATTGTCAACAAGAACGTCGATGTGAGGTAGAGGAAAATCATCCTTGGGACTGGCCCTGTTTAGATCCCTGTAGTCGACACACATTCTGACTTTACCGTCCTTCTTTGGCACTGGCACCACATTAGCAACCCACTGAGGGTAAGAGGTCACTGCAAGAAACCCGGCATCGAATTGCTTCATAACCTCAGCCTTGATCTTTTCGGACATCTCGGGACGCATGCGGCGGACTTTTTACTTTACTGGAGGGCAGTCTTCCTTGGTTGGCAGGTGGTGAACTACAATGTCAGCATCCAAACCAGGCATGTCCTCGTAGGACCAAGAAAATATCTCCATGTAATCATGTAGCATCTGGATCAATCGTTGCTTCACGCTGGGCTCTAGATTGGCACCAATCTTGACCTCTTTCCTATCTGTCTCAGTACCCAAGTTCACTGTTTCCACCGGCTCTTCATGCGGCTGAATTGCCCTCTCTTCTTGAAGCAGCAGTCTTGCGAGTTCACCAGGCACTTCGCAATCATCTTCACCTTCGTCTTCGGCCAAGTTGATCGGATTCTCGAAGTCATAACTGGTGGTAGCAAAGCCGTTACCAGTGAGATCCAGAGTGGATTGAAACCTGTATAAGTGAGTGTGTGTAAATATAGCTGTTTTGCAATATATAACACAGAAAGAAAAAGAGCACAAGATTTGAAATGCAACAAACGTCCAATGTTTTGATTGATGATATATGGAAATGTCATACAAAAAGCCCTCACAAATGGAGCTACGATGCCCCGGGTAGGACACCGAGCCAATAAAGTTTTAACATATTGTTTGTTACAAATTGAAAATCAAAAGAATTAATTACTGCGTGACAAATGTGATAGGTGTAAAATCCTTTGCCGTCCATTTGCTTGGTCCGTTGCTGGTGGTTGGATAGATCCGACTGTCAAACTCTGCTTCCTCTACGTCCTCCTCGATAGCATTCACCCTTGGGTTAGAGATAAACACTGGAGCCTTTCTGATCTTTTCCTTGCGCACAACCCTCTGAGCCTCTGCAGTAAAGCCTAGCCCAAACTTGTCGTTCTTTTGAGTGAAGTCAGGAAGCTGACCCCAGTTTGCACAATTGCCTTTCTCGATTACAGCCCGGGCATCTTTCAAGGACGCCATCTTCAACGGAAAATCTTCTTCAACCACTGTTTCGGCTGATGCCAAAATTGGAGGTACCTCCTCAAAATGCTGAAAGGGGGTTTCAATAAACTCCCCGTCCATCTCGATATACCGGAATGAATTCAAGTGACTAACCATGTATTCCTCCTCGCCCTGCACAGTAACAATCTTCCCTTTGACAGGGTATTTGAGCTTTTGGTGTAGAGTGGATGTTACTGCCCCAGCCTTGTGAATCCAGGGTCGACCCAACAAGCAGGAGTAAGATGGACGAATATCCATTACATAGAACGTTGAGTCGAAGACTTGGGAACCCACACGAATAGGAATGTCTACCTCACCGTGCACCATCCTTTTAGAACCGTCGAAGGCTATAACAATGATGTTGCTAGGTTTCAACTCTAAACCCTCACCATCCAAGCGATCCAATGCCTTTTTGGGCAAAACATTCAGGGAAGAGCCGGTATCCACTAACACGTGTGCGAGAGTAGTGCCCCTGCATTCTATGGAAACATGCAGGGCATCATTATGATTTTTCCCCTTAGCGGTGAGGTCAGCATCTGAGAACCCCAAACCATTGTCGGCTGTCAAATTGGCCACACAGTCAGTGAATTGATCCGCGGAGGTCTCTTGCGGTACATGGGCCGTTTTCATAAATGAAATCAGGGCTTTTGCATGGGCCTCTGAGCATAGCAGCAATGATAGCATAGAGATTTTGGAGGGGGTATGCCCCAATTGTTCAACAACATTAAAGTCACTCTTTTTAATAATTTTAAGGATTTCCTCCATTTCTTGTTGGGAGGCTTCCACAACAGTCTTTTTTTGGTGCCTCCGTCCTGGCAGGCAAATTGGTAGCAACTTCTTTGCCCCGAGTATCAGAGGACTCGGCGGCAGTAGTGGACACAGGAACTTGATTCGGAACATGCACACTTGCGGGTGTGATGGTGAGGGGTTTTCGGATAACTGGCGGTGCAATGTCAGGCGAGAAGAGCCTGCCACTACGGGTAATCTTAGCGGGACCAGTGATGCCACTGATACTGGTATTGGTGTTGAACTCCTGCTTCACCCCAAGCACATACACGTCGGCCCCATAATGCCATGGGACAGCTTTATTGGACTCATAGGGGAGAGGCCCCGGAACAGTAATAGTAATGGGTGCAACAGACATAATTTGGACTGGCTTCCTCGGGGGAGCTTTGGTAGGATTGTAAATTGTGACAACCGATACTTCTTCAGCGGAAACAAATGGAACAGCAGTTTTCTTGAACAAAATTTCTTTGCTATCCATCAGGCTTTGGATGCCTGATTTCAGCAGCGGACAACCGGTAGGGATAACAGCACACAGGAGGCAACCCTCGCTACAAACCGGAAATAAACCGGCTAGTAGTAAGTTCCTATTAACAGTCAAAAGAGGGGTAGCAACATCATTCACCGAAACAACATACGAATCTTCCTCAATGGCATTTACTCTATGCTGGGGCATAGGAGCGGTTACAACATTTGGTCTCTCAGGCGCTTTAAACTGAATTTCCTTCGCGTCGATAAGGTCTTGCACTTTATTTCTCAGGGCCCAACAATCGTCAGTAGTATGCCCGGGGCTATCGGAATGATAAGCACAACGGGCATTTGGGTTATACTTAGGAGATGCAGTATTCACGACCTTTGGCGCTTCTTTGATGGTCACCAAGTTGGTTGATAACAGTTGCGGTAAGATTTGTGACAGGGTCATACTCAGCCGAGTATACTGCCTTTTGGGCCTTTCACCTCTTTGTTGATTGTACTGCTGAGGTGCAGCAACAGGTTTTGAAATGACCAAAGCATTGACGGCTTGGCGACTTTCTGGCTTGACTTGTCTTCTAGGACCATAGACGGCGCTTGCTTCTTTCTTGAAAGGTCTTTTCTCAGTACTTGTGGAGGCAGCTTTTTGTATCTTTCCTGACCTGATGCTAGCTTCAATTCTTTCTCCCGTCAGAATCAAATCCGTAAACCCAGCGGAGGAGTTACCAACCAAATGATTGAAAAAAGGACCAGACAAAGTACCCAGAAACATATCAACCAGCTCACGATCAGTCAATGGAGGTTGCACCCTGCCAGCCAAATATCTCCATTTTTGTGCATATTCTTTAAACCCTTCGCCCGTTCCTAGAGACATACCCTGAAGTTGGGTACGCGTAGGAGCGAGATCAGAATTGTATTGATATTGTCTGTAAAATGCGGTTGCCAAATCTTCCCAGTGTCGGATGCTAGTTCCATCTAGTTGGTAGAACCACTCAAGCTGTGACCCCGAAAGGCTATCTTGGAAGAAGTGAATCCAAAGGTTCTTATCTGCCGTGTAAGGTTGGATCTTCCTTACGTATGACCTTAGATGCAGCTTTGGACAGGAAGCCCCATCGTATTTGGCAAAGGCAGGCGCCTTAAACTTGTGTGGGATTACTACCCCAGAAGATAACCCCAAATCTCCGAAATCCAGTCCCGGCACATTCTGAATCTCCATGGCACTCAAGCGGTCCTCTAATTGTTTGTATCCGTCAGCAGCAGGTGGGTATTGTTCGTCATTGTAGTCCGTCTCGTTGTCAGAGACTGCAGGACTAGGAGCTCCTCCCCCTTGGGGACTGTCTTTCTCAGCAGAAGAAGTAGCTGGATCAGCTTCATTATGGAGTGTGTTCCCAAATCTGCGTCCGGTGTTGAATAACGCAGTCCTCTTTTTCTTCTTCTTCTTAAGGAGTAGAGTCTTCAACTCTTGCTGACCTTGGGCCAGGCTTAGGACCATCTCTTGAAACTGGGCACTTTGGGCCTGAAGGGCCTTGATTGCTTGCTCACTGGATGAGCCTGGATTCATGATGACTGTTCAAAAGAAACAGCGAAGGAGATTAAGCAACCTGTGAAATAGGGTACCTGCTATGCATATGGTGCAATGAGATGCGTATGTTTTATGTTTTCAAAGACAAACAAGATTCAACTTTGTAGACAAAAAGGAAAACACACTTCATTAGATTCAAATTTTAAATTGTTCAACAACTTGCCCTTAGGCATTACAGGAATGAAAAATACTGGAAAGGAAATAAAAGCCGTAAAAGGAAATATCCAAAGCCCATCAGTGCTCCCATAGCCTCCTCTTCTCAGTGCGGATGTAGTTATTCAGGACCCGCTCCTCTTCCAATTGCTTAGTCAGCCTCTGGACCTTCCGTTCCTGCTCGTTGAACTTTTCCCGATAGAAATCCCGTTCTTCCTTTAGCTGCGCCCAAGATCTCTTCATTGTGTCAAAATCAGTGGGTATCTGAGGAGGGAGGATAGTTGGAGGAGCCCCATCTTCATCAGGAGATTCAAGAATGATAGGTCTGACAGCTTCGTACGGCATACCTAACTTCTGAGCACGGATGCGGACCCATCTGCAATAGGGTTCCATTGGTAGAGAAGTCTTTGGTCCCAACTCATGTGGGTCAGCTTTGTGAATTATGTCCCAAGCCTTAATGAATCCATGGCGTAGTTTGTCACTGTCTGCCTAAAACTCAAAATGGAAGTGAGGAACCAACATTTCATGAGGCCCGACTCTTCTGGCTCTTCCAAACTGGCGGAGAGCTAAACATGGATTATAAGAGATTCCTCCTTGGATACCAATCAACGGAACATTAGGGTATTCTCCGCAATGATCAATAACAGCTACCTCATCCAAACCTCTGAGAGTCCAAGTGATGTCATTATTAGTGAGAGACATTAGCCTATGAGCCCAACCCTTTCCTTCTTCATTCTTCAGCACGAACTTAGGAAGGTGCGGAATAAACCACCTCACTAGCAAAGGAGCACAACACCATGGAGTTCCCCGCTTTCGGGCAGTACGAGCATAGAGTTGTTGCAGGATATCACCCAAAAGAGTGGGTACAGGATTTCGAGACATGAAGATCCTTATGGCATGGATACTGATAAAGGTGTCAGGATTGGGAAACAATACCGGACCATAGATCAAAAGAGCCAGAATATCCTCGTACGCCTTGAAGTCCAAGTCATTCCAGAAATCATTAGCCTTGCCAACCAGGTATTTAACCAAAAAGCCCTTGACTCCACTTCTAGTTTCCCAGTTAGCCAATACCTCTTCTTTGGTCAAGGGGAGAGCTGCAGCAACCTCTTCAGGCCTAGGAGTCCTTTCCAAACCAGTGAATGGATTTTGATCCAAGACAGGGATCCCAAGCAAATAAGAGAATTCTTCCAGGGTAGGAACCAACTGGAAGTCTTGAAAGGTGAAACAATGATACAGGGGGTCATAAAACTGGGTTAGAACACTTATCAGTTGTTGGTCCCATTTTGCAGTGATCAAGCCAAGGAGAGAACCATGCCTGTTGATGAAGGAAGAAGTGTTTGGAATCCTACCAACCAAATCCTTGAGCAAAGTTGGAGGTTGAACAAAGTTGAGCCGGATAGTATTCCTACGTACGGGCATCATGATGTCCTACAAAATAGAGCAAAGATGAAACCTTTTTGTCTTTGAAATGGGTTAGTCCTTTATACAGGATGCATGCAATGGTATGATGGCATGATGCTATGATGAAGCACACCACAAGTATTCACATAGGCAATCATGGTAAGGCACACAAGTCACACAAGACAACCCTTAAGTTTCAGGCCAGCATGAAGTTTAGGTGTTACCCTCTTTTGGTTTCGTTGGTTAAAACCTGTCCTATCAAAAGTAACCGGGTTCTAGAGAATCTCAAATCATTGGCTACCCTCAATCAGTCATAACTCCAGCATCGCAATCTTTTCTTGCGGCCAGAACCATCGCGAGAGTTTAGCCTCAATGAGTGTAGCATACTGCTATTGTCCTAATAACCAAGTTGGTCAATTTAGGGTTCTAAGGTCGGTTGGTGTTTAATGACTCCTTAGAAGACCTATATTCTCCCCGTTGCAACACAAGGGATATAGGTACAGACCAAGGTGCCACACCAATGTAGCCACTGCTTCACCCATGTCGGTCTACGCCGGACAGGTCCCTCACATATTATGCTACCTAAAAAGGGTATTCCCCAGATCCGGGTTAGGATCTATGAAACTCCGATGCAAAGCCCACAATTGTAAAAGCAAACAAGGCAAACAATTGAAAACAAGGGTGATCTAGGCCCTAAGGTTACTCCACTTTTAAGTTATCCCCAGCAGAGTCGCCAGTTCTGTGATACGGTGGGAGAACTGACTATGGTTTTGCGTTTGTTTTCGCAAATGTTTCGGTTGAGCAAGAGTCGCCACCGACTTTTTATTTTATCCTAAGGAAAGGTTAAAAAGCACAGCAAAAACCTTTGAGATGTTTTCTTGGGTTCGGGGAGTAGATTATAGAAAGGGAAGGTATTAACACCCTTTCTATCCATGGTTATCCATGGGCTCTTAGTTACTTGCTTAGATCACTTGCCTTTTGTTTTCAATTATTTGAAATGGTACTCTTATGTGTGTGGGTTTGAAAATGTTTTGAAAAGAAACCAATGTGGTGGCAACCTTTGTAATGATCCATGTTGGGATGTATACAAAGGTGTATGTCTTTTGAAAAGGTTTTCATTTGTTTTTGAAAGTTATTTTGAAAGTGTTGTGAGGTGTGGTTTTAGAAAGTAGGCAAATGTTTTGTTTTGCAAGTTTGATTCAAGTAACTAAGAGTTTATCTACTCCTAAATTTCTCAAAGATTATTGCTATGTTTTAACCCTTTTAACAAGTTTGTTCCACCATTGTATTTGGTGGACAATCTCATATTAGGATGTGAAAGGGACGGGCGCGGGTCATCGTTTAGACCATAATTGCAATGGTGCCAAGTATCTTTTGGCAATTTTCCTTAAGGGACTTGATCATTTGTTTAGGCAACATTTTGAAAGCGTCATCGAGGGACTATGATCATTTGATTGTTTGTTTTGCCCAAAGAGACCTAACATGCAATATGGCCCAATTTTGAAAGGCAACAAGTGGAGTACCCTAGGGGGGTGCAAGTGTGATTTGTGTGTCCATTTTCATGCTTGTTTATCTTGAAATTAGGTCAAACTATTTTTGTCGTTTTTGATTTGCATACAAACCCTAATTCTAACATGGCATAATTAGAAAGCAATAAAGTGCGAAAAATAAATTTACTAAGCTATTACAACACCATATATGGGAAGGGGGGTACAAATGTTCAAATGGGGATTTTGACAAGGAATTTAAACCTAAACTATTACATCAATTTGGAATTATTTACAAGATGATTAATTTGCATAAATTAAATAAAATAAGAATAAATATGCAAGATGCAAAAAATGTTTTTTTGTATATATGAAAAAAAGTATTTTTATGTGTCAAAATAAACAAAAAGAAAAGTATTATTTTTGGGAGTTTTTTCATGTTTAGGGTTAAACCCTAATTCTATTAAATAAAATGCATTATTTATTTATTATGTACAAGTATTTATTTATTGTATACAAAAATAAAATAAAATGAAGTATATTTGTCAAAAGGTATTTTTATATTAAATATTAAATAAAAATAAAATGTGTATATTTTCGTATTTTTTTCCTAAATATACTAATAAATATGTATGCATTATTATTATTTACTAAATATATATCATATGTACAAAAATAATAATATTTAATATTTATAAAAAAGTATATTTTGTATAAAATATTTTCAGAAGATAAAATAAAATAAAAAATGAAAAATAAATGTGTTTACATTATTTTTTATATTTTAAGTAAAGAATGGTTTTATGTATTTATTTTATGTACAAAAACTAAAAGAAACCAAATAAATGCCTAATAAATTCAAAAATGGTGAGAAAAATAGTTTTGATATTTTTAATATTGTTAGAAAAAATAAATGAGTCAGGACAAAAAAGAAAATGTCAAAAAATCATAAAAATAAGCAAAATGGGCTTGGGGGGTGTAAAAGTAACAAAAGGGTGCAAATAGAAAAGTCAACTCAGGCCCAGCCCAAGAAGACTTTGTCTTCAACCTCAGACCTGTATGAACAACCAGAACACGCGTTTTCCATCTCTTGATTCCTGGACTTTCAAGCAAAACTCACAACATGAAAAATGTAGAGCATGAGAAGACGAATCCAACCATGTAAAGAACTTGACTTAACTCTCTAAGATGAGGGAGAATTTCTTCTCCCCCAATTTCTGACCTAGTTTTTATGCCATGTTCAGACTCAAAATTCTTGCAGTACACATAATATAAATGAAATCTAATTACATGGGCATGTTCAGGGCTATGAATGTGACATATTCTCTTCACAAACCTAAAGCTAACAATGCCTAATAAGAGAGATACGAGTTCATGAACTTACCTGTTCAGTTAAAGTTCTATCTGGCAATGGAGAAGCTTTCAGTGCAAGGTGATGATTGGTATAGCTTCCTTGATGTCCAGGGATGCTATTCCAAGCTTTACTTTGTCTTGAAACCTTTTGAATCGTGCTATAGCACTTCACCTGCAAATCAGAAAAGTGAAAATGGCCAAAAGGATTAGAGGAGTTACAGGTTGCTTCTAATGCTTTGGATAGTTTGGATTGATGGTAGGGAAGGTGTTTGAAGTGGTTTGGGCAAGAATGCTTGAAAGGATTAAGAGTTGGAACTCAATCTGCAGAGGTTGCTCTGTTTTTGCAGTTTGAGAGTGATTTTGGCAATGGGGAGGTATTGGTGGTCTTAGGGTCGTGCTTCAGCTTGTGTTTGATGTTTAGAATGTGTGTGATAACTTTCTCTCAGGCCTCCTTTGCAGGAATGGAAGTTGGTATATGTTATGATGTCTTTCTTCACACTTAAGCAAGCAAAGGCCACTTGATGTTTCTAGCCTGTACAGGCCCTCACACTATGCTGCATACATTGGCCTTGATCAGTGCAATTTGCTCATAAACTTGTGCCAAGAAGATTTGGACTGTACCACTTGGATTTGCAAAATGGACATAAAGTTCTACTTTTTCAAAATGGAAATAATGCTTTTTCTAATTAAGGGTTAATTCTCCATGTAATGTCCAAATGCATAGAACAACATCTTGGCACAATGGTTTTGCATTGAATTATTGAGTGAAAATGGGATTAGAGGCCTGCAATGTAGCTTAAGCATGCTGAATTCAAAATGGCACCAATGTATGAACATGTCTTGGCCAAGAACAAAAGTGACTTTTTCCCATTTTGCAAAATTCGATTCTCCCTAACCATGAGGTTGTTTGAGAAGTTCTGGGACATTTTGGAAAGCTTGGAATGTGTAATACAATCCATCTTTGAAATGCAAATTGAAATTCCAAGTGGAAGTGTATGAAAAGTGGTCTTGAAGTTAGGTAAAAAACTTGTTCAAAATAGGTCAAATTTTCATTAAGTTAAGAATGATTTGGTACCCTTGTTCCAAAAATTGTAACTTGAGATACAAGCTTCTTTTGGGAAAACTTTGTAAATCAAAGTTGTAGATTTTGCAACAAGCTACAACTTTCATGTTTTGTCTTTTTCTTGAATCCAAATGAATCTTGGTGAGAAAGTGGGGCAAAGTTGGGAAAAAATTAGGGTTTTTTCATAACTTAGAAAAATTCTAAGTTATGAAAAATTCCCATTTCAAACCCTAATTTGCAATTTTTGATTTCTTGGTGAACAAGTTTCATGATTTGGCATGTTTTGATGAAAAATGAATCTTGACCCTTGATTTTGACCAAAAAGTCAAAGTTTGACTTTTCAGTATACAGTCAAAATTGATCAATTGACTGGGAAATTCAACTATCAATCTTGTGTATTTGGGATCCTTTGAACTTGTTGAGCATGTCAAGATAATTCCATGGGGTCCTTGAGTCCATATGTGAGCTTGGTTTGCCATTGGCTAGGTCAAACAGTCAAAAATTGCCTTTGTGCAGTCAAAACCCTAAAAATGACCATTTTGCCCTTTTGATGATCTGATCAAATTTCTTGTGGAATTGTGATCCAAACTTGATCAAAAGGTCCATGTGAGTTCATAGTGTTGATGTGGATCAATTTTCATGAGATTTGACTGTCAATTGGCCACAGTTGACTTTTTCCCCAATACAGTTGATTTCTAGGTCAACTGTCCAATTGACTGGGCAAAAAATTGGAATCAAGACTTGAAACTTGGTATGGATAAACTTGGGAGTCCAACATGAAGCATGAAAGTCATCTTAGGCATTTTAGGTCAAAATATCTTTGTGCAATCACAAACCCTAATTTGGGTCAACAATGCAAGGAGAAGTCTTGAGCAGAGGAAACCCTAACTGGATCTTGATCTTCAAGGGTCTTGTGATGAGAAAATGTTGAGGAAATGGGAGGGCAAATTTTGTGGTACAACAGTAACGATGAGAGAACCTTGGGCGATTACTACCTCAACAGTAACGATGAGAGAACCTTGGGCGTCTACTACCTCAACAGTAACGATGAGAGAATCTTGGGGCGATTACTACCTCAACAGAATGATGAAGGAATCTTGGATGTCTTCTACTGAGTCTTCATCAGGAAAATCTTTAGGAATCGATTTAACTGGACCGGAGAAGGCCTTTGACTGGATCGACATCAGAAAAATCTTTAGGAGTCGATTTAACTGAACCAGGCAAGGTCTTGGAATCTTCAACTGGAATAAGAATCAGGGAGATCTTAGGGTCGATCTGACTGAACCAGAGAAGGCCTTTGACTGGATCGGCATCAGAAAAATCTTTAGGAGTCGATTTAACTGAACCAGGCAAGGTCTTGGAATCTTCAACTGGAATAAGAATCAGGGAGATCTTAGGGTCGATCTGACTGAACCAGAGAAGGCCTTTGACTGGATCGGCATCATAAAAATCTTTAGGAGTCGATTTAACTGAACCAGGAAAGGTCTTGGAATAACTTCAACTGGATAAGAATCATAAAAATCTTAGGGTCGATTTAACTGAACCAGGGGAGGTCTTGAAATAACTTCAACTGGATAAGAATCAGGAAAATCTTCGGGTCGATTTAACTGAACCAGAGGAGGTCTTGGATTAACTTTGACTGGATAAGAATCAGAAAAATCTTAGAATCGATTTAACTGAACCAGACTAAAGTCTTGGAATGTCTTCAACTGGAATAAGAATCTGGGAGATCTTAGCGTCGATCTGACTGAACCAGAGAAGGCCTTTGACTGGATCGGCATCAGAAAAATCTTTAGGAGTCGATTTAACTGAACCAGGCAAGGTCTTGGAATCTTCAACTGGAATAAGAATCAGGGAGATCTTAACGTCGATCTGACTGAACCAGAGAAGGCCTTTGACTGGATCGGCATCAGAAAAATCTTTAGGAGTCGATTTAACTGAACCAGGCAAGGTCTTGGAATCTTCAACTGGAATAAGAATCAGGGAGATCTTAGCGTCGATCTGACTGAACCAGAGAAGGCCTTTAACTGGATCGGCATCAGAAAAATCTTTAGGAGTCGATTTAACTGAACCAGGCAAGGTCTTGGAATCTTCAACTGGAATAAGAATCAGGGAGATCTTAGCGTCGATCTGACTGAACTAGAGAAGGCCTTTGACTGGATCGGCATCAGAAAAATCTTTAGGAGTCGATTTAACTGAACCAGGCAAGGTCTTGGAATCTTCAACTGGAATAAGAATCAGGGAGATCTTAGCGTCGATCTGACTGAACCAGAGAAGGCCTTTGACTGGATCGGCATCAGAAAAATCTTTAGGAGTCGATTTAACTGAACCAGGCAAGGTCTTGGAATAACTTCAACTGGATAAGAATCAGAAAAATCTTAGGGTCGATTTAACTGAACCAGGGGAGGTCTTGAAATAACTTCAACTGGATAAGAATCAGGAAAATCTTAGGGTCGATTTAACTGAACCAGAGGAGGTCTTGGATTAACTTTGATTGGATAAGAATCAGAAAAATCTTAGAATCGATTTAACTGAACCAGACGAAAGTCTTAGAATATCTTCAAATGGAATAAGAATCAGGGAGATCTTAGGGTCGATCTGACTGAACCAGAGAAGGCCTTTGACTGGATCGACATCATAAAAATCTTTAGGAGTCGATTTAACTGAACCAAGCAAGGTCTTGGAATCTTCAACTGGAATAAGAATCAGGGAGATCTTAGCGTCGATCTGACTGAACCAGAGAAGGCCTTTGACTGGATCGGCATCAGAAAAATCTTTAGGAGTCGATTTAACTGAACCAGGCAAGGTCTTGGAATCTTCAACTGGAATAAGAATCAGGGAGATCTTAGCGTCGATCTGACTGAACCAGAGAAGGCCTTTGACTGGATCGGCATCAGAAAAATCTTTAGGAGTCGATTTAACTGAACCAGGCAAGGTCTTGGAATAACTTCAACTGGATAAGAATCAGAAAAATCTTAGGGTCGATTTAACTGAACCAGGGGAGGTCTTGAAATAACTTCAACTGGATAAGAATCAGGAAAATCTTAGGGTCGATTTAACTGAACCAGAGGAGGTCTTGGATTAACTTTGATTGGATAAGAATCAGAAAAATCTTAGAATCGATTTAACTGAACCAGACGAAAGTCTTGGAATATCTTCAAATGGAATAAGAATCAGGGAGATCTTAGGGTCGATCTGACTGAACCAGAGAAGGCCTTTGACTGGATCGACATCATAAAAATCTTTAGGAGTCGATTTAACTGAACCAGGCAAGGTCTTGGAATCTTCAACTGGAATAAGAATCAGGGAGATCTTAGCGTCGATCTGACTGAACCAGAGAAGGCCTTTGACTGGATCGGCATCAGAAAAATCTTTAGGAGTCGATTTAACTGAACCAGGCAAGGTCTTGGAATCTTCAACTGGAATAAGAATCAGGGAGATCTTAGCGTCGATCTGACTGAACCAGAGAAGGCCTTTGACTGGATCGGCATCAGAAAAATCTTTAGGAGTCGATTTAACTGAACCAGACAAGGTCTTGGAATCTTCAACTGGAATAAGAATCAGGGAGATCTTAGCGTCGATCTGACTGAACCAGAGAAGGCCTTTGACTGGATCGGCATCAGAAAAATCTTTAGGAGTCGATTTAACTGAACCAGGCAAGGTCTTGGAATAACTTCAACTGGATAAGAATCAGAAAAATCTTAGGGTCGATTTAACTGAACCAGGGGAGGTCTTGAAATAGCTTCAACTGGATAAGAATAAGAAAAATCTTAGGGTCGATTTACTGAACCAGAGAAGGTCTTGGGCATAGCTGAGAATTTGACTGGATCTTTCCTGAAAGGTAAAGGTCAGTCATATGCAATGCATGATATGGATCAAGCAATGATGTTCTCAACATAAATGAGATTGTGTGACGTGATGCGTTTATGCATGTATCATGATGTATGTGATGCTTTTTTTTAATGTATTTTCGTCTAGGAAAATATATCCTTGACGAATGCCGGGAGTTAAAATCCTGGGCTGACAGAGAGTTTTTGTTTTCGCAGGGGATGGTAGTTGTAAGAATACCGGTAGGAGAAGATAACTCCGTTGGGGAATAAACTTGGCGAATGGATTACTCTGCGGGGAAAAATTACTCTAGCTACCTTGCTGGGGAACAGTACTCTGTGGGGAGAGAGGTACTTTGCTGGGATGTTGATGATAACTTCGCTGGGGATACCGTTGTTATGTTGGAAGTGTTAATAGACTCCGCTGGGGATAGGAAGACTCTGCCGAGGACGGTCTTTCCGTGGCTTTTGGCTGAGGATAACCCAGTTATATCCTGGTAGGGAAATAACCTTGGAATAAAGCCGGGAGGCGCGTTCGTGCTCTGCAGGTGGAAAGCTTCCAGAATCTACTGGGGATAAGCTTCCTGCTGGGGAGATTAATTCAAACTTTCCTGGGGAAGTCTTCAGACTGGACTCTCCTGGGGAAATCTTTTCAGATTGGACTGGACTTTCCTGGGGAAAATTTGAGATACATTGGGGAAGTGGCTCCGCTGAATGTCTGATATACCGCCGAGGAACAATCTTAGATCAAGATTGTCGGGGGTGCTTGTTAAGAATATATGTATGATGTGCTGGGGAACATTGAGATCTGCTGGAGGATACCCAACTTCCTTAAGGCTGATAGTATAACTTTGCTTGGGGAGAGTGCATGGACTTGCTGACTCACTCTCTGGGGAATTAAGATATATTGGTTATGTTCTTCGGCTGGACCTACCTTGATACCTTGGTGGACAGAACAATTAGATCGCTTAGACCACTCATTATTGCCCCTGTTTCTAATGTTACCTGTAATTAATCCTTTGTTTCGTATGCAAATATTTATGAGTTTGAAATTATTGTCAAATGCATATATCACAAATTGAACCTTGGACGTTCTTCGCAAAACAAAACAGAAAAAAGGAAAAATAATTGGCAATTGATCTGAAAAGTGAATTTATATTGATTTTTGAATTTGCCTGTAAATAGGCGTTTATGTACAAGAGGCTGACGTCCTAGTAAGAGAACGCCGCCGAATAAAAGAGTTTATACAATTTGTACAAAGGGAAAACAAAACAGTTGTGTGAAAAGAATAATCCCACTGGGTTCCAACTCTGCTATCGCCTTTATATCTTTGAGCGTCTCATCACTTGATGACCTAGCTGAAGATGAAGTTGATTGATTGATGCCGTCTGAACTTGATGTTGATACCAGATTCTGGATGCAATGTGATCCAATGAGACATAGTATTACGCTTTATCCCTAACTTTTGCCTGGACCGCCCTTTCGGGTTTTCAGTCCACCGGGATACCCATTTTTGCCCAAGTCGCCTTTTCAGGTTTTCGACTTGCCGGGTGTACAGATTTTTTTCATTTCATCCCTTCATTTTGCCCGAACCCTTTTGGTTCGCCGGGAAGCCCTAATTTTGCCTAGGTATGTTAACCTAGCGGGTCTTTATCATGCGTAGTATCTTTTTACTATGTCTGCATTGGCGAGGTGAGGAAGGTCGTCACCGTCCATGGTGGTTAGAATCATGGCTCCTCCTGAGAACACATGTTTAACCACAAATGGCCCTTCGTATGTGGGGGTCCATTTGGCCCTTGGATCACTCTGAGGAAGGATGACGCGCTTGATTACCAGATCCCCAACTTGATACTCTTGTGGTCTGACCTTTTTGTTAAATGCCCTGATCATCCGTTTTTTGTACGTCTGACCATGACAAATAGCAGCAAGTCTCTTTTCGTCAATTAAGTTTAATTGATCAAGTCGTGTCTGGATCCAATCATCTTCGCTCAGATCTGCATCCTTCATTATCCGGAGAGAGGGTATTTGCACTTCAATCGGTAAGACTGCTTCCATGCCGTAGACCAAGGAGAAGGGAGTTGCCCCGGTTGACGTCCTTGCTGAGGTACGGTACCCATGAAGAGCGAACGGTAACATCTCGTGCCAATCTTTATAGGTCACTGTCATCTTCTGCACAATTTTCTTGATATTTTTGTTAGCTGCTTCTACAGCCCCATTCATCTTCGGTCTGTAAGGAGAAGAGTTGTGGTGCTGTATCTTGAACTGCTCGCAGAGCTCAGTGATCATCTTGTTATTGAGATTGGTACCGTTGTCTGTAATGATCCTTTCAGGGACGCCGTATCGACAGATCAAGTTGTGCCGAATGAACCGTGCCACGACATTCTTGGTTACCGTAGCATAAGAAGCTGCTTCAACCCACTTTGTAAATTAATCGATCGCTACCAGGATGAAGCGATGCCCATTGGATGCCGTAGGTTTAATCTTGCCGATCATGTCTATGCCCCACATTGCAAAAGGCCAAGGTGCAGTCAGGACGTTCAGAGGAACTGGAGGAACATGCACCTTGTCTGCATAAATCTGGCATTTATGACATGTCCGAGAATGTTGGTAACAGTCAGCTTCCATAGTGGACCAGTAATATCCTGCCCGAAGGATCTTCTTCGCCATGGTATGTCCACTGGAATATGTTCCGAAGGTACCTTCATGTAGCTCTGTCATGATCCTTTTTGCCTCAGTCTTATCCACACAACGCAGTAAGGTCGAATCATGGTTTTGCTTGTACAGAATGCCATTGCTGAGGAAGAACTTCGCTGCGAACCTTCTCAGAAACTTCTTATCGTTGACAGATGCACCTTCAGGATACTCCTGAGCTTCCAAATACCTCTTCACCTCATGGTACCAAGGTTTTTCAGTCACTAACTCAGCCTCAAGATCACAACAGTATGCCGGTTCGTCCAGTTTCCAAATGATGACCCGGGGAGCCTCATTATCCCATTTGACTTTGAACATGGAAGACATCGTAGCTAACGCGTCCGCCAACTGATTCTCCTCTCTTGGAAAATGTTCAAAAGTTATCTTTGTGAAATGGGGGATCAACGTCAACACACATTCTCTGTAAGGAATAAGATTCGGATGTTTCGTATCCCACTCGCCTTTGATCTGATTGATCACGAGAGCGGAATCTCCGAAGACACTCAGAAACTTGATCCTTAAGTCGATCGCAGCTTGAAGACCCATGATGCATGCCTCATACTCCGCCATGTTGTTGGTGCAGTTGAAACATAGCCGGGCAGTGAGTAGAGTATGAGTGCCTTGAGGGGATATGATCACAGCGCCGATACCGTTACCCAAAGTGTTGGAGGCTCCGTCAAAGTGCATAGACCATCGGGATCCTTCCTCAGGTCCTTCATCCGGTCCAGGTACTTCACAATCAGTCACTATCATGATACTCTCGTCTGGAAACTCGAAGTTCATTGACTGATAGTCGTCTACTGCCTGATGTGCCAAGTGGTCTGCCAATACACTTCCTTTGATAGCTTTCTGAGTCGTGTATTGTATGTCGTATTCCGTCAAGATCATTTGCCATCTTGCTATTCTCCCAGACAGAGCAGGCTTTTCAAATATGTACTTTATCGGATCCATCTTTGAGATCAACAAAGTAGTGTGAGTCAGCATATACTGTCTCAGCCGGCGAGCATCCCATACCAAAGCGCAGCAAGTTTTCTCGAGTAGTGAGTATCGGGTCTCACAGTCGGTAAACTTTTTGCTAAGGTAATAAATGGCATGCTCTTTTCGGCCAGACTCGTCATGCTGCCCCAACACACACCCCATTGAGTTGTCAAGTACTGTCAGGTATAGTATCAGAGGTCTCCCTTCAACCGGTGGCATAAGAATGGGTGGTTCTTGGAGATACTCTTTGATTCTGTCAAAAGCGGCCTGACATTCATCATTCCAACGTACTACCTGATCCTTCTTCAACAGCTTGAAGATTGGCTCACAGGTACCGGTTAGGTGCGAGATGAATCGAGCAATGTAATTCAGGCGTCCTAAAAAGCCTCTGACCTCTTTCTCTGTCTTGGGAACTGGCATCTCTTGAATAGCTTTAACCTTGGCAGGGTCCACTTGAATACCCTTATCACTCACAACGAAGCCTAGCAATTTTCCAGATCTTACCCCGAAGGTGCACTTGTTCGGGTTCAACCTCAGCTTGTACAACTTCAGACGGTCAAACAACTTCTGCAGATGGTCAAGGTGCTCCTCCCCAGTTTGGGACCTTGCAATCATGTCGTCAACATACACTTCAATCTCATGATGGATCATATCATGAAATAAAGCAACCATGGCACGTTGGTAGGTTGCCCCAGCATTTTTCAGTCCGAAGGGCATGACCTTATAGCAGAAGGTGCCCCACTGAGTAACAAAGGTAGTTTTTTCCATGTCTTCAGGAGCCATCTTGATCTGATTATAACCTGAAAAGCCATCCATGAAGGAGAAAACCTTGTGCTGAGCAGTATTGTCAACCAGGACGTCAATGTGAGGTAGGGGAAAGTCATCTTTGGGGCTGGCCCTGTTCAGATCCCTGTAATCAACATACATTCTGACCTTACCATCCTTCTTCGGTACCGGTACCACGTTGGCAACCCACTGAGGGTAAGAAGTCACTGCTAGAAACCCGGCATCGAATTGCTTCATAACCTCAGCTTTGATCTTCTCAGACATCTTTGGACGCATGCGGTGGACCTTTTGCTTAACTGGAGGGCAGTCTTCCTTGGTAGGCAAATGATGGACCACAATGTCGGTATCCAACCCAGGCATGTCTTCGTAGGACCAGGCGAAGATCTCCACATAATCATGTAACATCTGAGTCAACCATTGCTTTACGCTGAGCTCTAGGTTGGCACCAATCTTGACTTACTTTCTATCTGCCTCAGTACCCAGATTTATCGTTTCCACCGGCTCTTCATGTGGTTGAATTGCCCTCTCTTCCTGGAGTAACAGTCTTGCAAGCTCGCCAGGCACTTCGCAATCATCTTCACCTTCGTCTTCGACTAAGTTGATCGGATTTTCGAAGTCATAACTGGCAGTAGCAGAGTCGTTACCAGTGGGATCCAGAGTGGATTGAAACCTGTGTAGGTGAGTGTGTGTAAATACAGCTGTTTTGCAATATATAAAGAAAGAAAGAAAGAAAGGGAGCACAAGATTTGAAATGCGAAAAAACGTCCAAGATCTTTATTCATGATATATGTAAATGACAGTTAATGCCCTCACAAATGAAGCCAACGGTGCCCCGGGTAAGACACCGGGCCATAAAGTTTCAATTCATTGTTTATTACAAATAACAAAAACAAAGGAATTCATTACTGCGTAACAAAAGTAACAGGTAGGTTGTCTTTTGCAATCCAATTGCTAAGTCCATTGTCGGCCGTCGGATAAATCCAGCTGTCAAACTCAGATTCTTCCACCTCGTCATCATCCCTGATAGCATTCACTCCATGAGCAGGCAGGGGAGCTGTCACTACATTGGGCTTCTCAGGTGCCTCAAACTGTACCTCCTTTGCATTAATAAGGTCTTGCACCTTGTTCCTTAGGGCCCAGCAGTCATCAGTAGAATGCCCCGGGCTATCGGAGTGATAAGCACAGCGAGCATTTGGATTATACTTAGGAGAGGCAATGTTCACAACCTTTGGAACCTCTCGGACGGTCACCAGGTTGGTTGATAGCAGTTGCGGAAAGATTTGTGACAAGGTCATACTCAGCCGGGTAAACTCTCTTTTGGGTCTTTCAGCCCTTTGTTGATTAGTTTGCCGAGGAGCGGCAGCAGGCTTAGCAATCACCACCGCGTTGACAGATTGGCGGCGCTCTGGTTTATCTTGTCTTCTAGGCCCATACACAACACTGGCCTCCTTCTTAAAAGGCTTCTTCTCAGAACTTGAAGATGCACCCTCTGAATCTTTCCTGACTTCATACCGGCCTCTATCCTTTCCCCAGTCAGAATGAGGTCAGTAAACCCTGCAGACGAATTACCGATAAGATGATTGAAAAATGGCCCGGAGAGGGTCCCCAAGAACATATCTACCAGCTCACGGTCAGTTAATGGTGGCTGCACCCTGCCAGCCAGATCCCTCCACTTCTGCGCATACTCTTTAAAACCTTCGCCTGATCCTAGCGACATACCCTGGAGTTGGGTACGTGTAGGAGCAAGGTCGGCATTATATTGATACTGCTTGTAAAAAGCAGTAGCCAACTCCTCCCAGTTACGAACCTTGGTTCCATCCAGCTAATAGAACCATTCGAGATGAGTCCCTGAAAGACTCTCCTGGAAGAAGTGGATCCACAAGTCCTTATCCACTGTATACGGCTGAATCTTCCGCACATAAGATCTGAGGTGTAGTTTAGGGCAAGACGCCCCGTCATACTTGGTGAAAGATGGTGCTTTAAACTTGTGAGGGATGATCACACCAGTAGATAAACCCAAGTCTCCGAAATCCAAACCAGGCACCTGTTGGATCTCCATGGCGTTCAGACGGTCTTCCAACTGCTTGTACCGGTCTTCAGTTGGAGGATACTGTTCCTCATTAAAATCAGTCTCGTTGTCTGAGACCACCGGACTTGGAGCCCTTCCCCCCTGGGGACTGTCTTTGCCTACAGAAGAACCAGCTTCCTCATTCTGCAGAGTGTTACCAAACCTCCGGCCCGAGTTGAAAAGAACAGTTCTCTTCTTCTTCTTCTTCTCCTTCTTCAGGAGCAAAGCCTTCAGCTCTTCTTGACCTTGAGCCAAACCCATGATCAGCTCCTGAAATTGTGCGTTCTGCGCCTGAAGGGCCTTGATAGACATCTCGGTAGATGATTCAGGGTTCATGATGCTGAAATAAACAGCGAAGAACAGTAAGCAACCTGAAAAGAAGAGTACCTGTGATGCACATGATGAATGATATGTGTTTATGCAATGCATTCAAGGGTTCGAAAATTCAAATTTGTTGTAGACAAAAAGGGAACACACGTTATCATTAAGGAAATAATTGTTTGGTACATCAAAGCCTCATGGGAAAACATTACAAAAGCAAATCAATCCCAAAAGACACTACGCATCCTCTTTGGAGCTATGTAAGTGTTGAGATTCCTCTCCTCGTGCAGTAGGCGGGTGAGCTCCAAGACCTTCTTTTCACTAGCATGTAGACTGGTCTCAAGAGAATTCCGTTCTTCCTTAAGCTGGATCCAGCTCTTCTGCATCTCTTCCCAGGATGTGGGCATGTCAGGATGTTGAATGGTGTAGGATACCTCTCCTTCCAAGACTGGCTCTTTGATCACAGAGAGAACATGAGGATATGGCATTACTAACTTCTGGGAGCGGGCTCGTACCCACTTGAGATAAGGTTCCAACGGGATGGAATTCATGTGCCCCAGGGTCTTGCTGTCTATCCTATTTGGCATCCTCCAAGCTATGATAAATCTCTGGCGAAGTCCTTGTGCATCATTGTCGAAGTCAAAAATTATGTCAGGAATTAACATGTCATGAGGGTCGTCCCTCTGAGCATAACCAAACTGTCTCCAAGCCAGGCACGGGTTGTAAGTAATACCTCCTCTGATTCCAAGTAAAGGAACATTAGGGTACTCCCCGCAACGATCAATGATAGTGACATCCTCTCTGGACCGAGAGCACCAATGTATATCAGCATGTGTAAGAGTCATCCGTCGTTGTGACCATCTCAAACCCCGCTCATTCTTCAAAACTGTTTGCGGAAGGTGCGAAATAAACCACCTTCCCAGGAGAGGAGTACAGCATATAAGGACACCTCTTTTTCTCATGGTTCGAGTGTAACATGAGTGAAGGATGTCCCCCAGCAACGTAGGTATAGGATTCCTGGACATGAAGATCTGGATAACACTGATATCTATAAGCTGATCTGGATTAGGGAACAATACCAAACCATAGACAAGGAGGGCCACAACTTCTTCAAAAGCTTATAGGTCAAGGGAGTTCCAACATTCTTGGGCCTTCTCAAACAGAAACCGGGCTAAGAACCCTTTGATACCACTTCTAACTTCCCAATGTCCCTTGAGGTCAGATGACTGTAGGTGTAAGGCTTTAGCAATCTCCTCAAGCTTGGGTTCCTTTTCTGTACCGTTGTAGGGTAGTTGATCAAGGATATGGATCTTCAGAAGCCGGGAGAACTCTTCCAATGTAGGCACCAGTTGATAATCCAGGAAAGTGAAACAGTGATGCATAGGGTCAAAGAACTGGAACAAGACCTTTATCATATCCTCCTCAATGTTGGTGTTGACCAAGCTGATGAGTCTTCCATGTCTCTCACTGAATGAAGAGCTTTCGGGAATCCTGGATATAAGCTCCTTAAGCTGAGGAGGGATCCTTACAAGGCTGATCTGAATTGTCTTTCTGCGAACAGTTTCCATGTCCTACAAAACAAGAACAAAGATGAAGATTCGACCCCTGAAATGGTTAGTCAATGCATATGATGCTGTATGATGTCATGATGCTATGATTAAACACACCACAAATATTCACAAAGGCAAACATGATAAGGCACACAAGTCACACAAGACAAGCCCTTAGAGTTTAGGCCAACATGGGGTCTGGGTATTACCCTCTTGAAGTTGGTGGGCTCAACCTATCCTATTAGAAGTAACCGGGTTCTAAGGGTCCCAATATCACTGGATTGCTTTCATTGTTCATCGTTTCGATTTAGCCACTGAACTGGCGACCGAAATATTCCAGGAAAGCAACCCTCAATTGAGTGTAGTATCGAGTATCAACCAACCTCGGACTGCACCAAAGTCAGTTATCTCACTACCCTAAAGAGGCCAAGATAGTTCAATTAAGGTTCCTAAGGTCAGTTGATGCTTCATGACACCACGCAGAGGCCCCGTACTCTCCTTGACTGAACTAAAGGGTTACCGGTACACACCAAAGTGCCACATCGACGTAGCAGACTGTTTCAACCATGTCGGTATACCCCACACAGTTCCCTCACAGCCTTGTTGCTACTTTCTAAGAAGGTATCCCCAGATCCGGGTTAGGATCTATAGAACTCCCAAGACAGTCCCACAATTTAAAGCAGACAAGTCAAAGCAATTGAAAACATAGTGATCTTAGTCCTAAGGTACACCTCACTTTAAGTATTTCCCCAGCAGAGTCGCCAGTTCTGTGATCGGTGGATCTGGAACTGACTGTTTAACGCTGGTTCGCGAAATGTCGCGGAAGCAATCTTTTATTTTCTCCAACATGGAAAGGACAAAAGCACATAAAAATTCCTTTATGAGATTGCTCTCGGTTCGGGAGGTAGATTTATAGAAAGGGAAGGTGTTAGCACCCTTTCTATCCATGGTTATCCATGGGCTCTTAGATACTTGCTCATTGTGTTTTCAAAATGTTTGTTTGCTTTTCAAGTGTGAGTGAGTTTGAAAAAGTTTCTTTGAAAGTTTCAGATCGACTCTTGTATCAGTCCTCAAGAGTGTTTGAAAAGTTGTTTTGAAAGCTTTTTGAAAAAAGTGTCGGTGTGAAAAGAAGTTTTTGATTTGTTTTGAATTAGAGCAAGTATCTACGAGTCGTCTACCTACCCTAAGGAATTATGTTGTGTAAATGTCCTTAAGGTAGTGCCATCCCACCATTGAGAGGTAGGTAGCACCACCGTTGGAGGTGTTCGGGTCAATTCGTTTGTAGGGACAGTGTGGTCACCGGGCAACAGTAAGACACCTTAGAAGCTACCCTTATGCCATTGATCTTTTTATTCCGAGGCAACTATTCCGAGGCAACTTGTTCGAGGCAACCGTTTCGAGGCAACTAGATCAATGGAACATAAGGACTCACTAAGACGTCCTATACTCGACGACCACGTTTCGAGGGGCAAGGCAACAGTGAGGCGTACCCTAGGAGTGGTGTGTGAATTGTGTGTCATTTTCTTTGTCTTGTTATGCATTGGGTGATCTACGCTTTGATTTTATTTGGGCATACATTCTTTCATGTGATTAACAGTTAAAAGGGTGCGGAATTGAAAGGCGGAAAAATAAAGGTCCTACGCTATTACAAGGCGCGGGTCTATACATCGCCAAATTAAACAAAGACCCGATTTTGAATAAAAGTGCGAAAAGTAAATGTCCTAATCATTATTACAAGACTTTGGGGCAAATACATAATATTTAAAAAGGAAATAAAAATAAACGCGCGAAAAGAAATTATAATCGAATGCGAGGGCGTTGGACCCTTTAAAGAAATTAAATTGAAATTAAAAAAATTAATTAATGATTAAATAAAGAAAAGAACTTATTTTTTGATGTTTTTGTATTTAATGGAAATAGAGAAAATTAATTGAAATTAGAAATTAAAACAAAAGCCTAGTTCTAAGTTTGTTTTTAATTATTAAAAAAAATTGTTTAAGTTTAACCTAATTTAACCCTAATTAATTAATTACAAGTTTATGTACAAAAATAATTAATTATTAATAATAATAAGAATAAGATGAAATTATTTAAAAAAAGAATAAGAAATGCTAAAAACTTATTTTTTTTTAATATTTTTTAGTTATTAAGAAAACGTTAAAGTTAAACTTAAAATTAAACTAAATTGATTATTGGAATTTATTTACAAAAACATTAATGCATTAAATAATAAATAAATATATTTTATTTTTGACTTTTCTGATTTTTTTTGTATTTTTGTGTTATAAAAAATTATTTTGTGAATTAAATAAAACAAAAGAAAAAACAATTAAAATAAAAAGAAGAAAGAAAAAGGAAAAAGAAAATGCAAACCATGGGGGTGCTGGCCCTTTTTTGGAGGTTAATTTGCAGCAATCTTGGCCCACTGAATCAGGGCCCCTTTGACTTTTCCAGCGCGTTTGCATATGGTTGACTGAGGGTGTATGGTGGAGTGCATGGCCTGGCCCTTAGATTGATCTCATGGGACATTTGGCAAGCACAAGCGTTGGGTGTATGATGGACCACTGAAGGGCACGCTGCATAGGAACAGGTTAGAGAAAAAATTATGAAATATGCAAGGGGACCTGGGAATCAAACCCAGGTCCCAATACCTGCCGGCCAACATATCTACCAATTGAACTGGCGCGTTACTTTGTACATCTAAGGGACAATGATCCTTATGAGAGAGAAAACAAGCATTAGTGGAATTTTAACAAAACGCGCGCCAGGATTTGAACTACCCATTAACGTTATGACACATATGCATCATCTTCGTCTCTTTGCCTGTAAACAAAATCAAATAGCGGGGGTTTTAAACCCCCACTAACTGCAATATTCAAAAATAGCGATTAACACATGAGGGAATATAAAAAGGGCGCGAGGTGGTTGTTCAATTCGTTTGGACATCCTGGTTTCAATGGTGTAAGTTTCATGGCCTAATTTTTCCATATATGCAAAGCCCCAAATGGAAGCTTCTGAAACCCTAACCTGCGTCCATGGCAACTTCTCATACAGGCAATATTAACTCAATTAAGATACATCAATAGCTTCAGAGAGTTTATATTAGTGTAAATCAAGCATTAGAACGTATGGAAAATGCATGTAAATTCAAATACGATTAAGAAAATTTTCGTGAACAGGGTGATTGCGTTCTACCACTTCTTCGAGTATGTAGACTTGGCTTTGATTGGAAAAGATTCCTGGTAGTCCTGGCAAGCTTGTGGAATAGTTTTGAGGCCTTGAATTATGCTCTAGCTATCAAAACAGTTTCAAGGTTTTTTTGAAAAAAATGCAAAGTTGTTCTTTGTGTTTGGGCGCAGCTTTCTTGTTCTTTGCATTAGGGTTGCAATGTGTATATATGTGTGAATGCATTAGGTCAGAAAAATCAAGCCCAAAGCCTTGTATTCAATGATTTTCAATATTTGATTTTCATGATCTTTTTCAATCTTTTCTTGCCATGGAACTTGCCTATTTGGAAGATTTGGTCCCTTTGATGTGGTACACGAAATATTTAGGCCTTAATGAGAGAATATGCTGCACAAAAGGATTTGGAAAACATGATTTGCTATTTTTTCATATTTAATTTTAATTAAATGAATTAATAATAATAATAATTCAAATAATTAATCAAAAATGATAAAATAACTCCCTTGGATGTCAATGGGTCGTGCATAGCCTTTGGGTAATGTTTCATGGAAGAAATTGTGGCCCATTAGCAATTTTGAGGCATTTGAATCAAAGTTGACTTTTCAAAATTCCCAAAAATTTCCCAACTTCCACAAGGCATATCTTGCTCAATTTTTAAGCTTTGATCATGTTCTTGGACATTTTGGAAAGGTCTTGAAGTCCTATAACCAATGTATTTGGTCCCATGTCATTTGGATTTACCAATCTAAAGTTATGGTCTTTGACTTAAAGTGCCTTTTTGTTGACTTTTGAAAATGACCTATAATGTTGAGATTGATAACTTTTTGTGAGAGTATTTCTTGGACTTGAAGTGTGAAGATGAGTTGTAGGAAATGTCATTCTCTTCAAAATGAGCTTTGGATGGAATTTTTCTGATAAACCATGTGGAAGTTATGCCCTGGTCAATTTGCAGTTGACTTTTTCAACTGTCCAAAAATAGAAACTTTTGCATCTTGAGACTTTTTGAGCCATGCCTTGAGAATCATGATCAATAATTGATCAAGTGATGTTTGTAGCTTCAAAATAAGATGTTGACCAAAATTTTTGACTTTTGACTGTCAAATGACCATTTTGCCCCTGCAGTTGACTGTGAAGCAATTAGGGTTTTTGACTATGCAATTTTGTGCTGTGAGTCTTGAAACTTGGCATGAGGATGTTTGACAATGTTTGTAGGCATGTGGGACTTGTTTGGACCCTTGGAAACTTCAATTTCTTTGCCAGAACCAAAACCCTAATTTGTGACTGTTAGGAGGCCATTGGACTGTGCAACTCTTGGGAGATTTTGAAGCATGATCTTAGCAAACCTTGAAGAATATGGGAGGGCAAATTTTGGGGTACAACACATTGCAACACATGTTGAAGATGAATCTGATTACGGTGATAAACCCCCATATGAACCCTAAGACTTCTTCTCCTAACTACAACCCGGATGCAAGGTGTGCTTATCATTCTGGTATCCCGGGGCACGATACTAACGATTGTTGGGCGCTAAAATACAAGATTCAGAATATGATTGACGCCAAGGAGATCGAATTCGACCATCCTGAGACTCCCAATGTGATTACTGCTCCCTTGCCAAAACATGGCTAGGATTGAAAGCATTTTTGTTCATTTGAATTCTGAAGTTCTATTTTCTTTGCTTATTCAAACAATTATTGTCATGTCAAACTTTTTTATTTCATTAATGCATTACACGTGTCTGTCTTGAATTAATTTTTTTTTCATTATGCTTAAATTGCTTTATATTTCCTTTTCGTGATATTCAACTCCCGACTAAAAAACTATAAGCCTTTAGAGGGAGGATGACGAAAACGATACCACAATCTCTACAGTATGCTTTTGAACAGACCTTGTTGACGATGTACAGACTTTGTTTCAAATCCTAAACAGTGGAGTTATAAGGAAGATAATCCCTAGTCAACCCCTTCGAGCCAAAAAAGTAGGAGTTTTTCTTTTCACACATATTAAAACCCTTAATCATAACCTGGGGCAGGGTAGTTTTCTCAGTTAATTCAGAGGCGCATTCAGTCACAATCTGTCGCTTCAGACACAATGAATGACATCAAAGACGTCCTTCCGGAACAAAAGATGGTGATGGTTCCCTATAATCATCAAGACATGCAGTCATTATCTCTCGAAATAAAAGCCCATTAAGTCAAAACCTATGAAGAAGACTTAAGAAAAAATACAGGGGCATCCTGCTGACTGTAATCACAAAAAGAAATAGTTCAGGAAAAAGACAGGGATAATAAAATCAAAAAGAAAGAGGTCCTACAAACCCTCAACAAAAAATAAATGACTGCCTATTCAAAATAAACTGTCAGTATCTGAACCATCACCGGAACATCAAGGGCAATATTCCAAGACTCAAACGGGATCTAAATGCATAATTAACTGAGTATATGATCGAAGAACATCACGAAGAACGGGTGGGTACAAATAAATTTTGAGCCTTTATCCTTTGTTTCTTGAACCGTGAACCAGGCCCCGTTATAGCCCTTAAAAGTCCTAGCTGAAGCATGGGTTAGTTCGAAAGCATATTGGTACAAAAGGTATCCTGACTCCTATAAGGTTTGCTATAAATCCTGAGTTGACATCACACTTTTACAAAAAAAAAACTTGTTTTACTAAAAAATGAATTTTCAAACTTCAAGACAGACATAAGCTTTGCATTCTTAAAATAACATTTTGCATATGACTATTTGTTCAGCAGCAGAGAAATTCGCATGACGAATATCTAGTGAACAAAAACCTTCTCAATAAAAAGGATCATCTCAAGTGCAAAAAACACTTCCAACCAAGGGGCACGGCATGATCATTGTCCATCATCTGTGGCAGTCAAGTCAAGATTCAAGGAATCTCTCAAAGATGCCAAATAGCCAGGGGCAGATCTCCATCTGAATCACTTGGGGCATTGACCATGAATTCCAGCAACGAATCTTGTATGATCAAACACAACTTCTGGTAGTGTGGCAACACAACACTACTGACAGTGACAACTCCCTACACCCTGAGAGCGTGGACATAGTCAGAAAATACTGCACATGAACAAAGACCCGCTAGGTTGACTGGCCTAGGCAAAAATAAGGGCATCCCAACGAACCAAAAGGGTTCGGGCAAAAATTAGGGATAAAAACAAAAAGATATGTACACCCGGCAAGCCAAAAACCTGAAAAGGCGGCTTGGGCAAAAAAGGGTATCCCGGTGGACTGAAAATCTAAAAAGACAGTCCAGGCAAAAGTTAGGGATTAAAGCGTACGACTATGTCTGGTCATCTCGTCACTTGCCTATCAATAGAAGACTTATCATTTCAATCGGCAGTTACCAAGCACCTCATAAGTTGGGATAACACTCAAGCCACAAGGCCTCCGTAGGCACTTTCTCCAGCAGGTACATGGGCAAAAAAGTCTTGATACGAAGTCATTGTCGTATCCTTAGCATGCGTCCTAGTAACATCTACACTCCCCACATAGTAGAGGTAACCAAAGTTTTGATCTCTGCCTCCCTAAACAGGAGTTACTTTCCCCAGCCAAGCTCTTTCGGAGAGCCGACGTCTATATTCCCCAGCCAAATTTTGTAATCGCAAGCGGTTCATAAGGTTTTCTCCCAAACAGAGTTTATTTCTCTGAATACAGAAGCTCAATCCCCGACAGAGTTTATCCCTTCAGCTATGGAAGCTTCTCTCTCCAACGGAATTATTCCCTCGCATAGTTGTTCTCAAGCAGAGTCTCCCCTCGGCAGAATATCCATAAACAAGGGGCAAATCCCCAGCATAGTCATCTCTGGTTCACCATCTCCAGCGGAAGTAGAAGAACCACTTTTTCTACGACAGTCAGGAACTCAATTTCCATTACTCTCCAACAACAGTCACTGATTTATTTTCCCAAACTCGGATGTGCCACAATAGCATTTCATGTTCATATATCATGACGTGCGCATACATATTGCATACGGCATAATCTCATTTATTTTACAATGCATGTTATGCATCATATACGATTAATCATGTAACTTTTCAAGAAAGATGGTTATCATCAACAACTTCCAGCAAGTTCAAGATTAGCTCCAGAAACTAAACAGAGTAATTATCTGCACAATCAAATGCAACTTTACACAGGTTCGTCACAAATAAATCTTACACGGGTTTCTCCTAAATGCAGCTTTACACGGGTTCGTCACGAAGCAATCTTACACGGGTTTCTCCTAAATGCAGCTTTATACGGGTTCGTCATGAAGCAATCTTACATGGGTTTCTCCTAAATGCAGCTTCACACGGGTTTATCCTGAAAAATCTTACACGGGTCTTTTCTCATACATTTCTAAACAACGTTTTACACGAACTTATCATAAAGTAACCTTACCCAGGTTCCTCTTGAAGTTTTACACGAACTTATCCTGAAATAACCTTACCCAGGTTCCTCCTGAAGTTTTACACAAACTTATCACGAAATAACCTTACCCAGGTTCCTCCTGAAGTTTTACACAAACTTATCACAAAGTAACCTTACCCAGGTTCCTCCTGAAGTTTTACATGAACTTATCACAAAGTAACCTTACCCAGGTTCCTTCTGAAGTTTTACACGAACTTATCACAAAGTAACTTTACCCAGGTTCCTCCTAAAGTTTTACACAAACTTATCTCAAAGTAACCTTACCCCGGTTCATTTTGAAGTTTTACACGAACTTATCACAAAGTAACCTTACCCAGGTTCCTCTTGAAGTTTTACATAGACTTAGCCCAAAGTAGCCTTACCCAGGTTCCTGCCGAAGTTTTACACAGACTTATCCCGAAGTAACCCTACCCAGGTTCCTCCTAAAGCCCTACACAGACTCTTCACAAAGCAACCTTAGCTAGGTTCCTTCTCAGTTCAGATGCAGTTTTACCCAAAATCCTCACAATGCAACCTTACCCAGGTTCCTTCTCGGTTCAGATGCAGTTTTACCCAAACTCCTCACAAAGCAACCTTACCCAGGTTCCTTCTCGATTCAGATGCAGTTTTACCCAAACTCCTCACAAAGCAACCTTACCCAGGTTCCTTCTCGGTTTAGATGTAGTTTTACCCAAACTCCTCACAAAGCAACCTTACCCAGGTTCCTTCTCGGTTCAGATGCAGTTTTACCCAAACTCCTCACGAAGAAACCTTACCCAGGTTCCTTCCCATAAGCCTTATTATCCAGGTTCCTTCTCATAATCTTACCATCTAGGTTTCTTTTCTCTTATCTCCAGACAACAGTCCATAACACTGTAAGACCTGGACCTGATCAAACACGATCAGTTTCACCTTTCCCCAGTAGGTCGCGATGCAACCTATACACGACTAGATAGCAGTTCATTTTCACCTCCCCTACTAAGAGATGATTTCCCAGTAGAATAACGAACGACTGAAGCTCCTAAAATTCTATTTCTCTCAAGACAGACCGACATTCCCTAGTGAAATCCTCCTCAACAACAAGTATACGGGCTCTCGCAAAGGAATCTCTTATGCGATCAACACTTCTTCTAATGGCATCTTTAAGCCCATTTTTCGTCATTAACTTCTAAATGGCATCTATAAGCCCATTCCCGAAATTGCAAGGCCAGTACCACTTCATGCGAGTGCAAATTTCTGGGCACTCTAGTGTTCAATAATCTTCCACCTTCGGATCACGAAAGGCAAGCAAGCCAATCTAGATCCTCAGGTTTAAGAAGATTTAACAGGGGCGGATGTTGTACCCCAAAATTTGCCCTCCCATATTTCTCAATACATTTCAAGTAAGGTCTTCAAATTGCCCAAGAAAGTCCAAGAGTTGACCAGACAAACTCTCTCCTAAAGGAAGTCTACCTCAAATTAGGGTTTCATTTTGCATCAATATTTTTGAGTCTAAAGGGTCCCAAATGCTCACTATTGTCCTAATATGTTCTCAAGATCATCCATGTCAAGTTTCAAGCCTTGCAGAGGAAGTTTGCTCAGTCGATTTCTCAAAGGCCTGAAAGTCAACTGTGGCCCACATACAGTCAAACTTCAAGATTTTTGGTCAATATCCCCATTTTGAAGTATTATTCATCATTTGATCAAGGTTTGATCATGATTCCTCAAGGATTGCTCACAATTCATTAAAACCCAAAAGTTACTAAATTAGGGTTTTGTAGGAAAAGTCAACTCAACTTTGACCAAGCATAACTTTCTCATACTTTATCAGAAATGAACCATCCAAAGCTCATTTTTAAGAGGATGTAATTCCATACAATTCATCCTCAGCTCCCAAGTTCAAAATATGCACTCACAAGAAGATATAAATTTGGACATTATAGGTCATTTTGAAAAGTCAACAAAAACACCTTTTGGGTCAAAGCTTCTTACATGAACATCGAAGATCCAATTGATATTAAACCAAATAGGTTGCTTAGGGGACATCCTAAGCTTTCTAAAAAGTCCAAGAACACCCTCATAAGGTTAAAATTGAGAGAGATATGCATTGTCAAAATTGGATAATTTTTGAAAAAATGCATGAAGCAAATATTGACCAAACTTGGACTTTTTCCAAATGGGCCTATCTTTTCAAGTTTGAAACTCATTACTAACATGGTCCACGACCTCTAAGCCCACCCATACATTTTTCTACTATTTATGCTATTTATTTTGATATTTTATTCATTAAAATTCAGAATTAAATAAATAAATAATAGAAATAATGTAAATTTTGATGTGAATCTATTTTGGGAAAGTTTTATACTGGTTTATGTCAATTGATTTCGTGCAATAACCTTTCAAATATGTCCAGGTTCATCCACATGTGAAAATGGCATAAAATCATCAAATATGGAATTTTTTTCAAATCTTGATCATGGTCTTAAAACACAACATTGTGAGGGAGTATATTTCCATGCTTTCTTGTCTCCTCATTCTCCTTTATAAATATAGATACATACAAGCTTGAAATACACGAAATTCCTCTCTAAAAAGCTCTCAAAAAGCTCTCAAAAAGCTCTTCAAAAAGCTCTCTAAAAGCTCTTCAAAAAGCTCTCCAGAAATCAAAGAATTGGTGCAAGTCATATCTCGAAGTTCCGGTCTCTCTCAATTGACATCAAGCCTCAAACCATCCTCTTGAAGTCCTCGGGAGTCTTACAAGTCCCAAGAGCAATCCATCACACGCCTAGCACGCCCCCATTTGACAATACCGGTTTGGTAAAATTTTAAACTTCAAATCTCTAATTTTAATCACATTTTATGGTATGCTAACGTTTTTTTGAGTTTATATAAAACCGTTATGGATGGTTGAATCATAGGTTCCACGCAAGAATAAAAAAACACCATAGTTAGAGCATGAAGCTTTCGAAGATTCGGGCCTAGGAATTTCTGATGATTGTACCCCTGTTTACTTTTGCTACTAGGCCCATCTTTATTTCCTTGTTTTATTCATTTCATTTATTTCTTTTAATCCCTTTATTTTTATTTTTATCAATAAACAAATATAAAAATCACATAAAAATAGATTTAGGATTTTTTATTAATTAAATTTCAATTTTGGTAAATTAATTAACTAAACGCTTTAATTTTTTTTTAAATTAAAATTAATAGAACTTAGGTTTAATTTCATTTTAATTCATTTTCCTTTTCGTATCAAAAATACCAAAAAAACATAGAATTAATTTCTTTTATTCAAATTTCATGTTTCTTTAATAATTATCTTTTTTAAATAAAGATCTAGATCAATTATTTTTTAACTTAAACCATTTTTATAAATTAAAACAAAAAAACAACAAAAAGATTTTTTTATATCTTAGGATTTTTAGACGTCTTTTCAAATTTGCGCGTTATTATTCTTTCACACTTCATTTTATTATTGTAACTGTATATTGGGATGTAATAGATGATTAGTAGGACCTTTACCGCTTTTACTCCCCCCCCCCAGTTTTGGATATGTACATAATCCCCCTCCCCGAAGCCTTGTAATAGCTAGGTTTTATATTTCTGCACTTTTGAATTACTGCAATTGTTAACTGCTAGATGTATGACTATAGGATTGTATGGAAAGAATAATCAAACATTAGCAAACATAACACAAGACTAAAATAACTGAACATAACACACCTTGCACATATGTACCCCTAGGGTATACCTCACTTGGTTGCCTCGGAAAATAATGGTCTTGTCCCTCGAACGTAGGGATACCCTTAGCAAAGGCCCTCGGTTAAAATCATCATAAAGATCATGGTCCCTCGATGTCCCTCAAAGTTGCCAACGGTATATGATCTTGTCCCTCGATGTTGCCTACGAATATATGATGACAGTCCCTTCTAAATGCTAAGGTATCCTTACATGTTGCCTTCAATGACCATTACGTCCCTTTCGAATTGACCCTTACAAATTCCAACGACGGTGCTACCTATTTCTCAATAGTAGGATAGCGTTGTCTAAAGGAACAAGAATAGAAACAATCTTTTTTCGAGTAGGTAGATGCTAGTAGATACTTGCTCAAATTAAACTTTTTCGCACCAAACACTTTTCAAACAAAGTTTTCAAGAACACTTCGTAACACTCTTGAAGACAGAAGCAAGGGTTAAAGTGAAGTAAAACAAACTTTTTAAAATAAAGCACACACACAAGCAATTTAAAAATATGAGCAAGTACCTAAGAGCCCATGGAAAACCATGGATAGAAAGGGTGCTAACACCTTCCCTTTCTATAATCTACCCCCCGTACTCAGAATATCTCGAAAAAAGAATTTTTTTTCTGTACTTTTTTCCTTTCCGGTTGGATGAAATAAAAGTCGGTGGCGACTCTTGCTTACCGCGATATTTTGCGAATAAAAAAATGCAAAACACAAACCAGCATTTTCCTAAAACAGTCGGTTCTGTCACCGTATCACAACATCGATCCATAACCTTCGATCCAATAGACAAAATAATATTTGTTTCCAACAAATGTATGTTCTCCGAATGGACCACATGTACCACTTACTTTGTCCTTTTGTTTTGATCACATAGATCCATAACCTTCGACCCAACAGACAAAATAATATTTGTTTCCAACAAATGTATGTTCTTCGAATGGATCACATGTACCACTTACTTTGTCCTTTCGTTTTGATCACATAGATCCACAACCTTCTACCAAACTCATCAACAGACAAAACAATATTTGTTTCCACCAATTGTATGTTCTTCGAATGGACCACATGTACCACTTACTCTGTCCTTTTGTTTTGGTCACATAGATCCACAACCTTCGACCAAACTCATCAACAGACGAAACAATATTTGTTTCCAATAATTGTATGTTTTTTTAATGGACCATATTCATATGAATGTACCACTTTGAGTATGCAAGATGATCTCATTGGCATAGTCAAAACGAAAGAATTTCTGGATTGCTTTCTTACCAGTAACCATCAGTTGATTAACTGCTAGATGTATGAGGGACATTCGAAGGAACGTACACTCATAAAGGCAACATGTGGAGACACTTTAGCAATTTTGTTTAGGGACTAGATCATTTACCTAAAGGAAATTGTAGGGTCATCAAGGGACTATGATCTTTTTGATTTATGGGTCCTTGCTAAAGCGTCCCCGTTTAGAGGGACATGACTGTTTTTCCGAAGGAAACCAAAGTGGGGTACCCTAGAGGTGTATATGTGCATGTGTGTTATGTTTCAGTTATTTTTATCTTTTTGTTAGGTTTGCTAGCATTTAATTTTAGTCTTTACCATACAATCCTATTAGTCATACATCTAGTAGTTAATATGAAAAGCAGTAAAAATGCAGAAAGTAAGGGTCCTACGCTATTACAACTAAATAGAAAGACAAGAATTTTTTTTAAAAAAAACAAAGAACAAAATAAAGAAGAGAAATGAATTCTTCGATCCAGACCATGGAATCCTTCAATTCACCATTCTTTTTCCTTCTTTCGATTGGGCTTGAGAGTTTACGTGATCAAGCTTCGATTTGCACCTTTTCCTGGCTCTTTCGACTGAGTTTGAGAATGGTATGGGCAACATTCAACTTGCACCTTCTCTATTTCTTTCGATTGGGCCAGGGAGTGGGCATGAGCAACCTTCTACTGCAAACTCCTCTGCTTATTTCGATTTAGAATATGAAGTAACATGGAACTGCGGAGCAACATAAGTGCATATCCTTTGTTCACACTCTTTTTGTCTTTCGTTTGAATCTGTACAGGTTAGTTCCAACAAGAAAATCAAACAAACCAAGAGGGCAGAAATGAAAAACATAACTGAGAGGCTATCTACATATTATGCTGAAACTAAAGGTAAGTGAAAGGCTATTTACATGTTATGCTAAAACTAAAAGAGGCTAGGTCAGAAGGACTTACCTTGCCTGGAACTGGAACTTGTGTGTGGATTGGAGTTTTTGGATGCTCTTGGATTCAAAAGGAAAGAGGCAAGTTTGGTATGATCTTGTGAGACAGCGTGTGCGTATGTACCTGGTATCCTCCCTTTTGTCCTCCTCTTTTCCTTGCTAGTGTGCTCCTTATATAGAGGGGATGGAGGGGACAAGAGGGCAAAGGAATAAACAACCATTAAGTTGGTGTTTTAAGGTCATAAATATCATTTTGAAACTTTACCAAAGACATGGTTTCTTGTCCCTTTTTGAATTTGCTATGAACTTGGACACATTTGAATTTCGAATGCTCTCCTTCGAATGACTCTTATTGTGTCCTTCGAATGGCTCTGATTTCCTCCTTTGAATGGCTCTGATTCAGCTCCTTCGATGGAGTCCATCCACATCAATTAGAATTGCTCATATCTTTGATGACTTTGAATTCAGAGTTTTCCCTTATCAGAGTTTCTTTAATTAAGTCAATATCTGCATCAATTTGAATTGCCCAGAATTCTCTTTGTTAGAGCATTTGTCTTTTTTGATGACTTTTGATTCGAATCTGTTCAGAGTTTCCTTCATCAGGGCTTCTTTGATTGAGTGTACTTGCCCTAGCTGCTTGATTCAAACAACTCAAACGAAAACTTCAATCTGGCCAATCGAAATCCTCTTTTGTCACCACCTTCGAATGCTAATGCACAAAAGGCCTGGGCCTGGCCACATGTAGGACCAAGACCCATCATAAGACAAGCTTGTAATCAGTAACTATATGTCTCATTCGAATGGCTCAATGTGTGTCCTTCAAATGGACCTTTGGAGTGCTTTTTCGAAGGGGTCATATTGTGTGTCATAGTGCAGAAACTGTGTTGAGGGGTCTTGGCCCTGTGCATTGAAAGCAAGCACAGAGGAAGTATTTGCCTTGTGCATTGAAGGACTTTATAGAAGAAGCCTTTGCCCTTGTAAATTCAAGACAAGTCTAGGGAAGCCTCTGCCTTGTGGATTGAAGGCCAGTTGGGGGAAGCTTTTGACTTAGCGAATCCAAGGCAAGCATGAAGAGGCCTTTGCCTAGTGAGTCGAAGGTTGCATGTAGAGGCCACTGTTGGTGAATCAAAAGGGACTTGTAGGGGGTTCTTACCTTGTGAATCAAAGGTAAGTCTGAATTAGCTAATGCACATTCGAAGCCTTGTGAACCAAGCTTGGTCGAAGGAGGCCCAACGCTCCATCGAAGACATTGTGAAATCAACTTGATCGAAGGGGGTCCAGCGCTCAATTGAAGTTGGTGACTCAAATTTGTATCGAATGATTTAGATGCCCAATCGAAGACTGGTGAGTCAAGCTTGTATCGAAGGATGCCAAACACCTAATTGAAGCTTACTAATCAAGGCATGATCAAAGAGTGCCAAATTCCTAATCAAACTACCTTGTCCCAATGCCAATGGAAGACATCTTGTTTATCCTCCAAAAATTTACATTTTCTTTAAGCAATTTTTGTAACCAACCATGTAGGAGACAATCTTGGAAAACATGAGAGGGAAAATTTTTGGGTACAACAAACGTGTTTTTTTTTTTGAAAGGGCGCCAAACTAGTAATGGATCTAAGAGACCAAACAAGTATTGGTTCTAAGAGGGCCTGTCAGGTACTGGACTTAGGAAGGGGCACTGACTCTAATGTTACCAAATAGGTAGTAGACTTAAAGATTACTAGACAGGTACTGGACTAATAAGCTCCAAACATGTATTGGATAGGGGAAAGACCAAACATTTTAAAGATGACCAGACAAGCATTGGACTAATGAGCTCCAACGGGTATTGGATAAGGGAAAGACCAAACATGTATTGGTTTCTTTGGTGTTACTAGACCAGTGCTAGGTTTTAAAGGTTCCAAATAGATAATAGAGTCAAAAGGGTCAAACATGTAATGACTTTGAGGGTACCAAACAAGTAATGGTCCAGGGGTGCCAAACAAGTAATGGTCTTCTAGAAGTCAAACAAGCAATGACTTTAAGGGTTCCAAACAGGTAATGGTTTTGATTGAGATAACAAATAATTAATGGTTTTAGGGGTTCAAAACAAGTAATAGAATCAAAGGGTTCTAAGCAAGTGATGAGCTCAAGGTTATTTAAACATGAGGAGGTTCCAAAAAAGTAATGGTTCCACAGGTAAAAGACTTCCATGGTTCCTAACAGGAAAAGGATCTCAATTTCAAATAAACAATAGATTAAATGTTCCTAACATGAAAGGGATTCAAGGATTGGAATATTCCGAATAAGTAATGGGTTTCGACATATGATAGTCCCAAACAGGTAATGGGTTCCAAGGTTCCTAACCAATAAAGGATTCAAAGGATTCAAACAAGCAATGAATTCTAGGCCTCCTAACACGTAAATGATTCAGAGAAGAAATTTGGATCTTTTCAGGTGCACACCCTCTCAGGGGATGCATATTATGAACCAATTTCAGAAAGAAAACCCAAGTTAGCTACGCATTTAGGTGGATGCAATGTAATGATGCATGATAAGTGTTGTACCCCAAAATGTACCATATTTTTATACACACATATTATTGGTTTTATGGTTATGGAATAAAGGTATATTTATCAAGCTTCTTCAGGTTATAAGTGACGTTTATTTCGCCAATGGATGTTCTCATAGTATTTTCCGTGCTGAAGAGCGGTTCGCCGTTTTGCAATGATTCGGGATTCAAAGATTCACAAGTCCAACCTGGCGCGTCATATTAAGGTGTTCTTTCGCCAAGATATCTCTAATAACATATTCTCAAATTCAGGTTCGGCTCAAGAGTCAATTCTTTAAAGAAGGTCTTCAAATGTGTGAGTTTTCTCGAAGAAATGTGGTGAAAAAGTGTGTTGAAAGTGCAGTTTTTATGCACTAAAAAATTCATAACTTGAAGATCGTGGCTTATTTTGAACCTGTTCCGATGGCCAAAATTCTGTCTTGACGTCACCTACATTTTCATCTCATACGGATTGAAGCCAATTTCGATTAGAAAGTCTTCAAAAATGCGGATTTATCAAGTATTTTCGTACAGAAAATTTGTGATAGAAGTTTATTTGCGTCATGTTCAGAAAATCATAACTTGGTCGATTTTCATCGTATCGAGTTGGTTCCGGCGCCAAAATTTTACAAATTGAGTTGTCTAAGTTTTCACAGGAGGTATTTAGTTCGAACGGTATCCAAAAGGCCTTTGTTTTTTGCTCTGAGTCTGCATGACGCGCTGAAAATCCTGAATGCTGAATATTATTTCATCTGGGTCGAAACTTCGAAAGTTCATAACTCAGTCAATTTTTATCGGATTGGGCACATCTTTTTACACAAGGTCACTGACTCATAGATCTACAACTTTGCTTCAAAAGTAGACACTGGGTTATGCTCCGATCAATACCAATTTTTTATTGAAGAACGTGTCACAGTTGACACTGGAGCCCAAAATAAGTTTGTTTGAGCCAAAACTTCAAAAATTCACAACTAATTCACCGTTTATCCGATTGAGTCCATTTTTGGACAGGAGTTAGTTCTCGATGTCAGCTACATTTTGTTTTCATATTTCAACTTCAAAAATTGCACTTAGGCCCCTGCGATTTAGCCTGGAATATGACGGACTCAAGTGAATAAAAATCTGCACTATTGCTTGTGGTTATTGGAGGCCCAATTGCACATTCAAAGCCCATTTTTTTCTCTAATTTCCATTATATAATCTCATTCTTTTCTCACACGACAAAGAAAAAACATTTGCCACAACCTTGTCAAAATATCAAATTCTTTCAAGAACCCTAAAAACCTTGAAATCCTTATTACAAACCTCCATCTCACTACAAACAAATCATCCTTGTTACAAACCCACATCTCACTACTTCTTCAGTAAGGGTAAGACTGGTTTGATCTCCATGATCAAAAGGGTATAGAAGCATTCATACATGTCATATCGGTTTTAATATTACAAAATTTCATATATTTGTTTTATTTGTATTTCATGATATAGTAATTTATTTAATGTGTTCATGAGATTCAACACTGCAGATTTAGACAGGATCCCGTGCAGGATTATTATAAAATGCCGAGGCCAAAACATAATAACCACCAATGCATGGTGAGGCAGATATCCTGAGAAGGTTAAGGGCGTGGGTTCAACAATCACCCCTATTAGTTTTTTTTACCTATTTTCATTCTTTCTGTTTAAAACTTTTTTCATAAAACCTAACATTTTTCACAAACCTTTGATTTTTCATAATTTTTTCATAATTTTTCATAATAAACTCAAATAATTAATTTTAGGTTTTTTTTTAATTTAATTTTAGGTTTTACATTAATTTTTGGGTCAACACCCACCCCTGACATTTGCATTATTTTTATTTTCTAACCCTATTTTTCATTGATGTTTCTTCCCCAATCTATTTTTTAGCAAACTTAATTCTTTCTTATTAATCATTACACATAAACCTTTTTTTCAAAATTAATCTTTTTTTAATTAAAATTAATTAGGTTTTAGGTTTTTTTTAATTAACCTTTTTTTTTCAAAATTAACTTTTTTTTAATTAAAATTAATTAGGTTTTAGGTTTTTTTAATTAACCTTTTTTTTCTTTCAAAATTAACCTTTTTTTTATTAATTAAAATTAATTAGGTTTTTAGGTTTTTTTTAATTAACCTTTTTTTCAAAATTAACTTTTTTTTAATTCCAATTAATTAGGTTTTTAGATTTTTTAATTAACCTTTTTTTTCTTTCAAAATTAACATTTTTTATTAATTAAAATTAATTAGGTTTATTTAATTAATTACCATAAATTATTTTTTTTCATAAAAAAATCACCAAAACATTTTCTTTTCTATTTTCATCTTATTTTTATTTTCCTAGATAAAGTGTATAGGACGCATTCAACTGTAATAATGTAGCTTTATTTTTCCCGCTTTTTTTTCATCATTATCATGTAATTTCTTCTGGGATGTAATAGTTTTAGGATTTCTTTTCCGCCCTCTTCACTATTACGTGATTGCCCCAAAGCTCTGTAATAACTTAGGTTTACATTTCCGCCTTTATCTCCTGCTACTATATTTTATGCAATGCTTGGATTAATAAGATTGTATGGAAAGATAAAAATGAACGATAGAAAATCCTAATTGCAAGATAAATATAACTGAAAAAATACATTGTTGCACACTTGCACCCCTAGGGTACTCTCCACTTGGTTGCCTCGGAAAACAATGGTCACGTCCCTTGAACGTAGGGATATCTTAACAAAAGACCCTCAATCTAAAAGTCATCAAAAATATCATAGTCCCTTAACGTCCCTCGAGTTGCCTACGAGAAATGATCTTGTTCCTCGATGTTGCCTACGAATATATGATGGCAGTCCCTTCGAAATACTAAGGTATCCTTACTTGTTGCCTTCAGAGACCATTTCGTCCCTTCGAACGTCCCCTTTAAAAATCTAACGACGGTGCTACCTATTCCTTAATAATAGGATAGCGCTGTCTAAAGGAAAATGAACAGACTTTTTTTCGAGTAGGTAGATTAGTTCCTAGGTACTTGCTCAAAGAAACAAACTTTTTCACACAAACACTTTTCAAACAAAGTTTACAAAAACATGTAACACTCTTGAGGACAAAAACAAGGGTTAAAATAAAGTAATACAAAACTTTTCAAAACATAAACACACGAAAGCAATTTCAAAATGAGCAAGTACCTAAGAGCCCATGGAAAACCATGGATGGAAATGGTGCTAACACCTTCTCTTTCTATAATCTATCCCCCGTACTCAGAAACATCTCGAAAAAGGTTTTTTCTGTTCTTTTTCCTTTTTCTGATTGGATAAAATAAAAGTGGGTGACGACTCTTGCTTACCGCACATTTGTGAATACAAAATGCTAACTAGTATTAACAGTCGGTTCTGCCACCGTATCACAAAACTGGCGACTCTGCTGGGGACATAAAGTGGGGTTTACCTTAGGATCTAGGTCATTTTAAAATTGCTTCCTTGTTTTGTCTTGTCTGATTTAAATTCAAGGGTTTTGTTTGGGTATTATTAAAGATCCTACATCCGGATCTGGGGACACTTTTTAGGTAAACAACAATAGATCGTGGAGACTGTACGGCGTAGACCGATATGGTTTAAGCGATGGCTGTGTTGGTGTGACACTTTGGTTGATACCGGTATCCTTCGTGTGGAAACAAGGAGAATACGGGGCCGCCGTGTGGTGTCGTGAAGCACTAACGGATCTTAGAACCTTAGTTGAACAAACTTGGCCATTAGAAATTAGTGAGATAGCCGACCTCGGTATAAAGCTGAGGATTGGTTAATACTCGATGCTACACTCATTGAGATCAGACTTTCGGGATATTTCGGCCACAAGAAAATATTGCTTGAGTTGAAACAATGCCCGATAAAGTATAATCAGTGATATTGAGAATCTTTAGAACCCGATTACTTTTCTAAGACAGGTTGAACCAATCCATCTTCAAGAGGGTATGACCTTAAAACTCAAGCAGGCCTTAAACCTAAGGACTTGGTGCGATTTGTCTGTGTTTGCTATACCCATGATTTCTCATGACATCATAAACAACATACCATAACATATCATGACTAACCATTTTAAGGATCTCGAGGGCCTGTGATGCAGGTTATGATAAATCAGACGTCTAGCAAGGGGCAAGGGGATTTATTTTCCTCTAGCCAATGTCGTCAAAAGATCAAAACTCAACAACTTGAGTCAGGGGCTATGACCCAATTGATATGGTGAGCTTGACTCTCGTAGAAGGACTCTCAATGATACAAAGTTCTTCAATCAAAGTTGCAATCAAATTCTAACAGTCTCTTGTGTTTACCCCACGAGATCCTTGAAAACATTGCATACATATCATACATATCATTACGTAACAGGATTCATAACGGGTTTCTCATCTCCTCTGCTATTTATTTTAGCAATGCCTCTTGAACAAACTGTGAAAGATCTTCAGACTCAGAACACGCAGTTCCAACAAATGATTGTGGCTCTGGCCAAAGGACAGGAAGAGCTGAAGGCTCTGATTGTTAAGAAAAACACTAAGAAGACCAAGAGGACAGTCGGTGTGGCACATATGAGCAGAAGGTTCAGAGGGCCACCAAGACGGGTTGTTGACTTAGCTTCTTCATCTAAAGAGGGAGAGAATCAAGAGAGTAAAGCCAGAGAAGAGGACCCTAGTCCTAAAGAGTATGACAATGAAACTGATTATAATGAGGAGCATTACCATCCGGCTGATGAAAAGTATAAGCAGTTAGAAGAGCGTCTGAGTGCTATGGAAATCCAGAAGGTGTTAGAACAATGTTTGAATCTACTACCCTATATTTAAGTTTTGATGATAACAAAGTGAAAAGATATAGTATTTATAAGTTTCATGAATGAACTATCTGCTGCCTAAAAATTATTATGTTCTGACTTGCAGATACTCTGATTGATATAAGCAAGATCACATCTATTCAGCATCAGAACTTGATCTCAGACACCAGCATCAGAAGTTGCTACATCAGAACGTCAAAATCAGATGATCAACTCACGTACATGCTGAAGCCTGATGAACAAGACTGCGCTCAACACTCTGATACAGAAACACAATAGTTCATCAGCAGCGAAGCAGAGTCAGAATGAGCCAAGCCAGAACTTGCATTAAGTAAGCAACGGTACTGTGCATTGAAAGCAAATTAATTCCAACGGCTTCATTCCAGACAAGATCTGCTCAATAAGGAAAGTTTGTTATTAGCATTGAATCAAGAATATTGCATCCAACGTTCATCATCTCAGTGCTATATAAACAAAGCTTTGAAGATTGAAATGGTTAATGCTCTCCAAATCTCTACACGCACAAAAGCTGAACCATAATCTTCGTTCTACCAGTTTTGCTAAACCACACACTCTGATATTCCATTACTGTTTAGCAATCTAGCTTCTAAGCTTCATTTTGTGTATACATCACAGTTGTGATACAGTTTTGTAGAAAACATCCACACACATAGTTTTATCTCTTTGTAAGAAAGTGTTACCTTGACAAACCGGGTTGTGGTTTGAATCAAGAAGGCTTTAGCAGTTGTTAAAGCAGTCTGTAATATTCAGTTGAATATAATGGATTAAGACCTCGTTGGAGAGAGGCGAAATCACCTTGACGGGTGGACTGGAGTAGTTTGAGATCAAACGAACCAGGATAAAAATATCTTGTCAATTGCTTTAGATTTCAGTTTTACAATTCAACCCCCCCCCTTCTTGTGTTTTTCACCACTTCAATTGGCATCAGAGCGCCTGGTTCTGAGCTAAAACACTTAACCGTGTCAGTACAAGATCCAGCGTCAGAAAAACACAATGGCAGGAAATAATTCTCACATCAGCAATGACAACAATGAGGACAGAGACAGATTCAGTGGAAAACCTCCAGTCTTTGATGGAGAAAACTTTGATTACTAGAAAGACAGAATTGAAAGCTTCTTTCTAGCACATGATGCTGATTTGTGGGATATGGTGACAGATGGATACACGCACCCTGTGAATGCAAGTGGTCAGAAGATTGATAGAAAATCAATGTCTGATCAACAAAAGCGTGACTTCAAGAATCACCACAAGGCCAGAACCATCCTCCTCAGTGCCATCTCCTATACTGAGTATGAAAAGATCTCCAACAGAGACACAACAAAAAATATCTTTGATTCTCTCAGAATGACGCATGAGGGCAACGTTCAGGTCAAAGAAACAAAAGCTCTGGCGCTCATTCAGAAGTATGAGGCGTTCAAAATGGAAGAATCTGAATCCATTGAAACTATGTTCTCTAGATTCCAGATTCTGGTAGCTGGTCTCAAAGTTCTGGACAAAGGATACTCTACTGCTGACCATGTCAAGAAAATCGTCAGAAGTTTACCCAAGCAGTGGAGGCCTATGGTTACTGCTCTGAAGCTAGCTAAAGATCTCAACAAAATCACTCTGGAGGAACTTATCAGCTCCCTCAGAAGTCATGAGATAGAGCTAGAAGCTGATGAGCCTCAGAAGCAAGGTAAGCCTTTAGCATTAAAATCTAACAAAAAATTTGAGTCTAAAGTTTTGCAGGCAGTTGAAGAAACATCTGATGGATCCTCATCAGAAGAAGACGAACTTTCCCTTCTCTCCAGAAGAGTAAATCAACTGTGGAAGCAAAGACAAAGGAAGTTCAGGAATCCCAGAAGATCTGATCAGAACGAGTCTTCTTCCAGATACAGAAGGACAGATTCTTCCTCTGGATACAGAAGATCTGAAGGCTCCTCCAGTAGCAAGAAGCCAAACACCAAAGACATCATCTGCTATGAGTGCAATGAGCAAGGACACTACAAGAGTGACTGCCCAAAGCTTCAGAGGGAAAAGCCCAAAAAGAAGTTTGGAAGAGAGAAGAAGAAAAGTCTCATGGCTACATGGGATGACTCTGACTCGTCTGAAGCTGACTCAGAATCAGATGATGAAAGGGCAAACATAGCTCTCATGGCAAACATTTCAGAAGATAGTGAAGCTTCTGAATCAGACTCAGAATCAGACACAGAAGAGGTATTTCCTAACTTCGCTGTTAACTTTACAAAGGCTGAACTTGCTGAAAGCCTTAATGAGATTCTGGAACGTTATCAGCAAATTAGAGCTAAATTCAGAGACCTGAAAAGGAATCTTGAATCTGACTCTAATAAGTCTGAGAGTCTCAAATTGGAAAATTCTGAGCTGAGAAATAAGATTTCAAAATTAGAAAACACTTTACAAAACTCTCAGAAGGAACCAATTTCTGAAACTCCCAGCAACGCTGATGAGATCATCAAGGAGTATGATCACAGTTTCCAGAAGTTCCTAGCTAAAAGCATAGATAGAAGCAGAATGGCTTCAATGATCTATGGAGTTAGCAGAAACGGCAGGAAAGGAATAGGATACCAAGGTAAGGTTCCTACACCAAAGAATGTCATGGACTTAACCATTAAACACACTCCTCTAAATTCACACTTTGTGTATGGTCACACACATGATATCAAATATACTAGCAGTAAGCACTCTGTGAAACCAAAATTCAACCAGAGTTTTGGTAAAACTAACAAATCAGGACCCAAGAAAATCTGGGTACCTAAGGACAAAATAATACATGTTGCAGATATCTTTAGCAGCAAGTCAGAAACACCAGTCATGGTACCTGGACTCTGGCTGCTCACGACACATGACGGGAAGAAGGCATATGTTCCAAAGCCTGGAACTTAAGCCTGGAGGCCACGTTGGCTTTGGAGGCAATCAGAGGGGAAAGATAATTGGCTCTGGAACTGTAGGTAATGGAAATCTTCCCTCTATTAATAATGTTCTGCTAGTAGATGGATTGATGCATAATCTGTTATCCATAAGTCAATTAAGTGATAACGGTTATGATATAATCTTTAATCAAAAATCATGTAAAGCTGTTAGTCAGAAAGATGGGACTATCCTGTTTAATGGTAAGAGGAAAAACAACATTTACAAAATCAAACTTTCTGAACTAAAGAGTCAGAATGTAAAATGTCTTCTGTCTGTTAACAACGAGCAGTGGATCTGGCACAGAAGATTGGGGCATGTTAGTATGAGAAGAATATCTCAGATTAACAAACTCAATCTGGTCAGAGGACTTCCTAATTTGAAGTTCAATTCAGATGCTCTGTGTGAAGCATGTCAGAAAGGCAAATTTGCAAAACCTTCTTTTAAATCCAAAAATGTTGTTTCCACCTCTAAGCCATTAGAACTTCTGCACATTGACTTATTTGGACCAGTTAAAACTGCTTCAGTCAGTGGTAAGAAGTATGGGTTAGTAATCGTAGATGACTATAGCAGATGGACATGGGTAAAGTTCTTAAGACACAAGGACGAGTCACACTCTGTGTTTGTTACCTTCTGTAACCAAGTTCAGAATGAAAAGGATCTTAGAATCGTTAAAGTCAGAAGTGATCATGGTGGAGAATTTGAAAATAAAGATTTTGAGTCATTCTTTAATGACAGAGGCATTCTGCATGATTTCTCTTGTCCTAGAACTCCCCAACAAAATGGAGTTGTAGAACGAAAGAACAGAACATTGCAAGAAATGGCCAGAACCATGATCAATGAGACAAACGTTGCTAAGACTTTCTGGGCAGAGGCAATAAACACAGCGTGCTACATTCAGAATAGAATCTCAATAAGACCTATTCTGGAAAAGACTCCATATGAATTGTGGAAGAACAGAAAGCCCAACATTTCATATTTTCATCCATTTGGATGTACTTGCTTTATATTAAATACAAAGAATTATTTGAACAAGTTTGACTCTAAAGCACAGAAGTGTATTATGTTAGGATACTCTGAACGCTCAAGAGGGTACAGAGTATACAATACAGAAACACAGATTGTGGAAGAATCAATCAGTGTTCGTTTTGATGATAAGCTTGACTCTGAAAAGTCAAAGCAGAATGAAGTTTTTGCAGGTATAGAAATTGAATTTGCAGGTTCTGAAGACAAGTCATCAGAAGCTCTCAACACAGACATTCCCTCAACATCTGAAAGGAGCACTGCTAGAAATCCTACAACAGCTGCTGATCAACCTCAGAAGAGATTACCCAGAAGCAGCTTGGATCACCCAGAAGAGACTATCCTAGGAAGAAAGGAAGATCCAATCAGAACAAGAGCAAGCTTCAGAAACTCTGAAGAAACTCTTATGGGACTGGTGTCTCTGATTGAACCTTCTTCTATTGATGAAGCACTCCTGGATAATGACTGGATTCTGGCAATGCAAGAAGAGCTGAATCAATTCACCAGAAACGACGTATGGGATCTCGTTCCCAGACCAAAAGGATTCAACGTCATTGGAACAAGATGGGTGTTCAGAAACAAGCTAAATGAACAAGGTGAAGTCATCAGAAACAAGGCACAACTGGTTGCACAAGGTTATAGTCAGCAAGAGGGGATAGACTATACAGAAACCTTTGCCCCAGTCGCCAGGTTAGAATCTATCAGACTTTTAATTTCATTTGCTGTTAATAGAGGCATCACTCTGTATCAGATGGATGTCAAAAGTGCATTCTTAAATGGTTATATAGAAGAAGAAGTTTATGTTCACCAACCCCCAGGTTTTGAAAATACAAAACATCCAGAACATGTTTTCAAACTAAAGAAGTCACTGTATGGTCTGAAACAAGCTCCCAGAGCTTGGTATGAAAGGCTAAGTAACTTTCTGCTTGAAAATGAATTCACCAGAGGGAAAGTGGACACTACTCTATTCTGTAAAACAGTTAAGAGTGACATCTTAGTCTGTCAAATCTATGTTGATGATATCATTTTTGGTTCTACTAATCCTTCTCTTGGAAGAAAATTTGCTAAGTGTATGCAGGCAGAATTTGAGATGAGCCTCATGGGGGAACTGAAATTCTTTCTGGGAATTCAGATCAATCAAACTCCAGAAGGAACTTACATTCATCAGAGCAAATACATCAGAGATCTTCTGAAGAAATTTGACCTCTCAGAATGTAAGCCATCAAAGATTCCAATGCATCCCACGTGCATTCTGGAAAGAGAAGAGGTAAGCAAAAGTGTAGAACAGAAAGTCTACAGAGGTATGATTGGTTCTCTCCTCTATCTGACTGCTTCAAGACCTGACATATTATTCAGTGTTTGTATCTGTGCTAGATTCCAATCAGATCCTAGAGAATCTCACTTAACAGCTGTTAAGCGAATTTTCAAGTATCTGAAAGGTACTACTAATCTGGGTTTGTTTTATAGAAAATCTAGTGATTACAGCTTAGTAGGCTACTGTGATGCTGATTTTGCTGGAGACAGAGTGGAACGTAAAAGTACTTCTGGAAGCTGCCAATTTCTGGGAGAAAATCTGATCTCTTGGTCCAGCAAAAGGCAATCAACAATTGCTCTGTCAACAGCAGAAGCTGAGTACATAGCAGCAGCAGGATGTAGCACACAAATGCTCTGGATGAAAAGTCAGCTTGAAGACTTCCAGATTTTTGAGAGTAACATTCCTATACTTTGTGATAATACTTCTGCTATTTGCTTAAGTAAGAATCCTATTTTACATTCTAGAGCTAAGCATATAGAAATAAAACATCACTTCATTAGGGACTATATTCAGAAAGGTATTTTGAACTTAAAATTTATAGATACAGACCATCAATGGGCTGATATCTTTACTAAACCCCTTTCAGAAGATAGGTTTAATTTCATTCTGAAACATTTCAGCATGAAAGTGTGTCCAGAGTGAAAATGTTTTAATTCCATATATTTACTTTCAGAATGTAATTATTTTACTGTGAACTTCTGATCAATCTCCTTTCAGAAAGATAGAACATGCAGATTGTATCAGATGCAAGTCTAAAGATCTGAGAGTCTAAGCTCAAAAACAGACGTGCTGATCACTACATCAAACAAGTGTCATCCAATCATCAGCATATCTCTGAAGCAGAACGCGTGCACGCTTCTGAGAAGGCAAAGCGCTGATTGGGTGCATTGAGACACATGTCTGGTAACCGTTTTTAAGTATCTTTCTCAAATCCCCCAAAATCAGCAAGCATTTAATGAAAAGTAATCATGCTTTTAAATGGCAATCATGATTTTTCTCTCTCTTAAAAACGTTTATCTTTTCAAAATAGTTTTGGAAAACTCTATTTAAGCACATTAATCTCTCATTCTTATTCTTTACGCTTTCTCACTATCACTCAAGCATTTTCTGCATATTTCTGAGTTCATCCCTTGCAAACTTTTTTTTTCCTCAGTTCATTCTCAAAACCCTTTTAGTGTGAACATGGCAACCTCCAGTAGCGTTTCTGCAGGTAATCAGAAGAAAGCAACTTCTGAGCAATATCAAGTGCCACTCAGAACTCTCCTCACTCCCGTGAAGAACCTTGAAGTGCTCTCTGAGTTAATCATTGATTTTGAAAGCTTGAAGGAAAATGGTTTTGACCTAACTGAAGAAGTTAGGGCTCAAAAGTGGGAAAGGTATTTCGATAGGTTGGTTGGACCAACATTCCCAGCGCTGGTCAAGGAATTTTGGATTCACGCCAAGGTTTCAACACATCTAGTCATCTCCTCTATTATGGGGAAGAAGATTGTGATTTCTGAAGATCTCATTGCAAGGCTAATCGGTCAAAGTGGTCGTGGCGTCCGTTGTGTGGACATGGCTGAAAGATATGCTGATATAGGTGTGGTAGCTAACAGGATTTTCACTCTTGGGATGCCCAGCAACAAGATTAAAGATCTGAAGGATCATTGCAGAGTATGGGCTAAGATTATTCTGGGGTGCTTCAACCACAGGAAGCCAACAAGTTCTCCTGATTACATAAATGTGGATCAGCAGTTTCTGATCTACTTTATTGATCAGAAGATAAAGATCAATCTGACTCACTTCCTGTTCAACCACCTCAAAACCAGTGTGAAAGAAACAAGGGAAGAAGAAAGAACCAAGAGGGATTGGATACCTTTTGGAAGGCTGATATCAGATATTCTGACAGAGAATAGGCTGATTGAGCATCTGATAGAAGCTCAAGAGCTGAGCACTATTGAACCAACAATTGGGAAACCTCTGAACGCAAAGAATCTGAAAAAGATGAAGCTGATAGAGAATATTCAGAAGGAACCCAGAGCTACTTCCACTGCTGATATCTCCAGCAGAAGAGTGCCTCTGAGTGATTTTCCGTTATTCTCTGAAACTGAATCCAAACCAGAGATGTTTCTCAGGTACCCAGATGCGTACAAGGCAGATGATACAGATCCAAAGCTGAATATCAGGGATCTGCGTCAACCCCAACCAGAAGTGACTCTGAAGAAGACAAAGAAGAGGAAAGCGCCATCAGAAGGATCATCTCAGCAGACCCCAAAGAAAAGAGGTATTTCATCTGCTGCCCCTATTTCAAATTCTTTTACTATTCCAGCATCTATCCCTCCTCAAACCTCTCATAGAATATCAATTCCCATCCTACCATTGATGAAACCGTACAAGAAGAAGACCCTTCTGAGGCATTAAAACTCAGAAGACCTAGAACCAAACACCCCAAACAACCAACAATTTCAACAACAACAGCACTTGACCAAGTGCTGGCTGATATTGAGCGTCAACATGCCTCTGCTCAACCAAACTCTGAACCACAAAATGTTTCTCCTCCACAGCCAGAACAACAACAACCAGAACCAGAACAACAACAACAACCACTCTCAGAAGAACCTCTGATCCCTGAGCAATCAGAGATTCCACCTCCCTCTACCCAACCAGAAATTAATCCACCTTCACCACAAACAGAGTTTCACTACTCTGAAACTCCTTCCCCTCATCAATCTGACCCTCACTCACCTCAACCATCACCGCTGGCAATTCAGTTGCCATGTGGAACCACTATTGTCATGCCCCAGTTACCATCCTCATCAGAATCGACACCACCAAATACTCCCAAAACACCACCCACTCCAATCGAAATATCTGACTCTGATACCCCTTCTCCAAAACAAACAGCCTCTCAGAAAACCTCTGAAAACCCCAGCAGGACTTTCATTGACTTAACCAGTCTTGACCGTCTTGCTGATCTAAAACACAAAATTGCCATCCCAAAACCAAAGCAACCAGATGTTGGCTCTGGTATTTTGAATTTTGAAACAGGTGTGCTGCAATGGATTGCTTCTTTGAAGCAAGTCTGTCCTGGGATGATTGACCCAGCTGCTTCTGATCAGCTCTGGTCACAGTTCAGACTTTGGGTACGTGCTGAAGCCCTCAAGTTGCAGGATATCAACTATGAGCAGGCACAACAAAATTTCAGCAAACTTCTGAATGAAGTTGGAAGTATGCTTCTGAAAGAGGACGTGCTCCCTCTGGACAGTGAACCTTGGTCTGAGAAACAGCAAGCTGCAAAGGTGCAACCATCAGAAGAAGACAAGACCATTCAGGCTGAAAGTCAAGCAGAGGATGTTGCTGAAAGTTCTGAGAAGCCTCCTCCTTCTGATGCTTCTCAAGCTGCCTTGGACAGGCAGACTCTGGAAGAACTAAGGCTGAATGACATGCGTCTACAGCAGCGGATGGATGAAAACGATCAGAAGATGAAAGAGAGAATGGATGTGCAGGACAGCAAGATTGACACTGTTGTCAGCATGGTGCATAAGCAGAATGAGACTTCTGAAAAGATTCAAGCCATGCTGGAGAACCTGTTCACACGCTTGCCTCCTCAACCTTAATCTTTTTCATACATGACCTTTTTTATGTTTTCCCTGATTTTCTGATGTACTGTTTGATTATGTTTTGTAATATTTTCTCGTTTTGACTCTGAACTATCTTAATATGATTAGTTTTTCTGATCTTAATTGTTTTAGCACATCACCAACACTTTTTGATTGCTGACAAAAAGGGGGAGAACAAGAATGATATTTAAATCAATAACGGCTAACTAGACAGAAATTCTCAAACATTCTAACTCTATTACTTGAAATGTTTTTTCTGTTTTGCTTAAAGTCTACAGACACAAGGAAGCTCCTGGACACTCTGAAGACTAGAAGCTCTGATCAATATGAAGTTGCTCTGATCACTATGAAGTTCTGATCCGCTCTAATATTCTGATCCAAAGCAAAGCTCTGACAAGAAAAGCTCTGAAGCTCTGCTCTGACATAAAGCTTCTGATAAGTCAAAGACTCTGATACTCTGATGTTCAAAGAAAGGCAAAAAGATCTGATCCTGAAGAACGCGTATAATCAAAGGGAAGTAATCAACTCAGGGGGAGTATCTCTCAACTCTGACATCTCCTTACTCCTTATCCTTTTACTTCTTATTCTGATACATATTCCAGATACCTTTTCACGTTATTTTCATTTAAAATATCTAGTTTTTGTCATCATCAAAAAGGGGGAGATTGTTAGAACAATGTTTGAATCTACTACCCTATATTTAAGTTTTGATGATAACAAAGTGAAAATATATAGTATTTATAAGTTTCATGAATGAACTATCTGCTGCCTAAAAATTATTATGTTCTGACTTGCAGATACTCTGATTGATATAAGCAAGATCACATCTATTCAGCATCAGAACTTGATCTCAGACACCAGCATCAGAAGTTGCTACATCAGAACGTCAAAATCAGATGATCAACTCACGTACATGCTGAAGCCTGATGAACAAGACTGCGCTCAACACTCTGATACAAAAACACAATAGTTCATCAGCAGCGAAGCAGAGTCAGAATGAGCCAAGCCAGAACTTGCATTAAGTAAGCAACGGTACTGTGCATTGAAAGCAAATTAATTCCAACGGCTTCATTCCAGACAAGATCTGCTCAATAAGGAAAGTTTGTTATTAGCATTGAATCAAGAATATTGCATCCAACGTTCATCATCTCAGTGCTATATAAACAAAGCTTTGAAGATTGAAATGGTTAATGCTCTCCAAATCTCTACACGCACAAAAGCTGAACCATAATCTTCGTTCTACCAGTTTTGCTAAACCACACACTCTGATATTCCATTACTGTTTAGCAATCTAGCTTCTAAGCTTCATTTTGTGTATACATCACAGTTGTGATACAGTTTTGTAGAAAACATCCACACACATAGTTTTATCTCTTTGTAAGAAAGTGTTACCTTGACAAACCGGGTTGTGGTTTGAATCAAGAAGGCTTTAGCAGTTGTTAAAGCAGTCTGTAATATTCAGTTGAATATAGTGGATTAAGACCTCGTTGGAGAGAGGCGAAATCACCTTGACGGGTGGACTGGAGTAGTTTGAGATCAAACGAACCAGGATAAAAATATCTTGTCAATTGCTTTAGATTTCAGTTTTACAATTCAACCCCCCCCCCCCCCCCCCCCCCTTCTTGTGTTTTTCACCACTTCAGAAGGTTCCTGGGATGGATTTTGAAGAGTTAAGTCTGGTCTCCGGGGTTGTCATCCCCCCAAAATTCAAGGCACCAGTATTTGCTAAGTATGATGGGGTCTCTTGTCCAAAAATGCACCTCTGTTCCTATGTGAGGAAGATACAACTTCATACTGCTGACAAAGACTTGTGGGTTCACTTCTTCCAAGACAGTCTGTCTGGAACACAATTGGGTTGGTTCTATCAGCTGGAAAGAGCCAATGTTCGTAACTGGGAAGACCTTGCTACTGCATTTTATAAGCAATATCAGTATAATGCAGACCTCTCTCCCACCCGTACACAACTCCAAAATCTGTCTATGGGTTTGAACAAGGGTTTCAAGGATTATGCTCAGAAGTGGAGAGATTTGGCTGGAAGAGTTCAACCTCCCTTGGCTGATAGGGAGCTCGTGGATATGTTTCTGGGAACTTTGACTGGGCCATTCTTCAACCATCTGATTGGAAGTTCATCGGCATGTTTTACTGAACTGATCTTAATAGGAGAAAGAGTGGAAGCTGGAATCTGAAGTGGAAAAATTCAGAAGGATACCTCTTCTAGTGCTGCAAGGAAGCCGTTTGCAGGTAAAAAGGAAGTCAGTGCTGTCTATAACCAAAAGAATCAGAATCGAATCGAGCGCCGTCCGGCGGTAGGGGCTGTTATGATTCCCAAACCTGCACCTGCTCAGTAAAGAAACAATCAGCCAAGAGCATAAAGACCAGCTAGACAGTTCACTCAGATCAACATGATGTTGTCTCAGGTTTTACCTCATTTACTGAAGTCTAATCTGGTTACTCTGAGGGAAGCTCCGAAGAATCCGAACACCACCTCTCCCTACTATAAACCGAATGCTCGTTGTGCCTACCATTTGGAAAGTCCAGGCCATGATACCAATGACTGATGGGTTTTGAAGAACAAATTACAGGATCTTATTGGTGCTAAGGAGATTGAATTCGACCCTCCTGAGACTCCCAACATGATCACTGCTCCCTTGCCAAAACATGACTAGGATTGGAAGCATTTTTGTTCATTCAACTCTCAAGTTGTATTTTCTTTGCTTATTCGAACAATTATTGTCATGTCAAAACTTTATTATTTCATTAATGCATTACACATGTTTATCTTGAATCAATTCATTCGTATTCACTATTTCAAAAATGCATTCTTATTTCCTTTTGTGATATTCAACTCTCGATTAAAAACTATAAGCCTTAGAGGGAAGATGACGAAAATGATACCACAATCTCTACAGTATGCTTTTGAACAGACCCCGCTGACGGTGTATAGGCGTTGTTTCAAATCCTAAACAGTGGAGTTATAAGGAAGATAATCCCTAGTCAACCCCTTCGATCCAAAGAAGTAAGAGTTTTTATTTTCACACAAATTAAAACCCTTAATCATAACCTGGGGCAGGATAGTTTTCTCAGTTAATTCAGAGGCGCATTCAGTCACAATTTGCCGCTTCGTACACAATGAATAGCATCAAAGACGTCCTTCCAAAACAAAAGACGGTGATGGTTCCGTATAATCGTCAAGACAGGCAGTCATTATCTCTCGAAATAAAAGCCCGTTAAGTCAAAACCTATGAAGGAGACTTAAGAGAAAAATTTGGGCATCCCGCTGACTGTAATCACAAAAGAAACAGTTTAGGCAAAAGAAGGGATAACGAAAACCAAAAAAAAAAGGTTACTACAAATCCTCGACAAAAAAATGACTGCCTTTTCAAAACAAATGTTCAATTTCTGAATCATCACCAAGTATTAGAGCAAAGATTCCAGACTCAATCGGGATCTAAACGCGCAATTAACTGAGCATAGGACTGAAGAACATCACGAAGAGCGGGTTGGGTACAAATAAAATTTGAGCCTTTATCCTTTGTTTCTTGAACCGTGAACCAGGCCACGTTATAACTCTTAAAAGTCCTAGCTGAAGCATAGGTTAGTTTGAGAGCATATTGTTACAAAGGTATCTTGACTCCTGTAGGCTTTGTTACGAATCCTGAGTTGATATCACATTCTTGCAAATTTCTTTTTACTACACAAAACACATTTTCAAAATATTTTCAAGACAAACATGAGTTTTGCATTCTTTAAATACCATTGTTTGCATATGACTAATTATTTGACAGCAGAGAAATCCGTACAATGGATATTCAATAAACAAACATCCTCTCAATGGACAGAATCACCTCAGCGGGAAAGACACTTCCAATAACAGGTCTTCCATAAGCAAGGGGCATGGCACGATGTCTAAACACACCTGGTGGTAGTCTCTCCAAAAGTTCCAAATAACCAGGGGCAGATCTCCATCTGAATCGCTTGGGGCATTACACACGCATTCCAGCAACAAATCATGTGCCATCAAGAAAACATTTTTGACAGTACTACAACACATCACTATGGATAGTGACAAATCTCTACATCCTGAAAGCATGGATATAGTCAGGAAATACTACGCATGAAAAAAGACCCGCTAGGTTGACACACCTAGGCAAAAATAAGGGAATCCCGACGAACCAAAAGATTTCGGGCAAAAGTTAGGGATATACAAAAAAAATCTATACACTCGACAAGTCGAAAACCTGAAAAGGCGGCTTGGGCAAAAAGGTATCCTGGGTGACTGAAAACCCAAAAGGGCGGTCCAGGAAAAAGTTAGGGATTTAAAACGTACGACTATATCTCGTCACTTGTCTATCAGTGGAAGACTTATACCTTGATTAACATTCATCAAGAGCACTAGAATCGAGAAACAATTCAGATACGCTCCAAATATGGATGTCATCCTGATACTCATTCAGGTTCAGCTTTTAGATACAGTTCACATACACTCCAGATATGGATGCCATCCTGATACTCATTCAGATTCAGCTTTCAGATACAGTTCAAATACGATCCAGAGACGGATGTCATTCTGACACTTATCCAACACATGTTTCAAATACAGTTCAGATACGCTCTGTAAAATCAAGCTTCTCAAATGAGCTTTTGTTTTGATGAAGACAAACCATGATTAACAAAGAAGGCAAAGATTTATGATCAAGCTCACAGCATCTAAGGACAATATCTTCAGTTTAAGGCTCTCAACAACTTTCAAGGTATAATAATATTACCTACTTTGATCTTAAGATATAGATGCTCAAATCTTGAAAAAGAAATGTTTAAAAAATCATTACTCAAGTTTTTCAAAGTTAAAATTTCACTTTTCACTTAAGTGCAATCGATTTGCATTTTAGTGCAATCGATTGCATGCTCCAATTTTTCAGATCTTTTACTTCTATTTCTCTGTGCAATCGATTTACACTGCTTGTTCAATCGATTGCATACTTAAATTTTTTAAAATGTTTGCTTCTGTTTCTCAGTGAAATCGATTTACATTGCTTGTGTAATCGATTGCAGTCACTTACTTTTTGCTATTGACTTTACATGCAATCGATTTACATTGCTAGTGCAATCAATTGCACTCTTAAAACTTTTGAAAAAATAGCTGTTGAAACCTTGTGCAATCAATTTACACAAAGAGTGCAATCGATTGCATGCTGCACGATTTTGAAAAACAACAGCTTTTCACATGCCTGTTCATCATGTCTTTTCATTGAAACCTTTCACTCAAACTTGGCATTTGTTCATGATACATTTTCAGAACTTCATGTTGTTTCAAAAGGGTGTTATGAACATATAAATATTCTTTTTCAAAATCTATTTCAACACCTCTTCCATAAATGTTTTCTGAATTTTCAAAATACAAACTCAAGCATTCCTTCACTTTCATACATAAGTTTTCTGCATATTTTCATACATTATCAAACAGAAAACTTTGAGCAATTATATCTTGAGTCATTGTACAATAATATTATTGGAAGAGAAGATCATACATTGTTAAATCACTCTAAGTGATCAATTCTACTCTACTCACTCAAACTCAAAAATTGATAGTTACTTACTTATTTTTCCAGGATTGTTCGAAATAAGTTTAAGTGTTTTTGAAATCTTATCTTTCAAAAGTTGTTGGATACAAGTGTAGTTACTTTGAGAGGATTGTTCTCATAGTTAACATAGTGAAAATCCAAGAGGATTGTTCTTGGTCTAAGAGGATTGTTCTTGGTTGTTTGGTAGTTCTTGTTTAAGTTTGCCACAATAAGGAAATCTCTTTCATGTTGAAAGGGGACTGGAGTACTCTCGGATTGTGAGGGGAACCAGGATATATTGCCCGTGTCTTTTATTTTTCTGCATTTTACGCTTTCCTAAAATCATCATTAACCAGAAAAATAAGTACCATCATCACTAAAAACCAGAATTTTATAAAGTACCTAATTCACCCCCCCCCCCCCCCCCCTCTTAGGTGCACTTCGTACTTACAATTGGCATCAGAGCAGGTTATAGGTAACTTGTTCCTAAAAGATCCCGAATGGCTTCCGCAAATCAAAATCCCGTCTTCAGAGATGGTGGTAGTAACAACAAGCCTCCTCTATTTTGTGGTGAATACTTTGACTTCTAGAAAATACGCATGAAGGCACATCTAGAAGCACAAGGAGAAGAAATATGGGATGCCGTCGAAAATGGTCCATTTATCCCTATAACGGTAATCAATGGTGTTGGCTCATATAAGCCTAAAACTGCATGGGACGATGATGATAAGAAGAAAGTTCTCTATGATAAAAAGGCAATAAACCTTCTTCAAGGTGCACTTAGCATGGATGAATTCTTCTGTGTCTCGGCATGCAAGACAACAAAAGAAATATGGGATACCTTGGTACAAACTCATGAAGGAACGGTTGAAGTAAAAAGATCAAGACTAAATACCCTAAGTCAAGAATACAAATTATTTCGAATGCAGCCCGGAGAAACCATTCTTGACTTACAAAAGAGATTTATGAACTTGACAAATCATCTAAGTGCTCTTGGTAAAACTTTGATGAATGATGAACTAAATCTGAAAGTACTTAGGTCCTTAACTAGGGAATGGCAACCAAAGGTAACGGAAATTTCAGAAAAGAAAAGTCTCTCCAACATGATATCCGCAACATTATTTGGAAAACTTCAAGAATACGAAATGGAACTCGGAAGACTTGAAAAGCATGAAAATCAAGAGAAGAAATCCAAGAATATTGCTTTGAAGACAGACTCCAAGGAAGTTAAAAAGGAAGACAATCTGGAAGAAGATGAAAACTTAATGCTTCTTGTTAAAAGGCTTGGTAAGTTCTTCGGTAGAAATCACAAACCTTTTTCTCATTCAAAAGGAAAGAAACAATTTAAGAAAAAGGAAGCTTCCACATCAACACAAGAAATCACATGTTATGTGTTGTACCCCAAAATTTGCCCTCCCATTTCCTCAATATTTCTCACCACAAGACCCTTGGAGCTCAAGATCAAGTTAGGTTTTGCTCTGCTCAAGACTCCTCTTTGCACTGTTGACCCAAATTAGGGTTTGTGTTTGCACAAAGATGTTTTGATCTAAAAAGCCCAAGATGACTTTCATGCTTCATATTGGACTCCCAAGTTTATCCATACCAAGTTTCAAGCCTTGATTCCAATCTTTGCCTAGTCAATTAGACAGTTGACTTAGAAATCAGCTGTATTGGGGAAAAAGTCAACTGTGGTCAATTGACAGTCAAACCTCATGATTTTTGACCCACATCAACATTATGAACTCATATGAACCATTTGGTCAAGTTTGGATCACAATTCCACAAGAAATTTGATCAGATCACCAAAAGGGCAAAATGGTCATTTTTAGAGTTTTGACTGCACAAAGGCAATTTTTGACTGTTTGACCTAGCCAATGGCCAATCAAGTTCACATATGGACTCAAGGACCCCATGGAATTGTCTTGACATGTTCAACAAATTCAAAAGATCCCAACTGCACAAGATAGACAGATGAATTTTCCAGTCAATTGATCAATTTTTGACTGTATACTGAAAAGTCAAACTTTGACTTTTTAGTCAAAATCAAGTGTCAAGATTCATTTTTCATCAAAACATGTCAAATCATGAAACTTGTTCATCAAGAAATCAAAAATCACAAATTATGGTTTGAAATGAAGAATTTTCAGAACTTAGAATTTTTCTAAGTTATGAAAATCCCTAATTTTTTTCTAACTTTGTCCCATTTTTTCACCAAGATACATTTAGATTCAACGAAAACTCAAAACATGAAAGTTGTAGTACATTGCAAAATCTACAACTTTTATACACAAAGTTTCCTCAAAAGAAGCTTGTAGCTCAAGTTATGATTTTTGGAACAAGGGTGCAAAACATTCTTAACTTAGAAAAATTTTGACCTATTTTAGGCAGGATTTTTGCCTAACTTCATGGCCACTTTTCACATGCTTCCACTTGGAATTTCACTTTGCATTACAAAGATGGATTGTATTACACATTCCAAGCTTTCCAAAATGTCCAAGAACTTCTCAAACACCCTTGTGGTTAGGGAGAATCGAATTTGTCAATATGGGCAAAAGTCACTTTGTTCATGAGCCATTTCCATGTTCATAACTTGTGCATTTTCAAATTCAGCATATGCAAGCTACATTATAGGCCTTTAATCTCATTTACACTCAAAAATTAAATGCCAATCCATTGTGTTCTAGCTTTCTTTTGTTCATATAGTCATTACACAAAGAATTAAGCCTTAATTGGAAAAAGCAATTTATCCATTTTTGAAAAAGTGAATTTTATGTCAAGATTGCAATCTATGAAGTATAATACAAATCCTTTTGGCACAAGTTCAGGAACATATCACACTGATTAAGAGGGATTGAGGCAGCATACTTGAGGGGCCTAGAAAAGCTTGTAAACCAACTTGTCATTTTTTGCTTAAGGGAGAAGAAACCTTGCATAACCAACATAATCTCACATTTCTGCCAAAGCAAGCCAAAGTAAACTTGTAAAACACATTCCAAACATCAAACCTAAGCTAAGGCACGAGCTAACCACCTTCCAAACCTCATCATTCATCAAAACACCATCCTACTGCAAAAAACAGAGTCCCTTCTGCAGTTGGACTTCTACAAACCTTTCCACTCGTGCACTTTGGCCAAAGGGAGTTCAAACATGTTCCATACCACTCACTGAAGCTATCCCAAGCATTGGACACGAACTGTAACATCCCTAACAGCATTTTCCATTTTCACTTTTCTCTCTTACAGGTTGACTTCTGTAGCTTGATATAGCAAGGTTCAAAGCACACCAAGCATTGGAATAGCATCCCTGGACCTCAAGAAAGCTATACAAGTCCTCACATTGCCTTGAAAGTGCCTCCATTGTCAGACACGATCCAAGCTGAACAGGTAAGTTCATGGACTTCTATCTCTCAATCTAGGAAGAGTTAGCTTTAGGTTTATGAATGAAAAATGCTCTACTCATGGCCCTGAAGCTACACATATATTTACTTTCCATTTATATTGCATGTGCTGAGAGAATTTGGAACCTGAACATTAGAAAAAACTTAGGTCAAGAATTAGGGATGGAGAAATTCTCTCTCATTTCTGAGAGTTAAGTCAAGTTTTTTATATGTCTGGATTCGTCTCTTGATGCTCTACATTTTTTGTGTTATGAGTTTTGCTTGAAAGTCCAGGAATCATGAGATAGCAGGAAGCACGCGTTTGCTCTGTTTGAATGTCCAGAGGTTGAAGACAAAGTCTTTGGGCTGGGCCTGAGTTTGTTTTCCTTTTTGCACCACTTTTCCACACTTGCACCCCCTTGGCCCATTGTGTTTATTTTTATCATTTTTTGACTTTTTTCTTTTTTATTCTGACTTGATATTTTTTGACAAAACATAAATAATATTAAAAATATTTTTTCAACCAGTTTTGCATTTTATTTGGATTTTTGCTTGTTTTATTTGAATTTTGTACATAAATAAACATAATATCCTTTTTATTCAAAATACAAAAATAATCCAAAATACATTTTATTTTCTGATTTTATTTTACTTTATTTTTTAAAAACATTTTATAAAAAATATACTTTTTTTGTAAGTATTAAATATTTTATTTTTTGTACATATTTAATATATTTAGTAAATATTATAAATACTTATATATTTATTAGTATATTTAGGTTAAAAATACAAAAATAATACATTTTTCATTTTATTAATATTTAACCTCAAAAATACCTTTTTTACAATATTCTTTCTTTTATTTATTTTTCGTACATAATTAATAAATATGGTGTATATTAAATAATCAATACCTTTTGTTTAGCAAAATTAGGGTTTTACCCTAAACATAAAAATACCCAAAAAAATAATCTTTTTTTATTTTGTTTATTTGTCCCATAAAAATACCTTTTACATACATATAAAAAAAATCATTTTTACATCTTGCATATTTATTTTATTTAATTATTGTGCAATTAAATAATTTGTGAAATTTCAATTTGGATGTAATAGTTTAGGTTTTAATTTCTTGCTAAAAAATCCCCATTTGAACATTTGTACCCCCCATCCCATATTTGTGTTGTAATAATTTAGGACCTTTAAATTCCGCATTTAAGCTTTCTAAATATGTCATGATAGAATTAGGGTTTGTATGCAAAAATCAACCAAAACAAATAGCTTGACCTAATTCCAAGATAAAAGCATGAAAATGAACAAACACCAATCACACTTGCACCCCTAGGATTACTCCACTTGTTGCCTTCAATAATGGGCCATATTGCATGTTAGGTGTCTTTGGCAAAACAAAACAATATCAAATGATCATAGTCCCTCGATGACGCTTTCAAAAGTTGCCTAAACAAATGATCAAGTCCCTTAAAGGAAAAGTTGTCCAAAGACACTTAACACCATTGCAATCATGGTCTAAACGATGACCCGCGCCCGTCCCGTTCACATCCTAACACAAGATTGTCCACCAAATACAATGGTGGAACAAAATTGTTAAAAGGGTTAAACATAGCAAAGATCTTTGAGAAATTTAGGGTAGATAGCTCTTGGTTGCTTGCCAACTTGCAAAACAAAAAACACTTGCCTATTTTTTCAAAGCACACATCACAACACACTTTCAAAACAACTTTCAAAAAACATTGAAAACTTTTCAAAAGACATACACCTTTGTATACATCCCAACATGGATCATTACAAAGGTTGCCACCACATTGGCCTCTTTTCAAAACATTTTTCAAACCCACACACACAAAGCACCATTTCAAACAATTGAAAATCAAGGCAAGTTGATCTAAGCAAGTAACTAAGAGCCCATGGATAACCATGGATAGAAAGGGTGCTAATACCTTCCCTTTCTATAATCTACTCCCCGAACCCAAGAAAACATCTCAAAGGTTTTTGTTGTGCTTTTTAACCTTTCCTTAGGATAAAATAAAAATTCGGTGGCGACTCTTGCTCAACCGAAACATTTGCGAAAACAAATGCAAAACCTCAAGTCAGTTCTTCCACCGTATCACAGAACTGGCGACTCTGCTGGGGAGAATTTTAAAGTGGAGTAACCTTAGGGCTTAGATCACCCTCTTGCATGACTAAATTGTTTTCTTTGATTGCTTTACATCTTGGCTCTATTGTTTGGGCTTGAAATCCTACACCCGGATTTGGGGAAACATTCATAGATAGCAATACATTGTGGAAACTGTGCGGGGTATACCGACACGGTTGAAGCAATAGCTATATTAGTGCGACATATTTGTGAGTATCGGTAACCCTTGAGTTCAATCAAGGAGAGTACGGGGCCGCTGAGTGATGTCACTAAGCACTAATGACCTAGAACCTTACTTGACCATCTTGGCCTTTCATTAGGGGTAGTGAGATGACCGGCTTTGGTGCAGTCCAAAGTTGGTAGATACTCGATACTACACTCATTGAGGTTTGTTTTCTTGGGATATTTTGGTCGCTAGTTAAGTGGATAAACCAAAACAATGAACATGGAAAACAATCCAGTGATATTGAGCTCCTTAGAACCCGATTACTATTTATAGGACAGGTTTTTAAGCCAACTACACTCAAGAGGGTACTTACCTATGAAACCCCATGCAAGCCTGAAACTAGGGTTTTGTGTGAATTGCTTGTACATATGTCTGTGCATACATCATGAACATCATAAAGCATCATATGCATTCACTAACCATTTCAAGGGTTTAGATCTTTATCTTTGTTCTTGTTTTGTAGGTCATGGAAATTCTTCGCAGGAAAACTATCCAAGTCAACCTTGTGAGAATCCCTCCTCAACTCAAGGAGCTCACATCAAGAATTCCGGAAAGCTCTCCCTTCAGTGAAAGACATGGTAGACTGCTCAGCTTAGTCAACACCAGCATTGAAGAGGACATGGTAAAGGTGTTGTTTCAGTTCTTTGACCCCCTTCACCCCTGTTTCACTTTCCCCGACTACCAATTGGTGCCCACTTTGGAGGAATTTTCTCAACTCTTGAGAATTCCTATCCTTAATCAACTACCCTACAACGGTACAGAAAAGGAACCAAAGCCTGAAGATGTTGCTCAAGCACTACACTTGCAACCATCTGACATTAAGGGGCATTGGGAAACTAGAAGCGGTGTCAAAGGCTTCTTAGCAAAATTCTTGTTTGAGAAGGCACAAGAGTGTTGGAATTCATTGGATCTACAAGCCTTTGAAGAAATTGTGGCCCTCCTCATCTATGGGTTGGTCTTGTTCCCAAATCCTGACCAGCTTGTAGATGTCAACGCCGTCAAGATCTTCTTATCCAGAAATCCAATACTAACATTGCTTTGGGACATTCTTCACTCATTTTACACACGAACAATGAGAAAGAGGGGTGTTCTCATGTGCTGTACTCCTCTCCTTGCAAGGTGGTTTATTTCGCACCTTCCACAATCTGTTTTGAAGAATGATCAAGGCTTAAGGTGGTCACAACAGTTGATGACCCTTACTCACTCTGATGTACATTGGTGTTCTCGGTCCAGAGAAAATGTCATCATCGTCGATCGTTGTGGAGAGTTCCCTAATGTTCCTTTACTTGGAATCAGAGGAGGCATCACTTACAACCCATGTCTGGCTTTGAGACAATTTGGATATGCTCAGAGGGATGGCCCTCACGACATGTTGATTCCTGACCTAGTTTTTGACTTCGACAACGATGCGCAAGGACTTCGCCAAAGATTCATCAGAGCTTGGAGGATGCCTAACAAGGTAGACAGCAAGACACTGGGACACAATAATTCCATCCCTCTTGAGCCTTATCTCAAGTGGGTACGAACCCGAGCCCAGATTCTAATGATGCCTTACCCTCATGTTCTCCCTGTGATTAAAGAGCCCGCTAAGGAAGGAGAGGTTCCCTACACCATCCTATATCCTGACATGCCTACATCGTGGGAGGAGATACAGAAGAGTTGGATCCAACTCAAGGAGGAACAGAACACTTTTGAAGCCAGCTTCTACGCCAGTGAGAAGAAGGTTTTGGAGCTTACCCGCCGACTCCACGAGGAGGAGACCCTCAACACCTACATCGCACCAAAGAGGATGCGCAACGTCTTTTTACCTTGAGAAGTTTTTTGTAATATTTGGCCCATGGGTCATTTATGTACTGACAAATTTCTTCTTATTAATATGACGTGCGTTCTTTTTGTTTGCAACAATTTTGAACTTTCTAAATCCTTGAATGCATTGCATACATAAGCATATCATTCATCATACGCATAAGCAGGTCTCCGCACCAGGTTTCCTTATCTTTCTGCTGTTTATTTCAATAAGATGGATCTCGAACAGACGGTCAAGGACTTGCAGTCTCAGAACTCACAGTTTCAACAACTCCTGATGACCTTGGCAAAGGGTTAGGAGGATCTGAAGGCCCTGCTGGGGAACAAAGAGCAAGTGAAAAAGAAGAAAAAGAGAATCGGGGTGGCTACCCTAGGAAGAAGGTTTGAGGGTGAAGCCAGAAGAGTCCTTGAATTTCCCCCTACATCTGAAGAGGGAACCAGTAAAGGGAATGCGGCTGCGGTACCTTCCGAATCTGAGGTTGAAGAAGAGGAGGCTGAAGAGGACGAAGACGACTCTGATCAACAATACCCGCCCGCCGATGATAAGTACAAAGGCTTGGAAGACAGGTTGGCAGCTATGGAGCTGCAGAGAGTTCCTGGCTTAGATTTCAAAGATTTGGGATTAGTTGCTGGAATTGTGATCCCCCCGAAGTTCAAAGTGCCAGTTTTTGCAAGGTATAACGGGCTATCTTGCCCAAAGATGCATCTCAAATCATATGTAAGGAAGATCCAACCTTACACTGCAGACAAGAACCTTTGGATCCATTTCTTTCAGGATAGCCTTTCAGGGGCTCAACTCGAGTGGTTCTATCAGCTGGATGGAGCCAGTATCCGAAACTGGGAGGACTTGGCTACAGCATTTTATAAACAATATCAGTATAATTCTGACCTCGCTCCTACGCGTACCCAACTTCAGGGTATGTCACTGGGGACGGGCGAAGGATTCAAGGAGTATGCGCAAAAGTGGAGAGACTTGGCTGGCAGGGTGCAGCCACCGCTAACTGACCATGAACTTGTTGACATGTTCCTAGGGACCTTGTCTGGTCCATTCTTTAACCATCTTGTGATCGGTGGATCTGGAACTGACTGTTTAAAGTTGGTTCGCGAAATGTCGCGGAAGCAAGAGTCGCCACCGTCTTTTATTTTCTCCAAATGGAAAGGACAAAAGCACAGAAAAATTCCTTATAGAGATTGCTCTCGGTTCGGGAGGTAGATTATAGAAAGGGAAGGTGTTAGCACCCTTCCTATCCATGGTTATCCATGGGCTCTTAGATACTTGCTCATTTGTGTTTTCAAAATTGTTTGTTTGCTTTTCAACTGTGGGTTTTAAAAAGTTTCTTTGAAAATTTCAGTTCGACTCTTGTATCGGTCCTCAAGAGTGTTTGAAAAATGCTTTCGAAAGCTTTTTGAAAATGTGTTGGTGTGAAAAGATTTTCGTTTGTTTTTGAATTTAGAGCAAGTATCTTAGAGTTGTCTACCTACCCTAAGGAATTCGTCTGTGTAAATGTCCTTTAAAGTAGTGTCATCCCACCATTGAGAGGTAGGTAGCACCACCGTTGGAGGTGTTCGGGTCAATTCGAGGTTCGGGACATGGTGATCACCAGAGCAATGGGAAGACACCTTAGAAGCTACCCTCATGCCAGGTTCCTGGATCATGAGGACTTACTAAAACATCCTCTACTCGACGATCACCTTTCGAGGCAAGGCAACAGTGAGGCGTACCCTAGGGGTGGTGTGTGATTTGTGTGTTATGTTCATTTGCATTTATCTTGTTCATGTCAAAGTGATCTATGCGTTTGTTTTTATTTTATCATTCATTCTTGCATGCATTTATTTAACAGTAAAAAAAGATGCGGAAATTAAAAGTTCTAAACTATTACAAAGGCGCGGGTCCACATCGCCAAATTATATCCAGGACCCGATTTGACGGAAAGTAAATAAAGAAATAAAATAAAGTGCGAAAAATAAATATTACACGGCTTTGGGAGAATTACATTAATATTTACAAGAAACAAAATAAATAAAAATGCGCGAATAGGAATTAAAATTGGAAACGAGGGCGTTGAACCCTTTTTAATGAAATTAAATTAAATGATTAAACTAATGAAATAAGAATGAAAAAAGAAATTATTTTGAGATTTTTGTATTTATGGTTTTTTATGAGAGAATTAAATGAAATCTAACCCTATTTCTAGTTGTTTTTTAATTTATTAAGAAAACATATTAAAATTAAACCTAAGATTAATCTAATTATTTACATGGTAATTTAATTACAAAAATAATATTTAATAATTAATTATTGTGAAAGAAAAGAAAAAAAGGATAAAAATTGATTAAAACCTAATTCTACCAATTTTAAGTTTATTAAGAAAAATGTTTGAATTAAACCTAATTTTACAAAGCTAAAATTAATTAGTGATATTTATTTACAAAAAAATAACATTAAATAAAAATACTTATTTTTTTTGTCTTTTTTCTGATTTTTATATTGTTTTATTTTTTTATGAAAATAAATTAAATTAAAGGAACTAATTAAAAAAAGAAATAATTGAAACAAATAAAATAAAGAAAAGAAAAGAAATACAATACCTTAGGGGGTTCTGTCCCCAATTGGAGGTGAATTGGAGTGGTTTGGCCATTTGTGTTCTGGCCTCAACGTTCCTTAATCTTCTCAGGATGTCTGTCTCGCCATGTATTGGGGTCATGTGTAAAATGTTCTGTTTTGGCCATTTGGCTTTTGGCCTTTTGGCCATTTGGCTTTTGGCCTCAACGTTCCTTAATGAACCTGCATGGGATCCTGTCTAAATCTGCAGTGTTGAACCTCATGAACACATTAAATAAAATCATAAAAATTCAAATAAAACCAACATATGAAGAAATTTAATATTTAGGCACAATATGGCATATATGAATGATTATACCCTTTTGATCATGGAGATCAAATCAATCTTACCCTTACTGGAAGATTAGTGACCTGAATGCTTTTATGCCTTACTGGAAAATTAGGATCATGGAGATCAAGTCAGCCTTATCCTTACTGAAGAAGTAGTGAGGTATTGGTTTATAACTGTGATGGCTTGTTTGTGGTGAGAGAGGGATTTGTAATAAGGATTTCAAGGTTTTAGGGTTCTTGAAAGAATTTGATATTCTAACAGTGTTGTGGCAAGGTTTTTTCTCTTCAAAATGAGCTTTGGATGGAATTTTTCTGATAATCCCTGTGAAAGTTATGCCCTGGTCAATTTCAGTTGACTTTTTCAGCTGTCCAAATATAGTAACTTTTGCATCTTTGATGATTTCTAAGCCAAATTTTGAGAATCATGATCAAGCATTGATCAAATGATGTTTGTGGCTTCAAAATGATATATTGACCAAAAATTTGAACTTTTGACTGTCAAATGACCATTTTGCCCCTACAGTTGACTGTAGTGCAATCTAGGGTTTTGACTGTGCAATTTTGAGCTGAATGCCTTGAAACTTGATATGAGGATACTTGACCATCTTTGTAGGCATATGAGACTTGATTGGGCCTTTGAAAACTTCATTTTCTTGATCAGAACACAAACCCTAGTTTTGACTGTATATGAGACCTTTGCACTGGGCAACCCCTGGGGAATTTTGTGACTTGGCTTGGCAATTTCTTGAAGAATATGGGAGGGCAAATTTTGGGGTACAACAGTTGCCCCTGTTCAATCTTCTTAGACCTGAGGATGCAGATTGGCTGACGTGCCTTTCGTAATCCGAGGGTAGAAGATGATTGGACACTAGAGTGCCCAGAAATTTGCGCTCACATGTTAGCAGTGATGGGGGAATGGGCTTATAGATGCCATTTGGAGATTGCTGGATAGGATGATGGGCTTATAGATGCCATCTGGATGTTGATCGCATAGGAGATTCCTTAGCGAGAACCTGCATACCTGCAAAACAGAAAATGAATACCTGAAACGCTGCAGGAGCTGATTTTAGATGCTTGGTGTAGATGTGTCCGGACTGGTTACAGGAGCTGAGTCCGGAGCTTCACAAGATGAATGAACCATGGATGGTTACTGCCTTAGCATGAATGGTAAGAGAATCTTGGACGATTTTAACTTCAACAACGCTCGTTGAGAAAAATCTTGGGTGTCTTCTACTGGGATAAGAATCAGGGAGATCTTAGGGTCGATCCGACTGAACCAGAGAAGGCCTTTGACTGGATAAGCATCAGGAAAATCTTAGGGTCGATTTAACTGAACCGGACAAGGTCTTGAAATATCTTCAACTGGAAAAGCATCAGGGAGATCTTAGGGTCGATCTGACTGAACCAGAGAAGGCCTTTGACTGGATAAGCATCAGGAAAATCTTGGGGTCGATTTAACTGAACCGGTCAAGGTCTTGAAATATCTTCAACTGGATAAGCATCAGAACGTCGCCATATCTGGTTCATATCTGGACTATATCTGGAAGGAAATCTGGAAGCAGCATCAGAACGTCACCATATCTGGTTTACATCTGAAACTATATCTGGAAGGAAATCTGGAAGCAGTATCAGAACGTCACCATATCTGGTTTACATCTGAAACTATATCTAGAAGGAACTCTGGAAGCAGCATCAGAACGTCACCATATCTGGGTCATATCTGAAACTATATCTGGAAGAAAATCTGGAAGCAGTATCAAAACGTCACCATATCTGGTTTACATCTGAAACTATATCTAGAAGGAAATCTGGAAGCAGCATCAGAACGTCACCCTATCTGGTTTACATCTGAAACTATATCTAGAAGGAAATCTGGAAGCAGTATCAGAACGTCACCATATCTGGGTCATATCTGAAACTATATCTAGAAGGATATCTGGAAGCAGTATCAGAACGTCACCATATCTGGTTTACATCTGAAACTATATCTAGAAGGAAATCTGGAAGCAGTATCAGAACGTCACCATATCTGGTTTACATCTGAAACTATATCTAGAAGGAAATCTGGAAGCAGCATCAGAACGTCACCCTATCTGGTTTACATCTGAAACTATATCTAGAAGGAAATCTGGAAGCAATATCAGAACGTCACCATATCTGGGTCATATCTGAAACTATATCTAGAAGGATATCTGGAAGCAGTATCAGAATGTCACCATATCTGGTTTACATCTGAAACTATATCTAGAAGGAAATCTGGAAGCAGTATCAGAACGTCACCATATCTGGGTCATATCTGAAACTATATCTAGAAGGATATCTGGAAGCAGTATCAGAACGTCACCATATCTGGTTTACATCTGAAACTATATCTGGAAGGAAATCTGGAAGCAGCATCAGAACGTCACCATCTCTGGGTCATATCTGAAACTATATCTAGAAAGAATTGCGATAGTTGATAGTAATCATTTTGGTATTGATCTTTTTCCTGAAAAGGCAAAACATAATTGTATGCAAAATCATGATGCATGAACTGTATGTCTTCAAAATTGATGAGATTCGTGTAGTAAGATGCATATGCATGCTATGATGTATGAAGATGTGATGTTTAGGAATGTATTTTTGTCTAAGAAAATAAATCCTTGACGGGTGCCGGGAAGTTAAATCCTGGGCTGATATTGAAGAATAGATTTTGCTTCCGCTGGGGATGATAGCTGCAAGAATACCGGTAGGAGAAGATGACTCCGTTGCGGGATAAACTTGGCAAATGACAGATTCTGCGGGGAGAAAAGATACTCTAGCGATCATGCTGGGAAGCAATACTCTGTGGGAAGAGGGATGCCTTGCTGTTTGTTGATAGTAACTGGGGATAGGAAGACTGTGTCGACGACGATCTTTCCGTGGTTTTTGGCTGAGGATAACCCAGTTATATCCTGTTACGGAAATAACTCTTTAAATCAAGCCGGACGACGCGTTCGTGCTCTGCGAGGGGATAAGCTTCCAGAATCTACTGGGGATAAGCTTATTGCTTGGGGAGATAAATTCCAACTTTCCTGGGGAAGCCGGATTGGACTCTCCTGGGGAAGTATTGAACTGTATTGGTTATGTTCTTTAACGGAACCTACCCTGATACCTTGGAGGATAGAACAATCAGATTGCTTATACCACTCTTTATTGCCCCTGTTTCTATGGAGGAGACATATGTGGGATGCTGATAATTGTTGAGGGTCAAACCTTCTTCTGGTAGGCAGGTGACAAGATAACAGGACATAGTCGTACGCTTTAATCCCTAATTTTTGCCTGGACCGCCCTTTCGGGTTTTCAGTCCACCGGGATACCCATTTTTGCCCAAGCCGCCCTTTCAGGTTTTCGACTTGCCGGGTGTACAGATTTTTTCATTTCATCCCTTCATTTTGCCCGAACCCTTTTGGTTCGCCGGGAAGCCCTTATTTTTGCCTAGGTGTATCAACCTAGCGGGTCTTTGATTTTGCGTAGTATTTTTCGACTATGTCCACGCTCTTAGAATGCAGGTAGGTGCCCCTGGCTGCTTGTGTTGCCATATTACCAGAAGGTGTCTGATCGTGCAAGATTCGTTGTTGGAGTGCCCCAAGTGACTCGGGCAGAGATTTGCCCCAGGCTTTTTGGCCTTTTGAGAGATTCTCTGGATCTTGATTTAACTGCCCCAGATGGTAGACCGTGATCATGTCGTGCCCCTTGATTGGAGATACTCTTGTTCATTAGACTTTCGTCATGCGAATTTCTATGTTGTTCAAACAAAAAGTCATATGCAAACAAAGTTATGTTAAAAATGCAAAGCTTATGTCTGTCTCGAAGATTTTGAAAATGCATTCTTTTTCATAAAACAAGCAAATGTTTGTAAAACGTGATGTCAACTCCGTATTTACCGTAGGCCTTAAGGAGTCAGGATACCTTTCGTAATAGTATGCTTTCGAACTAACCCATGCTTCAGCTAGGACTTTTAAGGGTTATAACGTGGCCTGGTTCACGGTTTAAGAAACAAAGGATAAAGGCTCAAATTATTTGTACCCACCCGCTCTTCGTGATGTTCTCCAAACCTAAACTCAGTTGATCGTGCGTTAGACCTTGTTTGAGTCTTTGCTCTGATTTTCTGGTGATGATTCAGATGTTGATAACTTATCTTGAATAGGCAGTCATTCCTTTTTTTGTTGAGGGTTTGTAGGACCTCTCTCTTTTGATTTCGTTATCCCTATTTTTTGCCTGAACTGTTTCCTTTTTTTGGAATTACAGTCAGCGGGATGCCCCAGTTTCATAAGTCTCCTTGGTAGGTTTAGACTTCTTGGGCTTTTCATTTATGATTTTTTCATGACTGCCTGTCCTTATGATTGTTCTGAACCATCACTGTCTTTCGTTTTGTAAGGACCTCTTTGGTGCCATTCGTTATGCACTTGGATCAACTGAGAGAACTACCCTGCCCCAGGTTATGATAAAGGGTTTCAATTTTCGAAAATAAAACTCCTACTTCTTTGGCTCAGAGGGGTTGACGAAGGATTATCTTCCTTATTACTCCGGTGTTTAGGAATTGAAACAATGCCTGTACCTCATCAGCTAGGTCTGTTCAAAAGCATACTGTACATTGTGGTATCGTTTTCGTCATCCTCCCTCAAGAGGCTTAGAATTAACGAGAGTTGTCATCAGAAAAAATATGAAAACAATTTGCATATAGTGAATGCGAATATATTGATTCAAAATAGACATAAGCGATGCATTAATATGATAACAATGTTTAACATGAATAAATGTTCGAACAATCAAAGAAAAATACAACTTGAATATTTGAATGAACAAAAGACATTCTCGCTGATTCGGTGTAGGATCAGTGTTCAAACTCGACCTCCTTGGCGTCAATCAAATCCTGGATCTTGTTCTTCAAGGTCCAACAGTCGTCGGTGTCATGTCCAGGACTGTCAGAATGGTAGGCACATCTCACGCCCGGATTGTACTTGGGAGAGGAAGTGTCAGGATTTTGAGGAGGATCCTTAAGTGTGATCATTTTCGCCTTCAGCAATTGTTGTAATGCCTGAGACAAAGACATGTTGATGTCAGTATACTTCCTATCTTGATGCTTTATCCTACGCCTATTGCTCTTTCTTGGTTGAACGGGCGTGGGATCAGAAATCTGGATTGCCCCTGCATCATGACGACCCTTTTTACCATGTATAGCATTGGACTCTTTCTTTCCACTGTGGGGCTTTTTCTGAGTATCAGCAGGTGCGGTTTCTTGAATCTTCCCCGACTTGATACCGGCTTCGATTCTTTCCCCAGTCAAGACAAGATCTGTAAACCCAGCAGCAGAATTCCCAATTAGGTGGTTGAAGAATGGACCAGACAGAGTCCCCAAGAACATGTCGACGAGCTCGCGGTCAGTCAGAGGTGGTTGTACCCTTCCAGCAAGGTCCCTCCATTTTTGAGCATACTCTTTGAAGCCTTCGCCTGTTCCCATAGACATCCCATGGAGCTGAGTACGCGTGGGAGCGAGGTCGGCGTTATACTGGTAGTGTTTGTAAAATGCAGTGGCTAAGTCTTCTCAGGTACGGATGTTGGCTCCATTCAGTTGATAGAACCACTCGAGCTGAGTCCCTGAAAGACTCTCTTGGAAGAAATGGATCCATAAGTTTTTGTCAGCTGTATAGGGCTGGATCCTCCTTGTATAAGCCCTGAGATGCAACTTAGGACAGGACGCCCCATCGTATTTAGCAAAGGCAGGTACCTTGAATTTGCGCGGGATCACTACCCCAGAAGACAGACCTAGATCCTCGAAGTCCAGACCAGGCACCTTTTGTATCTCCATAGCACTTAACCGGTCTTCCAACTGTTTGTACTTATCCTCAGCCGGAGGGTACTGTTCGTCGTCGAAATCTGTCTCGTTGTCGGAGACCACTGGACTAGGCACCTCTCTCTCATGGTGACTGCTTTCCCTCACAGATGGGGTAGTCCTCTCAGTTTCAGTCTGCGGTGTGTTCCCAGATCTCCGCCTAGGGCTGAACAAGACAGTCCTCTTCTTCTTCTTGTCCTTCTTCAAGAGCAGAGTCTTCAGATCTTGTTGCCCCTGAGTCAAATTCATGATCAGCTCTTGGAACTGGGCGTTCTGAGCCTGGAGGTCCTTGATAGTCTGCTCGGCTGATGATTCAGGATTCATGATGATCGGCTGAAATAAACAGCGAAGGAGGTAAGCAACCTGTAGAGAAAAGGGTACCTGTAATGCGATGATATGTATGACATGCATGCAATGATTTCAAGGACCTCGCAGGGTAAACAGAGAAACTTGTTAGAGTTGGAAACTGGCAACTTGATTGTAAGAACTTCATTTTGTTGAGAGTCCTTCGTCAAGGGTCAAAGGCTCACCATATCCAGTGGGTCATAGCCCCTGACACCCTTGGCTAGAGGAAAATCAATCTTCTTTGCCCCTGGCTAGATGTTTGATTTATCATGACCTGCATCACAAGCCCTTGAGATCCTTGAAATGGGTTAGGATGTATGCCATGGTATGCAATGGTATGATGTCATGCTATGCATGGGTGATGTAGGTAAACCCTGTTACGAGTCCCAATTAAGGACTATAAACAGACCCTGCAAGAAACTTGATAAACTTGTTATGAGTCCTGATTAAGGACTATAAACAGAGCCTGCAAGTAGTTAGTACCCTGTTATAAGTCCCAATCAAGGACTATGAACAAAACCTGCAAGAAACCTAAGTAAAACCTGTCATGAGTCCCAATTAAGGACTATAAACAGGACCTGCGAGTAGTTAGTACCCTATTATAAGTCCCAATTAAGGACTATGAACAAAACCTGCAAGAAACCTAAGTAAAACCTGTCATGAGTCCCAATTAAGGACTATAAACAGGACTTGCGAGACATCAAGGGTTAGATAACAAGCATGCAAGTAGTCAAGTACGAAGGCACGCAAGTCACACCAGAGAAGCCCTTAGGGTTTAGGCCAGCATGGGGTCTGGGTAGTACCCTCTTGAAGTTGGTGGGCTCAACCTGTCCTATTAGAAGTAACCGGGTTCTAAGGGTCCCAATATCACGGGATTGCTTTCATTGTTCATCGTTTCGATTTAGCCACTGAATTGGCGACCGAAATATTCCAGGAAAGCAACCCTCAATTGAGTGTAGTATCGAGTATCAACCAACCTCGGACTGCACCAAAGTCAGTTATCTCACTACCCTAAAGAGGCCAAGATAGTTCAATTAAGGTTCCTAAGGTCTGTTGATGCTTCACGACACCACGCGGAGGCCCCGTACTCTCCTTGACTGAACTCAAGGGTTACCGGTACACACCAAAGTGCCACATCAACGTAGCAGACTGTTTCAACCATGTCGGTATACCCCGCACAGTTCCCTCACAGCCTTGTTGCTACTTTCTAAGAAGGTATCCCCCAGATCCGGGTTAGGATCTATAGAACTCCCAAGCAACCCACAATTTAAAGCAAGCAAAGAAGACAATTGAAAACATGGTTATGACCTAGCCCTAAGGTACACCTCACTTTAAGTATTATCCCCAGCAGAGTCGCCAGTTCTGTGATCGGTGGATCTGGAACTGACTGTTTAAAGTTGGTTCGCGAAATGTCGCGGAAGCAAGAGTCGCCACCGTCTTTTATTTTCTCCAAATGGAAAGGACAAAAGCACAGAAAAATTCCTTATAGAGATTGCTCTCGGTTCGGGAGGTAGATTATAGAAAGGGAAGGTGTTAGCACCCTTCCTATCCATGGTTATCCATGGGCTCTTAGATACTTGCTCATTTGTGTTTTCAAAATTGTTTGTTTGCTTTTCAACTGTGGGTTTTAAAAAGTTTCTTTGAAAATTTCAGTTCGACTCTTGTATCGGTCCTCAAGAGTGTTTGAAAAATGCTTTCGAAAGCTTTTTGAAAATGTGTTGGTGTGAAAAGATTTTCGTTTGTTTTTGAATTTAGAGCAAGTATCTTAGAGTTGTCTACCTACCCTAAGGAATTCGTCTGTGTAAATGTCCTTTAAAGTAGTGTCATCCCACCATTGAGAGGTAGGTAGCACCACCGTTGGAGGTGTTCGGGTCAATTCGAGGTTCGGGACATGGTGATCACCAGAGCAATGGGAAGACACCTTAGAAGCTACCCTCATGCCAGGTTCCTGGATCATGAGGACTTACTAAAACATCCTCTACTCGACGATCACCTTTCGAGGCAAGGCAACAGTGAGGCGTACCCTAGGGGTGGTGTGTGATTTGTGTGTTATGTTCATTTGCATTTATCTTGTTCATGTCAAAGTGATCTATGCGTTTGTTTTTATTTTATCATTCATTCTTGCATGCATTTATTTAACAGTAAAAAAAGATGCGGAAATTAAAAGTTCTAAACTATTACAAAGGCGCGGGTCCACATCGCCAAATTATATCCAGGACCCGATTTGACGGAAAGTAAATAAAGAAATAAAATAAAGTGCGAAAAATAAATATTACACGGCTTTGGGAGAATTACATTAATATTTACAAGAAACAAAATAAATAAAAATGCGCGAATAGGAATTAAAATTGGAAACGAGGGCGTTGAACCCTTTTTAATGAAATTAAATTAAATGATTAAACTAATGAAATAAGAATGAAAAAAGAAATTATTTTGAGATTTTTGTATTTATGGTTTTTTATGAGAGAATTAAATGAAATCTAACCCTATTTCTAGTTGTTTTTTAATTTATTAAGAAAACATATTAAAATTAAACCTAAGATTAATCTAATTATTTACATGGTAATTTAATTACAAAAATAATATTTAATAATTAATTATTGTGAAAGAAAAGAAAAAAAGGATAAAAATTGATTAAAACCTAATTCTACCAATTTTAAGTTTATTAAGAAAAATGTTTGAATTAAACCTAATTTTACAAAGCTAAAATTAATTAGTGATATTTATTTACAAAAAAATAACATTAAATAAAAATACTTATTTTTTTGTCTTTTTTCTGATTTTTATATTGTTTTATTTTTTTATGAAAATAAATTAAATTAAAGGAACTAATTAAAAAAAGAAATAATTGAAACAAATAAAATAAAGAAAAGAAAAGAAATACAATACCTTAGGGGGTTCTGTCCCCAATTGGAGGTGAATTGGAGTGGTTTGGCCATTTGTGTTCTGGCCTCAACGTTCCTTAATCTTCTCAGGATGTCTGTCTCGCCATGTATTGGGGTCATGTGTAAAATGTTCTGTTTTGGCCATTTGGCTTTTGGCCTTTTGGCCATTTGGCTTTTGGCCTCAACGTTCCTTAATGAACCTGCATGGGATCCTGTCTAAATCTGCAGTGTTGAACCTCATGAACACATTAAATAAAATCATAAAAATTCAAATAAAACCAACATATGAAGAAATTTAATATTTAGGCACAATATGGCATGTATGAATGATTATACCCTTTTGATCATGGAGATCAAATCAATCTTACCCTTACTGGAAGATTAGTGACCTGAATGCTTTTATGCCTTACTGGAAAATTAGGATCATGGAGATCAAGTCAGCCTTATCCTTACTGAAGAAGTAGTGAGGTATTGGTTTATAACTGTGATGGCTTGTTTGTGGTGAGAGAGGGATTTGTAATAAGGATTTCAAGGTTTTAGGGTTCTTGAAAGAATTTGATATTCTAACAGTGTTGTGGCAAGGTTTTTTCTCTTCAAAATGAGCTTTGGATGGAATTTTTCTGATAATCCCTGTGAAAGTTATGCCCTGGTCAATTTCAGTTGACTTTTTCAGCTGTCCAAATATAGTAACTTTTGCATCTTTGATGATTTCTAAGCCAAATTTTGAGAATCATGATCAAGCATTGATCAAATGATGTTTGTGGCTTCAAAATGATATATTGACCAAAAATTTGAACTTTTGACTGTCAAATGACCATTTTGCCCCTACAGTTGACTGTAGTGCAATCTAGGGTTTTGACTGTGCAATTTTGAGCTGAATGCCTTGAAACTTGATATGAGGATACTTGACCATCTTTGTAGGCATATGAGACTTGATTGGGCCTTTGAAAACTTCATTTTCTTGATCAGAACACAAACCCTAGTTTTGACTGTATATGAGACCTTTGCACTGGGCAACCCCTGGGGAATTTTGTGACTTGGCTTGGCAATTTCTTGAAGAATATGGGAGGGCAAATTTTGGGGTACAACAGTTGCCCCTGTTCAATCTTCTTAGACCTGAGGATGCAGATTGGCTGACGTGCCTTTCGTAATCCGAGGGTAGAAGATGATTGGACACTAGAGTGCCCAGAAATTTGCGCTCACATGTTAGCAGTGATGGGGGAATGGGCTTATAGATGCCATTTGGAGATTGCTGGATAGGATGATGGGCTTATAGATGCCATCTGGATGTTGATCGCATAGGAGATTCCTTAGCGAGAACCTGCATACCTGCAAAACAGAAAATGAATACCTGAAACGCTGCAGGAGCTGATTTTAGATGCTTGGTGTAGATGTGTCCGGACTGGTTACAGGAGCTGAGTCCGGAGCTTCACAAGATGAATGAACCATGGATGGTTACTGCCTTAGCATGAATGGTAAGAGAATCTTGGACGATTTTAACTTCAACAACGCTCGTTGAGAAAAATCTTGGGTGTCTTCTACTGGGATAAGAATCAGGGAGATCTTAGGGTCGATCCGACTGAACCAGAGAAGGCCTTTGACTGGATAAGCATCAGGAAAATCTTAGGGTCGATTTAACTGAACCGGACAAGGTCTTGAAATATCTTCAACTGAAAAAGCATCAGGGAGATCTTAGGGTCGATCTGACTGAACCAGAGAAGGCCTTTGACTGGATAAGCATCAGGAAAATCTTGGGGTCGATTTAACTGAACCGGTCAAGGTCTTGAAATATCTTCAACTGGATAAGCATCAGAACGTCGCCATATCTGGTTCATATCTGGACTATATCTGGAAGGAAATCTGGAAGCAGCATCAGAACGTCACCATATCTGGTTTACATCTGAAACTATATCTGGAAGGAAATCTGGAAGCAGTATCAGAACGTCACCATATCTGGTTTACATCTGAAACTATATCTAGAAGGAACTCTGGAAGCAGCATCAGAACGTCACCATATCTGGGTCATATCTGAAACTATATCTGGAAGAAAATCTGGAAGCAGTATCAAAACGTCACCATATCTGGTTTACATCTGAAACTATATCTAGAAGGAAATCTGGAAGCAGCATCAGAACGTCACCCTATCTGGTTTACATCTGAAACTATATCTAGAAGGAAATCTGGAAGCAGTATCAGAACGTCACCATATCTGGGTCATATCTGAAACTATATCTAGAAGGATATCTGGAAGCAGTATCAGAACGTCACCATATCTGGTTTACATCTGAAACTATATCTAGAAGGAAATCTGGAAGCAGTATCAGAACGTCACCATATCTGGTTTACATCTGAAACTATATCTAGAAGGAAATCTGGAAGCAGCATCAGAACGTCACCCTATCTGGTTTACATCTGAAACTATATCTAGAAGGAAATCTGGAAGCAATATCAGAACGTCACCATATCTGGGTCATATCTGAAACTATATCTAGAAGGATATCTGGAAGCAGTATCAGAACGTCACCATATCTGGTTTACATCTGAAACTATATCTAGAAGGAAATCTGGAAGCAGTATCAGAACGTCACCATATTTGGGTCATATCTGAAACTATATCTAGAAGGATATCTGGAAGCAGTATCAGAACGTCACCATATCTGGTTTACATCTGAAACTATATCTGGAAGGAAATCTGGAAGCAGCATCAGAACGTCACCATCTCTGGGTCATATCTGAAACTATATCTAGAAAGAATTGCGATAGTTGATAGTAATCATTTTGGTATTGATCTTTTTCCTGAAAAGGCAAAACATAATTGTATGCAAAATCATGATGCATGAACTGTATGTCTTCAAAATTGATGAGATTCGTGTAGTAAGATGCATATGCATGCTATGATGTATGAAGATGTGATGTTTAGGAATGTATTTTTGTCTAAGAAAATAAATCCTTGACGGGTGCCGGGAAGTTAAATCCTGGGCTGATATTGAAGAATAGATTTTGCTTCCGCTGGGGATGATAGCTGCAAGAATACCGGTAGGAGAAGATGACTCCGTTGCGGGATAAACTTGGCAAATGACAGATTCTGCGGGGAGAAAAGATACTCTAGCGATCATGCTGGGAAGCAATACTCTGTGGGAAGAGGGATGCCTTGCTGTTTGTTGATAGTAACTGGGGATAGGAAGACTGTGTCGACGACGATCTTTCCGTGGTTTTTGGCTGAGGATAACCCAGTTATATCCTGTTACGGAAATAACTCTTTAAATCAAGCCGGACGACGCGTTCGTGCTCTGCGAGGGGATAAGCTTCCAGAATCTACTGGGGATAAGCTTATTGCTTGGGGAGATAAATTCCAACTTTCCTGGGGAAGCCGGATTGGACTCTCCTGGGGAAGTATTGAACTGTATTGGTTATGTTCTTTAACGGAACCTACCCTGATACCTTGGAGGATAGAACAATCAGATTGCTTATACCACTCTTTATTGCCCCTGTTTCTATGGAGGAGACATATGTGGGATGCTGATAATTGTTGAGGGTCAAACCTTCTTCTGGTAGGCAGGTGACAAGATAACAGGACATAGTCGTACGCTTTAATCCCTAATTTTTGCCTGGACCGCCCTTTCGGGTTTTCAGTCCACCGGGATACCCATTTTTGCCCAAGCCGCCCTTTCAGGTTTTCGACTTGCCGGGTGTACAGATTTTTTCATTTCATCCCTTCATTTTGCCCGAACCCTTTTGGTTCGCCGGGAAGCCCTTATTTTTGCCTAGGTGTATCAACCTAGCGGGTCTTTGATTTTGCGTAGTATTTTTCGACTATGTCCACGCTCTTAGAATGCAGGTAGGTGCCCCTGGCTGCTTGTGTTGCCATATTACCAGAAGGTGTCTGATCGTGCAAGATTCGTTGTTGGAGTGCCCCAAGTGACTCGGGCAGAGATTTGCCCCAGGCTTTTTGGCCTTTTGAGAGATTCTCTGGATCTTGATTTAACTGCCCCAGATGGTAGACCGTGATCATGTCGTGCCCCTTGATTGGAGATACTCTTGTTCATTAGACTTTCGTCATGCGAATTTCTATGTTGTTCAAACAAAAAGTCATATGCAAACAAAGTTATGTTAAAAATGCAAAGCTTATGTCTGTCTCGAAGATTTTGAAAATGCATTCTTTTTCATAAAACAAGCAAATGTTTGTAAAACGTGATGTCAACTCCGTATTTACCGTAGGCCTTAAGGAGTCAGGATACCTTTCGTAATAGTATGCTTTCGAACTAACCCATGCTTCAGCTAGGACTTTTAAGGGTTATAACGTGGCCTGGTTCACGGTTTAAGAAACAAAGGATAAAGGCTCAAATTATTTGTACCCACCCGCTCTTCGTGATGTTCTCCAAACCTAAACTCAGTTGATCGTGCGTTAGACCTTGTTTGAGTCTTTGCTCTGATTTTCTGGTGATGATTCAGATGTTGATAACTTATCTTGAATAGGCAGTCATTCCTTTTTTTGTTGAGGGTTTGTAGGACCTCTCTCTTTTGATTTCGTTATCCCTATTTTTTGCCTGAACTGTTTCCTTTTTTTGGAATTACAGTCAGCGGGATGCCCCAGTTTCATAAGTCTCCTTGGTAGGTTTAGACTTCTTGGGCTTTTCATTTATGATTTTTTCATGACTGCCTGTCCTTATGATTGTTCTGAACCATCACTGTCTTTCGTTTTGTAAGGACCTCTTTGGTGCCATTCGTTATGCACTTGGATCAACTGAGAGAACTACCCTGCCCCAGGTTATGATAAAGGGTTTCAATTTTCGAAAATAAAACTCCTACTTCTTTGGCTCAGAGGGGTTGACGAAGGATTATCTTCCTTATTACTCCGGTGTTTAGGAATTGAAACAATGCCTGTACCTCATCAGCTAGGTCTGTTCAAAAGCATACTGTACATTGTGGTATCGTTTTCGTCATCCTCCCTCAAGAGGCTTAGAATTAACGAGAGTTGTCATCAGAAAAAATATGAAAACAATTTGCATATAGTGAATGCGAATATATTGATTCAAAATAGACATAAGCGATGCATTAATATGATAACAATGTTTAACATGAATAAATGTTCGAACAATCAAAGAAAAATACAACTTGAATATTTGAATGAACAAAAGACATTCTCGCTGATTCGGTGTAGGATCAGTGTTCAAACTCGACCTCCTTGGCGTCAATCAAATCCTGGATCTTGTTCTTCAAGGTCCAACAGTCGTCGGTGTCATGTCCAGGACTGTCAGAATGGTAGGCACATCTCACGCCCGGATTGTACTTGGGAGAGGAAGTGTCAGGATTTTGAGGAGGATCCTTAAGTGTGATCATTTTCGCCTTCAGCAATTGCTGTAATGCCTGAGACAAAGACATGTTGATGTCAGTATACTTCCTATCTTGATGCTTTATCCTACGCCTATTGCTCTTTCTTGGTTGAACGGGCGTGGGATCAGAAATCTGGATTGCCCCTGCATCATGACGACCCTTTTTACCATGTATAGCATTGGACTCTTTCTTTCCACTGTGGGGCTTTTTCTGAGTATCAGCAGGTGCGGTTTCTTGAATCTTCCCCGACTTGATACCGGCTTCGATTCTTTCCCCAGTCAAGACAAGATCTGTAAACCCAGCAGCAGAATTCCCAATTAGGTGGTTGAAGAATGGACCAGACAGAGTCCCCAAGAACATGTCGACGAGCTCGCGGTCAGTCAGAGGTGGTTGTACCCTTCCAGCAAGGTCCCTCCATTTTTGAGCATACTCTTTGAAGCCTTCGCCTGTTCCCATGGACATCCCCTGGAGCTGAGTACGCGTGGGAGCGAGGTCGGCGTTATACTGGTAGTGTTTGTAAAATGCAGTGGCTAAGTCTTCCCAGGTACGGATGTTGGCTCCATTCAGTTGATAGAACCACTCGAGCTGAGTCCCTGAAAGACTCTCTTGGAAGAAATGGATCCATAAGTTTTTGTCAGCTGTATAGGGCTGGATCCTCCTTGTATAAGCCCTGAGATGCAACTTAGGACAGGACGCCCCATCGTATTTAGCAAAGGCAGGTACCTTGAATTTGCGCGGGATCACTACCCCAGAAGACAGACCTAGATCCTCGAAGTCCAGACCAGGCACCTTTTGTATCTCCATAGCACTTAACCGGTCTTCCAACTGTTTGTACTTATCCTCAGCCGGAGGGTACTGTTCGTCGTCGAAATCTGTCTCGTTGTCGGAGACCACTGGACTAGGCACCTCTCTCTCATGGTGACTGCTTTCCCTCACAGATGGGGTAGTCCTCTCAGTTTCAGTCTGCGGTGTGTTCCCAGATCTGCGCCTAGGGCTGAACAAGACAGTCCTCTTCTTCTTCTTGTCCTTCTTCAAGAGCAGAGTCTTCAGATCTTGTTGCCCCTGAGTCAAATTCATGATCAGCTCTTGGAACTGGGCGTTCTGAGCCTGGAGGTCCTTGATAGTCTGCTCGGCTGATGATTCAGGATTCATGATGATCGGCTGAAATAAACAGCGAAGGAGGTAAGCAACCTGTAGAGAAAAGGGTACCTGTAATGCGATGATATGTATGACATGCATGCAATGATTTCAAGGACCTCGCAGGGTAAACAGAGAAACTTGTTAGAGTTGGAAACTGGCAACTTGATTGTAAGAACTTCATTTTGTTGAGAGTCCTTCGTCAAGGGTCAAAGGCTCACCATATCCAGTGGGTCATAGCCCCTGACACCCTTGGCTAGAGGAAAATCAATCTTCTTTGCCCCTGGCTAGATGTTTGATTTATCATGACCTGCATCACAAGCCCTTGAGATCCTTGAAATGGGTTAGGATGTATGCCATGGTATGCAATGGTATGATGTCATGCTATGCATGGGTGATGTAGGTAAACCCTGTTACGAGTCCCAATTAAGGACTATAAACAGACCCTGCAAGAAACTTGATAAACTTGTTATGAGTCCTGATTAAGGACTATAAACAGAGCCTGCAAGTAGTTAGTACCCTGTTATAAGTCCCAATTAAGGACTATGAACAAAACCTGCAAGAAACCTAAGTAAAACCTGTCATGAGTCCCAATTAAGGACTATAAACAGGACCTGCGAGTAGTTAGTACCCTGTTATAAGTCCCAATTAAGGACTATGAACAAAACCTGCAAGAAACCTAAGTAAAACCTGTCATGAGTCCCAATTAAGGACTATAAACAGGACTTGCGAGACATCAAGGGTCAGATAACAAGCATGCAAGTAGTCAAGTACGAAGGCACGCAAGTCACACCAGAGAAGCCCTTAGGGTTTAGGCCAGCATGGGGTCTGGGTAGTACCCTCTTGAAGTTGGTGGGCTCAACCTGTCCTATTAGAAGTAACCGGGTTCTAAGGGTCCCAATATCACGGGATTGCTTTCATTGTTCATTGTTTCGATTTAGCCACTGAACTGGCGACCGAAATATTCCAGGAAAGCAACCCTCAATTGAGTGTAGTATCGAGTATCAACCAACCTCGGACTGCACCAAAGTCAGTTATCTCACTACCCTAAAGAGGCCAAGATAGTTCAATTAAGGTTCCTAAGGTCTGTTGATGCTTCACGACACCACGCGGAGGCCCCGTACTCTCCTTGACTGAACTCAAGGGTTACCGGTACACACCAAAGTGCCACATCAACGTAGCAGACTGTTTCAACCATGTCGGTATACCCCGCACAGTTCCCTCACAGCCTTGTTGCTACTTTCTAAGAAGGTATCCCCCAGATCCGGGTTAGGATCTATAGAACTCCCAAGCAACCCACAATTTAAAGCAAGCAAAGAAGACAATTGAAAACATGGTTATGACCTAGCCCTAAGGTACACCTCACTTTAAGTATTATCCCCAGCAGAGTCGCCAGTTCTGTGATCGGTGGATCTGGAACTGACTGTTTAAAGTTGGTTCGCGAAATGTCGCGGAAGCAAGAGTCGCCACCGTCTTTTATTTTCTCCAAATGGAAAGGACAAAAGCACAGAAAAATTCCTTATAGAGATTGCTCTCGGTTCGGGAGGTAGATTATAGAAAGGGAAGGTGTTAGCACCCTTCCTATCCATGGTTATCCATGGGCTCTTAGATACTTGCTCATTTGTGTTTTCAAAATTGTTTGTTTGCTTTTCAACTGTGGGTTTTAAAAAGTTTCTTTGAAAATTTCAGTTCGACTCTTGTATCGGTCCTCAAGAGTGTTTGAAAAATGCTTTCGAAAGCTTTTTGAAAATGTGTTGGTGTGAAAAGATTTTCGTTTGTTTTTGAATTTAGAGCAAGTATCTTAGAGTTGTCTACCTACCCTAAGGAATTCGTCTGTGTAAATGTCCTTTAAAGTAGTGTCATCCCACCATTGAGAGGTAGGTAGCACCACCGTTGGAGGTGTTCGGGTCAATTCGAGGTTCGGGACATGGTGATCACCAGAGCAATGGGAAGACACCTTAGAAGCTACCCTCATGCCAGGTTCCTGGATCATGAGGACTTACTAAAACATCCTCTACTCGACGATCACCTTTCGAGGCAAGGCAACAGTGAGGCGTACCCTAGGGGTGGTGTGTGATTTGTGTGTTATGTTCATTTGCATTTATCTTGTTCATGTCAAAGTGATCTATGCGTTTGTTTTTATTTTATCATTCATTCTTGCATGCATTTATTTAACAGTAAAAAAAGATGCGGAAATTAAAAGTTCTAAACTATTACAAAGGCGCGGGTCCACATCGCCAAATTATATCCAGGACCCGATTTGACGGAAAGTAAATAAAGAAATAAAATAAAGTGCGAAAAATAAATATTACACGGCTTTGGGAGAATTACATTAATATTTACAAGAAACAAAATAAATAAAAATGCGCGAATAGGAATTAAAATTGGAAACGAGGGCGTTGAACCCTTTTTAATGAAATTAAATTAAATGATTAAACTAATGAAATAAGAATGAAAAAAGAAATTATTTTGAGATTTTTGTATTTATGGTTTTTTATGAGAGAATTAAATGAAATCTAACCCTATTTCTAGTTGTTTTTTAATTTATTAAGAAAACATATTAAAATTAAACCTAAGATTAATCTAATTATTTACATGGTAATTTAATTACAAAAATAATATTTAATAATTAATTATTGTGAAAGAAAAGAAAAAAAGGATAAAAATTGATTAAAACCTAATTCTACCAATTTTAAGTTTATTAAGAAAAATGTTTGAATTAAACCTAATTTTACAAAGCTAAAATTAATTAGTGATATTTATTTACAAAAAAATAACATTAAATAAAAATACTTATTTTTTTGTCTTTTTTCTGATTTTTATATTGTTTTATTTTTTTATGAAAATAAATTAAATTAAAGGAACTAATTAAAAAAAGAAATAATTGAAACAAATAAAATAAAGAAAAGAAAAGAAATACAATACCTTAGGGGGTTCTGTCCCCAATTGGAGGTGAATTGGAGTGGTTTGGCCATTTGTGTTCTGGCCTCAACGTTCCTTAATCTTCTCAGGATGTCTGTCTCGCCATGTATTGGGGTCATGTGTAAAATGTTCTGTTTTGGCCATTTGGCTTTTGGCCTTTTGGCCATTTGGCTTTTGGCCTCAACGTTCCTTAATGAACCTGCATGGGATCCTGTCTAAATCTGCAGTGTTGAACCTCATGAACACATTAAATAAAATCATAAAAATTCAAATAAAACCAACATATGAAGAAATTTAATATTTAGGCACAATATGGCATGTATGAATGATTATACCCTTTTGATCATGGAGATCAAATCAATCTTACCCTTACTGGAAGATTAGTGACCTGAATGCTTTTATGCCTTACTGGAAAATTAGGATCATGGAGATCAAGTCAGCCTTATCCTTACTGAAGAAGTAGTGAGGTATTGGTTTATAACTGTGATGGCTTGTTTGTGGTGAGAGAGGGATTTGTAATAAGGATTTCAAGGTTTTAGGGTTCTTGAAAGAATTTGATATTCTAACAGTGTTGTGGCAAGGTTTTTTCTCTTCAAAATGAGCTTTGGATGGAATTTTTCTGATAATCCCTGTGAAAGTTATGCCCTGGTCAATTTCAGTTGACTTTTTCAGCTGTCCAAATATAGTAACTTTTGCATCTTTGATGATTTCTAAGCCAAATTTTGAGAATCATGATCAAGCATTGATCAAATGATGTTTGTGGCTTCAAAATGATATATTGACCAAAAATTTGAACTTTTGACTGTCAAATGACCATTTTGCCCCTACAGTTGACTGTAGTGCAATCTATGGTTTTGACTGTGCAATTTTGAGCTGAATGCCTTGAAACTTGATATGAGGATACTTGACCATCTTTGTAGGCATATGAGACTTGATTGGGCCTTTGAAAACTTCATTTTCTTGATCAGAACACAAACCCTAGTTTTGACTGTATATGAGACCTTTGCACTGGGCAACCCCTGGGGAATTTTGTGACTTGGCTTGGCAATTTCTTGAAGAATATGGGAGGGAAAATTTTGGGGTACAACACATCTGATTGGTAATTCTTCTGCTGGGTTTACAGATTTGATCTTGACTGGTGAGAGGATAGAAGCTGGTATCAAGTCGGGGAAGATACAGAAAGGTGCCGCTGCGAGTACTGAAAAGAAGCCCTTCAAGAAGGAAGCCAGTGATGTTTATGGTCCCAAAAGACAAGTTAAGCCGGAATGCCGCCAAGCTGTCAATGCATTGGTAATTTCAAAGCCTGCTGCTGCTCCTCAGCAATACAACCAACAAAGGGGTGTGTGATCGGTGGATCTGGAACTGACTGTTTAAAGCTGGTTCGCGAAATTTCGCGGAAGCAAGAGTCGCCACCGTCTTTTATTTTCTCCAAATGGAAAGGACAAAAGCACAGAAAAATTCCTTATAGAGATTTCTCTCGGTTCGGGAGGTAGATTATAGAAAGGGAAGGTGTTAGCACCCTTTCTATCCATGGTTATCCATGGGCTCTTAGATACTTGCTCATTTGTGTTTTCAAAAATGGTTTGTTTGCTTTTCAACTGTGGGTTTTAAAAAAGTTTCTTTGAAAGTTTCAGTTCGACTCTTGTATCGGTCCTCAAGAGTGTTTGAAAAATTGCTTTCGAAAGCTTTTTGAAAATGTGTCGGTGTGAAAAGTATTTTTGATTTGTTTTGTTTTGAATTAGAGCAAGTATCCACGAGTCGTCTACCTACCCTAAGGAATTCGTCTGTGTAAATGTCCTTTAAAGTAGTGCCATCCCACCATTGAGAGGTAGGTAGCACCACCGTTGGAGGTGTTCGGGTCAATTCGAGTTTAGGGACATTGTGGTCACCGAGCAAAGGTAAGACACCTTAGAAGCTACCCTTATGCCATTGATCTTTTATTCCGAGGCAACCGTTCCGAGGCAACTTGTTTCGAGGCAACTTTGTTTTAGGCAACTAGATCAATGGACACAAGGACTCACTAAGACGTCCTATAGTCGACGGCCACGTTTCGAGGGACAAGGCAACAGTGTGATCACCGGAGTAATGGGAAGACACCTTAGAAGCTACCCTCATGCCAGGTTCCCGGATCATGAGGACTTACTAAGACATCCTCTACTCGACGATCACCTTTCGAAGGCAAGGCAACAATGAGGCGTACCCTAGGGGTGGTGTGTGATTTGTGTGTCATGTTCAGTTATTTTGTCTTATTCATGTCAAGGTGATCTATGCGTTTGTTTTTATTTAGACATTCATTCTTGCATGCAATTATTAACAGTTAAAAAAGTTGCGGAAATTAAAGTTCCTAAACTATTACAAAGGCGCGGGTCCACATCGCCAAAATTAAACCAGGACCCGATTTGACATAAAATAAAGAAATAAAATGCGGGAAATATAAAATGTCCGAGTTACATGGCTTGAGCAATTACATAATATTTGAAAGAAAATAAATGTGCGAAAGAAATAGAAATAGAACGTTCGAGGGCGTTGGACCCTTTAAAGAAATTAAATGAAATTAAAAATCAATTAATTATTTATTGAAATAAAAGAAGTGTTTTTTAGGTTTTTTTTTGTATTTATGAAATAAGAAAATTAAAATTAAAATTAAAAGAAACCCTAATTCTAAGTTATTTTTAATTATTTGAGAAAAATGTTAAAGTTTAACTTAATTTACTAAAGAATTTATGTACATGTTTATTTACAAAAATAAATTAGTAGTTAATAATAATAATAATGATGAGAAAATTATTTATTAAAAAAATGATGAAAAAGTTAAAAACCCTAATTTCTACATATTTAATTTATTAAGACAAATATTAAAGTTTTGAAACCTAAATTCATCTAATTAATTGTTTAAAGTTTATTTACAAAAATAATAATAGTAAAATTAATATTAATAAAATAAACATTTTTTGATTTTTCTGTATTTTATATTTATTATGAAAATTATTTTATGGAGTTAAAAGAAAACAATTAAAAAACAATTAAAAGAATAAAAAGGAAAAACAAATAAAAATTAAAAATTGAGCAAACCATAGGGGGTGTCTGGCCCAAGGGGAGGTTTTTTGAAGTATTGACTCCTGAGTACCGTGGTCTGCATTCTTTGACCATTGGATTGAGTTTCATGCATAAGTTGTTCTACTTTGGCCATTTGGCTTTTGGCTTTTGGCTTTTGGCCATTTGTGTTCTGGCTTCAACGTTCCTTTAATGTCTGGCTTAATGTCTGCCTCGCCATGTATTGGTGTCATGCATAAGTTTTTCTAGTCTGGCCATTTGGCTTTTGGCTTTTGGCCATTTGGCTTTTGGCTTTTGGCCATTTGGCTTTTGGCCTCAACGTTCCTTAATGAACCTGTCTGGGATCCTGTCTAAATCTGCAGTGTTGAATCTCACAAACACATCAAATAAAATCATAAAATGCAAATAAAGCCAATATATGAAGAAATTTAATGTTTAGGCACAATATGGCATGTATGAATGATTATACTCTTTTGATCATGGAGATCAAATCAACCTTACCCTTACTGGAAAAGTAGTGACATGAATGTTTTTATGCCCTTTGGATCATGGAGATCAAGCCAGCCTTACCCTTACTGAAGAAGTAATAAGATGTTGGTTTGTAACTGAGATGGCTTTGTTTGTAGTGAGAGAGGGATTTGTAATAAGGATTTCAAGGTTTTAGGGTTCTTGAAAGAGTTTGATATTCCAACAGTGTTGTGGCAAGGTTTTTTCTCTCTTTTTTTTCTTCCCTCTTTTTTCTTTTTTTCTCCTTCTGGTTTGTGTGACAAGAAGGTGATTATATAGTGGAAATTAGGGTAAAGAAAATGGGCTTTGAATGTGCAATTGGGCCTCCAATATTCACTTGAATTCGTCACTTTCCAGGCTAAATCGCAGGGACTTAAGTGCATATTTTGAAGTTGAAATGTGAAAACAAAATGTAGCCGACATCGAGAACTAACTCCTGTCCGAAAATCGACTCAATCGGATAAACGGTGAATTAGTTATGAATTTTTGAAGTTTCAGCTCAGACAAACTTATTTTGGGCTCCAGTGTCGACTCTGACACGTTCTTCAATAAAAAACTGGTATTGATCGGTGCATAATTTGGTCTCGACTTTTGAAGCAAAGTTGTAGATCTATAAGTCAGGGACCTTGTGTAAAAATATGAGTCCAATCCGATAAAAATTGACCGAGTTATGAATTTTCGAAGTTTCGGCCCAGATGAAATATTATTCAGCATTCAGGATTTTCAGCGTGTCACGCACTCTGAGCAAAAAATGAAGGCCTTTTGAACACCGTTTGAACTCAATACCTTCTGTGAAAATGTAGCCAACTCAATTTGTGAAATTTTGGCACTGGAACCAGCTCGATACGATGAAAATCGACCAAGTTATGATTTTTTGAACATGACGCAGATAAACTTCTGTCACAAATTTTCTGCACGAAAATACTTGATAAATCCACATTTTTGAAGACCTTCTGATCAAAATTGGCTTCCAGCCGTGAGAGATGAAAACGTAGATAATGTCAAGACGGAATTTTGGCCACCGGAACGGGTTCAAAACGAGTCACGATGTTCACACTTTTTCACTATATTTCTTCAAGAAAACTCACACATTCGGATACCTTCTTTAAAGAATTGACTCTTGAGCCGAACCTGAATTTGAGAATATGTTATCAGAGATATCTTGGCGAAAGAACACCTGAATATAACGCGCCGGGTTGGACTTGTGAATTTTCTTGAAATGTTTTGAGAAATATGGGAGGGAAAATTTTGGGGTACAACAGTTGCCCCTGTTCAATCTTCTTAGAACTGAGGATGCAGATTGGCTGACGTGCCTTTCGTAATCCGAAGGTGGAAGATGATTTAACACTAGAGTGCCCAGAAATTTGCGCTCACATAGTAGCAGTGTGATGATGGAATGGGCTTATAGATGCCATTTAGAGGTTGCTGGATAGGATGATGGGCTTATAGATGCCATCTGGATGTTGATCGCGTAAGAGATTCCTTAGCGAGAACCTGCGTACCTGCAAAAGAAAAATGATTACCTGACACGTTGCAGGAGCTGATTTTCAGATGCTTGGTATAGAGGTGTCCTGACTGGTTACATGAGCTGGATCTGGAGCTTCAAACGGTGATGAATGAACCAGGGATGGTTACTACCTTAGTATGAATGGTAAGAGAACCTTGGATGATTACTACCCCAACAGGAACGCTGAGAGAATCTTGGGTGTCTTCTACTAGGATAAGAATCAGGGAGATCTTAGGGTCGATCTGACTGAACCAGAGAAGGCCTTTGACTGGATAAGCATCAGGAAAATCTTAGGGTCGATCTAACTGAACCGGACAAGGTCTTGGAATATCTTCAACTGGATAAGCATCAGGGAGATCTTAGGGTCGATCTGACTGAACCAGAGAAGGCCTTTGACTGGATAAGCATCAGGAAAATCTTAGGGTCGATTTAACTGAACCGGACAAGGTCTTGGAATATCTTCAACTGGATAAGAATCAGGGAGATCTTAGGGTCGATCTGACTGAACCAGAGAAGGCCTTTGACTGGATAAGCATCAGGAAAATCTTAGGGTCGATTTAACTGAACCGGACAAGGTCTTGGAATATCTTCAACTGGATAAGAATCAGGGAGATCTTAGGGTCGATCTGACTGAACCAGAGAAGGCCTTTGACTGGATAAGCATCAGGAAAATCTTAGGGTCGATTTAACTGAACCGGACAAGGTCTTGGAATATCTTCAACTGGATAAGAATCAGGGAGATCTTAGGGTCGATCTGACTGAACCAGAGAAGGCCTTTGACTGGATAAGCATCAGGAAAATCTTAGGGTCGATTTAACTGAACCGGACAAGGTCTTGGAATATCTTCAACTGGATAAGAATCAGGGAGATCTTAGGGTCGATCTGACTGAACCAGAGAAGGCCTTTGACTGGGTAAGAATCAGGAAAATCTTAGGGTCGATTTAACTGAACCGGACAAGGTCTTGGAATATCTTCAACTGGATAAGAATCAGGGAGATCTTAGGGTCGATCTGACTGAACCAGAGAAGGCCTTTGACTGGATAAGCATCAGGAAAATCTTAGGGTCGATTTAACTGAACCGGACAAGGTCTTGGAATATCTTCAACTGGATAAGCATCAGGGAGATCTTAGGGTCGATTTGACTGAACCAGAGAAGGCCTTTGACTGGATAAGCATCAGGAAAATCTTAGGGTCGATTTAACTGAACCGGACAAGGTCTTGGAATATCTTCAACTGGATAAGCATCAGGGAGATCTTAGGGTCGATCTGACTGAACCAGAGAAGGCCTTTGACTGGATAAGCATCAGGAAAATCTTAGGGTCGATTTAACTGAACCGGACAAGGTCTTGGAATATCTTCAACTGGTTAAGAATCAGGGAGATCTTAGGGTCGATCTGACTGAACCAGAGAAGGCCTTTGACTGGATAAGCATCAGGAAAATCTTAGGGTCGATTTAACTGAACCAGAGAAGGTCTTGGAATATCTTTAACTGGATAAGCATCAGGGAGATCTTAGGGTCGATCTGACTGAACCAGAGAAGGCCTTTGACTGGATAAGCACCAGGAAAATCTTAGGGTCGATTTAACTGAACCGGACAAGGTCTTGGAAGATGATTGAGAATCTAGCTGATTCTTTCCTGAAAGGTAAGGGTCAGACATATGCAATGCATGATATGGATCAAGCAATGATATTCTCAACATAAATGAGATTTGTGAGATATGATGCGTCTATGCATGCTATAATGATGTATGGAAGTGTGATGTTTATGAATGTTTTTGTCTAGGAAAGTGAATCCTCGACGGGTGCCGGGAAGTCGTATCCTGGGCTGATGTTGGGGAATTGATTTGGCTTCCGCTGGGGATGATAACTGCAAGAATACCGATAGGAGAAGATGACTCCGTTGCGGAATAAACTTGGCAAATGAAGGATTCTGCGGGGAGAAAAGATACTCTGACGACCATGCTGGGAAGCAATACTCTGTGGGAAGAGGGATGCCTTGCTGAGTGTTGATAATAGTTTTCTGGGGATAGGAAGACTTTGTCGACGACGCTCTTTCCGTGGCTTTTGGCTGAGGATAACCCAGTTATATCCTGTTAAGGAAATAACTCTTTAAATCAAGCCGGACGACGCGTTCGTGTTCTGCGTGGGGATAAGCTTCCAGAATCTACTGGGGATATGCTTATTGCTTGGGGAGATAGATTCCAACCTTCCTGGGGAACTGGATTGGACTTTCTTGGGGAAGTTTTGATATGCTGGTGAAGTGATTCTTTTGAATGCTGATATGCCGCCGGGGGACAATCTTCAGACCAAGACTGCCGGGGATGCTTGTTAAGAATATATGCTGCTGGGGAAGTATTGAGATCTATGGGAGGACACCCAATTTCCTTGAGATTTGATAACTCTGCTTGGAGAAGAATGCACTGACTTGCTGACTTACTCTCTGGGGAATTAAGATATGCCGGTCATGTTCTTTAGCTGAGCCTACCTTGGTACCTTGGAGGACGGAAACAATCAGATTGCTTAAACCACCCGTTATTGCCCCTGTTTCTATGGGGGAGGCACATATGGGATGCTGATAATTGTTGAGGGTCAAACCTTCTTCTGGTAGGCAGGTGACAAGATGACAGGACATAGTCGTACGCTTTGATCCCTAACTTTTGCCTGGACCGCCCTTTCGGGTTTTCAGTCCACCGGGATACCCATTTTTGCCCAAGCCGCCTTTTCAGGTTTTCGACTTGCCGGGTGTATAGATTTTTTTCATTTCATCCCTTCATTTTGCCCGAACCCTTTTGGTTCGCCGGGAAACCCTTAGTTTTGCCTAGGTACGTCGACCTAGCGGGTCTTTGATTATGTGTAGTATTTTTCGACTATGTCCATGCTCTTAAAATGTAGGGAGTTGCCCCTGTTAGAAGTATTTTGCCATGCCACCAGAAGGTGTTTGATCAGACAAGATTCGTTGTTGAAATGCCCCAAGTGACTCAGGCGGAGATTTGCCCCAGGCTATTTGGTCTTTGAGATATTCTACGAACCTTGGCTTAATTGCCCCAGATAATGGACCATGGTCATGTCTGCCCCTTGATTGGAGGTACTTCTGTTCATTAGGCATTCGTCGTGCGAACTTCTATGCTGTTCAAACAAAAAGTCATATACAAACAAAGTTATGTTAAAAATGCAAAGCCTATGTCTGTCTTGAAGATTTTGAAAATGCATTCTTTTTTTCCATAAAACAAATGAATGTTTGTAAAACGTGATGTCAACTTCGTATTTACCGTAGGCCTTCAGGAGTCAGGATACCTTTCGTAACAGTAGGCTTTCGAACTAACCCATGCTTCAGCTAGGACTTTTAAGGGTTATAACGTGGCTTGGTTCACGGTTTAAGAAACAAAGGATAAAGGCTCAAATTATTTGTACCCACCCGCTCTTCGTGATGTTCTCCAAACCTAAACTCAGTTGATCATACGTTAGACCTTGTTTGAGTCTTTGCTCTGATTTTCCGGTGATGGTTCGGATATTGATGATTTATTCTGAATAGGCAGTCATTTTTGTTATTGTTGAGGGTTTGTAGGACCTCTTTCTTGTCTGACTTTTGTTATCCCTTTCTTTTTTTTTGCCTGAACTGTTTCCTTTTTTTTTTGGAATTACAGTCAGCGGGATGCCCCAGTTTTATAAGTCTCCTTCATGGGTTTTGACTTTTTGGGCTTTTCATTTATGAATTTTTTTGATAATGACTGCTTTTCTTTATTGATCATTCGGAACCATCACTGTCTTTCTTTGTTTTATAAGGACCTCTTTGGTGCCATTCGTTATGCACTTGGATCAACTGAGAGACTACCCTGCCCCAGGTTATGATTAAGGGTTTTGAATTTCGAAAAGAAAAAACTCCTACTTCTTTGGCTCAGAGGGGTTGACGAGGGATTATCTTCCTTATTACTCCAGTGTCTAGGAATTGAAACAATGCCTGTACCTCATCAGCGGGGTCTGTTCAAAAGCATACTGTAGATTGTGGTATCGTTTTCGTCATCCTCCCTCAAGAGGCTTAGGATTATTAATTAAGAGTTGACATCAGAAAAAACATGAAAATAATTTGCATTTAGTGAATACGAATATATTGTTTCAAAACAGACATATGCGATGCATTAATGAAATAACAATGTTTAACAATGAACAAATGTTTGATCAAAAGAAAATCGCAACTTGAATATTCGAATGAACAAAAGTTTTCTAGATCTCAGAGCTTGTCACTTCAAATGGTGAGCCTTGGCGGGATGGTAGAAAAATTCAGCCTGACCATCTCGTGTGAATTCCAGTGCTCCTTCATCAATCAGGTCCTGAATCTTATTCTTCAAAGCCCAACAATCCTCTGTAGCATGCCCCGGGCTATCAGAATGATAAGCGCAGCGAGCGTTGGGGTTATACTTTGGTGACGTTGTATTTTGAAACTTCGGAGCCTCTTTTAGAGTTACCAGCTTGGTCTCCAGCAACTGTGGCAATATCTGGGATAAGGTCATGCTGAGCCGAGTGAACTGCCTCCTCTCGCTCTTTTGTTGGTTGTGATGTTGAATTTGTGACATTGGAGCCATTTGGGGAGCTCTCTCCTTGCTTCTTTGTCTCAAAGGTGGTCGAACGATGACTGGCTTTTTACCCTTAGACTTTTGCCCCGGCTGGTTACCCTGAAGTTGTTGGTTGACGAGAAACCAGAGCTCGTCTTGTCTTTGAGCTAACCCTTGAATAGCAGTCACCTGCCCCAGCATCTGGGCTTTCAATGCATCCACCTCAGCTTGTAGGTGTTTCAGCCTTTCACCCTCAGCACTGTTTCTAACAAAGGTCTCCATGAGAAGTGTCCTTAGCTCCTCCTGCCCCTTGGATAGATTCAGGAGGATTTCCCCGAACCGAGTCTCTTGAGCGAGAAGGTCCTGGTTATCTGGTTGGAAGGCCATTGCTGAAATAAACAGCGAGAAAGGTAAGTGACCTGCAAGAGGGATACCTGTTATGCAATGATATGTATGATATGCATGCAATGTTTTCAAGGACCTCGCGGGGTAAACAAGAAAATTGGTTAGCATTTGGATCCGACAGTTTGATCGAAAGAACTTCATATTTGTTGAGAGTCTTTCTTCCAAGGGTCAAAGGCTCACCATATCCAGTGGGTCATAGCCCCTGACTTTAATCATCAACCTTATTTTGCTTTCCAAACAACCTTGGCTAGGGGAACCTTCTTCAGGAGTCAAAGCTCACCATATCAAGTGGGTCATAGCCCCTGACAACCTTGGCTCGGGGAACTTTCTTCAAGTGTCAAAGCTCACCATATCAAGTGGGTCATAGCCCCTGACAACTTTGGCTAGAGGAAAATAAATCCTCTTTGCCCCTTGCTAGATGTTTGATTCATCATGACCTGCATCACAAGCCCTTGAGATCCTTGAAATGGGTTAGGATGTATGCAATGGTATGATGTCATGATGCATGGGGTAATACGAATAAACCCTGTTATGAGCCCTTATTAAGGACTATAAACAGAAACCTGCAAGAAACTCAAGTACAACCTGTCATGAGTCCCAGTTAAGGACTAAAAAACAAAACCTGCAAGAAACTCGGTAAACCCTGTTATGAGTCCTAATTAAGGACTACAAAACCTGTAAGAAGCTCAAGTGTCAGACAACAAGCATGCAAGTAGTCAAGTTGGAAGGCACACAAGTCACACAAGAGAAACCCTTAGAGTTCATGCCAGCATGAGGTCTAGGTATTACCCTCTTTCAGTTTGTTGGTTCATACCTGTCCTATCAAAGTAATCGGGTTCTTAGAGGATCCCAATATCATTGACTACCCTCAATCGGTCATAACTCCAGCATCGCAATCTTTTCTTGCGGCCAGAACCATCACGAGAGTTTAGCCTCAATGGGCGTAGCATACTGCTACTGTTCTAATGGCCAAGTTGGGTCATTTAAGGTTCTAAGGTCTGTTGGTGCTTAATGACTCCTTGGAAGACCCATATTCTCCCCGTTTCAACACGAGGGATATCGGTACAGACCAAGGCGCCACACCAACGTAGCCACTGCTTCACCCATGTCGGTATACGCCGGACAGGTCCCTCACAGCTTATGCTACCTAAACAGGGTATCCCCAGATCCGGGTTAGGATCTATGTAACTCCCATACAACCCACAAATTTAAAGCAGACAAGTCAATACAATTGAAAACACAGTTATGAACTAACCCTAAGGTACACCTCACTTTAAGTTTAAGTCCCCAGCAGAGTCGCCAGTTCTGTGATCGGTGGATCTGGAACTGACTGTTTAAAGCTGGTTCGCGAAATTTCGCGGAAGCAAGAGTCGCCACCGTCTTTTATTTTCTCCAAATGGAAAGGACAAAAGCATAGAAAAATTCCTTATAGAGATTGCTCTCGGTTCGGGAGGTAGATTATAGAAAGGGAAGGTGTTAGCACCCTTTCTATCCATGGTTATCCATGGGCTCTTAGATACTTGCTCATTTGTGTTTTCAAAAATGGTTTGTTTGCTTTTCAACTGTGGGTTTTAAAAAAGTTTCTTTGAAAGTTTCAGTTCGACTCTTGTATCGGTCCTCAAGAGTGTTTGAAAAATTGCTTTCGAAAGCTTTTTGAAAATGTGTCGGTGTGAAAAGTATTTTTGATTTGTTTTGTTTTGAATTAGAGCAAGTATCCACGAGTCGTCTACCTACCCTAAGGAATTCGTCTGTGTAAATGTCCTTTAAAGTAGTGCCATCCCACCATTGAGAGGTAGGTAGCACCACCGTTGGAGGTGTTCGGGTCAATTCGAGTTTAGGGACATTGTGGTCACCGAGCAAAGGTAAGACACCTTAGAAGCTACCCTTATGCCATTGATCTTTTATTCCGAGGCAACCGTTCCGAGGCAACTTGTTTCGAGGCAACTTTGTTTTAGGCAACTAGATCAATGGACACAAGGACTCACTAAGACGTCCTATAGTCGACGGCCACGTTTCGAGGGACAAGGCAACAGTGTGATCACCGGAGTAATGGGAAGACACCTTAGAAGCTACCCTCATGCCAGGTTCCCGGATCATGAGGACTTACTAAGACATCCTCTACTCGACGATCACCTTTCGAAGGCAAGGCAACAATGAGGCGTACCCTAGGGGTGGTGTGTGATTTGTGTGTCATGTTCAGTTATTTTGTCTTATTCATGTCAAGGTGATCTATGCGTTTGTTTTTATTTAGACATTCATTCTTGCATGCAATTATTAACAGTTAAAAAAGTTGCGGAAATTAAAGTTCCTAAACTATTACAAAGGCGCGGGTCCACATCGCCAAAATTAAACCAGGACCCGATTTGACATAAAATAAAGAAATAAAATGCGGGAAATATAAAATGTCCGAGTTACATGGCTTGAGCAATTACATAATATTTGAAAGAAAATAAATGTGCGAAAGAAATAGAAATAGAACGTTCGAGGGCGTTGGACCCTTTAAAGAAATTAAATGAAATTAAAAATTAATTAATTATTTATTGAAATAAAAGAAGTGTTTTTTAGGTTTTTTTTTGTATTTATGAAATAAGAAAATTAAAATTAAAATTAAAAGAAACCCTAATTCTAAGTTATTTTTAATTATTTGAGAAAAATGTTAAAGTTTAACTTAATTTACTAAAGAATTTATGTACATGTTTATTTACAAAAATAAATTAGTAGTTAATAATAATAATAATGATGAGAAAATTATTTATTAAAAAAATGATGAAAAAGTTAAAAACTCTAATTTCTACATATTTAATTTATTAAGACAAATATTAAAGTTTTGAAACCTAAATTCATCTAATTAATTGTTTAAAGTTTATTTACAAAAATAATAATAGTAAAATTAATATTAATAAAATAAACATTTTTTGATTTTTCTGTATTTTATATTTATTATGAAAATTATTTTATGGAGTTAAAAGAAAACAATTAAAAAACAATTAAAAGAATAAAAAGGAAAAACAAATAAAAATTAAAAATTGAGCAAACCATAGGGGGTGTCTGGCCCAAGGGGAGGTTTTTTGAAGTATTGACTCCTGAGTACCGTGGTCTGCATTCTTTGACCATTGGATTGAGTTTCATGCATAAGTTGTTCTACTTTGGCCATTTGGCTTTTGGCTTTTGGCTTTTGGCCATTTGTGTTCTGGCTTCAACGTTCCTTTAATGTCTGGCTTAATGTCTGCCTCGCCATGTATTGGTGTCATGCATAAGTTTTTCTAGTCTGGCCATTTGGCTTTTGGCTTTTGGCCATTTGGCTTTTGGCTTTTGGCCATTTGGCTTTTGGCCTCAACGTTCCTTAATGAACCTGTCTGGGATCCTGTCTAAATCTGCAGTGTTGAATCTCACAAACACATCAAATAAAATCATAAAATGCAAATAAAGCCAATATATGAAGAAATTTAATGTTTAGGCACAATATGGCATGTATGAATGATTATACTCTTTTGATCATGGAGATCAAATCAACCTTACCCTTACTGGAAAAGTAGTGACATGAATGTTTTTATGCCCTTTGGATCATGGAGATCAAGCCAGCCTTACCCTTACTGAAGAAGTAATAAGATGTTGGTTTGTAACTGAGATGGCTTTGTTTGTAGTGAGAGAGGGATTTGTAATAAGGATTTCAAGGTTTTAGGGTTCTTGAAAGAGTTTGATATTCCAACAGTGTTGTGGCAAGGTTTTTTCTCTCTTTTTTTTCTTCCCTCTTTTTTCTTTTTTTCTCCTTCTGGTTTGTGTGACAAGAAGGTGATTATATAGTGGAAATTAGGGTAAAGAAAATGGGCTTTGAATGTGCAATTGGGCCTCCAATATTCACTTGAATTCGTCACTTTCCAGGCTAAATCGCAGGGACTTAAGTGCATATTTTGAAGTTGAAATGTGAAAACAAAATGTAGCCGACATCGAGAACTAACTCCTGTCCGAAAATCGACTCAATCGGATAAACGGTGAATTAGTTATGAATTTTTGAAGTTTCAGCTCAGACAAACTTATTTTGGGCTCCAGTGTCGACTCTGACACGTTCTTCAATAAAAAACTGGTATTGATCGGTGCATAATTTGGTCTCGACTTTTGAAGCAAAGTTGTAGATCTATAAGTCAGGGACCTTGTGTAAAAATATGAGTCCAATCCGATAAAAATTGACCGAGTTATGAATTTTCGAAGTTTCGGCCCAGATGAAATATTATTCAGCATTCAGGATTTTCAGCGTGTCACGCACTCTGAGCAAAAAATGAAGGCCTTTTGAACACCGTTTGAACTCAATACCTTCTGTGAAAATGTAGCCAACTCAATTTGTGAAATTTTGGCACTGGAACCAGCTCGATACGATGAAAATCGACCAAGTTATGATTTTTTGAACATGACGCAGATAAACTTCTGTCACAAATTTTCTGCACGAAAATACTTGATAAATCCACATTTTTGAAGACCTTCTGATCAAAATTGGCTTCCAGCCGTGAGAGATGAAAACGTAGATAATGTCAAGACGGAATTTTGGCCACCGGAACGGGTTCAAAACGAGTCACGATGTTCACACTTTTTCACTATATTTCTTCAAGAAAACTCACACATTCGGATACCTTCTTTAAAGAATTGACTCTTGAGCCGAACCTGAATTTGAGAATATGTTATCAGAGATATCTTGGCGAAAGAACACCTGAATATAACGCGCCGGGTTGGACTTGTGAATTTTCTTGAAATGTTTTGAGAAATATGGGAGGGAAAATTTTGGGGTACAACAGGGTGAGAGACCCAAAAGGCAGTACACTCGGCTCAATATGACCCTGTCTCAGATTTTGCCGCAACTACTGTCAACCAATCAGGTAACTGTCAAAGAAGCTCCGAAGGTAGTAAACACAGCTTCTCCAAAGTACAACCCCAACGCCCGTTGCGCTTATCACTCTGATAGCCTGGGGCATACTACTGACGATTGCTGGGCTCTGAGGAATAAGGTTCAAGACCTTATTGATGCCAAAGAAATAAAGTTTGAGGCGCCCGAAAGACCCAATGTTGTGACTGCTCCCATGCCCCAGCATGGAGTGAATGCTGTGGAAGAATATCGGTATGTAGCCTCCGTGGAAGAGATTGTTACTCCGTTGTTGACCGTCAAGAGGAACCTGTTGCTAGCCGATTTATTTCCGGGATATGGTAAAGGTTGCCTGTTATGTGCTGTTTCACCTGTTGGTTGTCCGTTGCTGAAATCAGGTATCCAAAGCCTGATGGATAGAAAAGAGATCTTGTTCGAGAAGATTGTTGTTCCTGCTACCCCTACCGAAGAAGTTTCTATTGTTACTATTTTCAAAAAACTTCCTAAGGCTCCTTCAAAGAAGCCTGTCAAAATCATGTCCACTCAGAAGATTGCTCCTATCATCATCACATTTCCGGGGCCTCTCCCTTATACATCCGACAAAGCTGTCCCATGGCACTATGGGGCAGATGTTTATGTGCTTGGAGTTAAGCAAGAGTTTGATACAAGTACCGGTGTCAGTAACATCACCGGGCTTGCTAAAATTACTCGCAGTAGTAGGCTGTTCTCACCAGATGTTGTGCCACCAGCTATTCAGAAACCCCTTGTCATCACACCTGCAAGTGTGCATGTTTCCCTTCCTAATCAAGTTCCTGTTTCTACCCCTGCTGCCGAGTCCTCTGACGCTCGGGGCAAGGGGATTGCTACTGATTTGCCTGCCCTGACGGAGGCACCGAAGACAACCACTGTTGAAGCCTCCCAGCAAGAGATGGAGGAGATCCTCAAGATTATCAAGAAAAGTGATTTCAACGTAGTTGAGCAGCTGGGGCACACCCCATCAAAGATTTCTATGCTATCACTGTTGTTGTGTTCAGAAGCCCACGCCAAGGCTCTGATCTCCTTCCTGAAGACGGCCCATGTGCCACAAGAAACATCTGCTGATCAATTTACTGACTGTGTGGCCAACTTGACTGCTGATAATGGTTTGGGCTTCTCTGACGCCGATCTGACTGCCAAAGGAAAGAACCATAATGATGCCCTGCACGTCTCCATTGAATGCAGGGGCACTACTCTTGCCCATGTGTTGGTAGACACCGGTTCTTCATTGAATGTATTGCCCAAGAAGGCCCTAGACAGATTGGATTGTGAGGGTCTGGAGCTCAAGCCTAGTAACATTGTAGTACGGGCCTTTGACGGTTTGAAAAGGATGGTACATGGTGAAGTTGACATTCCAATCAGGGTTGGTTCTCAAGTTTTTGATTCTACTTTCTATGTGATGGACATCTGTCCATCCTACTCTTGTTTGCTAGGTCGTCCATGGATCCACAAGGCTGGAGCTGTGACCTCCACACTACATCAGAAGCTTAAGTACCCAGTCAGAGGAAAGATTGTCACAGTTCAGGGGGAGGAAGAATATATGGTCATCCACCTAAACTCGTTCCGGTACATAGAAATGGATGGGGAATTCATTGAAAACCCATTCCAGCACTTTGAAGAGGTGCCTCAGACATTAGCATCAGCTGAAACTGTGATTGAAGACCCTCCTTTGAAGATGACTTCCTTAAAGGATGCCCGGGCTGTGATTGAGAAGGGTGAGTGTGCAAACTGGGGCCGACTTCCTGACTTCACTCTAAAGACTGACAAGTTTGGCTTGGGTTTCACTGCAGAGGCTCAGAGGGCTGTTCGTAAGGCAAGGATTGGAAGACCTCCTGTGTTCATCACCAACCTGGGAGTAAATGCTATTGAAGACAACGTGGAGGAATCTAAATTCGACAGCTGGATCTACCCAACAACCGACAGTGGACCAAGCAACTGGATCGCCAAAGATTTCACACCTATTACTTTTGTCACTCAGTAATGAACTCTTTTGTTTTCAATTTGTAACAAACAATATGTTGAAACTTTTATGGCTCGGTGTCCTACCCGGGGCACCGTGGCTCCATTTGTGAGGGCTTTTGTATAACATTTTCATATATCATTAATCAAAACATTGGACGTTTGTTGCATTTCAAAATCTTGCGCTCCTTTTCTTTCTTTATTATATATTGCAAAACAGCTATATTTACACACACTCACTTATACAGGTTCCAATCCACTCTGGATCTCACTGGTAACGATTCTGCTACTGCCAGTTATGACTTCGAAAATCCGATCAACTTAGCCGAAGACGAAGGTGAAGATGATTGTGAAGTGCCTGGTGAACTTGCAAGACTGTTACTCCAGGAAGAGAGGGCCATTCAGCCGCATGAAGAGCCAGTGGAAACGGTAAATCTGGGTACTGAGACAGACAAAAAGGAAGTCAAGATTGGTGCCAATCTAGAGTTCGGTGTGAAGCAACGGTTGATTCAGATGCTGCATGACTATGTGGAAATATTTGCCTGGTCTTACAAAGACATGCCTGGGTTGGATACTGACATTGTAGTTCATCACCTGCCCACCAAGGAAGACTGCCCTCCGGTTAAACAGAAGGTCCGCCGTATGCGTCCAGAGATGTCCGAGAAAATCAAAGCTGAGGTTATGAAACAATTTGATGCCGGGTTTCTAGCTGTAACTTCTTACCCTCAGTGGATTGCCAACGTTGTTCCAGTGCCGAAGAAGGATGGTAAGGTCCGAATGTGTGTTGATTACAGGGATTTGAACAGGGCCATCCCCAAGGATGATTTCCCTCTGCCTCATATTGACATTCTGGTTGACAACACTGCTCAGCATAAAGTTTTCTCCTTCATGGATGGTTTCTCCGGTTATAATCAGATCAAGATGGCTCCTGAAGACATGGAGAAGACCACTTTTGTTACTCAGTGGGGCACCTTTTGCTACAACGTCATGCCTTTTGGGTTGAAAAATGCTGGGGCAACCTACCAGCGTGCCATGGTTGCTTTATTTCATGATATGATCCATCACGAAATAGAAGTATACGTCGATGATATGATTGCAAGGTCCCAGACTGAGGAGGAACACCTTGACCATCTACGGAAGCTGTTTGACCGTCTGAAGTTGTACAAGCTGAGGTTGAACCCAAACAAGTGCACCTTTGGGGTAAGATCTGGAAAATTGTTAGGCTTCATCGTAAGCGAAAAAGGCATTCAAGTGGATCCTGCCAAGGTGAAAGCCATACAAGAGATGCCAACTCCCAAGACAGAGAAAGAAGTCAGAGGCTTTCTAGGATGGTTGAACTATATTGCCCGATTCATCTCGCATCTAACTGCTACCTGTGAACCAATCTTCAAGCTGCTGAAGAAAGATCAAGTAGTACGTTGGAACGATGAATGTCAGGCCGCTTTCAAAAAGATCAAAGAGTATCTCCAAGAACCACCCATTCTTATGCCACCGGTTGAAGGGAGACCTCTAATCTTATACTTGACAGTACTTGACAACTCAATGGGGTGTGTGCTGGGGCAGCATGACGAGTCTGGCCGAAAAGAGCACGCCATTTATTACCTGAGCAAAAAGTTTACCGACTGTGAGACTCGGTACTCACTGATCGAGAAAACTTGTTGCGCTCTGGTATGGGCTGCTCGCCGGCTGAGACAGTATATGTTAACTCACACTACTCTGTTGATTTTAAAAATGGATCCAATCAAGTACATATTCGAAAAGCCTGCTCTGTCTGGAAGAATAGCAGGATGGCAAATGATCTTGACAGAATACGACATCTAGTACACGACTCAAAAAGAAATCAAGGGAAGTATAGTGGCAGACCATTTGGCACACCAGGCAGTGGATGATTACCAGTCGATGAACTTTGAATTTCCAGACGAGGATATCATGGTGGTAACTGATTGTGAAGTACCTGGACCGGATGAAGGACCTGAGGAAGGATCCCGATGGTCTATGCACTTTGACGGAGCCTCGAATGCTTTGGGTAATGGTATCGGCGTTGTGATCATATCCCCTAAAGGCACTCATACTCCACTCACTGCCCGACTATGTTTCAACTGCACCAACAACATGGCGGAATATGAGGCATGTATCATGGGTCTTCAAGCTGCAATTGACTTAAGGATCAATTTTCTGAGTGTCTTCAGAGATTCCGTTCTCGTGATCAATCAGATCAAAGGCGAGTGGGATACGAAACACCCAAATCTTATTCCTTACAAGGAGTATGTATTGACATTGCTTTCCCACTTCGAGGAGATAACTTTTGAACACTTCCCAAGAGAGGAGAATCAGTTGGCGGACGCGTTAGCTACGATGTCTTCAATGTTCAAAGTCAAATGGGACAACAAGGCTCCCCGGATCATTATCTGGAAATTGGATGAACCTGCACATTGCTGCGATCTCGAGACCGAAGAGGTAACGGAAAAACCTTGGTATCATGAAGTGAAGAGGTACTTGGAAGCTCAAGAATACCCCGAGGGTGCATCTGTCAACAACAAGAAGTTTCTGAGAAGGTTTGCGGCAAAGTTCTTCCTCAGCAACGACATTCTCTACAAACGGAACCATGATTCAACCTTACTGCGTTGTGTGGATAAGACTGAAGCAGAAAGGATCATGGCAGAGCTACATGAGGGTACCTTCGGAACACATTCCAGTGGACACACCATGGCAAAGAAAATCCTTCGGGCAGGATATTTTTGGTCCACAATGGAAGCCGACTGTTATCAGCACTCGCGAACTTGTCAAAAATGCCAGATCTATGCTGATAAGGTGCATATTCCTCCGGTTCCTCTAAACGTCCTGACGGCACCTTGGCCTTTTACAATGTGGGGCATTGATATGATCGGCGAGATCTGACCTACGGCATCCAACGGGCATCGCTTCATCCTAGTCGCGATTGATTACTTCACGAAGTGGGTTGAAGCAGCTTCCTACGCCACCGTAACCAAGAGCGTCGTGGCACGGTTCATTCGGCACAACCTGATCTGTCGATACGGTATACCTGAAAGGATCATTACGGATAATGGTACCAATCTTAACAACAAGATGATCACTGAGCTCTGCGAGCAATTCAAGATACAACACCATAATTCTTCTCCCTACCGGCCGAAGATGAATGGAGTTGTCGAAGTAGCGAATAAGAACATCAAGAAGATTGTGCAGAAGATGACAGTGACCTATAAAGATTGGCACGAGATGTTACCGTTTGCTCTTCATGGTTACCGCACCTCAGCACGGACATCAACAGGGGCAACTCCCTTTTCCTTGGTCTATGGCATGGAGGCAGTCTTGCCTATTGAAGTCCAAATACCCTCTCTCCGGATAATGAAGGATGCAGACTTGAGCGAAGATGACTGGATCCAGACTCGGCTTGATCAATTAAACCTAATTGACAAAAAGAGACTCACCGCTATTTGTCATGGTCAGACGTACCAAAAACGGATGATCAGGACATTTAACAAGAAAGTCAGACCACAAGAGTATCAAGTCGGAGACCTGGTAATTAAGCGCATCATTCTTCCTCAAAGTGATCCCAGGGGAAAATGGACCCCTACGTACGAAGGGCCATTTGTAGTTAAGCATATCTTCTCAGGAGGAGCTATGATTCTAACTACCATGGATGGTGACGACCTTCCTCACCCCGCCAATGCAGACATAGTAAAAACATACTACGCATGATAAATGACCCGCTAGGTTGACACACCTAGGAAAAAATAAGGGCTCCCCGGCGAACCAAAAGGGTTCGGGCAAAAATAAGGGATGAAATAAAAAAAATCTGTACACCCGGCAAGTCGAAAACCTGAAAAGGCGGCTTGGGCAAAAATGGGTATCCCGATGGACTGAAAACCCGAAAGGGAGGTCCAGGCAAAAGTTAGGGATAAAGCGTAATACTATGTATCATTGGATCACCCTGCATCCAAAATTCGGCATCAACTATCGGGCTCAGAAGACTTCAATCAATCAGCTTCATCTTCAACTAAGCAGCAGAGTGATGAGACACTTGAAGACATAAAGGCGATAGCAGAGTTGGAACCCAGTGGGATTATTTTTCACATAGTTGTTTTGTTTCCTTTTCACAAAATTGTATAAACTCTATTTCGCTCGGCGGCATCCTCTTACTAGGACGTCAACCTCTTGTACACAAAAAACGCCTATTTACAGGCAAATTTCAAAATCAATACAAGTTCAATTTTTCAGACAAATTATCCATTGTTTTTTTTCTTCTTTTTTTGTTTTGGTTATGCGAAGAACGTCCAATGTCCATTTTTGATATATGCATTTGACATTAATTGTTAATCATGAATAGTTGCATACAAAACAAAGAACTAATTACAGGTGACATCAGAAACAGGGGCAATGTAGAGTTGTCCAAGCAGTCTAGTTGCTCTGTCCACCAAGGTACCAAGGTAGGTTCGGTTGAAGAACGTAACCAAGTCACCTCAACTCCCCACAGAGTAAGACCAGATTTCAGCAATACTCTCCTCAAGCAGAGTTAGTCTCCCATCAGCCCCAAAAAGGCACAGTTCCCCTAGCAAGTCAGCAAGACTCTTCTCAAACAGAGTTAGGTATCCCCAGAATATCTCAACATTCCCCAGCGGAGTATAGACGTTCCTAAACAAGCATCCCCGGCAGTCTTAAGCTAAGATTGTTCCTCGGCGGAATACCAACACCCCAATACAGTCTGAAAAGTTTCCCCGGGAGAGATTGAATCATTATCCCCAGCAGGTCTTGAAGCTTATTCCCAGTAGATTCTGGAAGCTTATCACCTGTAGAGTACGTACGTCTCTCCCCGACTTTATTCAAAGGTTATTTCCCCACCAGGGTATAACTGGGTTATCCTCAGCTAATAACCACGGAAAGATCGTCCTCGACAAAGTTCTTCCTATCCCCAGCGGAGTTCATCAAGTTCCCCAACATAACTTATCAGTGGAACCCCCAGCGGGGCTCTCATCAAAACCTCAGCGAAGTATCTCTTCCCACAGAGTAATTCCCCTCAGAGTAATTTCTCCAACAAATTTATTCCCCAACAGAGTCATCTTCTCCTACCGGTTTATTCTTGCAGCCATCATCCCCAGCGGAAGCGAAGATCTCTACTCTTTAAAACATCAGCCCAGGATTTGATTCCCCAGCCAGTCGTCAAGGATTTATTTTCCTAGACGAAAATACATTCATAGACATTTCACACTTCATACATCCTGTTTACATACATGATAAAGTGCATACGACACTATCTCATTTTGAGCATCATGACATCATGCATCTCATACATCATGACATTGCATACAACTGATGTTTTGCCTTTTCAGGAAAAAGATCAATCCAAAAGATGATTACTATCAACTATCGCAATTCCAGATTCGATACCTGTATCTAGCCAGGGCATATCTGTGAGTGATTGATTGTAGATTCGATACCTGTATCTACCCAGGGCATATCTGTGAGTGATTGATTGTAGATTCAATACCTGTATCTAGCCAGGGCATGTCTACGTGAGAGTTTGAAGATCAACCCCTGTAACAGGCCATTAAATTATCTTTCATTCTCAGGTCAGAAGTTTACACCTGTACCCAGCCAGGAAAGCTATCTCTACCAACCTTTTGCAATTCCAGATTCGATTCCTGTATCTAGCCAGGGCACATCTGTGAGCAACTAATTCCAGATTCGACTCCTGTATCCAGCCAGGGCATATCTGTAGACGACAATTCCAGATTCGATTCCTGTATCTAGCCAGGGCACATCTGTGAGCAACTAATTGTGGATTCGACTCATGTATCCAGCCAGGGCACATCTGCATGAAGAGACTGAAGATCAACACCTGTAACAGGCCAGGAAACATCTTCCTTTCTCAAAGTACACAAGTTCTCGCTAAGGAATCTCTTACACGATCAACACTTCCAAATGGCATCTATAAGCCCATTCCCGACAAGGTTCTGTCACGTCTCCAGATGGCATCTATAAGCCCATCCTCCTATCCATCCTATCTCCAAATGGCATCTATAAGCCCATTCCCACCATCACATTGCTGATACTCCAGTATGCGAGTGCAAATTTCCGGGCACTCTAGTGTCCAATCTCCTTTTACCCTCGAGTCGCGAAAGGCAAACTTGCCAATCTAACTCTTCAGGTCCAAGAAGATTGAACAGGGGCAACTGTTGTACCCCAAAATTTGCCCTCCCATTTCCTCAATATTTCTCACCACAAGACCCTTGGAGCTCAAGATCAAGTTAGGTTTTGCTCTGCTCAAGACTCCTCTTTGCAGGTTATAGGTAACTTATTCCTAAAAGATCCCGAATGGCTTCCGCAAATCAAAATCTCGTCTTCAGAGATGGTGGTAGTAACAACAAGCCTCCTCTATTTTGTGGTGAATACTTTGACTTCTAGAAAATATGCATGAAGGCACATCTAGAAGCACAAGGAGAAGAAATATGGGATGCCGTCGAAAATGGTCCATTTATCCCTATAACGGTAATCAATGGTGTTGGCTCATCTAAGCCTAAAACTGCATGGGACGATGATGATAAGAAGAAAGTTCTCTATGATAAAAAGGCAATAAACCTTCTTCAAGGTGCACTTAGCATGGATGAATTCTTCCGTGTCTCGGCATGCAAGACAACAAAAGAAATATGGGATACCTTGGTACAAACTCATGAAGGAACGGTTGAAGTAAAAAGATCAAGACTAAATACCCTAAGTCAAGAATACAAATTATTTCGAATGCAGCCCGGAGAAACCATTCTTGACTTACAAAAGAGATTTATGAACTTGACAAATCATCTAAGTGCTCTTGGTAAAACTTTGATGAATGATGAACTAAATCTGAAAGTACTTAGGTCCTTAACTAGGGAATGGCAACCAAAGGTAACGGAAATTTCAGAAAAGAAAAGTCTCTCCAACATGACATCCGCAACATTATTTGGAAAACTTCAAGAATACGAAACGGAACTCGGAAGACTTGAAAAGCATGAAAATCAAGAGAAGAAATCCAAGAATATTGCTTTGAAGACAGACTCCAAGGAAGTTAAAAAGGAAGACAATCTGGAAGAAGATGAAAACTTAATGCTTCTTGTTAAAAGGCTTGGTAAGTTCTTCGGTAGAAATCACAAACCTTTTTCTCATTCAAAAGGAAAGAAACAATTTAAGAAAAAGGAAGCTTCCACATCAACACAAGAAATCACATGTTATGTGTTGTACCCCAAAATTTGCCCTCCCATTTCCTCAATATTTCTCACCACAAGACCCTTGGAGCTCAAGATCAAGTTAGGTTTTGCTCTGCTCAAGACTCCTCTTTGCACTGTTGACCCAAATTAGGGTTTGTGTTTGCACAAAGATGTTTTGATCTAAAAAGCCCAAGATGACTTTCATGCTTCATATTGGACTCCCAAGTTTATCCATACCAAGTTTTAAGCCTTGATTCCAATCTTTGCCTAGTCAATTAGACAGTTGACCTAGAAATCAACTGTATTGGGGAAAAAGTCAGCAGTGGTCAATTGACAGTCAAATCTCATGATTTTTGACCCACATCAACATTATGAACTCATATGAACCATTTGGTCAAGTTTGGATCACAATTCCACAAGAAATTTGATCAGATCACCAAAAGGGCAAAATGGTCATTTTTAGGGCTTTGACTGCACAAAGGCAATTTTTGACTGTTTGACCTAGCCAATGGCCAATCAAGTTCACATATGGACTCAAGGACCCCATGGAATTGTATTTACATGTTCAACAAATTCAAAAGATCCCAACTGCACAAGATTGACAGATGAATTTTCCAGTCAATTGATCCATTTTTGACTGTATACTGAAAAGTCAAACTTTGACTTTTTGGTCAAAATCAAGTGTCAAGATTCATTTTTCATCAAAACATGTCAAATCATGAAACTTGTTCATCAAGAAATCAAAAATCACAAATTAGGGTTTGAAATGAAGAATTTTCATAACTTAGAATTTTTCTAAGTTATGAAAATCCCTAATTTTTTTCTAACTTTGTCCAATTTTTTCACCAAGATACATTTGGATTCAAGGAAAACTCAAAACATGAAAGTTGTAGTCCATTGTAAAATCTACAACTCTGATTCACAAAGTTTCCTCAAAAGAAGCTTGTAGCTCAAGTTATGATTTTTGGAACAAGGGTGCAAAACATTCTTTACTTAGAAAATTTTTGACCTATTTTAGGCAGGATTTTTGCCTAACTTCATGGCCACTTTTCACATGCTTCCACTTGGAATTTCAATTTGCATTACGAAGATGGATTTTAGTACACATTCCAAGCTTTCCAAAATGTCCAAGAACTTCTCAAACACCCTTGTGGTTAGGGAGAATCGAATTTGTCAATATAGGCAAAAGTCACTTTGTTCATGAGCCATTTCCATGTTCATAACTTGTGCATTTTCAAATTCAGCATATGCAAGCTACATTACAGGCATTTAATCTCATTTACACTCAAAAATTAAATGCCAATCCATTGTGTTCTAGCTTTGTTTTGTTCATATAGTCATTACACAAAGAATTAAGTCTTAATTGGAAAAAGCAATTTATCCATTTTTGAAAAAGTGAACTTTATGTCAAGATTGCAATCTATGAAGTACAATGCAAATCCTTTTGGCACAAGTTCAGGAACATATCACATTGATCAAGAGGGATTGAGGCAGCATACTTGAGGGGCCTAGAAAAGCTTGTAAACCAACTTGTCATTTTTTGCTTAAGGGAGAAGAAACCTTGCATAACCAACATAATCTCACATTTCTGCCAAAGCAAGCCAAAGTAAACTTGTAAAACACATTCCAAACATCAAACCTAAGCTAAGGCACGAGCTAGCCACCTTCCAAACCTCATCATTCATCAAAACACCATCCTACTGCAAAAAACAGAGTCCCTTCTGCAGTTGGACTTCTACAAACCTTTCCACTCGTGCACTTTGGCCAAAGGGAGTTCAAACATGTTCCATACCACTCACTGAAGCTATCCCAAGCATTGGACACGAACTGTAACATCCCTAACAACATTTTCCATTTTCACTTTTCTCTCTTACAGGTTGACTTCTGTAGCTTGATATAGCAAGGTTCAAAGCACACCAAACATTGGAATAACATCCCTGGACCTCAAGCAAGCTATACAAGTCCTCACATTGCCTTGAAAGTGCCTCCATTGTCAGACACGATCCAAGCTGAACAGGTAAGTTCATGGACTTCTATCTCTCAATCTAGGAAGAGTTAGCTTTAGGTTTATGAATGAAAAATGCCCTACTCATGGCCCTGAAGCTACACATATATTTACTTTCCATTTATATTGCATGTGCTGAGAGAATTTGGAACCTGAACATTAGAAAAAACTTAGGTCAAGAATTAGGGATGGAGAAATTCTCTCTCATTTCTGAGAGTCAAGTCAAGTTTTTTATATGTCTGGATTCGTCTCTTGATGCTCTACATTTTTTGTGTTATGAGTTTTGCTTGAAAGTCCAGGAATCATGAGATAGCAGGAAACACGCGTTTGCTCTGTTTGAATGTCCAGAGGTTGAAGACAAAGTCTTTGGGCTGGGCCTGAGTTTGTTTTCCTTTTTGCACCACTTTTCCACACTTGCACCCCCTTGGCCCATTGTGTTTATTTTTATCATTTTTTGACTTTTTTCTTTTTTATTCTGACTTGATATTTTTTGACAAAACATAAAAAATATTAAAAATATTTTTTCAACCATTTTTGCATTTTATTTGGATTTTTGCTTGTTTTATTTGAATTTTGTACATAAATAAACATAATATCCTTTTTATTCAAAATACAAAAATAATCCAAAATACATTTTATTTTCTGATTTTATTTTACTTTATTTTTTAAAAACATTTTATAAAAAATATACTTTTTTTGTAAGTATTAAATATTTTATTTTTTGTACATATTTAATATATTTAGTAAATATTATAAATACTTATATATTTATTAGTATATTTGGGTTAAAAATACAAAAATATTACATTTTTCATTTTATTAATATTTAACCTCAAAAATACCTTTTTTACAATATACTTTCTTTTATTTATTTTTTGTACATAATTAATAAATATGGTGTATATTAAATAATCAATACCTTTTGTTTAGCAAAATTAGGGTTTTACCCTAAACATAAAAATACCCAAAAAAATAATCTTTTTTTATTTTGTTTATTTGTCCCATAAAAATACCTTTTACATACATATAAAAAAAATCATTTTTACATCTTGCATATTTATTTTATTTAATTATTGTGCAATTAAATAATTTGTGAAATTTCAATTTGGATGTAATAGTTTAGGTTTTAATTTCTTGCTAAAAAATCACCATTTGAACATTTGTACCCCCCATCCCATATTTGTGTTGTAATAATTTAGGACCTTTAAATTCCGCATTTAAGCTTTCTAAATATGTCATGATAGAATTAGGGTTTGTATGCAAAAATCAACCAAAACAAATAGCTTGACCTAATTCCAAGATAAAAGCATGAAAATGAACAAACACCAATCACACTTGCACCCCTAGGGTTACTCCACTTGTTGCCTTCAATAATGGGCCATATTGCATGTTAGGTGTCTTTGGCAAAACAAAACAATATCAAATGATCATAGTCCCTCGATGACGCTTTCAAAAGTTGCCTAAACAAATGATCAAGTCCCTTAAAGGAAAAGTTGCCCAAAGACACTTGGCACCATTGCAATCATGGTCTAAACGATGACCCGCGCCCGTCCCGTTCACATCCTAACACAAGATTGTCCACTAAATACAATGGTGGAACAAAATTGTTAAAAGGGTTAAACATAGCAAAGATCTTTGAGAAATTTAGGGTAGATAGCTCTTGGTTGCTTGCCAACTTGCAAAACAAAAAACACTTGCCTATTTTTTCAAAGCACACATCACAACACACTTTCAAAACAACTTTCAAAAAACATTGAAAACTTTTCAAAAGACATACACCTTTTTATACATCCCAACATGGATCATTACAAAGGTTGCCACCACATTGGCCTCTTTTCAAAACATTTTTCAAACCCACACACACAAAGCACCATTTCAAACAATTGAAAATCAAGGCAAGTTGATCTAAGCAAGTAACTAAGAGCCCATGGATAACCATGGATAGAAATGGTGCTAATACCTTCCCTTTCTATAATCTACTTCCCGAACCCAAGAAAACATCTCAAAGGTTTTTGCTGTGCTTTTTAACCTTTCCTTAGGATAAAATAAAAAGTCGGTGGCGACTCTTGCTCAACCGAAACATTTGCAAAAACAAACGCAAAACCTCAAGTCAGTTCTCCCACCGTATCACATTATGAATATGGTAAGCAAGGTCATATCAAGCCGGATTGTCCAAAACTCTCCAAGAAAGATGGCTTCAAAAGCAAGAAGGGATTCAAGAACAAAAAGGCTTATGTCGCATGGGAGGACAATAAAATAAGTTCCTCATCTGATTCCGAAAGTGATGAAAGTGAAAATCTAGCATTGATGGCCTCACACCATTCCGATGATGAAGACAATGAGGTTAGTAATAAATTTTCTCTTTTTGATAATGATGCACAAGGTGCTATAGATGAACTATTGAATGAATGTAAAATTCGGTATAAAACCATTTCATCACAAAAGAAACAAATTTCATCCTTAGAAGAAAAATATGTTTCGATGGAAAAAGATTTCAAAGAAGAAAAACAAAAATCAAGCGATGAACAAAAACAGAATTTTGTATGCAAAAATTGTGATTCACTCTCTTTCCAAATTGTCCAATTAAAAAGAGTCATTGAAAGATATGAAAAAGGCCAAATTGGATTGGAAGGTGTTCTTAGCCAACAAAGATACTCCAATGATAAAAGTGAACTTGGATATTCAAAGTTTTCAAAACCAAGTTCTAACAAAACTATCTTTATTAAGGCTAGTGATCAATCATCCAAAGAGAAAGTGAACAAACCTAAAATAGTTCGTCATTATCCTAAAAATAAAACATTTCCTAAGAAGAAATCTTATCCTTCTAGATATAGAAGTAACTTTGAACCTACTTGTTTTTATTGTGGTATTAAAGTCCATACACCTGATGCTTGCTATGTTAGAAACTTCAGTGTGGCAAGTGAGCATTATGTATGGGTAAAGAAAGGCACTAATTATGAAGGACCCAAAGCAACATGGGTACCTAACAAAACCTAATTTGTTTTGCAGGTATGCTTGAAGACCACATGCAATCTTTGGTATCTTGATAGTGGTTGTTCAAAGCATATGACAGGAGACATAAACCAATTTTCAAATCTAGTGCTAAAGGCCAAGGGTTTTATCACTTATGGAGACAGTAATAAGGGAAGAATCCTAGGCAAAGACAAAGTTGGTGCTCCGCCTTTCACATCCATTGAAGATGTTCTTTATGTTCAAGGACTAAAGCACAAGTCTATGTTGATGACATCATTTTCGGTTCTTCAAATCAAGAAATGTGTGAAGAATTCTCATCAATGATGCAAGGAGAATTTGAAATGCCCATGATGGGTAAAATGAACTATTTCCTTGGACTTCAAATCAAACAACTAAAAGATGGCATCTTCATCAACCAATCCAAATATTGCAAGGAACTCTTGAAAAGGTTTGACATGGATAACTGTAAGGCAATGTCTACACCAATGGGTTCTGGTTCTTATGTTGATCAAGATGAATTAGGAGTTTCCATCGACATCACTAAGTATCGAGGTATGATTGGCTCCTTATTGTATTTGACAGCAAGTCGTCCTGACATAATGTTTAGTGTTTGTCTCTGTGCCCGCTTTCAAGCTAACCCAAAGGAATTTCATCTCACGGCGGTAAAGAGGATCATGAAGTATCTCAAAGGGACAACAAATGTCGTATTATGGTATCCTAAAGGTAGTGTCTGCAAAATAATTAGTTATTCTGACGCAGATTATGCAGGTTGTAAAACAGATAGAAAAAGCACAAGTGGTACTTGTCACATTCTTGGTAATGCATTAGTATCATGGGCCTGCAAGAAACAAGCATGTGTTGCTCTAAGCACGACCGAAGCTGAATATATTGCAGCGGGTAGTAGTTGTGCTCAAATTTTGTGGCTAAAACAACAACTTCGTGACTACGGACTCGATCTAGGGTGCATTCCTCTAAGATGCGACAACACCAGTGCAATTAACATTACAAAGAATCTCGTCATGCATTCAAGAACTAAACACATAGACATTCAACATCATTTCCTCCGTGATCATGTTCTTCAAGGAGATGTCAAGGTAACCTTTGTAGATACTCATAATCAGCTTGCCGATATCTTCACCAAACCTTTGGCAAAAGAACCTTTCTAAAAAATTCGACGAGAGCTTGCCATACTTGACGAACACGACTTATAAGGTGCATTCTACCCTTGATATGATTTTATATATATTTTATACATTCTATATGTGAATCTATGTTATGTGATATTTAAATTTTTAAGAAAAAATTGGTTTTGGACATTTTTTGTTGATGCTAATCGATTGCACAAAGAGTGTCAATCGATTGCTCACTGAGTATTTTCAATTCTGTCCATTCTGTTTCAAGTGAAAATCGATTGCACCTTCAATGCAAATCGATTGCGCTCTGTGCATTTATGTTTTTTTTTTAATTCTGTTTGTGTGCAAATCGATTGCACCTGAAATGCAAATCAATTGCACGTACTGCAACTTGCTTTTATGACAGAAAAAAATTATGTTGGTCATAATTCCTCTCTCATATTCCCAAGCCAAATACACTTTAATTCAAAACACTCACTCCCTATCTACCCAAATCATCTCCAAATCTCAGCTCACAAACACCTTTCTCTCTCCCAAAACCCCCCAAAACCCTAAAACTCCATACCCATGGCTTCAAGACAAAAGAGAAAGGCTCCTGCTTCAGAAAAAGGGAAGAAAAAGGTTGATTCAACATCCAATCCATTGCTTTCAACTCTCACCGAAGAGCAAGAAGCCAGATTTATCAAAGACTTTCAAAGGAAAATAGTATCCAACCCCAAATATGGTATGCTATCCTCCTTTCCTCAAGAATGCCTTTCCTTTCAAAATGATATAGCTGCCTATGGTCTAGAACCCTTGATTTCCTCTTTCGGTCCATATTACCCGAATTTGGTAAGAATGTTTTTCAGCAATCTAACACCCCACAAAGGAAAAATAGTCACATATGTGCTGGGTACTCGTATCTCTCTAACTCCTCAGGTTGTTGGTGAGATCCTTCATATTCCTTTCACTGGAAGTTCCCTATATGACCCTGAAAACGAGATATGGGATGACTACCGGAAAAAGGAGTTCTTTTACAGCATTGGGCGGTTAAGTGAAGCTGAATTTCGCGCCAAACAGATTCATGGTCTTGGCGGAGTAATTCCATCCAGAGACTCCTAGAGTGCAGGTAACCTCCATATTGACGATCGTTTATATCATTATTTTCTGGTCTATATTATGTTTCCATGAGCTGGAAACCACTGCGCTGTTACCGAATTGGAAATGCAGCTAATTTATGCAAGAAAAAAAGGGGTAAGTGTAAACTGGGCAAGACTTATCATGGTGCATATGCTGAGAGTGGATGCAAAATTTAAATTTCTTCCATATGCTTATTTTGTTACTCTAATTATGGAGGAATTTAGTGTGTATTTTGCTGGGTTTGAAAAGGTGAATATGGATCCTAATCTAAACAAGATTTCCATTAATAATGTTGACTCCAGAATGGGCGTGCATTGCAATTCGGAAACAAAAACCATCACCTACATTGGTGAAGATGTTGTTGGCGATGAAGGAAATGACCAAGAAGTCGAAGGCGATGAAGTTGTGCCTCCTCCTCCTATTGCTCCCTCTGGTCCAAGCAATCAAGAGCTTATGGATTACATGTCTCAACAATTTTCTTCCATGAACACCAACATCAACAATCAATGGAGCGCAATCAATGACTCCACTACAACCCGGATTAATGACTTCCGCACCAATGTGAATCAACAATTTTTGTACCTTTACTCTCATCTTCATATTCCACCATATGATCCAAATAATCCAGCTGCACCTCCTCAACACTACATAGAACCCCCACTTTAACAACAATTCTTGAATCAAGGCTCTTGGTCTTATAACCATCCGGACATGCATCACCCTTAAAGTTCTGGCTAACTGTTTTTATCTTATGTTCTTGTCTTGTTATTCAATGTTATGTTTGTTCAAATTTCTGCGTAATCCTTAAACAATTTGTGTTACTCGTTTAAATTATAAATTTTCTCAATATATTTCTCTATTATTATTTGTTTTGTGCATCTTTCCCTTCTTTTTGATAATGTCAAGGGGGGAGAAAGATGTGTGGTACTTTATGCTTATATTTTCTTTGTCTTAATTTTTAAGGTACTCTCCAATCAAGATGAAGAAATGCAAAGGATTCCAACCCTCTCCTACATAGGGGGAGTTTTGCATCTTAGGGGGAGAAGCTCTTCCAGAAAGTACATTGCATAAAGCAAGATTTTTTGTCATCATCAAAAAGGGGGGGGGGATGTAAAATCAAGCTTCTCAAATGAGCTTTTGTTTTGATGAAGACAAACCATGATTAACAAAGAAGGCAAATATGATCAAGCTCAAAGCATCTAAGGACAATATCTTCAGTTCAAGGCTCTCAATAAATTTCAAGGTATAATAATATTACCTACTTTGATCTTAAGATATAGATGCTCAAATCTTGAAAAAGAAATGTTAAAAAAAATCATTAATCAAGTTTTTCAAAGTTAAAATTTCAATTTTCACTTAAGTGCAATCGATTTGCATTTTAGTGCAATTGATTGCATGCTCCAATTTTTCAGATCTTTTGCTTATGTTTCTCTGTGCAATCGATTTATATTGCTTGTGCAGTCGATTGGACTCACTTACTTTTTGCTACTGACTTTACATGCAATAAATTTAAATTGCTAGTGCAATCGATTACACTCTTAAAACTTTTGAAAAAATAGCCGTTGAAACCTTGTGCAATCGATTTACACAAAGGGTGCAATCGATTACATGCTGCACAATTTTGAAAAACAACAGCTTTTCACATGCTTGTTCGTCATGCCTTTTCATTGAAACCTTTCACTCAAACTTGGCATTTGTTCATGATACATTTTCAGAACTTCATGTTGTTTCAAAAGGGTGTTATGAACATATAAATATTCTTTTTCAAAATCTATTTCAACACCTCTTCCATAAATATTTTCTGAATTTTCAAAATACAAACTCAAGCATTCCTTCACTTTCATACATAAGTTTTCTGCACATTTTCACACATTATCAAACAGAAAACTTTGAGCAATTATATCTTGAGTCATTGTACAATAATATTATTGGAAGAGAAGACCATACATTGTTAAATCACTCTAAGTGATCAATACTACTCTACTCACTCAAACTCGAAAATTGATAGTTACTTACTTATTTTTCCAGGATTGTTGGAAATAAGTTTAAGTGTTTTTGAAATCTTGTCTTTCCAAAGTTGTTGGATACAAGTGTAGTTACTTTGAGAGGATTTCTCTCATAGTTAACATAGTGAAAATCCAAGAGGATTGTTCTTGGTCCAAGAGGATTGTTCTTGGTTGTTTGGTAGTTCTTGTTTAAGTTTGCCACAATAAGGAAATCTCTTTCATGTTGAAAGGGGACTGGAGTACTCTCGGACTGTGAGGGGAACCAGGATATATCGCCCGTGTCTTTTATTTTTCTGCATTTTATGCTTTCCTAAAATCATCATTAACCAGAAAAATAAGTACCATCATCACTCAAAACTAGAATTTTATAAAGTAATTAATTCACCCCCCCCCCCTCTTAGGCGCACTTCGTACTTACACGCTCCAGATACGGATGCCACTCTGATACTCATTCAGGTTCAACTTTCTGATACAGTTCAGATACCCTCCAGATACGGATGCCATTTTGATACTCATTCAGATTCAACTTTCAGATACAGTTCAGATACGATCCAGAGACGAATGTCATTCTGACACTCATTCAACACATGTTTCAAGTACAATTCAAATACGATCCAGAGACAGATGTCATTCTGACACTCATTCGGCACATGTTTCAAGTACAATTCAGATACGATCCAGAGACGGATGTCATCCTGACACTCATTAAATACATGTTCAAGTACAATCACGACATAGATCCATCCACAAAATCTCCGCATGTACTTTTTCCAGCATGGTACAAGGGGCAGATACAGTTGGAAGCGAAGTCACTATCATATACACGCCCATGATATTTATATTCCCCACAGAGCCGAGACAACCAAGGTCTGAACTCCGTATCCCCAAGCAGGAATTCCTTCCCCAGCAGGTTCCTTTAGAAAGCTGATATTTGCATTCCCCAGCCGAGTTTTATAACCATGAGCAGTTTGTAAAGCCATCCCCCGAGAAGAGTTTATTTCTCTGATAGCGGAAACTCAATCTCCAACAGAGCTCTTCTCTCCAGCACTGGAAGTTCATCCCCAACTGAGTTTATTTCTCAAAATCAACAGATCTTCCAACAGAGTATCTCTCTTCCCCACATAGTCATTCCCCCGCAGGATTATTCTTAGACAGAGTCTCCTACGGCAGAATCTTCTCAAGCAGAATGGATGTAAATCTCCAGCTAATCATCTTCGGTCACTATCCTCAGCGGAAACGAAGAACTCAACTCTTTATACTCTCCAACAGCAGTTCAAGATTTATTTTCCCCAGCTAGATAATATCACAATAACATTGCATATCCATACATCATGGCATGTGCATACATATTATACAACACAATCTCATTTATGTTGAGAACATCACTACTCAATACATTTCATACATCATGACATTGCATACGACTAACTCTTTACCTTTCAGGGAAAGATGCAATCAAGTTCTCACGAGTTCTCTCTGGTTCAGTCAAACCGACACCAAGGTTTCTATTCTAGTTGAAGATATTACAACATCTTTCAAGATTTTCTCTGTTTCAGTCAAACCAACACTAAGGTTTCTATTCTAGTAGAATATGTTTTAAGACTTTCGTCTGGGTCAGCCAAATCGCCGCTAAGATTCCCCTGATTTCTATGCCAGTCAAAGTTAATCCGAGACCTCTCCCAGGATCAGTCAAATAAATACTAAGATTTCTATCCTAGTTGAAGTTCTCACAAGTTTTCTCTGGTTCAGTCAAACCGACACTAAGGTTTCTATTCTAGTTGAAGATGTTAAGACTTTCGTCTAGGTCAGCCGAATCGCCGCTAAGATTCCCCTAATTTCTATGCCAGTCAAAGTTAATCCGAGACCTCTCCCGGGATTAATCAAATCGATACTAAGATTTCTATCCCAGTTGAAGTTCTCACAAGTTTTCCCTGGTTTAGTCAAATCGATACTAAGATTTCCATTCCAGTTCAAGCTATGAAGCCCGAAAATCGACCGGATAATATCTTAATTTCTCCAAAGTACTACGAAGCATGGAATCGACCAGATAGTGGTATATCTTAAATTCAAGCTATGAAGCCCGGAAATCGACCGAATAACAACTTAATTTCCCCATCATACTGTGAAGCCTGGAAATCGACCGGATAACAATACAAGATACTATGAAGCCTAGAATCGACCAGATAGTGGTATATCTCATATTCAAGCTATGAAGCCCGGAAATCGACCAAACAATATCTTGATTTCTCCAAAATACTATGAAGCCTGGAATCGACCATATAGTGGTATAAGACATCGTGAAGCCTGACGCATGACCAGATAACGGTATAAGACATTGTGAAGACTGGAGCATGACCAGATAGTGGCAAGAGACACTGTGAAGCTTGGAGCACGACCAGATAACAGTATGAGGTACTACGAAGCTTGGAATTCGACCAAATAGTAGTTTACTCAGCCAATTACTATGAAGCCCGGAAATCGACCGGATATTAGTATGCCTTAAATTCAAGTTGAAACCCGGATGCGATCGGATAACCACTTAATTCCTTCTGAAGCCTGGAACACGACCGGATAAGAATTGAGAAATTGCAAAGCCTGGAGCACGACCGGATAGCAAGTTTAATCTCATCTCCCCAGTAAGTCACTGTGAAACTTAGAGCACGACCATATAACAGTTAATCTTATCATCCTCAGCAAATCACTGTAAAGCCTAGAGCACGACCAGATAGCAAATCATTTTCATCTCCTCGACTAAGACATGATTCCCCAGTAGAGTAATGGACAACTCAAGTTCCTAAAATTCCATTTCTCCCAAGACAGAGACCAACATTCCTCAGCAAATTCCTCCTCAACGACAGGAACAAGAATTCTCATTAAAGGACTATGTCAGGAAATCAACATCCTCTAGATGGCATCTTTAAGCCTATCTCCGTCATATCTTCCGAATGGCATCTTTAAGCCCATTTCCGGTGACCTTATGTCATCTCCTCCAAATGGTATTTGTAAGCCCATTCCCAATACTACCTACATAGTCAAGCATCATTACAGACGAGTGAAAATTTCTGGGCACTCTAGTGTTCAATCATCTTCCACCTTCAGATCACGAAAGGCAGACAACCCAATCTAAATCTTCAGGTTTAAGAAGATTGAACAGGGGCAGCTGTTGTACCCCAAAATTTACCCTCTTTTCATACACGCATATTATTGGTTTTATGGTTATGGAATAAAAGTATATTTATCAATCTTCTTCAGGTTACAAGTGACGTTTATTTCGCCAATGGATGTTCTCAGAGTATTTTCCGTGCTGAAGATCGGTTCGCTGTTTTGCAATGATTCGGGGTTCAAAGATTTACAAGTCCAACCCGGCGCGTCATATTCAGGTGTTATTTCGCCAAGATATCTCTGATAACGTATTCTCAAATTCAGGTTCGGCTCAAGAGTCAATTCTTTAAAGAAGTTCTCCGAATGTGTGAGTTTTCTCGAAGAAATATGGTGAAAAAGTGTGTTGAAAATGCAGTTTTTACGCACTAAAAAATTCATAATTGAAGATCGTGGCTTGTTTTGAACCCGTTCTGGTGGCCAAAATTCTGTCTTGACGTCATCTACGTTTTCATCTCTCACGAATGGAAGCCAATTTCAATCAGAAGGTCTTCAAAAATGAGGATTTATAAAGTATTTTCGTACATAAAATTTGTGATAGAAGTTTATTTGCATCATGTTCAGAAAATCATAACTTGGTCGATTTGTATCGTATCGAGCTAGTTCCGACGCCAAAATTTCACAAATTGAGTTGGCTAAGTTTTCACAGGAGGTATTGAGTTTGAACGGTATCTAAAAGGCCTTCGTTTTTTTATTTAGAGTGCGTGTGACGCGCTGAAAATCCTGAATGCTGCATACTATTTCATCTAGATCGAAATTTCGAAAATTCATAACTCAGACAATTTTTATCGGATTCGGCCCATATTTTTACACAAGGTCACTGACTCAGAGATCTACAACTTTGCTTCCAAAGTCAAGACCGAGTTATACTCCAATTAATACCAGTTTTTTATTGAAGAACGTATCAAAGTTGACACTGGAGCCCAAAATAAGTTTGTCTGAGTCAAAACTTCAAAAATTCATAACTAATTAACCGTTTATCCGATTGAGCCTATTTCCGGACAGGAGTTAGTTCTCGATGTCGGATATATTTCGTATTCACATTTCAACTTAAAAAATTGCACTTAGGCCCCTGCGATTTAGCCTGGAATATGACGGACTCAAGTGAATAAAAATCTACACTATTGCTTGTGGTTATTGGAGGCCCAATTGCACATTCAAAGCCCATTTTTTCCCTCTAATTTCCATTGTATAATCTCATTCTTTTCATACACGACAAAGAAAAAAAACATTTGCCACAACCTTATCAAAATATCAAATTCTTTCAAAAACCCTAAAAACCTTGAAATCCTTATTACAAACCCCCATCTCACTACAAACAAGCCATCCTTGTTACAAACCCACATCTCACTACTTCTTCAGTAAGGGTAAGGCTGGTTTGATCTCCATGATCAAAAGGGTATAAAAGTATTCGTACATGCCATATCGGTTTTAATATTACAAAATTTCATATATTTGCTTTATTTGTATTTCATGATATAGTAATTTATTTAACGTGTTCATGAGATTCAACACTACAGATTTAGACAGGATCCCGTGCATGGTTATTACAAAGCGCTGAGGCCAAAATAGAATAACCACCAATGCATGGTGAGGCATATATCCTGAGAAGGTTAAGGGCGTGGGTTCAACAACCACCCATGTTGATTTTGGTTTTCTTCCTTTCTATTTATTCTTTTACTTATTTTCATCCTTTCTGTTTAAAACTTTTTTCATAAAACCTAACATTTTTCACAAACCTTTGATTTTTCATAATTTTTCATAATAAACTCGAATAATTAATTTTAGTTTTTTTTTAAAATTTAATTTTAAGTTTTACATTAATTTTTGGGTCAACACCCACCCGTGACATTTGCATTATTTTTATTTTCTAACCCTATTTTTCATTGATGTTTCTTCCCCTAACTATTTTTTGGTAAACTTAATTATTTCTTATTAATCATTACACATAAACCTTTTTTTTCAAAATTAACTTTTTTAAAATTAAAATTAATTAGGTTTTAGGTTTTTTTAATTAATTTTTTTTTTCAAAATTAACTTTTTTTTATTAAAATTAATTAGGTTTTAGGTTTTTTTAATTAACCTTTTTTTCTCAAAATTGACCTTTTTTTTATTAATTAAAATTAATTAGGTTTTTAGGTTTTTTTTAATTAACCTTTTTTTTCAAAATTAAATTTTTTTAAATTCGAATTAATTAGGTTTTTAGATTTTTTAATTAACCTTTTTTTTTCAAAATTTACATTTTTTATTAATTAAAATTAATTAGGTTTTTTAGATTTATTTAATTTATTACCATAAATCATTTTTTTTCATAAAAAAATCACCAAAACATTTTCTTTTCTATTTTCATCTTATTTTTATTTTCCTATATAAAGTGTATAGGGCGCATTCAACTGTAATAACGTAACTTATTTTCCCGCTTTTTTTCCATCATTATCATGTAATTGCTTCCGGGATGTAATAGTTTTATAATTTCTTTTCCGCCCTCTTCACTATTATGTAATTGCCCCAAAGCTCTGTAATAGCTTAGGTTTACATTTCCGCCTTTATCTCCTGCTACTATATTTTATGCAATGCTTAGATTAATAAGATTGTATGGAAAGATAAAAATGAACGATAGAAAACCCTAATTGCAAGATAAATATAACTGAAAAAACACACTGTTACACACTTGCACCTCTAGGGTACTCCCCACTTGGTTGCCTCAGAAAACAATGGTCATGTCCCTCGAACGTAGGGATATCTTAACAAAAGATCCTCAATCTAAAAGTCATCATAAAGATCATAGTCCCTTAACGTCCCTCGAGTTGCCTACGAGAAATGATCTTGTTCCTCGATGTTGCCTACGAATATATGATGACAGTCCCTTCGAAATGCTAAGGTATCCTTACTTGTTGCCTTCAGAGACCATTTCATCCCTTCGAACGTCCCCTTTAAAAATCCAACGACGGTGCTACCTATTCCTTAATAATAGGATATCACTGTCTAAAGGAAAACGAACAGACTTTTTTTGAGTAGGTAGATTAGTTCCTAGGTACTTGCTTAAACAAACAAACTTTTTCACACAGACACTTTTCAAACAAAGTTTTCAAAAACAAATTCGTAACACTCTTGAGGACATAAACAAGGGTTAAAATGAACTAATACAAAACTTTTCAAAACATAAACACACGAAAGAAATTTCAAAATGAGCAAGTACCTAAGAGCCCATGGAAAACCATGGATGGAAAGGGTGCTAACACCTTCCCTTTCTATAATCTACCCTCTGTACTCAGAAACATCTGGAAAAAGGTTTTTTCTATTCTTTTTCCTTTTCCTGATTGGATAAAATAAAAATCGTGGCGACTCTTGCTTACCGCACATTTGCAAATACAAAACGCAAACCAGTATTAACAGTCGGTTCTGCCACCGTATCACAATAAGCCCTATCTATCGGGTAACTGCTGGAGAAGCACGAGACTGCTGAGGAACGGAATAAGACATCCATACTTCTGTGGGGAATAATAACTAGATACCCATCAAGACAAGGATGTCAACTTTGGTGAAGAAACTGAACACCTCCCGTGATGGGTATATCCCTCTGGGGAGGAATAACAAACTGGATATCCATCATGATTAGGATATCAACTCTGGTAAAAACTGAATACTCATCATGATTGGGATACCCCTCTGGAAGGTAATTAAACAAATTGGGCACCCATCATGATTGAAGAAAAATCCTACATTCGTACCGCGTGGCGTTAGTAACCTGAATACTGTTGCGGGATGAGAGAACTTCTGCACTGAACTCTAAAAAATGCAACCTCCACTGGGGATAAATGACTTCTTGAAGAAGAAATATTACAAACAAGCTTCTACTAGAGACCAGAGAACTCTTGATCAATAAATCAACACTGAACTCTTCTGGGGAGTAATTGTCTCTATGGAGAGAACTGATCTTTCAAACCCCTTGTTGTACATAAGAGAAATATGGCACAAAACTCTTGGAAATAGTCTCTTGTTGGAAGTGAAAACATTCTTGAAAAGGAACTCTTTAACATATCAATCCTCTATTGGAGATGAGAGAATCAGGAAATCTCTGTAACCACCACTGTTGGGGATAGAAGAATACTTAAACAAGAATCTCTAGTAAGGAAACTCTACTGGGACATATATTAACCATAAGCTCATAATGGATAAGCATTCTTTGCTTGCCATTAAAAGAGTTCTGGAAAGGACATTTTAGCATACCAACTTCTGTTGAGGAATGTAAACATATGTGCAGTGCAAACTCTACTAGGAAAACACTCTTCTCGAGGAACTGAAGCTTCCCACCTCATGTTGAGGAAACAAATCAAGAATGTCGCACCAGTAACATCTTTGAGGGTTCTTACACTAGTGAGGGCGTATTTCTCATTATGAATGAACGACAGTTCCGGAAAAACAGATTACACCGATGTTCCCCAAGTATGGTCCATGCAGTGTTTTCCTCAAGAGGATCCCTTTATCATAATGTATGGAGATGACTTTCCTCAGTATCTTCAAGCTCTGAAATATTCTCCCAGATCAACAAATTCTTAGAGAAATTTGTCGAATTTCAACGTAACAACCACAAATCGACTAAACTTTAAGAGATTGATTCTCGACTTGACTGCCCCAAATTGGTTGAACTTCGAGAGATCGAATATCAACCTAATTGCCCTGGATTGGAGACATCTTTAAATATTGCCCTAGATTGGCTGCATTTGGCATAACCTTTGCTCAATAGAGACTTCAAACTCTAACCTTTTAAGGGTGATCAAACTGCAAGGGCAACCTTTTTATGCTCAACGGAGTTTCTAGGCAACATGCCCCTTTCTATGACCATTCTATAGGAATATTAGCTTTTACTCTAAGGAGTTCTCAAGTCTTCTTAATTTGACGTGATCATGCTTTTCGCTGATTCCCATCATGGAAACTTACTTGATGTCAATCGCCTATTTGCATACAGAGAATTGTTTATCCTGAGAATGATAATTCTAATGCAAAATATATGTTAGTCTTGAAGTTGAAAAACTTCGCTTGAAATGATGTCACAACTCTATTGTGAATGAATCACTAGCTAGAGTGCAACATTTGAAAATATTCTTACATGAAATATAATGCAAGCATAAGATACCAACACAAATATTTAAGCAACTACTTAGGACTCATTCAAACGCTACCTCGTTGTAGTACACCTTCGAAATAAGCCCTATTTCAATTAGGACTTTTGAGGGTTGTAACATGGCTTGGTTCATGGTTTTTAGAAAAAAGAATTTAAGGCTCAAATTCTAACTATCCCACCCATTCTCCGTGATGTTCTCTGATCTTACATTTAGATAACTCGATATGAGCATTCATCTCTCAACATGAGTTCAAGATGGTTAAGGGATCAACGAGGTTCTTAAACACAAACGCCATTCACCTTTTGTTCTTTGGTGTCAGATCACATGACTTTTCTATTTTCTGGGCATTTGTATTTTGTAATCCTTTTTCATTTTCATGTTTTTTCTTTTTCAGCTTTCCCTAACTTTTTCTTGGACAAATTCTTTTGAACTTTAATTTTGCAGTCCAATGGAATGCCCTAATTTTTGCCTAAGTCATTTGCTTTTAAGCTTTTTTATTCTGAATTAGCGGGCTTTCTTTCTTTTCTTTTTTCAATCATTTATTTCTTTCTTTTGAATAAGTCGTGTGATCCTGAGTCTTTTGATTTGCCAAAAAGGGGTGACTACCTCGTTCTTCGGTTGATGAGGGATAAGCATTGCGGTATCATCATCTTTTGATGCACACTCCTGATGTATGAGGGATAACCATCTTGGTTGATTCTCATATGCACACTCCAGACGTTTGGGGGATAACCATTATTGCTGATCTTTATATGCTCACTCCTGATGAGATTTGAATGCTCAATCAGATTAACTGAACTATACCCTGCCCCTGGGTTAAAATGAGGGTTTTTTCTGACTAGAAAAGAAACTCTTACTTCAAGGCTCAAAGGGGTCGACAGGGGTTTCACTCCCTTATATCTCTGGTGTTTAGGAATTGAAACAATGCATGTACATCATCAATAGATCTTTATTCAAAAGCATATAATCAGAGATTTTTTTCATTTTTTCAATTGCCACCCTCCTCCTTTCACTCTTTGCCTAAGCAAGATATTAGTAAAGTTGGTATCGTAATGTAAGAAAAACTTTTCATGAGTGTAAACAAATGGATGAGTGAAAACAAATGGATCACTTCAAGATAAACATACTCATTACATTAAATTTAATATTAAAAAACTAACAAGTTCATACATGCGAACAATGTTTAAACTAACAAGCAAGGTTACATACGAAAATGCAACAAAGAACAAATAATTTCCATTGTTTAGGAGACTTGACTCCGCCTGGACTTATTGATTCTAACGACTTTCAGTAGTCTTAATACTCACCCGGGCAGTGGATTCCCCTTCTTATCTTAGTGTGAACATAATTACATTTGAATTGATCCAATCTTGAACCTTCTCTCTGGATGACATACAATCTTCAACCAAATGACCAAGTCCCCCAGGATGATATTCACAGAGGATTCTCTCAAAAGATGGGATGAATGTCTTACCAGAAAAATTTGCATAAACTGAATCACCAAGTGTTTTCCTTCCACTTCACAGAATAAACAACTCTGAATGTAGAACTTGAACTTTGAGGTATTATCTTCTACACAATAACAAGTGATCAGGAGCCGAATATACTCTTCTACACAGAATAAACCACTTTATCTTCTATTACACGGAAGAAGAGAACAACCCACACTCTCTCTTCTACTACCCAAAAGAACTATTCAGAAATTGCAATCAAAAGCATCTTCTATTACACAGAAAAAACAATTATAAACTGCACTCGAGGATACCTTTAACCTTATCTTATACTACATAGAAGAGATAACTTTGTCTTATACTACACAGAAGAGATATTCAGCTGGTGAGAAAGAGTCTAAAGCGGTTTTCCAAACAGGAATTAGACTTTGGAAAAGATGTCAGACATGCGAAGAACTTTATACTTCAACCCCTTGCGGTCCTTAATATCATGACCAAATGCCCCAAAATGGAACTCACATCTAGCAACATTAGCATCAAAATTAAGAGGGATGTTTGTAGGAGGAGGACCCCAAATCACGGAGCTTAACCAAATACAATTCAAGTGAGCGAGGAGGTAGATGAGCATAAGATAATGAGATAGGTCAAATTGCTTCTCAGGCTTCTTTGATATTTATTGATAAGACTTGCCCATTGAATTCATCCGAGGAACAAGCATTGACTACTGACGAGAAGACCCAGGAACACCAAGTTATGAAAGAAACCCATGAAACACTTCATGACTCGAAGGAGGTCCCACATGATGGGGGAAATAAAAAATCATGTTGCAGTAGCATATATAGGATCACTTTCCTTTGTCGGCCCTGTATTCAGAATTTTCATAACCAATCTAAATTGAGTCTTCAACTAGTCATTTTCCTCTTTTAAGAGTTCCTTACCACGGGCCATAACTTGCATGTATACCATAAACATACCCATCTGAATATTCATATCCGAAAATTCCTCACGGAATTATTCCATACCCGATGTCTGAACACGTAGCAGTGAGAAATCAAGTTTGCAATTCTGAAGAGAATAGCAAGTCTGAATAAGAATCCCTAACTCTGAGTACCTGTTATGAATGCATGAAGATGCATGAGGTGAATGAGTGTATGCAAATTCCATATTCCATCATTCCCAAGGAATTTACATGTTTTGATTTTGATTTTAAGCAAGTAAGAGATGGAAAATCTGAACAAAAGGCACGAAGGCATGATTACTGGGAAATGACATGCATATGCAAATTAACTTTTTTCAAGTATACATTTTTTTGGAATGCCATGATGAAAAAAATGCCATAATATGGGATCAAGGACTCCATCAAGCTGGAAAATAGTTGTGCTGATTTCTGAACAAATCTGAACGATGCAGGTTCAAAAGCTCGATGCTGTTTTGGAATATGAGAAAACCAAGTCTAAATATCATAGGATCAAAGGCCCGACACCAACTTGGAACACAAAGAAACCAAGTCTGAAAAAAGCATTTATACCTGTAAGATTAATCCCTCCCCTTTCACGGGTAAATATGGTCAAGATAAGGTCAAAAGGCTCACAGAGTATTGAGTCCACGTGGAAACATATCATCATAACGGAGGCATGTAAGACGATAATATCCTCAAATGAACCTCGTCCGCGTGTAGTACTTCATGATTGCACAGTGGGGCCTACACCCCCCAGGCGTCATGAACATCTACTATAGTCTTATGTGTTCCTAAGTGTTTACCACTCTGGCCTGTGTATTGGGCCTTTTACCTCAGTATCATCCCACCCAACCTGAAAAACCAGCAAATCCAGCACAACAGATATATCCAGCATATGGAAAACAATAAAATGCAATGCATGCAATAAATAAACAGCAAATAAAGCATAAAGATAAACACCCAATGAAAATAAAACAATCAATAGCTAAGACTGAATCACTTAGGTTTCCCTAGTGAAGACACCAGTTGAGGCAACAAGGAAAATGAATAATGAAGTCGCCATCCAATGTTATTTATCCCGAATAAGGGAAAGCAAAACATCGAGTAAACCTAAGAGAAAACAAGGTATTGTGACCAAGAGAAGGGTACGGGAGTCGATTACGCAAGGGGAAAGCATTAACACCCCTCACATTTGTGGTACTCCATGGGACGCACTCTTGTTGTTCTAATTAAAGGGTGTGTCTATCTAAACTTAAAAGCTAAGGGAATGCATGAATTCAAAAGAAAAATACAGGGAAAATAAAGTTTTAAAATATTGTGCTCGCTTAGGCCCTACAACCTAATGCCTACGTATCTCTTTTAAAGAATCAGAGCGTCGTAGCTCGGCTCAAAGATTTTGGTTTGTTTGTGTTTTTTATAGGTAACAACCCTTTTTGAAAAATTTTCATAAGAAAATCCCAAGCGGTAAAAGAATTTGAATTGGTTGAGTCTTTTTTACCTTAACAAAGGATTTGGTGATTTGAACCACATTAAAGACTATGATTGGAAGAAAGCATAAATTTTAGGGAATACACCCCCTCATACTCTTCCCAATACTTAAGGCTCGTGACACATATCCCGCATCATTATCATTAAGTGTTTTGGATTTGCTTGAGAAAAAGGTTTTAGTTTTATATACATGCAATGCAAGAAGTAAACCTAAAGCTAAGGGAACTTAAATCCTACTTGTTATCACATAAGTGTGGTCCTAAAGTTAGGATACAAGGAATCCTACCTAATGCTATCATGCTTGGCTTACAAACCTAGGGTCTACTTTTAATTCAACCTTAACCAAAGTTGAACCAAAGTTCCTAAGGGAGCATGGCATCTCAGAGACAAAGAGAGTGTACAAGTAACACAATGGATACCTAAACAAGTAATAAGCAAGCAATCACACAAACAAATAGAGTGCACAAGTAACACACGTGACACCTAGACAAGTAATAGGAAAGTAACGAGAAGAAATTATGATATGATATAATATAAGCTCAAGGGAGGGCACCTAAACCTCAATTAGTCATTAACTAAATCTTAAACAAGTAATAGGAAGAGAACGCTATCAAGACAAGCATATGAGAGATGTAGGGTATCCTAACATACAATAGACTAAGTGAATCAAGACACCATAACAAGTTTTTACCTAAATATACATTAGGAAAGTGAATCAAGACATCACAATAAAGTTTACCTAAACATGCATTAGGAAAGTGAATCCAGACATCATAACAAGGTTTACCTAAACATGCATTAGAAAAGTGAATCAAGACATCACACAAGGTTTACCTAAGCATGCATTAGGCTGAGGTGAATTGGGACATCACAACAATGGTTACCTAAACATGCATTATGTTAAAGTGAATCAGGACATCATACAAGTATTCCCAAACAATCAATAGGAAAGTGAATCAAGATATCACATCAAAGATTACCTAAACATGCAACAGGCTAAGTGAATCAAGACATCACATCAAAGTTTACCTAAACATGTAATAGGCTAAGTGAATTAAGACATCACAATAATGATTACCTAAACATGCATTAGGTTAAGTGAATCAAGACATCACACATTTAAATATGAATCAAAATAAGATGAGAAGTGACCATGCATTACAGTGAACAAGTGTCCGAAGATAAGAAGTGAACATACATCACCATATGAACAAGCATCATAAGATAAGAAGTGAACATGCATAAAAATATGAACAAGCATCATAATATAAGAAGAGAATTGAATAAGTATCAATAAATAATAACAAGCATCCAAGAGTTTAGACATGCATCAAGAGAAAAAGAAATGAACAAGTATGAAGTATGTACAAGTTTACAAAGGTGAACAAGTATCAAGTGTTTAGGAGTAATCCTCCCACAAGTAAGGAACATGAGCTTATCATGAAAAAGGCATTAAGTTTTAGCAACAAGAAATTAAAAAATGCTAAGGCTTAAGTCCTAAGAGTCATGCACTTTGAGGTTTTCCAACCTAGGCTAGCAAATTTTACCAAGTAATGAAGAATCGACCATTTAAACCTAATTAGGTAAGCAAAAATTAACCTATAAGAAAGGTACAATAAATATGAGGCAATTAGCCCTACGAATTAGTAGCATACATATGGATAACTATCCTAAATAAGTCTCACATGAAGAGAAAACATCACAAAACATTTGGTGCAAAACTAGGTTCAAATTGACCATGTATCAAAGTCTAATCTCAACCACATGGATACAATTTATACATGAAACAGATATTGATCAAGACATAAAAAAGAAGAAGAATTCAAGCATGTTTATAACTCAACTAAGAAGTAATCTAAACATCTATCAAAATCATACAAAATTGCACAAGAAGCAAAGCCACACTAGGCAAGGGTTTATCAAGACATAAACAATTAGGAGCATGATCACGATTCATTGCATATAAGGCATATAAATACTTATACAACTAGAAATCATGTATTTATACATGAAATTAGCTCAATCAAGTTCCATTTGTTCACATCTACTTAGCATCAAAAGCATTCAACAAGTAAGAACTCCTAACTAGGGGAAAAGGGTAATGCATCACTTATTTCAAAGTATAAACGTGGATCATCAATAATATGAACTCAATATAACCAAGATAAGAGTCATCTAAATTCAAAATTAGCATGACAACGAGCTTGCCCAATCACATTTCAAGGCATCATGAAAACCATCAAGAAATCAACTCCTAAACTATGTTGAAAAGTTGATAAACAAACATCAAATTTGTGATCACAAAAGATTAATCAAGTAATTACCTAAAAATATTAAAGAGGCAAGATAAAATTGTACATCTCAGGTTAAAGGATCACATATCAAGTCAAGATAAGTCCTCTAATTTATCTCACCGAAAATATGTCTCAAACTATTCATTAATCAAGCTTTAAGCCACTAGTAAGCAAATAATCGAGGCTTCACAAAATGCCCATTAATACTTATGAAAAAACATCAATCAAGCATAAACTTGTCATGGTTTCCTTCACCAGTTAGACATCTCGACGTGTCCAAAAATTCAGCCACAAACTAGTTCAAACGATCATTCAATTAAATCTACCAAGATGACATGTGCATCATATAATACCTTAGCAAAATTGGCCTCAAATTAAATCAAATAAATTGACAAAAAATAAAATAAAAATAATAAAATTTAGTCAAGACACTAAATTAATCAGAAAGTATTTTTGAGGATTTTTTACAATCTTAAAAAAAAAAATCAAAATTCACAAGCAATTTGATGAGGCATAACCAATTGTGAAGTATAGGACCAAGGGTGCGCCAACAATGTATTATTTGAACTAAATTAGTTCAGTGGCATTTAAGCCCAATAAGCATGAGGGTGGGGATAAATATTTCGTTAGGTCCAAGTCTATTTCAGTCCACTTACACCTTTTCTCTTCGGATTTCGTTTTTATTTTATTTTTTATCATTAAATCCATGTAATTGCAAATTAACTCAAGATGAAAGTTGATGTGGATAAGTGAATTAAAACATGACCAATAGCGAATGGACCCACGAAAGATTAAAACCAAAATTACCAGGTATGAATAATGACACAAAACCTAGCTCCGGTCGTCACCTCCAATGGTTCACCACTACCTCTGGTGGTCCAATCTCATTAGAAATGAAAATGCCACCACCGTCTAGCTCGATTTTCTGCGAGGATTATGAATCCAATGCCTAAAATTGCAAAAAAAGCTAGCTCAATCGGAATATTCGAAGGAATTTCAGGAGCATTCAAAAAATAAGATTCATAGTTAATGCATTTAAACTAGTCCTATAAAACATTACCTTCATGAGAGGACTTCGGATGCAGATTCTACATGATGCCAACGAGTCTTAACCCTAGCATGAGAATGATTATGAATTTTGAAGCTTACTGGACGAAGAGTGTTTGTCGCACTTCAAACTGGCACAAATCTCCAAGAAAATTCTACAAAGATGCTTCAACCTAAGATCTTGAAGATGATAAAAGATTTCTCAGCTTGCTTCAACCTTTAGGGAATCTTCAGCGATCAGCTTAAACACTTGACGAGAAAGATGATGATGAAGCTGATATTGTGGTTATTCCAGCTAATCACTAATGCGCACAGAGGGTTCTCGTTGCGGAGAGGAAGAATATACATTCAGAAACTCAAGAAATGATCCAAGAAACAGTGAGAATCCTGAGCTTGAAGATGAAACTCGAGAGAAAAATATGAGATCTACTTTTCTCAGTTTGTTGCAGCTTTCTCAACCAAATTGTAACTGCCTCCAACCCCTTCTAACCGTCCCCCCCTAAGGGTTGGTGTGGCTCTAAAGAGCAATATGCATACTCATGCGTGAAAGGGACATATTTGTGTTGGGTATATTTTGAATGAATGTTAGAACTTTAAGAAAAATTCAGTCAACATTACACACTTGAATACTTTAAAAACTTTAAAAAATTTCTAAGTGTTGGATTTTGTAACCTTATTGAATCATCAACTTCCAATCTTCATAACTTGTGACTCAAACATTTTTTGGTCATGATCCGTTCTACAAACTTGTAGTAGGAAGTGTAATCTTCAATTTGAGCTCAAGTTTGCACCATTTGACTCACTAATGAGTGAAATATACCTTTTGTAAAATCAAGTTTCTCAAATGAACTTTTATTTTGATGAAGACAAACCATGATTAACAAAGAAGAAAAAGATTTATGATCAAGCTCAAGACATCTATGGACAAAGTCTTCAATTCAAGCTCTTAACAACTTTCAAGGTATAATGATATTATTTACTTTGATCTTAAGATATAGATGCTCAAATGGTGAATAAGAAATGTTTTCTAAATCATTACTCAAGTTTTTCAAAGTTAAAATTCATTTTTCACTTGAGTGCAATCGATTTGCATATTAGTGCAATCAATTGCATGCTTCAATTTTTCAGATCTTTTGCTTCTGTTTCTCAGTGAAATTGATTTGTATTACTTGTGCAATCGATTGCATACTTAAAATTTTCAAAATGTTTGCTTCTGTTTCTCAGTGCAATCGATTTACATTGCTTGTGCAATCGATTACACTCACTTACTTTTTGCTACTGACTTCACATGCAATCGATTTACATTGCTTGTGCAATCGATTGCACACTTAAAACTTTTGAAAATATAGTTGTTGAAACCTCGTGCAATCGATTTACACAGAGGGTGCAATCGATTGCGTGCTACACGATTTTGAAAAACAGTAGCTTTTCACATGCCTGTTCATAATACCTTTTCATTGAAACCTTTCACTCAATCTTGACAATTGTTCATGATTCATTTACAGAACTTTATGATGTTTCAAAAAGGTGCGATGAACATATAAATATTCATTTTCAAAATTATTTTTCAACACCTCTTCCAAATATATTTTTCTGAATTTTCAAAATATAACTCAAACTTTTCTTCACTTTCATACATAAGTTTTCTGCACACTTTCATACATTGTTAAACATAAAACTTTGAGCAATTATATCTTGAGTCGTTGTACAATACTATCATTGGAAGAGAAGATCATTCATTGTTAAATCACTATAAGTTATCAATACTACTCAACTCACTCAAAATCAAATATTGATAGATACTTACTTATTTTTCCAGGATTGTTGGAAATAAGTTTAAGTGGTTTTATAAATCTTGTCTTTCCAGGATTGTTGGATACAAGTGTAGTCACTTTGAGAGGACTGTTCTCATTGTTGACATAGTGAAAATCCAAGAGGATTGTTCTTGGTGTTTGGTTGTATATTGCTGCCCAGGATTGTTGGAAGCAAGAGAGTCATTAAGAGAGGATTGTTCTCTTAGTGTACTTAGTGAAAATCCAAGAGGATTATTCTTGGTGGTTTTATTGGTTAGAGTCTTGTATAGAAGGACTAGGGTGTCTTGTCTAGAGATCTAACAATAAGGAAATATCTTTCATGTTGAAAGGGGACTGGAGTACTCTCGGACTGTAAGGAGAACCAGGATACATCTTTGTGTTCTTTACTTTTCTGCATTTACCACTTTTATCACTAGTCATAAACCAGAAAAGAAAGAAACACAATTGTAAACTCATGTACTAAACCACAAAAATAATATCCATCTCACTAAAACGGTAAAAATTTTAAAGTACCTAATTCACCCCCCTCTCTTAGGCGCACTCTCATACTTACAATTGGTATCAGAGCAGGTTATAGGTAACCTGCTCCTAAAAGATCCAGAATGGCTTCCGCAAATCAAAATCCCGTTTTAAGAAATGGTGGTAGTAACAACAAGCCTCCTCTATTTTGTGGTGAATATTTTGACTTCTGGAAAATACGCATGAAGGCACATCTAAAAGCACAAGGAGAAGAAATATGGGATGCCGTCGAGAATGGTCCTTTTATCCCTATAACGGTAATTAATGGTGCTACTCATCAAAGCCTAAAGCTGCACGGGATGAAGATGATAAGAAGAAGGTTCTCTATGATAAAAAGGCAATAAATCTTCTTTAAGGTGCACTTAGCATGGATGAATTCTTCCGTGTCTCGGCATGAAAAACGGCGAAAGAAATATGGGATACCTTGGTAGAAACTCATGAAGGAATTACTGAAGTTAAAAGATCAAGATTAAATACATTGAGTCAAGAATACGAACTATTCAGAATGCAGCCCCGAGAATCAATCCTCGACTTGCAGAAAAGATTTGTACACTTGACAAATCATTTGAAAGCACTCGATAAGACTTTAACTAATGATGAACTTAATCTTAAAGTGCTTAGATCTTTATCTAGGGAATGGAAACCAAAAGTGACAGCAATATCCGAGAAGAAGAATCTATCCACAATGACTTCCGCCACTTTGTTCGGAAAACTTCAAGAATATGAGACGGAACTTACGAGACTTGAAAAGCATGAAATCCAAGTAAAAGATTCAAAAGACATGGCTCTAAATACAAGGATAAAAAATCATGATAACAATCAAGAGGATGAATCCACTAGTAGTGAATAAGATTGAAAAGGTTCTACGAAAAGAAAGAAAAAGGGAAGCACCAACAAGGAAGGATATATGCTTTGAATATGGAGAAAATAGACATGTTAAAAGTGAATGTCCTACACTTGAAAAGAAGAAGAAATATTTCAAGAGAAATAAAGATAAAAAGTCAAAGAAAGCATATATAGCATGGGAAAGTTCATCTTCCGATTTCGAAAACAATCAACGTGTTAATCTCGCATTGATGGCCTCACACCATTCTGATGATGAAGACAATGAGGTTAGTAATGAATTTTCTCTTTTTGATAGTGATGCACAAGGTGCTATAGATGAACTATTAAATGAATGAAAAATTCTATACAAAACTATTTCATCTCAAAAGAAACAAATTTCATCTTTAGAAGAAAAATATGAGTCTATGGAAAAAGATCTCAAAGATGAAAAACAAAAATTTAGTAAGCAAAAACAGTATTTTGTATGCAAAAATTATGAATCACTCTCTTTCAAAATTGTCCAATTAAAAAGAGTCATTGAAAGATATGAAAAAGGCCAAATTGGATTGGAAGGTGTTCGTAGCCAACAAAGATACTCCAGTGATAAAAGTGGACTTGGATATTAAAAGTTTTCAAAAGCAAGTTCTAATAAAACTATCTTTGTTAAGGCTAGTGATCAATCATCCAAAGAGAAAGTGAAAAAACCTAAAATAGTTCATCACTATCCTAAAAAGAAAATATTTCCTAAGAAGAAATCTTATCCTTCTAGATATAGAAGTAACTTTGAACCTACTTTTTTTATTGTGGTATTAAAGGCCATACGCCTAATACTTGTTATGTCAGAAACTTTAGTGTGGCATGTGAGAATTATGTGTGGGTTAAGAAAGGAACTAACTATGATGGACCCAAAGCACATTGGGTACCAAATCAAACTTAATTTGTTTTGTAGGTATGCTTGAAGACCAAATGCAATATTTGGTATCTTGATAGTGGTTGTTCAAAGCATATGACGGGAGACATACACTAACTTTCAAATCTAGTTCAAGTCCAACGATTATTTCACATATGGGAAATACCTTAAAGGAATAATTCTTGGCATTGGCAAAGTTGATACACTAACTTTCATATCCATTGAAGATGTACTTTATGTTGAAGAACAAAATGCAACTTCTAAGTACAAGATAACTTTGTGACAAAGGCTTCAACATCATGTTTTGATGAAGATAACTACTATGTGCATTTATCAAAGGATGAGAAAAAGCATCATGAAGCAATATGGCTATGGTTAAGCTTTCAATATTATTACATATATTATTGTCCATTTTTATGCATCTTTCCCTTCTTTTTGATAATGTCAAAGGGGGAGAAGGATGTGGTACTTTATGCTTGTGTATTTCCTTGTCTTAATTTTTTAAAAGGTACTCTCCATTCAAGATGAACAAATACAAAGGATTCCAACCTTCTCATACATAGGGGGAGTTTTGCATCTTATGGGGAGAAGCTCTTTCCGAAAAGTACAACGCATAAAGTAAGATTGTTTGTCATCATCAAAAAGGGGGAGAATGTAAAATCAAGCTTCTCAAATGAACTTTTGTTTTTATGAAGACAAACCATGATTAACAAAGAAGGCAAAGATTTATGATCAAGCTCAAGGCATCTATGGACAAAGTCTTCAGTTCAAGCTCTTAACAACTTTTAAGGTATAATTATATTATTTACTTTGATATTAAGATATAGATGCTCAAATGGTGAATAAGAAATGTTTTCTAAATCATTACTCAAGTTTTTCAAAGTTAAAATGCATTTTTCACTTGAGTGCAATCGATTTGCATATTAGTGCAATCGATTGCATGCTTCAATTTTTCAAATCTTTTGCTTCCGTTTCTCAGTGCAATCGATTTACATTACTTGTGCAATCGATTGCATACTTAAAATTTTCAAAACTTTTACTTCTGTTTCTCAGTGCAATCGATTTACATTGCTTGTGCAATCGATTGCACTCACTTATTTTTTGCTACTGACTTCACATGCAATCGATTTACATTGCTTGTGCAATCGATTGCACACTTAAAACTTTTGAAAATATAGTTGTTGAAACCTCGTGCAATCGATTTACACAGAGGGTGCAATCGATTGCATGCTGCATGATTTTGAAAAACAGCAGCTTTTCACATGCCTGTTCATAATACCTTTTCATTGAAACCTTTCACTCAATCTTGGAAATTGTTCATGATTCATTTATAGAACTTTATGATGTTTCAAAAAGGTTCTATGAACATATAAATATTCATTTTCAAAATAATTTTTCAACACCTCTTCCAAATATATTTTTCTGAATTTTCAAAATACAAACTCAAGCTTTTCTTCACTTTCATACATAAGTTTTCTGCACACTTTCATACATTGTTAAACAGAAAACTTTGAGCAATTATATCTTGAGTCCTTGTACAATATTATCATTGGAAGAGAAGATCATTCATTGTTAAATCACTCTAAGTAATCAATACTGCTCAACTCACTCAAAATCAAATCTTCATAGATACTTACTTATTTTTCCAGGATTGTTGAAAATAAGTTTAAGTGGTTTTATAAATATTTTCTTTCCAGGATTGTTGGATATAAGTGTAGTCACTTTGAGAGGATTGTTCTCATTGTTGACATAGTGAAAATCCAAGAGGATTATTCTTGGTGTTTGGTTGTATATTGCTGTCCAGGATTGTTGGAAGCAAGAGAATCATTAAGAGAGGATTGTTCTCTTAGTGTACTTAGTGAAAATACAAGAGGATTGTTCTTGGTGGTTTTATTGGTTAGAGTCTTGTATAGAAGGACTAGGGTGTCTTGTCTAGAGATCTAACAATAAGGAAATATCTTTCATGTTGAAAGGGGACTGGAGTACTCTCGGACTGTGAGGGGAACCAGGATACATCTCTGTGTTCTTTACTTTTTCGCATTTACCGCTTTCATCACTAGTCATAAACCAGAAAAGAAAGAAACACAATTGTAAACTCTTGTACTAAACCAGAAAAATAATATCCATCTCACTAAAATGGTAAAACTTTTAAAGTACCTAATTCACCCCCCCCCCCCCCCTCTTAGACGCACTCTCATACTTACTCCTTTGAGAAGTCATGAGGAAAGCTATAGAATTTCCTTGTACTAAAGAAAAGTAAAAACTCTACCTTGGTCAAAATTAGGATTTTGTTGACTCCTTTTGACTTTTTCTTGACCAATCATCTTGATTTTCTGAAAATTAATGACCAATGTCCATGTTGACCATAAATTCCACCATTTTGACTGTACTTTGACTTTTGTTGACTTTTCAGTCAACCAACTCAAATTTCATTCACCTGATCAATCACAATGTCTTGAACCAACTTTGAATGAATCAAGGGAGAACATATGAATGTATTGAGTCATGTTATGAACCATGAAGTCAAGATTTAGTTACAAAGTTAACCTTAGATTGATTTTGACCAAAGCCCTAATATGAGGAACCAATTAGATGGAAGCTTGTGATCCATCTTTACCCAATGCAATGTGACCTCCTGATGATATTTGAGAAATTTGAATAGATATAAGACCATATACCTTGATGAAAGGGATTCTGATGATTGATACCTCAAACTTGTATTGGTTGATCATGTCATCTCCTTCTTGATAGGAGAAAACCCTAATTCACTGATGAACATGATCACATATTACAAGAACCAATGCCATAAATGTATGAATGATAATGAAGCATATGAGTCACCTAAGGTTATAATTAAGAGAGAAAATTTTAGAGTACAACACAGTGTTACAAAAAAACCGCACAAAATAATCACGAGATAATTACTGCAATGTTATCTCAACTGATGTGAGCAAGTCTTTCTTCTAAGTGCACAGAATAATCACAAGATATATATATATATATATATATATATATATATATATATATATATATATATATATATATATATATATATCTTTTTGGTCCCTATAAATTACTAAATTTTGTTTTTGGTCCCTATAAAAAAACATGTCATGTTTTACTCTTATCAAATTATTATACATGTAGTTTTAGTCTCTGCTGTTAAATTGATGTGTATTTTTGAATGATTATTTTGCAGACATGTTTAGAACGTTACAAAAAGTTCCTTGAAAAAAATAGGAACTTAAAATTTGATTTCTAAGTCGAAATTTTCATTACTTTCATCAATATCTTTTATTCATATTTAATTAATCTCATTTTAAAAAATTCTAAAATTTAGTAAAGAAACATTTTATAGTATTCTAAACACGTATGAAAAAAATTATACAAAAATTTAAAAGTTTAAAGGTAATTAAACCGTTTTCAAAATTTTAAAAAACAACAAGGACTAAAACTGCATGAATAAAATTTTTATAAAGACTAAAATATATCATTTTTTCATAAGGACTAAAAATAAAATTTAAAATATTTATAGGAAAAAAATAATATTTAACCCTATAAAAATCAGCAACTCAAAAAACTCTCGTACTTTGAGGATTTCCATTCTTCATTGTTTCTCGATCAACATTACAAGATTCCTACATTTGAAAAAGTAAAAGACGCAATATCATTACAAATTTGAAATATATAAATACTTTTTATTGTAATGATAAGTGATCTTACCATCAACAATTTAGTTAAACTAAATTTATTTTCACTTGTTTTAGGTGATTCATATGGATGTGCCAAACTATTTTCGAATTTTTTACCAACATACACTCTTTTTAGCAATTAAATCCCAATATACCATCTCATACATTCATTAATCCCAATATACCCTCTTTTCAAACACAATGTTTTTTTGCCACAACTCATCCGCCAATACAATGGGCGGAGGAGTGTATTTTTTATTTATTCCGCATCTGCATTGGGCGGATGCTTTTAAAAATAGAGAGGGTCCGCCTATTAGATGGGCGGATGTGTGCAAACGTGATTTTTTTTATTCTCTAAATTAAATTCATATAATTAAATAATATACATTATAATTAAACAAAATACACTTTAATTAAACAAAATATACTATAAATAAACAAAAATTTAACTAAAGGACATAAATTAATTTTTTCATTTTAACATATATAATTCCAAGACACATCTACTGTCGATTTTGACCGGGTCGTGTCAATCGTTGGTGAGTTCCACAAGCAGGTGCTCGTCTAGTACGTTGGCCTGTTCTGCGATTTCCTTCTTCATTTTGTGGTTGAGTTGTAGTTGAAGGTCCCGCGTCACACCCGCCCATTAAAAATTCCTCAATCATGTCGTCATTGGTAAAGTCTATCTCAGCTGCACTGCCATAACTTAATCTGGTTCCCTCCCAATTCTAATTTGGTATCGGATTAGAAGACATTGGGCTATTTATAGAGGGTTGGTAACAATCTTGGGAGGTAAATTGTTGTGGTTGGGAAATAGGCATTTGTTGTTGGGGTGTCTAATAGTTGGGATTATGTGGGGTTTGTTGGGTGCCCCATTGGGTGGGGTTAGATAAAGGATATTGTTGTTGGGTGCCCCATTGGGTGGGGTTAGATGAAGGATATTGTTGTTGGGTGCCCCATTGGGTGGGGTTAGATGAAGGATATTGTTGTTGGGTGCCCCAATGGGTGGGGTTAGATGAAGGATTTTGTTATTGGGTGCCTCATTGGGTGGGGTTAGATGAAGGGTTTTGTTGATGGTATTGTTGGCTTGGGGTAAAAGGTGGTTGTGTTGGGAAGAAAGGTTGTTGCGTAAAAGATGGTTGTGTTGGGAAGAAAGGTTCTTGGTTGCTCATGAATGGTTGTTGGGTGTAAGTGTTTGATGATGGTCTGGTGTGTTGGACGTTTGAAGATGTTGGCAAATTACGAGGGTCATATAAGAAGTTGTTTGGTGACAGATACAAATTTGTAACAGACTTATACCATTCCATGTATTCCTTACTTGGTTTACATTCTTCTGACATGACATCTCCTTGTAAGACTTTATTTTCGTGGTTATTCCATTGACGACGCTCCTGTTTGTAACAATCTTTCCAATTGCTATATGCCCATTGGTCGTTCACCACACTTTTGTGATACTCCTCCATGCACTGTGGAGCATCCGGTATGCCTTGCTTAATGCCAAATTGTAGTTTTACCCGATCAGAATGGTGCATTTCAACAGTAGTAAAACAGATGATAAATGTTTTTGCACTCCACACGTGACTATCGGTCGGATCGGTATCATCAAGTCCCAGATAGGGCCTCCATGTAAACTGTTAAAAAAATCAGTTATTAGTTTAACGAACTATATAAAATATGTAATACTTAAAATATGGTTAAGAATATTACATCAGATTCTTCGAAATGATCGATGAAAGTCCGATAGCCAGGTGCACAATGATGAAGAGTCTTTTCGTAATCCATCCCATAGGCAGACCATCTAAAAAAATGTAATACTTAAATATTGTTCACATAATAAATAAGTTTAAGACAAAGGAGTAGTTACAACTTACTTGGTTGCGTACGGAAAGTGAAAAGGATTACGATTCCTAGGCGCTAGATTTGGCATCCTGGACCATCCCCAAGCTTGTATTAGTGTTGAACAACCAGCAAAGTTATGAACATCTTTTTTGGCGCATCTACAGAGGTTTCTGTATAGATGCGATAAAACTGTTGATCTCCAACTGTATCTACCTATTTTATTAAAGTCAGCTAGTAATGGTAAATACATTAGATGTATTGTGTTACCATTCGTGTCAGGAAATAATAAACAAGCGAATAATATTAAAATATAAATTCTAGTTTTTTTATGAATTTGTTCTATGGGGAATCTTGGTTCAATTCAAATGCATCATATATTTCCCGGAGTCAAGTAATTTTGATGAATTGTCCCTTTCTAGCTGTTTCGGGCAATTCTTCACCCAAGAGTTCTTGAGTTATGGAGTAGTCAACATTTGTTCTCCCATTCACTGTCAAACCGTTTACACGTAAACCCATCAACATGTGGACATCTTCAAGGGTGACTGTGGATTCACCGGTAGGAAGATGGAATGTGTGTGTCTCCGGACGCCATCTTTCACATAAAGCGGGAATAAATTTCCTATCCACCCCATATGAAGTTATGTTGAGAACGTGCCCAAAGTCCGCTTGCATCAGATATGGACGGATCAGTTCTGCGTCTCTTTTCATATATGGAAACATTGATAACTCCCCGGATGTTGAAGACATTTTTAAGATACAACTCAAGAAAAATAATTTAAGTGTAGCTAGGATCATTCAACATCAACGATATTTATAGTTCACAGCAAAAATTTTAAATTAATAAAATAATAAAACCCTCCGCCCATTAAAGTGGCGGAGCCGTACATAAATAATAAAATTACGAAAGCTTCCGCCCATTGCACTGGCGGAACCGTACTTAAATAATAAAATAATAAAATGAATAAAACTCTCCGTCCATTGCAGGGGCGGAGCCGCACTGCAATAATAAAATAACAAGACCATTTCTATGATTAATATTTTAACATTGATTTCTTATTTAATAGAAAATTTAATTTATTTTTAAAATTACATTAATTTTTTTTATTTGTATATTAATATTTTAATATTTTAATAATTTCATTAAAATGACTTAAATTTGAATATTTCAAAGTCATTTTATACAAATATATTGATTTCTTATTTAATAGAAATTTTAATTTATTTTTAAAATTACATTAAAAAAAATTTATTTGTATATTAATATTTTAATATTTTAATAATTTCATTAAAATGACTTAAATTTGAATATTTCAATTTCATTTTATACAAATATATTGATTTCTTATTTAATAATAATTTTAATTTATTTTTAAACTTACATTAAAAAATTTTTTATTTATATATTAATATTTTAATATTTTAATAATTTCATTAAAATGACTTAAATTTGAATATTTCAAATTCATTTTATACAAATATATTGATTTCTTATTTAATAATAATTTTAATTTATTTTTAAAATTACATTAAAATAAATTTTATTTGTATATTAATATTTTAATATTTTAATAATTTCATTAAAATGACTTAAATTTGAATATTTCAAAGTCATTTTATAAAAATATATTGTTTTTTTATTTAACAGTATTTTTAATTTATTTTTAAAATTATTTTAAATAAAAAACGTTACTCACACAGCTCCGCCAATGCAATGGGCGGAGCCTCCTAATTTTAAGACCATCCGCCCATCCATTGGGCGGAGCCTCCTAATATCAAATTTTTTTTTTGAAAAGGTGGTATAGTGGGAATATTGGTTGAAATGTGTGGTATATTGGGATTTAGTTGTTAAAAGGGGTGTATGTTGGTAAAAAATTCACTATTTCCACTTGTTTGTGATAAGTCATACGGATGAGCTAAACTAGGTGTTCTGCTGTCCATTTGACTTAAAGAATCAACATCCTTCAATGACCATCACACATTATCACATAATAAATAAAAGTAAGGTTAAAGATTTTTTTGTTTGCAAATGATTAATCTATATACCTCTGATCTTTGACTCAATGATAGTCTTACGGTTGGAACTTTTGAAGCTTTTGGAACTCTTCTTACTTTTACTCCAAGCTTCCTCAAACCTTTCTTCTTGGTCATAATTGTTGGTGCAATGTGATGAAATTGAGGAAGAAGAGAAAAAATAATAAATGCTATAAAGCTGTCACTAATGATTGAAAGATGATTGATTGTATTAAATGAAACATAGTACATCTATTTATACACAAAAATAGTAAAGATAAGAATGCCACATAGGCCCTAAAAGAGAATATCAAAAAATGGCAAATACTAAATTACCCTCTAATACCATCCCATAATTTAGTAACTATCAGAAACTAACAACACCAATTTCATTTCTCAAATGAAAAAATTGGTCTGTTTTTATTGCCTTCGTCAGAACATCTGCCAGCTGCTCCTGAGTGCTACAGTGCAGAACTTCTAACACTCCCTTCTGCACTAGACTTCTCAGAAAATGATACTTCATCTCAATAAGCTTGCTTCTTCTATGCAGCACTAGATTCTTGGCAAGATTGATTGCAGACTTGTTATCAATTAACAACTTCATAGGTTTCTCTATCTCAATCTTCAAATCCTCCAGAAGATTCAGAAGCCAAACAACTTGACATGCAGCTACAGCACCTGCAATGTATTCAGCTTCACGTGTTGACAAAGCCACAACATGCTATTTCTTGGAACTCCAAGAAATTGGACCTCCCAGAAACTTGAACAAGTAACCAGAAGTACTTCTTCTGTCAACTCTGTCTCCACACCCGTCAGAATCAGAATAACTCACTAATTCTGGTTTTGTCTTTCTTTCAGAAGGAAATAGCACTCCATATTTCAGAGTTCCTTTGATTACCTCAGAATCCTGACAGCAGCTTGGCAATGAGACCATTTTGGTTTACTCATGAATCTGCTAACCATTCCAAATACATAATAAATGTCAGGTCCAGTATTACACAAGTACCTAAGAGAACCAACCAATTGCTTGAAGGTTGTAGCATCCACAAAATCACCATCAGAATAAGAATCCAATTTATGATTGGTTTCTGATGGTGTCACAGCAACTTTGCAATTCTGCAGCTTAAATCTCTTTAGAAGTTCAAGTTCATACTTCAGCTGATGTAGAATGATACCCTTCTTTGAGTACAAAATCTCCATTCCTAGAAAATATACCATATTTCCCATATCTGTCATCTCAAATTCATTCATCAGAACTTCTTTGAACTTGATTATATCTTCTGGACAACTTCCTGTTAGCAATATGTCATCAACATATAGACACACCAGAATCATATTGCTACCAGAATGCTGCACATACACGCCATATTCCATCTCACATTTCTGAAACTTCTGCCTCTTGAAAAACGAATCAATTTTTAGATTCCAAGCTTTGGGCGCTTGTTTCAGTTCATACAAGGATTTATGTAACTTGTATACCATCCCTTCCTGACTCTTTTCACAAATCCATGAGGTTGTGACACATATACCTCTTCTTGTAACATACCATTCAGAAATGCAGACTTCATATCCAGATGTATCAAAGGCTAATTTCTGTTTGCATCTAAAGCAATCAACAGTCTGATTATTTCATGTCTAGCTACATGCGCAAACACCTCAAAGTAATCTAGCCTAGGTTTCTGGAGAAAACCTCTAGCCACTAGTCTCACTTTGTGTTTGGAAATTGATCCATCTGGATTAAGCTTCACCTTGAAAACCCATCTGACGCTGATGACTTTCTTCTTTTCTAGAAGGTTTATCAACTTCCAAGTTTTGTTTCTTTCAATAGCCTCTAGTTCTTCCTTCGTGGCATTCAACCATACTTTATTCTTGAGAGCTTCTTCAATACCCACTGACTCAGAATCTACTAACATCACACACTGAATGACTTCTCCTTCAGAATCTACTTCCGTATCATGCAACATGCTAAAATCTGCAAACCTACTTGGTATTTGTCTGATTCTCTGTGGCCTCTGAACTTGTTCTGAAGCTTCTCCAAAACTCGGAACAATGCTAGATTCTGGACCTTTTCCAGAACTACTTCCTTCAGAATTACCACCTTCAGAGTTACTTCTGGAAGCTTGTCCTCCAGACCCTATGTCTTTAGAGTTTTCCCTTCTAAAAATATAATCACCACCAGATTCTGGATCATCATCAGAATTTGGGTCAGAATCAGATCCACTATCAGAATCTCCATGAGATTCTGACTCATCTTCATAGTCTTCAGAATCATCTTCTGACTCTGACTCGTCTTCAGAACTTTCTGAAGAATCTTCAGAAACTAACTCTGGTGTTAGCGCTACACCAGAATCTGATTGAAGCTTGTTATAATCCCATGTTTCTGACTCTTTTACAATAACGTCTCTGTTGATTTCAACTTTGTTGGTTTCTGGATAATAAAGTTTATAGCCACCTGTACCGTGGTACCCCCACCAGTAACATTACTTTGCTTTTATCATCCAGTTTTCGTCTTCTAGCTTCTGGAACGTGTTTGTAGCATACAGAACCAAACACCCTCAGATGGCTAACACTTTGCTTGTCTCCAGTCCACTTTTCTAAAGGAAAAATTTCCTTCAGCTTCTTTGTTGGACACCTATTCAGAACATTAGCTAACGTGGCAACAACTTCTCCCCATAACATGTGAGGTAACTTCTTCTCTTTCAACATACTTCTGGTCATATCAAGCAAAGTTCTGTTTCTTCTTTCAGCAAGACCATTGTGATGAGGAGTATATGGAGCAGTAACTTCATGTTCTATTCCATTCTCCTCACAGAACTTCTGGAACTCTGTAGAGTTATACTCACCTCCACCATCTGTTCTACGAATCTTCAGCTTTTGACCATTCTACTTCTCAGCCTTCACCTTGAACTTTTGGAACTCAGTAAACACTTCATGCTTGAACTTGATGAGTTTTACCCATGTAATTCTTGTGAACTCATCCATAAAAGACACAAAATATTTGTTTCCTCCAAGTGAAGATACTGGAAATGGTCCATACACATCAGAATGTACTACTCCCAAAGCATGCTTTACTCTGGGGGCTACTTCTGATGCAAATGGCAATTTGGGTTTCTTGCCTTTCATGCATATCTCGCATGACTTCTGAGGCTTCACAATCTTCTAAATTCCCTGTACAAGATTCTTAGAACTTATATGCCCTAAGCTTCTATAGTTCAAGTGACCCAACCTCTTGTGCCACAACTTACTGTCACCTTCAGCGCCTTCTACACTAAGACACTCTGCTTCAGCTGTTTCTACATTCACCTTAAATGTTCTGTTGCTTTCCTGCTCATACTTCATAATCAACTTCTGATTAGAATCATACAACGTCAAGAGGTTGTCCTTCATAACCACTGAGAAACCTTTCTGAATGAGCTGGCCCACACTCATCAGATTGATTTTAATTCTGGGAACATACCAAACATCTTTGATCAAAATGTTTTTTCCATTCTTCACTCTGACTCTGACATTTCCCATACCATCTGCATTAAGATGCTTATCATCAGCACATTTGATCTTTGTTCTCCTTCTGGAATCAAAGTCTATCAGTCATTGTTTGTTCCCATTCAAGTGGTTTGAATAGCCATTGTCCATATACCACCGATCTTCTGAACACTTTCCATCAGAATCAAAAGCCATCAGTAGCACGGATTCATCATCAGAATCTCCTCTGGCTATATTTGCTTCTTCTGATTTCCTTCACCTGTTTCTACAATCGCTGGAAAAATGGCCAAACTGTTTACAACAGTAACATTGAACCTTCTTCTTGTCATACCTTTCCTTTCCCTTCTGATATTTCTTTTCATCCGAAGTTGAGGTTTCTGACTTCTGGAATTTATCACCACGTCTATTCTGCTTCTAGTCCTTCTTGACAAAAGAAGCCTTCAGAGCTTGCTCCACTTCCCTCTCAGAAGTTCTTTCAGTCAGACGCAACTCTTGCGCTTCTTGACTGCTTTGCAACTCTTCTATTCTCACGGTTTCCATATTTTTAGAATTTTCAATAGAAACAACAATGTAATCAAACTGAGGAGTAAGTGACCTCAGAATCTTCTCTATGATTACCTATTTAGAAAGTGTTTCTCCACAAGCTTTCATCTTATTAGTGATCAGAATAATTTTGGAGATGTACTCATAAACTTTCTCACTGTTCTTCATGTTGAGATTCTCATATTGCTTTCGCAGGGATCAAAGCTTCACCTTCTTTACTGACGCATCACCACCATAACATCTGACTAGTATATCCCATGTCTCTTTCGATGTCGTCGAATCAGTAATCTTCTCAAACACACTTTCATCCACACACTGATGGATATAGAACAGAGCTTTCTGATCCCTCTTCCTCGTAGCTCTTTCTGCAGATCTTTGTTCTTCAATAGCATCTACTGCAACTGGAACATAACCAACAATAACAAGATCCAAAACATCCTGAGCACCAAACAGCACACACATATGTATCATCCATCTGTTCCAACTTTTGCCATCAAAAACTGGAATTTAGTGTTCAAACTACTGCCTCCACTCATCTTAAACCTTGCACAAGTCTTAGATCTCAGATTCTTACTCAGTGTTTCCAAACCCACATAATCAGTATGATTCTGTTTAGATTTTTGTTCAAGATTCAACAGAAATCAGGAACCAAAAATCAAACACATAGCTCACTATCACTCGTGTTTCCCAGAATTTCAGAACAAACCAAGAGCTCTAGATACCAATTTGTTGGTGCAAGGTGATGAAATTGAGGAAGAACAGAGAAAATGATAAACGCTATAAAGCTGCCACTAATGATTGAAAGAGGATTGAATGTATTAAATGAAACCCAGTACACCTATTTATACACAAAAATAGTAAAGATAAGAATGCCATATAGACACTAAAAGAGAATATTCAAAAATGACAAATACTAAATTACCCTCTAATGATAATCATACATACACTTTTTAAAATAAGTTAAAAAATAATTTTCTTTTTTCATCAAGTTACCAAGGTGTTTGATTCTATTTTGCATCAAGAGCCATGTGCATAACCCATGTCGAGTATTTGGCATAACCTCAATTAATTATTTATCCATTGCTTGGTCTTGATCAATGAACAAAGTTTGTGGCTTTCGGTTTCCATGTGCTTCAAGAAAAGTTTTAAACAACCATCTGAATGACTCGGCTGTCTCATCGTATAAAAGAGATGCCCCAAAAATGATTGTTCCTCTATAATGGTTGAAGCATTAAAATAATGTTAATGGTCGATTAGCACGATAGATACAATATGTTGTATCTGTTAGAATTAATTTAGATTTAATTAGATATTAATTTATATTTAGGAATATCTTTTAGATTGTTTATATCTTTGATAGAAGATATATATCTTAGATCTTTGTAGAAGATATATTTTAGATTTAATTTTGTGTATAAATAGCCTAGTGGAGTAGGTTATTGTAATTCATTGTAAATTCTTATTTTGAAGCTATCAGTAAATATTCTTTTTTCCTTTCATCTCTTCTTTGTGCATCAACAATTGGTATCTAGAGCTCCTGGTTAAAAACTCTGGAATTTGGGAAACATTATTTTTTCATTGAGTTTATGCGTAAATTGCACAAGGTAGAAGATGAACGGGAACAACGACAGTATTCATTCCAAGCTTCCAGTATTTGATGGCAAAAACTGGAGTCGTTGGAATATCCAGATATGCGTGTTATTTGGTTCTCAAGATGTGTTAGATCTTGTCACCGATGGCTATAATCTGTTAGAAGCAGATGCAACAAAGACCCAGAAGATAGCACAAAAGGTGCTGAGGAAGAAAGATCAGAAGGCGTTATTCTACATCCATGAATGTGTGGATGTGAATGTGTTTGAGAAGATTGTTGATTCTGAAACAACAAAGGCTGCGTGGGACACACTGGTCAGATGTTACGGTGGTGACGCATCAGTGAAGAAGGTGAAGCTTCAGTCTCTCAGAAAGCAATATGAGAATCTCAACATGAAGGACAACAAGAAGGTTTTGGAATACATCTCTAGAGTGATTCTAATCACTAATGAGATGAAAGCTTGTGGAGAAACTATGTCTGAACAAGTAATTATTGAGAAGATCTTGAGATCTTTAACTTCTCAGTTTGATTACATTGTTGTAGCAATTGAACATTCCAAAGATCTGAGCACCACGAGAGTTAAAGAGCTGCAAAATAGTCTAGAGGCGCATGAGTTGCGTATGAATGCAAGAACTTCTGAGAGAGAAGTAGAGCAGCATGCTCTGAAGGTAACTTCTGATAAGAAGCATCAGAAGCAAACTTGGTCAGAAGCCAGGAAGAGAACTAATGGTGGTCAAAAGTCAGAAGCTTCAAACTCTGATAAGAAGAAGAATGTCCAGAGGGGAAAGGAGAAGTCTGACAAGAAGAACGTTCAGTGTTACTGTTGCAGGAACTTTGGTCACTATGCCAAAGGTTGATGGTCAAACAAAGAAAGGAAGTCAGAAGAAGCAAATGTAGCCAGAGGAGCTTCAGATGATGAATCTGTGCTATTTATGGCTTATGAATCTGATGAGGAACCAGTGAAATTGTCATTTTCTGATTTTGAAGGGGAAGAAGAATATAACTCTGGATATTCTGATTCTGAAGGAGTTATTTTGTATGAGTCAAAATCAGAATATGACTGAGTTAGAATCAGAGTACGACTTTGAAGATTTTGAAGATGAGTCAAAATCTGAGGTTTCTGAAGACGAGTTAGAGTCAGAAGATGACTCTGAAGCTGAAGACAAGTTAGAATTCGAAGGTGATTCTGAGTCTGAAGAAGACTCAGAAGATGATGATTCTGGAAACTCTAAAGGTGAGTCAGATGGTGAATCTGATTCTGATCCAGATTTTGATGATGATCAGAATTTGGTGGTGATCATGCTTCTAGAAGGGAAAAATCTAAAGACGTAGGTTCTGAAGGACAAGCTTCTAAAGGTGATCACGTTTCTGTTAGAAATCATGATTCTTAAAGTGAAACTTCTGAAGGAGGAGCTTCTGAAGGAAATTCATCCTTTGACGATGATCATGATTCTGAAAGTGGAACTTCTAAAGGCAGAGGTGATCCAAGTTTTAAAGATGGTATTTCTGAAGGTAGTGACTCTGACTCTGATGATAATTCAGACCCTGGAAATTTTCAAGACTCTGAAGACAGTCAAGGTTTTGGAGAAAGTCAAAACTCTGAAGCAAGATCTTCTGAAGGGGGAAGTTCTGGTGTTCAAAGTTCTGAAGATCCAATTCAGAGGCAACAAAGAGTCAGAAGCATCCCAAGAAGATTTGCAGAGTTTGACATGTTGCAAGACACTGGAGTAGACTCTGAAGGAGAAGTTATTCAGTGTGAAATGTTAGTAGAGTCTGAACCCGTGAGTATGGAAGAGGCTCTTAAGCAGAAAGTTTGGTTACATGCCATGAAAGAAGAACTTGATGCTATAGATAGAAATAAGACTTGGAAGTTGATAAAACTTCCAAAAGGCAAGAAAGCCATCAGCGTCAGATGGGTTTTCAAGCAGAAGCTAAAGCCAGATGGATCAATTGGCAAACACAAAGAGAGATTAGTAGCAAGAGGCTTTCTATAGAAGCCTGGGCTGAATTACTTTAAAGTGTTTGCACTTGTAGCGAGACATGAAACAATCATACTAGTGATTGCAATAGCTGCTAACAGGAATTGGCCTCTGATACATTTAGATGTAAAATCTGCATTTCTGAATGGTCCATTACAAGAAGAGGTGTACGTTTCACAACCTCCTGGATTTGAGAAAAAGAATCAGGAAGGGATGGTGTTCAAATTACACAAAGCATTGTATGGATTGAAGCAAGCGCCCAGAGCTTGAAATTTGAAGATTGATTCGGTTTTCAATAAATAAGGGTTTTAGAAGTGTGAGATGGAGTATGGTGTTTATGTTCAGCACACTTCAGAAGATAATATGATTCTGATCTGTTTGTACGTTGATGACATACTACTTACAGGAAATTCTGAACAAGAGATAGTTGAGTTCAAGAAAGTTCTGATGAATGCATTTGAGATGACAAATCTTGGAAAAATGAGTTTCTTTCTAGGGATGAAATTTATGTACTCGAGAAAGGAATCATTTTACATCAGATGAAATATGAACTAGAGCTTCTGAAGAGATTTACGCTAGAAAATTGCAAGGTTGCTATTACACCTGCTGATACGAATCAGAAGTTGGACTCTGATTCTGATGGAGAGGATGTGAATGCTACAACCTTCAAACAGATGGTTGGTTCTCTAAGGTATTTGTGTAATATCAGACCTGATATTTACTATGCAGTTGGAATAGTTATCAGATTTATGAGCAAACCAAAGTGGTCCCATTAACAAGCTGCAGTCAAGATTTTGAGGTATGTGAAGGGAACTCTGAAATATGAAGTGTTATTTTCGCCTGGAAGAAAGATCGAATCAGAACTTCTGAGTTATTTTGATTCTGATTGGCACGGAGATAGAGTTGACATAAGAAGTACTTCTGGGTACGTATTCAAATTTCTGGGAGGTCCTATTTCTTGGTGTTTCAAGAAGCAACCTGTTGTTGCTCTGTCAACTTGTGAAGCTGAATATATTGCAGGTGCTCCGACTGCATGTCAAGCTGTGTGGATTCTGAACTTGCTAAAAGATCTGAAGATTGAGGTAAATAAACCTCTGAAGCTGATAACTAATAACAAGTCTGCAATCAATCTTGCTAAGAATCCAGTGTTGCGTGGGAGAAGCAAGCATATTGAGACCAAGTATCATTTTCTGAGGAATCAAGTTCAGAATGGAATATTAGAGGTTGTGCACTGTAGGCTCAGAAGCAGCTGGCAGATGTTCTGACAAAGGCTATCAAAACTGATCAATTTCTTAGTTTAAGGGATGAAATTGGTATTGTCAGTTTTGGATAAATATAAATTAAGGGATGATGTTAGAATTAATTTAGATTTAATTAGATATTAATTTATGTTTAGGAATATCTTTTAGATTATTTATATCTTTGTTAGAAGATATATATCTTAGATCTTAATAAGTAGTTAGTAATTAGTTTCCTACTTTCATGCCAGTAACGTTAGTGGAATAGGTATTGATTGTTAGTTCCACTCCTTATTATTAGCATTCAGTTTCTCAATTCTTTGCTGTATATATTCGTGTAATTGTTTACCACATCAACATAGAATCATCAATTCAAATCCCTTCTCTACATGGTATCCAGAGCTTTAGGTTGAATTAATTTTTTTTCTTCAAACCACATTCACTCCCATGGCTGGCAATATCTCCCACCTACTGGCCCTAGCCAATTCATCATCTTCCCAGATCAATTTTCAACTTCCTCCAATCAAAATCACTCTTGACAATGAAAATCACTGCCTTTGGAGCACCACTATCATCTTTGCTCTCGAAACCTTTGATCTTGAGTCTCATTTACTGGCACCAAATCCACCGCCACAAACTCGCTCCATTGCTGCTGACAATGGAACAATCACCCAAGAACCCAACCCTGAATATCTCGCCTGGAAGCGTCGCGATAGGTTGGTTCTGCTGTGGCTAAAATCAACTCTCTCCGACAGGGCGCTCGCCATCGTTGCTCGTAGCACCACCTCCCATATGGCCTGGACAGCACTCCAGAAAATTTTCCAGACGCAGACTCGTGCTCGGCGGATGTCACTGAAATTGAAATTACAATCCATACCTAAGGGGTCTCTCTCTATCATGGAGTACGTCGAGCGAAAACGCTCAATTGCTGACTCCCTCGCTGCAAACCTGCACCCTGTTTCTGATGAGGACCTAATCGGTCACATCCTCTCTGGGCTAGATAGCTCTTACGGCGCCTTCTCCACTGCATTCATGATCCACAGTGATGATGCTTCTGTTGACGATCTGGTGGGCAAATTGCTTCAGGAGGAAGCACGACTCGCTCACGAACTGGCACGCCAATCCACCATCGCTCCCTTGGCTCATTCATCTCCAGCACCAATCTCTTCTGCCCACGTCGCCAGTCGGCAATCTGGCCGGTCATACAATACCACAAATTCTGGTGGCGCCTATTCTCACGGGGATTCCAGGAGTGACTCTAGAGGCGACACTCGTGCAACAAACGGTGGTGAGTTCCGCCGTCGCCGCCCCCAGTGCCAATTATGTGGGCGTCCAGGTCACGAGGCTGTTGATTATTGGCAGCGTGATAATCAGATTGATTTTCCCTCGCGCAAGCCCAACCCACGCAATACATCAAAGCAGGCTCATTATGCTTCTCAGGCTCCGTCTTCAAGTGCCATCGATCCTTCTTGGTATTTCGACACCGGTGCCACTGATCATGCTTCTCCAGATTTTCAGAAGCTGACCATCTCTGATGACTACAAAGGCAATGACAAGCTGCAAGTGGGAAATGGTAGCCTTTTATCTATTTCTCACATTGGCAATTCTACTTTACATAATTTGCGCTTGCCTAATGTTCTCATTGTTCCTAAACTCACAAAAAGCCTTCTCAGTGTATCCAAATTTACAAAGGATAATAAGGTTTATATAGAATTTTGGCCTTCTCATTGTCTTGTCAAAACCTTTCAGGGTCAAACTATACTCCGTGGGGGCATTAACAACGACCTCTACTGCATTAACTCCATTCACAATAAAGCTCGACCAACCCTGGCTCTCACCGGCATCCGTACGTTTGTCCACGGCTGGCACCAGCGGCTTGCCCATCCTCATGAACCTCTATTGCGTCGTCTTATTTCCTCATTTAATTTACCAATTTCTTCAAATAAATTTCCCAATGTCTGTGACTCTTGTCAACTTGGAAAGAGCCATCGATTTCCTTTAGCATCATCTCATATTGCGTCATCTACTCCTTTTGAACTGATTTACTCTGATGTATGGGGTCCATCTCCCAAATTTTCAATCAATGGCAATTGGTATTTCGTTTTGTTTATTGATGATTGCACCAAATATGTGTGGATTTATTTTCTATCGCACAAATCACAGGTTTTCACTACTTTTGTGCAATTTCGTACTATGATTGAAACACAATTCAATGCAAAAATCAAACATCTTCAATCCGATTGAGGGGGTGAATTTCGCAATGTCTCTATTTTTTTAAAACAACACGATATTTCTCACCGTATTACATGTCCATACACACAAGAGCAAAACGGGGCGGTTGAACGACGCAATCGTATCATCATTGAAAAAGGCCTCACTCTTTTGGCTCAATCATCTTTACCTCACGAATTTTGAGAACATGCTTTCAAAACTGCAACTTATCTCCACAATAGAACCATTACCCCCACCTTACACTACCATTCTCCATATCAACAATTATATCACAAAGATCCAAATTATGGTTTTCTCAAAATCTTTGGATGTCTTTGCTATCCTTTTCTTTGTCCATATAACAACCACAAAATTGATTTTCGTTCTCTTCCATGTGTGTTTATTGGTTACAGTACTTCTCACAAAGGATATCTCTGTTTTCATAAACCTACTGAGCGTATATATGTTGCAAGGCATGTTGTTTTTAATGAGCATATATTCCCATATTCTGTTTCTTTACATAATTCGGCGTCTAACTTATCTACTCCTGCTTCTCCAGAATTAAATTCTGATTTGTTAGAGCAAGCTGCTGGGCTGCCCACACCTTCGGCCACGTTCCAAACTGCACCTACAATTCAGCCAACAATTCAGCCCTCACTCACAATTCATCCCACTTCTCCGCCGGCCCCACAACAACATCAACAACATGTTCCTTCATACTACAGACCAGCCCAATCTTCCACTCACCCCATGACCACACGAGCCCAAACCGGCTCTCTCAAACCAAAAATCCTAGCTGCCACTCTTAAACCTGAACCCGATCCTCGTACATACAAACAAGCCGTCAAACATAAACATTGGCAAGATGCCATGACTGTAGAATATAATGCCCTTGTGAAAAATGGTACTTGGTATCTTGTCCCTTGTCCTACTAATGTTAATGTTGTGGGTTGTAAGTGGATTTACAGGACAAAGCGCAAATCCGACGGGAGTATCGAGCGTCACAAAGCTCGTTTGGTGGCACAAGGTTTTAGTCAGCAAGCAGGTAAAGACTTCTTTGAGACGTTCAACCCAGTGGTTAAGTCAACAACCATTCGACTTGTCTTGTCCATTGCCTTATCCAACCAATGGTGTCTTCAGCAATTGGACATCAACAATGCATTCTTGAATGGTGAGCTCTCCGAGGTTGTCTATATGCGTCAACCAAAGGGTTTTGAGGATTCTCATCAACCTGATCATGTCTGTCAATTGCGAAAGGCTCTTTACGGGCTCAAACAAGCACCCAGATCTTGGTTTACCAAGCTTAAGCATTACCTTATCACACAGGGCTTTCGGGCTTGTCAATCCGACACATCCTTGTTTGTTCATCATTCTGCTGCTGCAACAATCTACATCCTTGTATATGTAGACGATCTGCTCATTACCGGCACGGATTCAGGTTTGATTAATAACTTTATCATTAATCTTAACAAGGTGTTTGCTTTAAAGGATCAGGGAGACTTGCATTATTTCCTCGGTCTTCAAATCACACGTACTAGTTCTGGGGTACAACTCACTCAAGAAGGTTATGTTAGAGATATTCTGGAGTCCACCAACATGTCTGCTGCTGCTCCTATAACAACACCAGCTGACCCACAACATCGTCTAGTCAAGGCGGGTGAACCATTTGATGATCCAGCCTTATACAGACGCACTGTCGGTTCTCTCCAGTATGCTACAATCACCCGGCCTGATATTACGTATGTGGTGAATCGCGTTTGTCAATTTATGCATTCCCCGACACTTGATCATTGGCGTGCTGTCAAAAGAATACTTCGCTATCTTGCTGGTACTCTGTCACACTCTCTCCACTTCAGTCCAACTCAAGCAACTTCTTTTTTAGCATATTCAGACGCGGGTTGGATCTCGGATTCGGACGACAGCCGCTCTCAGTTTGGATATGCAATCTTCCATGGATCTAATCTCATCAGCTGGACTTCTCGCAAACAGAAGGTTGTTGCTCGCTCAAGCACTGAGGCGGAATATCGATCCCTGGCATACACCGCCGCCGAACTGCTTTGGCTCAATCTTCTTGCTTATGAGCTTCATGTGCCTATTATTGGTCCTCCGTTGCTTCTCTGTGACAATGTTGGTGCAATTTTCTTGTCCAAGAACCCAGTTATCAGCACACGGTCCAAGCATATTGCGCTAGATTTTCACTTCCTTCGTGACCAGGTTGATTCCGGTACTCTCAAAATTGGCCACGTATCATTCGTTGATCAACTAGCCGATATATTCACCAAACCACTTTCCAAAGATAGAGTTTCTTTTCTTCGTTCCAAGCTTCGCGTTCTTCCGAATCATCAGCTTGCTGGGGGGTAATAAGTAGTTAGTAATTAGTTTCCTACTTTCCTGCCAAGTAACATTAGTGGAATAGGTTAGTAATTAGTTTCCTACTTTCATGCCAGTAACGTTAGTGGAATAGGTATTGATTGTTAGTTCCACTCCTTATTATTAGCATTCAGTTTCTCAATTCTTTGCTATATATATTCGTGTAATTGTTTACCACATCAACATAGAATCATCAATTCAAATCCCTTCTCTACAGATCTTTGTAGAAGATATATTTTAGATTTAATTTTGTGTATAAATAACGTAGTGAAGTAGATTATTGTAATTCATTGTAAATCTTTATTTTGAAGCTATCACTAAATATTCCTTTTGTCTTTTATCTCTTCTTTGTGCACCAAAAGTATCTAAATAAACTACCTCAACAAAACATCCACAGTCTAAAATCATTTTTGCATCAACCTAAAACACATTTGTGACTTGTTCATCGCAGTCCATTTGATAGGCATGGTAAAATGATGGATTCTCCGATAATTGAGTTTGAAAATATTCCATGAGACAACCAATTTCTCCGTATACCATGTTTCGTTGTCGTCTTGCATTGAGGTAATTCCTAGCATCCAATTTTATATATTCAAAATTAGTTCTTCCGCCAGCATGTGCACTCATAAGCTGAAATGAAGCCTTTTGCATCAATCCAAAATTCACTGCCATTTCAATCTCATGCGCTTGAATTTTAGATATTTTACAGTGCGATACTAGCATGTGTGTTGTTTCAGCAAGTTGTAAAGGGTGATTATGATCCTCTATGAACTCTTGGATTACACACTTCTTATTTTGTGCACTAAGTGCAATTCTTGCCCTGCATCTGGTTCTTGTTTCAACCCTAAAATTCTTAACTAAAAAACATCGTTTATCTATCCTATAAAAAAACTTGTATTCATGTATGAGATTTATGAGGTTGCAAGAAGTTTCATTAAAAAGCTTATTAACTTAACCAATCTATGGCCTTGTGTAGATGTATGAATGAAAAAAATTAATTAAACAAATCAAAACATCCAAACCACCTCTATATAAGGTACAGTGATGTTTCAAGAGAAAGAGGAGAAATGAGGTTTTCTTTTATGGATAAAAAATAGAAATATTAGACAACATAAATCCGAGGCATTAAAACACTAAAATATTTAGGTTTGGATAACTCAAAACGTCACTACATGTTTTTCTTCCAATGCTAGTGAGACCTTAATCCTGATTACATTACATGCATGCACTACAAACACAAGTTTAACATCCTACCACTTTACACATGACATTAATTTGAACCAATTTCCTTGACATGTTCCAAATAATTTATGCAACTCTTAAGAGATAGAATGTCTTTGGTGTCTCAAAGATGAAGACTTGGTATCTCCAAGTACTACAGAAGTTGGACTATTAGAACCCCCTGAAGTTTCTGAACTCCTATTCTCTCCTTGTCCTTTACCAACATTCCATATCTTATCAAATATTCTCCTCGACCGAGACGGAAGCAACTGCATGCCGCTTTTGCTGTTTTTGCTACTCTTGTTACTCAACCTCACACTCCTGCGAAACTCGTCGTCTTTGATCTTCATGCGGCTTGTTTGTCTGATCAGGGAATGGCAGCTCCCTCCCAAAGTTTTCTCGTAGTCTGCATCTCCGTTTAGAAGTGAGCGTGGACTGGCAAATGCCCGGGTGCTTGCTGCAGCTCTAACTTGTTCGAAATATAAAACCTGCACAACAACTCGAACGGGAAGACGTTCGTTCTGTGCAGCGTGCGCCGATGCTTCGGCTGTTAATTTCTTGACATTCATTAGTCCACATATGTTCTTCCTTTCAGATTTTGTCAAACTTTGGTGCTCCTGAAAATGATAGACTCAGACGAAATAGAAATTTAAGCAAAGATATGACTTCGTATACCATCATTGGAGACATAGGCACAATTTGGAATACTTGGTGAGAAATAAACAAAATCAGTTAAAACATCTTCAAGGTAACAAAATCATACCTTCAAGTAGATGTCGATGGCTTTGTATAGACCATCATGATTTGGTCTAGCAAACTCAGGAATAGACTGTGAAAGATCAACAAAACTAGAGAGGCTGAGATTTGGATCATGTGCAATTTCTCCAAGATAACCATCAACCAACTTGCCAACATTCAGTATCGACCTATTCCCTAAAATAGATTCACCGAATACTTTATCATTCTTGTCCACAGCCTCCACGCCACGGCTTTTCTTTTCATTAGTCATGTACCTGTTCAAAAGATCTTGCACCAAATCAATATCATAAGTAGTAATCTGCGGAGACCTAGCTGGAATCAGTATATCTTTGATGGAAGCTTCGTGCAATTTTAGGCTGATGCTGTTCATCAACTCTTGTCTGGACGATTCATCGGCTTCAACAAGTAAGGCCACTTTCAATAGTTTCAACAAGAAACTACAAGAGCAACCAACACCGTTGTCACACGGTAATAAACACACAATTGTTTCAACCAGTGATTTGTTCCTTCGGGCATGAGCATCGGAAACCAATGCATCAACGGAATCAGGTAACCATCTAACTGCATACGTTTTCAGTGCCTCACCGATCACAACACCATCCATTCTCCCCTTTGATTTCACAGTAATCATTACGCGTTTATAAAGATCAATGTCCAGCTCACATATATCCTCAACCCACCAATCCTTTGGAACAGACTCAAATTTCTCCTTTGCTGTTACCTTGTCCTCGACAATTTTATCAACATGTGCTAGTTTCCGGTTGTAAGTGTAAGACCAAGTGATGTTCACCGGATCAACAGAAGTTTTCGAAGCTATGGAATCTATGCATCTTCCGACAATCTTTAGATCCTCGGACCAAGGGAAAAGTGATTTAGCAGTTTGGAGAACAATTATAGAATCCTTCCAGCTACGAAAGATACTCGAGGTAAGAAACACATCAATTTTGAAAATCAAGTTTCCTCTATCCATCTCCTCTGTCATCTCAAGACACTCAGCCGCACATCGAGCAGCCACGACATTGTAAGCATTTAGAGTAACAGTCATTCCATAACAAAACTTCGCACATATTTCAAACGCCTTGGGCCCTCCCGGGAAATCGTTCAAGTATATTTCATCAGCATTATCTTCGTTAGCTTTCGACACCAACTTCTGTAAGCGATTGCTCTTGGACAGTAGAGGGAACTGCAACACATGAAAAGTAAAAATCAATAAAGAATCACTTATTCAACTGAACAATATAACAAAGGATGCTGAAAAGTACTTGCCTTGTGAAGGTCAAACTTAACTTCACCAACAGCTATGATAATATCTGTAGCTAATTCAGAAGATATATGCCTGCATAAATTGGAAATGTTACCATTTTAGAGTTTTAGCCCAACCACATTTTTTAACATTTTTTGAACATGGTATCATGTCAGAGTATCGTTTAAGAACCGATGGACCACTTGCTATCAGTTTCCGCTATCAGGCCACCCACCAGTCGTGATAGAGTCCATTAAGAGTCCGACTTCGGACAATATATGGCCTAAACATGCTCTTAAAAGTGGCGGCAATCCTCACCCTACAAGTTGGTTTTGTAGGATGAGTTAGGCCCAACCAGATGCATATCAAAATCAATTCTCTACCACCATAATCATTTTTTTCTCTTTCAAAAGTGGAACCAAACATACACTAACAACATGCAAAACCAATGAACTTTAGAGTGTAAAGTTAACGTCACCCATTAAAGAACAAATCAATAGTAGATAAACAACATGCACATGCATAACAAAGCACTGTCAGATTTATTATTTTCACTCTTCCTTATTTTGAAAGAGTCAAATCATATAATTTAATATACACACCAACCAGATGTAGTAGTTCTTACTTCTCAGTTGAATATTCTGCACATGATTAATAACAGGCTTTGAATCCACCAACCAGCCATAATATTTAAGAAATAATCTGAACACTCCAGTGGAACTCACATGCTAAAAAGTAAAACTAATAATATATATAGAAAAACATATAAAGAATCATTATAATATAACAATTCATATTAATATTGTCCCATAAAAGAGTTTCCAAAGTAGCATGATTTTAAATGCTGAGTAAACCATACCACAATTATACACACTGTTTGGACCACAAACTCATCAATAGATTCTGGACCACTTCCAATGAAACCTCTCTATCTTTCTTTCTGACTTTACAGTCATAAACAATATAGTAATATATTAAATCATTACAGTAGTTTTCTTTTTTTTGTGTGTGCATAGATTGAGCTACATGAGTTACTTTCTATTGTAAAGAGTTAGATATAATCTAACAATATTGAGTATCAGCAACACACAACAAATATACAGTAAGAATGCATGGAGAAACATGAAACAGAAGAAGAAAGTAAAGATGAAAAGAGAAGAAGATGAAACCTGACAAAGTTGCCATCATATTGAAGTGCATCAGGCTTAGAACCTAGCTTCATGAACTTCATATTTTTGTTTGTGTGGTTAGAAGAAGAAGTGGTTGGAGAAGAGAGAATGAAAGAGAAGGATAGAGGAGTAATGAAAGAGAGAAAGCGTGTTAAGGAATGGAAGAGAATTGAATGCTGTTATAAATTTAGTTGGTGGAAAAATGAGGTGAGAGGGAAAGAAGAGAAAAATATGATCAGAAAAAGAATAGAAAAAGTGAAGATGAATCAGAAATGAATAAGAGAGAGAAGTGGTCGCCGCCTTAAAGCATGGTGATGGTGATGCGGTGTAAGGGAGTGAAGAATATGGTTGGAGGCACAAATCTCAAAGGGATGAGAGAGAGAGAGAGAGGGGGGGGGTTTATGATGGATTGGTGGTGTTTCTGCTGTTGTTTCTTTCTATTCTCTATTCTGAGCTAAACACACTTTCTCTGCTACGTGAATCATGATCGTTTCCACACTCTGACGCCTTTGTCTCTCCAATATAAATAAGTTAGATAAATTTAATTCATATTCTTACTATAAATTGGAATATTTTTTATGCTCTTACCTAATTAACAACTCATCACATGTTAAAAATACAAAACATTAGTAATGTAAAGGTATGACACAAGTTTAAAAAAGTTTAAAAAAAAAAAGTTATTACCTCTGGTCATATTTAAAAAAATATATATAATTTTTGGAACATGTATCCTTCTTCTACCGTACACTAGATCTGGTCAGCTTGTGGATGATGACGAAGTGTCCTCTTCAACGCACCTAATATCTCCCTTAACTACATGCGTTTATGATGAATTTGATGGCGACACGACAAGGACAAGTGAGTTGATGACTCCTTATCTAAAAGAAGTACCCATGGAATAGGTGACCCTGGGAGATGGCCTAGGAGATTTAGTAGTTTTTTTTGTTTCCTTGGCCATGTGTGGCTTTTCTCTGTACTTTTCATGTGTGGAGAATTTTGTAAAGACCTAACTTCTCTACCTTTTAGGTGTCTTTATTTTAACTTTTTTACCCTTATTATCGTTCTTCTCGGTTTGTATAGGGTTGTTTTTTAAGTGACTTTATATGATTGCTCAAGAGCCCTGTTTGGGCCCTTCGCTGATATTGTTCCATAAGGCAGCAAGGATCCTTTATGAAGATTTGGTGAATTTCATCGCATCAAGGGGTGACAAGGATTCCTTCATGAGGTCCAACATGATTGATCGCCTCAAAGGACAACAAGGATTCCTCCACGTGGATCCATCATCTTATCACCTCGAAGGGGAGGCAAAGATTCCTCCACGATGATCCATCATTTTATCTCCTTCAATGCGGCAAGGATTCCTCCATGTGGATCTAACATTTTTTATCACCTCAAAGGGAGGAAAAGAATTATCTGAGGATCAAACGTGCTTGATCGCCTAAAAGGGTGGAAAATATCACGAGGATTCAACATGTTTGATATCCTCAAAGGGCGACGAGGATTCTTTCATGAGGATTCAATGTGTTTGATCTCCTTAAAGGGAGACAAGGATATCTCCACGAGGATCCAATATTTCTTATTGTCTCGGAGGGAGGCAAGGGTTCTTCCACGAGGATCCAACATCTTATCGCTTCCAAGGGGTGGCAAGGATTCTTCCATGAGGATCCTCCGTGCTTGATCGCCTCAAAGAGTGGCAAAGATTTCTCCATTATGATCCAACATATTTGATCACTTCAAAGGGTGACAAGAATTTCTCCATGAGGATCCAACATATTTGATCGCCACAAAATAGAGTCAAGGATTCTTCCATGAGGATCCAACATTTCCCATTGCCTTTGGGGGAGTAAATGATTCCTCCACACGAATACGTCATCTTATCTCCTCTAAGAGGCAGCAAGGATTCTTACATGAGGATCCAACGTGCTTGATCGCCTCAAAGGGAGAGAAAGATTCTTCAATGAGGATCTGACATGTTTAATCGTCTCAAAGGGCAAAAAAGATTCCTCAACAAGGATCCAACATGCTTGATCGCCTCAAGGGGCGCAAAAAATTTATGCATAAGGATTCAACATGTTTGATCACCTCAAAGGGAGACAAGGATTCCTCCATGAGGATCCGACGTGTTTGGTCGCCTCAAAGGGAGGCAATGATTCCTCCATGAGGATCCATCACTTTTTATCATCTCGGAGGGCGACAAAGATTCCTCCATGAGCATCCCAAATCTTATTTCCTACAAAGAAAGGCAAGGATTCCTCCATGAGCATCCCAAATCTTATTTCCTACAAATCTTTTTGGTTTTAAAAGAATATTTTTTAATTGTAAAAGAAATAATTAAAACCCTAGTTTCTAATTAAATTTACAAATTAATTAATAAAATAGATAAAGTATGATTAAATAAAAATAATTTTTATTGTAAAAATAAATAAGCTATATCAAAATATAAATTTAATGTTTTTATATTTTTTCTGATTTTTCTAATATTAAATAAAATATTAAAAAAAACAAATAAATAAAGAAAAGAAAAAAGGAATAAAATGGGCTAGGGGTGTGAATAGTGAGCAGGGAGTATGAGATGAGCAAAAATACTAGGCCCAGCACAGGGGGCCCAGCGCTGCAAACAAACACCAAAAAAATGAGAAAATAAGCAAAAGGGTACCACTGGGCTCGAACCCAGGTCCCAAAGGTTAACAGGCGCGCGCTTTACCACTGGGGTGGCTATACATCCGTTCATATAAACAAAACAATAAATATATATTAGAAATCAAGTCCATGGCCTGAACTTCATCTTCAACCTCACGCCCAGCCAGAGTACCCGCATCTTGTTCATTTCTCATCCATTTGCAAAAGTGTAAACATGAATCTTGTGGCAAATTTCCTCACGATTTCAGAAATGTAAAGCAATAATATTATAGATCAAAGACAAGCATGAATTTTAATGGCCCTAATCTGAACCCTAAAAATTTTAGAAACTCCAATCTTAAAATTTTCTAAGCTCAGGCAACATAAATGAAAACTATGGACATGGTTAGCTTTATGGCAATGATATCTACATTTTTCATTCAAAAATAAATCATTAATGATGCTTGTATGAAAAGTTCAAAGTTAAGGAAACTTACCTCAAAACTGGAAATCGTATTCTGAGTTTGAGCATTCCTCAAGGTGTTGTGATGATCAGAATAGCTCCACTGAGGTCCCAGGAAGCTAATGCAATGATTAGCTTGGTTGGAGAATGGCTGAAATGGTCTGGAGAAGTCCACTTGCAGTTCTCTGTTTTTGAACTTGGAAATGGAGGAAGATGGTGTTACAGAACTATAACAGGGTATGGGATTGTTTGTGTATGATTCTTGGAAGCTTTTGAAAATAAGAAGCCAAGAAACACACAAGTAGTTTTTGGTTCTTGGTCACAGTAGAAAAGGAAGTTGCTTCAACCCACTTCGTAAAGTAATCAATTGCTACTAGGATGAAACGATGCCCGTTGGATGCCGTCGGTCTGATCTCGCCGATCATATCAATGCCCCACATTGCAAAAGGCCAAGGAGCGGTCAAGACGTTCAGAGGAACTGGAGGTATGTGCACCTTATCAGCATAGACTTGGCACTTGTGACATGTCCGAGAATGCTGATAACAGTCGGCTTCCATTGTGGACCAATAGTATCCTGCCCGGAGGATTTTCTTTGCCATGGTGTGTCCACTGGAATGAGTTCCAAAAGTACCTTCATGTAACTCTGCCATGATCCTTTCTGCTTCAGTCTTATCCACACAACACAATAAGGTCGAATCATGGTTACGCTTGTAAAGAATGCCATTGCTGATGAAAAACTTTGCTGCGAACCTTCTCAGAAACTTCTTGTCATTAACAGATGCACCCTCGGGGTATTCCTGAGCTTCAAGATACTTCTTCACCTCATGAAACCAGGGTTTATCCGCTACCTCTTCAGCCTCAATGTCACAGCAATGTGCAGGTTCGTCCAATCTTTCAATGATAATCCTGGGAGCCTCGTTGTCCCAATTGACCTTGAACATAGAAGACATTGTAGCCAGCGCGTCCGCCAACTGATTCTCCTCTCTAGGGAAGTGTTCAAAGGTTATCTCCTTAAAATGGGGAAGCAACGTCAATACATACTCCTTGTAAGGAATAAGATTTGGGTGTTTCGTATCCCACTCGCCTTTGATCTGACTGATCACGAGAGCGGAATCTCCAAAGACACTTAGAAACTTAATCCTTAGGTCAACTGCTGCTCGAAGACCCATGATGCACGCTTCATACTCCGCCATATTGTTGGTGCAGTTGAAACATAGTCGGGCGGTGAACGGAGTATGAGAGCCTTTAGGAGATATGATCACGGCGCCAATGCCATTACCCAAAGCGTTCGAAGCTCCATCAAAGTACATAGACCATCGGGATCCTTCCTCAGGTCCTTCATCCGGTCCAGGTGTCTCACAACTAGTTACCAACATGATATTCTCGTCCGGGAATTCAAAGTTCATAGAATGGTAATCATCCACTGCCTGACGTGCCAAATGGTCTGCCAACACACTTCCCTTGATTGCCTTTTGGGTCGTATATTGGATGTCATACTCAGTCAAGATCATCTGCCATCTTGCTATTCTTCCGGACAAGGCAGGCTTTTCGAAGATATACTTGATTGGATCCATTTTTGATATCAACAGAGTAGTGTGAGTCAACATATACTGTCTCAGCCAGCGAGCAGCCCATGCCAAAGCGCATCAAGTTTTCTCGAGCAGTGAGTATCGGGTCTCACAGTCGGTAAAATTTTTGCTAAGGTAATAAATAGCATGCTCTTTTCGGCCAGACTCGTCATGTTGACCTAGCACGCACCCCATTGAGTTGTCGAGTACGGTCAAGTATAAAATCAGAGGTCTCCCCTCAACTGGTGGCATTAAAATAGGTGGCTCTTGGAGATACTCCTTGATTCTTTTGAAAGCAGCCTGACATTCATCGTTCCAACGTACTACTTGATCTTTCTTCAGTAACTTGAAGATTGGCTCACAAGTAGCAGTCAGGTGCGAGATGAATCGGGCAATGTAGTTCAGTCGTCCCAGAAAACCTCTGACTTCTTTCTCTGTTCTGGGAGCTGGCATCTCCTGTATGCCTTTCACTTTTGCAGGATCCACTTGAATACCTTTGTCGCTTACAACGAAACCCAACAGCTTACCAGATCTCACCTCGAAGGTGCACTTGTTCGGGTTTAACCTCAGCTTGTATGACTTTAACCTGTCAAACAGCTTCTGCAGATGGTCAAGATGTTCCTCCTCAGTTTGGGACCTTGCAATCATATCGTCGACGTATACTTCAATCTCATGATGGATCATGTCATGAAACAAAGCAACCATGGCACGCTGATATGTTGCCCCAGCATTCTTCAGTCCAAAGGGCATGACCTTGTAGCAAAAGGTACCCCACTGAGTAACAAAAGTTGTCTTCTCCATGTCTTCGGGAGCCATTTTAATCTGATTATAACCGGAGAAACCATCCATGAAGGAGAATACCTTATGCTGAGCGGTGTTGTCAACCAGAATGTCGATATGAGGTATAGGGAAATCATCCTTGGCGCTTGCCCTGTTCAGATCCCTGTAGTCAACACACATTCGGACCTTACCATCCTTCTTTGGCACAGGAACCACATTGGCCACCCACTGAGGGTAAGAAGTAACTGCTAGAAATCCGGTGTCGAACTGTTTCATAACTTCAGCCTTGATTTTCTTAGACATCTCTGGGCGCATTCGGCGGACCTTCTGTTTCACTGGAGGACAGTCTTCCTTGGTAGGCAGGCGATGAACCACAATATCAGTATCCAAACCGGGCATATCTTTGTAAGACCAGGCAAAGATCTCAACATAGTCACGCATCATCTGAATCAACCGCTGTTTCATACTAAGCTCCAGGTTTGCACCGACCTTGACTTCCTTCTTATCTGTCTCAGTACCCAGATTCACTGATTCTACTGGCTCTTTGTGTGGCTGAATAACCATCTCTTCCTGGAGTAGCAGTCTTGCAAGTTCACCAGGAACTTTGCAATCATCTTCACCTTCGTCTTCGACTAAGTTGATCGGATTTTCGAAGTCATAACTGGCAGTAGCAGAGTCGTTACCAGTGAGATCTAGAGTAGATGTAGACCTGTATATGTGAGTGTGTGTAAAATAGCTGTTTTGCAATATATAATAAAGAAAAACAAGGAGCACAAGATTTGAAATGCAAGAAACGTCCAATGCTTTTATTAATGATATATGAAAATGACACACATAAAGCCCTCACAAATGAAGCCACGGTGCCCCGGGTAAGACACTGGGCCGTAAAGCTTAGAACATTGTCTGTTACAAATTCAAAACAAAAAGTTTCATTACTGGGTGATCACAGAAATGGGCATATAATCTTTCCCTGTCCAGTTGCTTAATCCATCATTGGCAGTCAGGTAGATCCAACTGTCGATATCAAACTCTTCATCATCATCATCCCCGATAGCATTCACCCTTGCATCCTATTTAGGCTTTTCTGGTGCTCCGAACTCAATCTCCTTCGCTTCGATCAGGTCTTGTACCTTGTTCCTCAAAACCCAACAATCATCTGTATTATGCCCCGGATTATCAGAGTGAAAAGCACAGCGGGAATTAGGGTTGTACTTCGGTGATGTAGTGTTTGGATTCTTTGGGGCTTCCTTTAGAATCACCAGATTGGTCTTCAGCAACTGTGGCAGAATATGAGATAAGGTCATGCTGATACGAGTGAATTGCCTCTTAGGTCTCTCGTCCTTTTGTTGATTGTTGTACTGAGGAGCACCAACAGGTTTTGAAATAACAACCGCATTAACAGCTTGGCGGTGTTCAGGTCTATTTTGTCTTCTTGCACTGTAGACAGCACTGGACTCTTTCTTGAAGGGCTTCTTCTCGGTGCTCGATGAGGCACCCTTCTATATCTTCCCATCCTTAATACCAGCTTCGATCCTTTCACCGGTCAAAATCAGCTCTGTAAACCCAAATGAAGAGCTTCCAATCAGATGGTTGAAGAATGTACCAGACAAGGTCCCCAGAAACATATCCACAAGCTCTCGATTAGCCAAGGGTGGTTGCACTCTTCCGGAGAGGTCCCTCCACTTCTGAGCATAATCTTTGAATCCTTCACCTGTTCCCATTGACATACCCTGGAGTTGGGTACGCGTGGGAGCAAGGTCGGAGTTGTACTAGTACTGCTTGTAGAAAGAAGTAGCCAAATCTTCCCAACTGCGGATACTGGCTCCGTCCAACTGATAAAACCACTCAAGCTGAGTCCCCGAGAGAATGTCTTGAAAGAAGTGGATCCATAGGTTCTTATCAGCGGTGTACGATTGAATATTCCTTACATATGACCGGAGGTGTAGCTACGGAAAAGAAACCCCGTCATACTTAGCAAAGGTTGGTGCTTTGAATTTATGGGGAATCACCACCCCAGATGATACACCTAGATCACCAAAGTCCAGACCAGGCACTTTCTGTACTTCCATAACACTCAACCGGTCTTCCAGTTGTTTGTATCTATCCTCGGCAGGAGGATACTACTCTTTTGTCGAAGTCCGTCTCGTTGTCGGAGACCACAGGGCTAGGAGCCCTCCTTTCTTCTTGACTATCCTTCCCTCCAGATGAGGTGGTCAGATCAACTTCATTCAGTAGCCTATTTCTAAACCTGTGCCCTGTGTTGAACATGATTGTCCTCTTCTTCTTCTTCTTCTCTTTCAGAATCAGGGTCTTCAGATCTTGCTGACCCTTAGCTAGATTCATGACCAGTTCTTGGAATTGGGCATTCTGGTCCTAGAGGGCCTTGATGGCTTGTCAGTTGAAGGTTCAGCAGACATGATGAGTGCTGAAATAAATAGCGAAGAAGATAAGAGACCTGTAATGGGTACCTGTTATGAAGTGCATGGGATGAAATGCGGATGACATGATTTCAAAGACAATCGGGAGATTCAAATTTGTAAACAAGAAATGAAACACACTTTATTAGATAAACTTTGGAATTCAAATTGTTCAACTGATGCCCTCTGGGCGTTACAAGAATGGAAATACTGAAAAGTAAATAAAAACTGGAAAGGAAATTAACAAAGGTCAATCAGCGCTCCCATGGTCTCTTCTTCTCAGTGCGGACATAGTCATTAAGAATCCGCTCGTTCTCCAACTTCCTAGTCAACTTTTGGATCTTCTGTTCTTGCTCGTTGAACTTCTCTCGGTAAGAATCTCGTTCTTCTCTCAGCTACATACAAGATCTCTTCAGTGCCCCAATGTCAGTGGGCATATAAGGATGGAGGATGGTTGGAAGAACCCCTTCTTCATTAGCAACTTCAAGAATGACAGGCCAGAAGGCTTCATATGGCATACCCAGCTTTTGGGCACAGATACAGACCCATCTGAGATATGGCTCCATCGGGAGAGAAGTCTTTGGACCCAGCTCATGTGGATCAGATTGGTGAACTCTATCCCAAGCCCTTATGAATCTACGACGTAACTCGTCGCTATCCCCTTGAAAATCAAAGATGATATTAGGCATTAACAGCTCGTGAGGTCCTTCTCTTCTGGCTCGCCCAAACTGACGGAGAGCTAAGCATGGGTTGTAAGAAATTCCTCCATAGGTTCCTATCAGGGGAACATTGGGGTACTCCCCACAGCGATCAATGATAGTCACCTCGTCCATACCCTTGAGAGTCCAAATGATGTCATTATGCGAGAGAGACATAACCCTATAAGCCCAGCCCATGCCTTCTTTATTCTTTAGGACTGATTTAGGGAGGTGCGAAATAAACCACCTCGACAATAATGGAGCACAACACATCAAGGTTCCCCGCTTTCGGGCGGTACGGGCATAAAGCTGATGAAGAATATCACCCAAGAGAGTGGGTACAGGATTGCGAGAGATGAAGATATTTACCGCATTAACATCGACAAAGGAGTCAGAGTTCAGAAACAATACCAAGCCGTATATCAGAAGAGCCAAAATATCCTCGAATGCCTTGAAGTCTAGACTATCCCAGAAATAGTTAGCTTTACCAACCAAGAACTTAGTAAGAAAGCCCTTTGCTCCACTTCTAGTCTCCTAATTAGCCATTACCTCCTCTTTGGTCAAATGAAGGGCTGCAGCAATCTCTTCCGGTCTCAGAATCTTCTCCCAACCAGTAAATGGGGTATGCTCCAGAACAGAGATACCGAGCAGCTCAGAGAACTCTTCTAGGGTGGGAACCAGCTGGTAGTCTTGAAAAGTAAAGCAATGGTACAATGGATCATAGAACTGGACTAGGACACTCATCATCTGCTCGTCCAATTTGGAGGTGACCAAACTGAGAAGATAGCCATGCCTCCTGATGAAGGAAGTAGTGTCAGGCATCTTGGCAACCAACTCTTTAAGCAAGGTGGGAACCTGAACAAAGTTGATCCGGATGGTATTCTTACGCATGGGCATCATGATGACCTACAAAATAGAACAAAGATGAATCCCTCCTGTCTTTGAAATAGGTTAGTCTAATGCAAGATGTATGCAATGTTATGATGTTATGATGTCATGATAGTAAGCACACCATAAGTATCCACAAATAGAAAACATGGTAAAGGCATACAAGTCACACAGAGAGCCCTTAGATTTCAGGCTGGCAAGGAGCTTAGGTACTACCCTATTTTAGTTCAGTTGGTTTAAACCTGTCCTAAAAATAGTAACCGGGTTCTAGAGGATCTCAATATCACTGACTACCCTCGATCGGTCATAATTCCAGTTTAGCAACCTTTTCTTGCGGCCAGAATCATCGCGAGAGTTTAGTCTCAATGAGTGTAGCATACTGCTACTGTTCTATGGCCAAGTTGGTCAATTTAAAGGTTCTAAGGTCAGTTGGTGCTTAATGACCCCTTAGAAGACCCATATTCTCCTCGTTCCAACACAAGGGATATCGGTACAGACTAAAGTGCCACACCAACGTAGCCACTGCTTCAACTGTGTCGGTCTACGCCGGACAGTTCCCTCACAGTTTATTGCTACTTACCTAAAGGGTATCCCCCAGATTCGAGTTAGGATCTATAGAAACTCCGATACAAGCCCACAAATATAAATCATACAAAGCATACAATTGAAAACACAATGATCTAATCCTAAGGTACACCCCACTTATAAATATCCCCAGCAGAGTCGCCAGTTCTGTGATACGGTGGGAGAGAACTGACTGTTTTTGGAATGATGGTTCGCGTTTTGTGTTTGTTTTCACAAAATATCGCGGTAAGCAAGAGTTGCCACTGTCTTTTATTTTATCCAACAAGGAAAGGAAAAAAGCACGGAAAAATTCCTTTTTCGAGATGTTTCTCGGGTCCGGGGGGTAGATTATAGAAAGGGAAGGTGTTAACACCCTTTCTATCTGTGGTTATTCACGGGCTCTTAGGTACTTACTCAAAGTGTTTTCAAAATTGCTTTTCTTTGTGTTTGTGGGTTTGAAGAAGTTTTTGTTTGAAAGGAGTGTAAGTGCGAAAAGTTTTGTTTTGTTTTGAAAGGAGCAAGTACTTAAGAACCATCTACCTACTCGAAAAAAGAATTAATCTGTACCAATGTCCTTTAGACAATGCTATCCAACTATGAATGAGTAGGTAGCATCGTCGTTGGAGTTTTAAGGGTCAATTCGATTAAGGGACGTGTGGTCACTAAAGCAATGTTAGGACGCCTTAGCGGTAACCCTAATGTCTTAGATCATTTTTCCGAGGCAACCGTTTCAAGGCAACTATGATCTTTGGACAAGAGGACGACCTCTAAAACTTCCTATACTCAATGACCACGTTCGAAGGCAACCAAGTGAGGTGTACCCTAAGAGTGTGCATGTGCGAGTGTATTGTTTTTCAGTTATTTATCTTTGTACATGTCATGGGTGAGCTACGTTGATTTTAAGTTCATACATTTGATCTTGTCATGCATTCCCTATTTATCAAACATCTAACAATTAATAATTTGCGGAAATTAAATCTAAACTATTACAAGGCGTCGGGTATTTACATCGCCAAAAACAACCCTTGAAATTTAAATTGCGGAAAATAAAATAAAGCGATAAAAAATGTCCTATTTAAGCTATTACATTCCAGAAGCAATTACAATATTGGTAAAATGGATCGCGTGTGAGAAATTAAAACGACGCATTTTTTAGGATTTTGACCCCTTTTTTGAAAGAAAGCATTTTTGTTATTTTTTTGAATTAAAAGAAGTTAAATCTAAGCTAATAATTAAATAAATTAATTAATTAATAAAAAAAATATATTTTTTTTGGATTTTTTGATATTAAAGGAAATAAAATAATTTTAATCAAAGTTAGTAAAAACCTAATATTCTACATTGATTTTAATTTTTTGCAAAAAAAAATCATTAAAAGTTATATCTATTTAAAACTAAATTAATTAGGTTAATATTTATTTACAAAAATAAGGTCAAATTTAATTTTAATAAATAAAAATAATATTTTTGGTGTTTTTGATTTTATGAGAAAAAATTATTAATTGGTTAATTAACAATAAAAATAATAAAACAATTTAAATAAAAGAAATATAAAAGAGAAAAGAAATAACCCAATGGGGGGGGGGGGTGTTGGGCCCAGATTGGAGGTGGAAATTGCAATTCAGAGGCCCAAACGTGCAAGCCTTGTTTGACATTATGGAATTCCATGCACATGCGTTGACTAGGTCTTATGGTGGTCATCATTTTTAGGCCACCAGATTTGGCCTGGAGGCCATTTGGAGCCTTGAGATATGAGTGAATATGATGCACTGCAAGGCATGAGATGTGCTGGAATATCTGCAAGAAAAATATAGCAAATATGTTGGGGACCTGGGATTCGAACCCAAGTCTCATTGGACTTTGACACGCTTCACTTACCAACTTAACCACTGCATCTTTTTTGTTAATGGATAAACAAAAATTATTATAAAGAAACAACAATTAATATGTTAAAAAGAAAAACAAAAGCGCGCGAAATATGAAACAGCGAATGGGACAGGGCCACGTTGTCATCTTCTTCGTTGGCCCCTGAACATTTACCTGCGGAATTTTATCCGCAGCAAGATCTGTGGCTTCATCCTAAAACGAGCTCTAGGCCACAAAAATGCAAACCAATACCATCATCATGCTCGTATCTTCCTCCTAAATTCATCCATGGCCATTGATAGTGCTGATTTTACCTGAAATTAAAACGCCTAAAAATAAGAAACCCAAACCCTAGTTTCGGGTAGGGCTTTACAGGCTACAAAAACACAATTCAATATTGTATATAGCTTGGAAATCATGCAAGGATCAAGAATATGTCCATGTTTTGTCAAAAAGATGCAAGAATGAGAGGTTGTAATTTCGTGTACAGGGGTATGTTCAAGGAGACTTACAGTGCGATTTAGGGAGGGTGAGGGCTTGATTCTGATTGCTTTAGCCTCAATGGATGTCAAGCAAAAAGTCTACGTTGAGTTTTTGTGCTGAAGTGGCCTCTAACCAAGATTTTGATCCCACATTTTTTCAAGCTTTTTTCAAGTTTTTTTTTTTGCAGATTGTGCAACCTCTTCATCCTGAATTTCGTGTCTTTGCCTTGTGTGAGTATAAGGGAATGAATTAGGTTTAGTTTTGGGCTTTGAATCCATGAGCATTGATGATTTTGGATTTGCTTTGATCCTCCATGAACAAGCTTCCAAATTTGTCAAAAAATCCTATATTTGTTCATGATATGCCTTGATTCGAATTTGGTCCTGTCCATAATGATATTAAAGACCTGTATCAATCAAAAAGATTCCAATTGATTAAGATTTGGATTTTATTTGGATTTAAATTGATTAAAAATGAATTAAATCAATAAAAATCAAATAAAATAGAAAAATTAATAAATGGACATGAGGCTGAAGCTAGGACACGTGTGTGGTGTGACAAGATCAAATCAAGTGGAAAAAAGTGGGCCCATTTGACAAAATTTGAAGTTTTTGGGATAGTTGATTTTTGGCAATTTTGGAAAAATGCCTAACTTCAACAATGCATAACTTATTCAATTTTGAACTTTTGGAGGTTTTATTTGACTTTTTAGAAACCTTGAGATGTCCTCTAACCAACTCTTTTTGTCTCATCTCATTTTGATATTCCATGCTCAAGTTATAAGCTTTAGAAAAAAAGGTGTTTTTTTTTACTTTCAAAAATGACCTATAATGTCCAAATTTGTAACTTCTTGTGAGTGCATTTATTGATCTTGGAGTGTGAAGATGGATTGTAGGAAATTTCACCCTCTTCAAAATGATATTTGGATGGGTCATTTCTTATAAAGTATGAGAAAGTTATGCTTGGTCAAAGTTGAGTTGACTTTTCCTACAAAACCCTAATTTAGCAACTTTTGAATCTTGATGAATCTTGAGCAATCCTTAATGAATCATGATCAACCCTTGATAAAATGATGAATTATCCTTCAAAATGGGAATGTTGACAAAAAATCTCGAGGTTTGACTATTTGTAGGTCACAGTTGACTTTTGCCCTAGCATAGTCGATTTTTGGGCCTCTTGAGCAATTGACTGACCAAACTTCCTCTGCAAGGCTTGAAAGTTGACATGGATGAACTTGAGAACATATTAGGATAGTGGGGAGAATTTTAGGTCATTTGGATGTAAGGACCTTGATTCAACACAAAACCCTAATTTTGAGATTGACTGCCTTAAGAGATGATTTGACTGTCCAACTCTTGAGCAACCTTGAGCCATTTGGAGATTATTCTTTCAATGTCTTGAGAAATATGGGAGGGAAAATTTTGGGGTACAACAGTTTCCCCTGTTCAATCTTCTTAAACCTGAGGATATAGATTGGCTTTCGGGCCTTTCGTGGTCCGAAGGTGGAAGATGATTGAACACTAGAGTGCCCAGAAATTTGCACTCACATGAACTGGTATCAGCATTGTGATGTCAGGAATGAGCTTACAGATTCCATTTGGAGATTGTTGGTAGGTGGTCTTGTCTTCTTTGACGGGATTGGTATCATAAAAATCTTTAGGAATCGATTTAACTGGACCAGGGGAGGTTTGCCTTCTTTAACTGGATTGTCTTCTTTGAATGGATTGTCTTCTTTGTCTGGATTGTCTTCCTTGACTGGATTGTCTTCTTTGACTAGATTGTCTTCTTTAACTGGATTGTCTTCTTTGACTGGATTGGCCTCAGAAAAATCTTTAGGAATCGATTTAACTGGTTTTGTCTCCTTTGACGGGTTGGCCTCAGAAAAAATCTTTAGGAATCGATTTAACTGATTTTGTCTCCTTTGGCGGGTTGTCTCCTTTGACGAGTTGTCTCTTTTGACGGGTTATCTCCTTTGACGGGTTGTCTCCTTTGACGGGTTGTCTCCTTTAACTGCGTTCGCATCAGAAAAATCTTTAGGAATCGATTTAACTGGTTTTTGTCTCCTTTGACCGCGTTCACATCAGAAAAATCTTTAGGAATCGATTTAACTGGTTTTGTCTCCTTTGACTGGCTTGGCCTCAGAAAAATCTTTAGGAATCGATTTAACTGGTCTTGTTTCCTTTGACTGGCTTGGCCTCATAAAAAAATCTTTAGGAATCGATTTAACTGATTTTGTCTCCTTTGACGGGTTATCTCCTTTGACGGGTTATCTCTTTTGACGGGTTGTCTCCTTTGAAGGGTTGTCTCCTTTGACGGGTTGTCTCCTTTGACTGAATTTGTCTCCTTTGATTGGATTTGTCTCCTTCGACTGGATTTGTCTCCTTTGACTGAATTTGTCTCCTTTGACTGGATTTGTCTCCTTTGACTGGATTTGTCTCCTTTGACTGGATTTGTCTCCTTTGACTGGATTAGCCTCAGAAAAATCTTTAGGAATTGATTTAACTGGTTTTGTCTCCTTTGACTAGATTAGCCTCAGAAAAATCTTTAGGAATTGATTTAACTGGTTTTGTCTCCTTTGACTGACTTAGAGTTTAACTGCATCTTTCCTGAAAGGTAAAGGTCAGTCATATGCAATGCATGATATGGATCAAGCAATGATGTTCTCAACATAAATGAGATTGTATGGTATGATGCATATATGCATGTATCATGATGTATGGAAATGTAATGCTTTAGCTGGGGAAAATAAATCCCGGATAGCTGTTGGAGAGTAGAGTTGAATTCTTCGTTTCCGCTGGGGATGGTGAACGAAGGTGATTGCAAGAATAATCCTGTAGGAGAAGATAACTCCGTTGGGGAATAAAATGATGAGGAGATTACTCCGAGGGGAATTACTCTGTGGGGGAGAGATGCTCTGCTGAGGATTTTAACGATAAACTCAGCTGGGGATTTCGCTGATAAACTCAGCTGGGGATGGATTACCATTGCTGGTGATAATGAATCTGTTGAGGATTGAACTCCTGCTTGGGGAAAGGAAAGAACTTCACTGGGGATGATCTTTCAGTTGCAATTTGCCGGGGATAATCCTGTTAGACTCCTGTGGGGATTACCTTCTGAATTCTGCTGGGAATGATCTTTTGAGCTCGGCTGGGGAGATTTATTTTTGTACTCCACCGGGTATAAACTTCCAGAGTCTACTGGGGATGATGCTTCGACTCTGTTGGGGAAACTTTTTCAGACCGTGCTGGGGAAATATTGATTCCACTAGGGGTATCTTGTATTCTACCGGGGAACATTCTTATACTCCGTTGAGGAATATTAAGACTGCCGGGGATACTCTTATACTTACTGGGGAATATCTTTATACTCCACTGGGGGAATATTAAGACCTTCTGGGGATACCAAGCCTTTTTAGCGTTGATGATGGATGAACTCTACTTGGGGAGAGTATTGCTGATTCGTTCATAGTTGCAAGTCTCAGCTGGGAGAGCTACCATTACTGCCTCATTCTGCGGGGAGTGAAGGTATCTTGGTCATATTCTTCAGCTGAATCTACCTTTGTACCTGGTGGACAGAGCAACTATACAGCTTGGAAACTTCTTATTGCCCCTGTTTCTGATGTTACCAGTAATTCGTCTTTCGTTTCGCATGTAAACATTTATGAGTAGCAATTAATGTCAAATGCATATATAAAAAATGAACATTGGACGTTCTTTGCAAAACAAGACAGATAAAGGAAAAACAGTTTGAAATTTGTCTGAAAATGAATTGTATTGATTTTGAAGTTTGGCCTGTAAATATGCGTTTTTGTACAAGAGGCTGACGTCCTAGTAAGAGAACACCGCCGAATAAGAGAATTTACACAATTTGTGAAAAACTAAACAAAACATCTATGTGAATAATCCCACTGGGTTCCAACTCTGCTATTGCCTTTATGTCCTCGAGCATCTCATCACTTGCTACTGGTTGAAGATGAATTTGATTGATTAGTGCCGTCCGAGCTTGACAGTTGATACCGAAGTCTGGATACAAGGTGATCCAATGAGACATAGTGTTACACTTTAATCCCTAATTTTTGCCTGGACCGCTCTTTCGAGTTTTCAGTCCACCGGGATACCCCTTTTTGCCCAAGCCGCCTTTTCAGGTTTTCGACTTGCTGGGTGTACAGATTTTTTCATTTTCATCCCTTATTTTTGCCCGAACCCTTTTGGTTCGCCGGGAAGCCCTTATTTTTGCCTAGGCCAGTCAGCCTAGCGGGTCTTTGATCATGCGTAGTATCTTTTCACTATGTCTGCATTGACGGGGTGAGGAAGGTCGTCACCATCCATGGTGGTTAGAATCATAGCTCCTCCTGAGAAAATGTTCTTAACCACAAATGGCCCTTCGTAAGTAGGGGTCCATTTTCCCCTGGGATCACCTTGAGGTAATACGATGCGCTTGATAACCAGATCCCCAGCTTGATACTCTTGTCGTCTAACTTTCTTGTTAAATGCCTTGATCATCCGTTTTTGGTACGTTTGACCGTGACAAATAGCAGTGAGTCTCTTTTCGTCGATTAGGTTCAACTGATCAAGTCGGGTCTGAATCTAGTCATCTTCACTCAAACTTGCATCCTTCATAATCCGAAGAGAGGGTATCTGAACTTCAATGGGCAAGACTGCCTCCATGCCATATACAAAGGAATAGGGTGTTTCCCCTGTTGACGTCCGTGCTGAGGTACGGTACCCCTAAAGAGAGAATGGTAACATCTCGTGCCAGTCTTTGTATGTCACTGTCATCTTCTGCACAATCTTCTTAATATTCTTATTAGCCGCTTCTACAACCCCATTCATCTTCGGCCGGTAAGGAGAAGAGTTGTGATGTTGTATCTTGAATTGCTCGCAGAGCTCGATGATCATCTTGTTGTTGAGATTGGTATCATTGTCCATAATGATCCTCTCTGGTACTCCATATCGACAAATCAGATTGTGCTGAATGAACCGTGCCACGACGTTCTTGGTCACAGTAGCAAAGGAAGCTGCTTCAAACCACTTCGTAAAGTAATCAATTGCTACCAGGATGAAACGATGCCCGTTGGATGCCATCGGTCTGATCTTGCCGATCATATCAATGCCCCACATTGCAAAAGGCTAAGGAGCGGTCAATATGTTCAGAGGAACTGGAGGTATGTGCACCTTATCAGCATAGACTTGGCACTTGTGACATGTCCAAGAATGCTGATAACAGTCGGCTTCCATTGTGGACCAATAGTATCCTGCCCGGAGGATTTTCTTTGCCATGGTGTGTCCATTAGAATGAGTTCCAAAAGCACCTTCATGTAACTCTGCCATGATCCATTCTGCTTCAGTCTTATCCACACAACGCAATAAGGTCGAATCATGGTTACGCTTGTAAAGAATGCCATTGCTGATGAAAAACTTTGCTGCAAACCTTCTCCGAAACTTCTTGTCATTAACAGATGCACCCTCGGGGTATTCCTGAGCTTCAAGATACTTCTTCACCTCATGAAACTAGGGTTTATCCGCTACCTCTTCAGCCTCAATGTCACAGCAATGTGCAGGTTCGTCCAATCTTTCAATGATAGTCTGGGGAGCCTCGTTGTCCTAATTGACCTTGAACATAGAATACATCGTAGCCAGCGCGTCCGCCAACTGATTCTCCTCTCTAGGGAAGTGTTCAAAGGTTATCTCCTCAAAATGGGGAAGCAACGTCAATACATACTCCTTGTAAGGAATACGATTTGGGTGTTTCATATCCCACTCGCCTTTGATCTGACTGATCACGAGAGCGGAATCTCCGAAGACACTTAGAAACTTAATCCTTAGGTCAATTTCTACTCGAAGACCCATGATGCACGCTTCATACTCCGCCATATTGTTGGTGCAGTTGAAACATAGTCGGGCGGTGAACGGAGTATGAGAGCCTTTAGGAGATATGATCATGGCACCAATGCCATTACCCAAAGCATTCGAAGCTCCATCAAAGTACATAGACCATCGGGATCCTTCCTCAGGTCCTTCAGTCGGTCTAGGTGCCTCACAACTAGTTACCAACATGATATTCTCGTCCGGGAATTCAAAGTTTATAGACTGGTAATCATCCACTGCCTGATGTGCCAAATGGTCTGCCAACACACTTCCCTTGATTGCCTTTTGGGTCGTATATTGGATGTCATACTCAGTCAAGATCATCTGCCATCTCGCTATTCTTCCGGACAAGGCAGGCTTTTCGAAGATATACTTGATTGGATCCATTTTTGATATCAACAGAGTAGTGTGAGTCAACATATACTGTCTCAGCCGGTGAGCAGCCCATGCCAAAGTGCAGCAAGTTTTCTCGAGCAGTGAGTATCGGATCTCACAGTCGGTAAACCTTTTGCTAAGGTAATAAATAGCATGCTCTTTTCGGCCAGACTCGTCATGTTGACCCAACATGCACCCCATTGAGTTGTCGAGTACGGTCAAGTATAAAATCAGAGGTCTCCCCTCAACTGGTGGCATTAGAATAGGTGGCTCTTGGAGATACTCCTTGATTCTTTCGAAAGCGGCTTGGCATTCATCGTTCCAACGTACTACTTGATCTTTCTTTAGTAACTTGAAGATTGGCTCACAAGTAGCAGTCAGGTGCGAGATGAATCGGGCAATGTAGTTCAGTCGTCCCAGAAAGCCTCTGACTTCTTTCTCTATTCTGGGAGCTGGCATCTCCTGTATGGTTTTCACTTTTGCAGGATCCACTTGAATACCTTTGTTGCTTACAACGAAACCCAACAGCTTACTAGATCTCACCCCGAAGGTGCACTTGTTCGGGTTTAACCTCAGCTTGTATAACTTCAACCTGTCAAATAGCTTCTGCAGATGGTCAAGATGTTCCTCCTCAGTTTGGGACCTTGCAATCATATCGTCGACGTATACTTCAATCTCATGATGGATCATGTCATGAAACAAAGCAACCATGGCACGCTGATATGTTGCCCCAACATTCTTCAGTCCAAAGGGCATGACCTTGTAGCAAAAGGTACCCCACTGAGTAACAAAAGTTGTCTTCTCCATGTCTTCGGGAGCCATTTTAATCTGATTATAACCGGAGAAACCACCCATGAAGGAGAATACCTTATGCTGAGCGGTGTTGTCAACCAGAACGTCGATATGAGGTAGAGGGAAATCATCCTTGGGGCTTGCCCTGTTCAGATCCCTGTAGTCAACACACATTCGTACCTTACCATCCTTCTTTGGCACATGAACCACATTAGCCACCCACTGAGGGTAAGAAGTAACTGCTAGAAATCCGGCGTCGAACTGTTTCATAACTTCAGCCTTGATTTTCTCAGACATCTCTGGGCGCATTCGACGAACCTTCAGTTTCATTGGAGGACAGTCTTCCTTGGTAGGCAGGCGGTGAACCACAATATCAGTATCCAAACCAGGAATATCTTCATAAGACCAGGCAAAGATCTCAACATAGTCACACAACATCTGAATCAACCGCTGTTTCATACTAAGCTCCAGGTTTGCACCGACCTTGACTTCCTTCTTATCTGTCTCAGTACCTATATTCACTGATTCTACTGGCTCTTCGTGTGGCTGAATAGCCCTCACTTCCTGGAGTAGCAGTCTTGCAAGTTCACCAGGCACTTCGCAATCATCTTCACCTTCGTCTTCGGCTAAGTTGATCGGATTTTCGAAGTCATAACTGGCAGTAGCAGAGTCATTACCAGTGAGATCCAGAGTGGATGTAGACCTGTATATGTGAGTGTGTGTAAAATAGCTGTTTTGCAATATATAATAAAGAAAAACAAGGAGCGTAAGATTTGAAATGCAAGAAACGTCCAATGCTTTTATTAATGATATATGAAAATGACACACATAAAGCCCTCACAAATGAAGCCACGGTGCCCCGGGTAAGACACTGGGCCGTAAAGCTTAGAACATTGTCTGTTACAAATTCAAAACAAAAAGTTTCATTACTGGGTGATCACAGAAACGGGCATAGAATCCTTCACTGTCCAGTTGCTTAATCCACCATTGGCAGTCGGGTAGATCCAACTATCGATATCAAACTCTTTATCATCATCATCCCTGATAGCATTCACCCCTGCATCCTGTTTAGGCTTTTCTGGTGCTCCGAACTCAATCTCCTTCGCATCGATCAGGTCTTGTACCTTGTTCCTCAAAACCCAACAATCATCTGTATTATGCCCCGGGCTATCAGAGTGAAAAGCACAGCGGGCATTAGGGTTGTACTTCAGTGATGTAGTGTTTGGATTCTTTGGGGCTTCCTTTAGAATCACCAGATTGGTCTTCAGCAACTGTGGCAAAATTTGAGATAAGGTCATGCTGAGACGAGTGAATTGCCTCTTAGGTCTCTCGTACTTTTGTTGATTGTTGTACTGAGGAGCACCAGCAGGTTTTGAAATAACAACCGCATTAACAGCTTGGCGGTGTTCAGGTCTATTCTGTCTTCTTGCACTGTAGACAACGCTGGACTCTTTCTTGAAGGGCTTCTTCTTGGTGCTCGATGAGGAACCCTTCTGTATCTTCCCAGCCTTAATACCAGCTTCGATCCTTTCACCGATCAAAATCAGCTCTGTAAATCCAGATGAAGAGCTTCTAATTAGATGGTTGAAGAATGGACCAGACAAGGTCCCCAGAAACATATCCACAAGCTCCCGATCAGCCAAGGGTGGTTGCACTCTTCCGGCGAGGTCCCTCCACTTCTGAGCATAATCTTTGAATCCTTCACCCGTTCCCATTGACATCCCCTGGAGTTGGGTACGCGTGGGAGCGAGGTCGGAGTTGTACTGGTACTGCTTGTAGAAAGCAGTAGCCAAATCTTCCCAACTGCGGATACTGGCTCCGTCCAACTGATAAAAGCACCCAAGCTGAGTCCCCGAGAGACTGTCTTGAAAGAAGTGGATCCATAGGTACTTATCAGCGGTGTACGGCTGAATCTTCCTTACATATGACCGGAGGTGTAGCTTCGGACAAGAAACCCCGTCATACTTAGCAAAGGTTGGTGCTTTGAATTTATGGGGAATCACCACCCCAGATGATAGACCTAGATCACCAAAGTCCATACCAGGCACTTTCTATACTTTCATAGCACTCAACCGGTCTTCCAGTTGTTTGTATCTATCCTCGGCAAGAGGATACTGCTCTTTGTAAAAGTCTGTCTCGTTTTCGGAGACCACAGGGCTAGGAGCCCTCCTTTCTTCCTGACTATCCTTCCCTCCAGATGAGGTGGTCAGATCAACTTCATTTTGTAGCCTATTTCCAAACCTGTGCCCTGTGTTGAACAGGATTGTCCTCTTCTTCTTCTTCTTCTTCTTCTTCTTCTTCTCTTTCAGAATTAGGGTCTTCAGATCTTGCTGACCCTTAGCTAGATTCATGACCAGTTCTTGGAATTGGGAATTCTGGGCCTGGAGGGCCTTGATGGCTTGCTCAGTTGAAGGTTCAGCAAACATGATGAGTGCTGAAATAAACAGTGAGGAAGATAAGAGACCTGTAATGGGTACCTGTTATGAAGTGCATGGGATGAAATGCGGATGACATGATTTCAAAGACAATCGGGAGATTCAAATTTGTAAACAAGAAATGAAACACACTTTATTAGATAAACTTTGGAATTCAAATTGTTCAACTGATGCCCTCAGGGCGTTACAAGAATGGAAATACTGAAAAGTAAATAAAAACTGGAAAGGAAATCAACAAAGGTCAATCAGCGCTCCCATGGTCTCTTCTTCTCAGTGCGGACATAGTCATTAAGAATCCGCTTGTTCTCCAACTTCCTAGTCAACTTCTGGATCTTCTGTTCTTTCTCGTTGAACTTCTCTTGGTAAGAATCCCGTTCTTCTCCCAGCTGCATCCAAGATCTCTTCAGTGCCCCAATGTCAGTGGGCATATAAGGATGGAGGATGGTTGGAAGAACCTCTTCTTCATTAGCAACTTCAAGAATGACAGGCCGGACGGCTTCATATGGCATACCCAGCTTTTGGGCACAGATACAGACCCATCTGAGATATGGCTCCATTAGGAGAGAAGTCTTTGGACCCAGCTCATGTGGATCAGATTGGTGAACTCTATCCCAAGCCCTTATGAATCTACGACGTTGCTCGTCGCTATCCCCTTGAAAATCAAAGATGATATTAGGCATTAACAGCTCATGAGGTCCTTCTCTTCTGGCTCGCCCAAACTGACGGAGAGCTAAGCATGGGTTGTAAGAAATTCCTCCATAGGTTCCTATCAGGGGAACATTGGGGTACTCCCCACAACGATCAATGATAGTCACCTCATCCATACCCTTGAGAGTTCAAATGATGTCATTATGCGAGAGAGACATAACCCTATAAGCACAGCCCATGCCTTCTTTATTCTTCAGCACTGATTTGGGGAGGTGCAAAATAAACCACCTCGACAATAATGGAGCACAACACATCAAGGTTCCCCGCTTTCGGGCGGTACGAGCATAAAGCCGATGAAGAATATCACCCAAGAGAGTAGGCACAGGATTGCGAGAGATGAAGATCTTTACCGCATTAACATCGACAAAGGAGTCAGAGTTCGGAAACAATACCAAGCCGTATATCAGAAGAGCCAAAATATCCTCGAATGCCTTGAAGTCTAGACTATCCCAGAAATAGTTAGCTTTACCAACCAAGAACTTAGTCAGAAATCCCTTTCCTCCACTTCTAGTCTCCCAATTAGCCATTACCTCCTCTTTGGTCAAATGAAGGGTTGCATAATCTATTCCGGTCTCAGAATCTTCTCCCAACCAATAAACGGGGTCTGCTCCAGAACAGAGATACCGAGCAGCTCAGAGAACTCTTCTAGGGTGGGAACCAGCTGGTAGTCTTGAAAAGTAAAGCAATGGTACAATGGATCATAGAATTGGACTAGGACACTCATCATCTGCTCGTCCAATTTGGAGGTGACCAAACTGAGAAGATAACCATGCCTCCTGATGAGGGAAGTAGTGTCAGGCATCTTGGCAACCAACTCTTTAAGCAAGGTGGGAACCTGAACAAAGTTGATCCAGATGGTATTCTTACCCATGGGCATCATGATGACCTACAAAATAGAACAAAGATGAATCCCTCCTGTCTTTGAAATAGGTTAGTCTAATGCAAGATGTATGCAATGTTATGATGTCATGATGTCATGATAGTAAGCACACCACAAGTATCCACAAATAGCAAACATGGTAAAGGCACACAAGTCACACAGAGAACCCTTAGATTTCAGGCTGGCAAGGAGCTTAGGTACTACCCTCTTTCAGTTCAGTTGGTTTAAACATGTCTTAAAAATAGTAACTGGGTTCTAGAGGATCTCAATATCACTGACTACCCTCGATCGGTCATAATTCCAGTTTAGCAACCTTTTCTTGCGGCCGGAGTCATGCGAGAGTTTAGTCTCAATGAGTGTAGCATACTGCTACTGTTCTATGGCCAAGTTGGTCAATTTAAAGGTTCTAAGGTCAGTTGGTGCTTAATGACCCCTTAGAAGACCCATATTCTCCTTGTTCCAACACAAGGGATATCAGTACAGACTAAAGTGCCACACCAATGTAGCTACTGCTTCAACCGTGTCGGTCTATGTCGGACAGTTCCCTCATAATTTATTGCTACTTACCTAAAGGGTATCCCCCAGATCTGAGTTAGGATCTATAGAAACTCCGATACAAGCCCACAAATATAAATCATACAAAGCATACAATTGAAAACACAATGATCTAATCCTAAGGTACACTCCACTTATAAATATCCCCAACAGAGTCGCCAGTTCTATGATACAGTGGGAGAGAACTAGCTATTTTTGGAATGCTGGTTCGCGTTTTGTGTTTGTTTTTGCAAATGTCGCGGTAAGCAAGAGTCGTCATCGTCTTTTATTTTATCCAACAAGGAAAGGAAAAAAGCACAGAAAAATTCCTTTTTCGAGATGTTTCTCGGGTCCGGGGGGTAGATTATAGAAAAGGAAGGTGTTAGCACCCTTTCTATCCGTAGTTATCCACGGGATCTTAGGTACTTGCTCAAAGTGTTTTCAAAATTGATTTTCTTTGTGTTTGTGGGTTTGAAGAAGTTTTTGTTTGAAAGGAGTGTAAGTGCGAAAAGTTTTGTTTTGTTTTGAAAGGAGCAAGTGCTTAAGAACCATCTACCTACTCGAAAAAAGAATTAATCTGTACCAATGTCCTTTAGACAATGCTATCCCACTATGAATGAGTAGGTAGCATCGTCGTTGGAGTTTTAAGGGTCAATTCGATTAAGGGACGTGTGGTCACTAAAGCAATGTTAGGACGCCTTAGCGGTAACCCTAATGTCTTAGATCATTTTTCCGAGGCAACCGTTTCGAGGCAACCATGATCTTTGGACAAGAGAGAGACCTCTAAAACTTCCTATACTCAATGACCACGTTCGAAGGCAACCAAGTGAGGTGTACCCTAAGAGTGCACATGTGAGAGTGTATTGTTTTTCAGTTATTTATCTTTGTACATGTCATGGGTGAGCTACGTTGATTTTAAGTTCATACATTTGATCTTGTCATGCATTCCCTATTTATCAAACATCTAACAATTAATAATTTGCGGAAATTAAATCTAAACTATTACAAGGCGTCGGGTATTTACATCGCCAAAAACAACCCTTGAAATTTAAATTGCGGAAAATAAAATAAAGCGATAAAAAATGTCCTATTTAAGCTATTACATTCTAGAAGCAATTACAATATTGGTAAAATGGATCACGTGCAAGAAATTAAAACGACGCATTTTTTAGGGTTTTGACCCCTTTTTTGAAAGAAAGCATTTTTGTTATTTTTTGAATTAAAAGAAGTTAAATCTAAGCTAATAATTAAATAAATAAATTAATTAATAAAAAAAAGATATTTTTTTTGGATTTTTTGATATTAACGAAAATAAAATATTTTTAATCAAAGTTAGTAAAAACCTAATATTCTACATTGATTTTAATTTTTTGCAAAAAAAAAAAAATCATTAAAAGTTATATCTATTTAAAACTAAATTAATTAGGTTAATATTTATTTACAAAAATAAGGTCAAATTTAATTTTAATAAATAGAAATAATATTTTTGGTGTTTTTGATTTTATGAGAAAAAATTATTAATTGGTTAATTAACAATAAAAATAATAAAACAATTTAAATAAAAGAAATATAAAAGAGAAAAGAAATAACCCAATGGGGGGGTTGTTGGGCCCAAATTGGAGGTGGAAATTGCAATTCAGAGGCCCAAACGTGCAAGCATTGTTTGACATTATGGAATTCCATGCACATGCGTTGACTAGGTCTTATGGTGGTCATCATTTTTAGGCCATCAGATTTGGCCTGGAGGCCATCTGGCGCCTTGAGATATGAGGGAATATGATGCACTGCAAGGCATGAGATGTGCTGGAATATCTACAAGAAAAATATAGCAAATATGTTGGGGACCTGGGATTCGAACCCAGGTCCCATTGGACTTTGACACGCTTCACTTACCAACTCAACCATTGCATCTTTTTTGTTAATGGATAGACAACAATTATTATAAAGAAACAACAATTAATATGCTGAAAATAAAAACAAAAGCGCACAAAATATGAAACAGCGAATGGGACAGGGCCACGTTGTCATCTTCTTCGTTGGCCCCTGGACATTTACCTGCAGAATTTTATCCGCAGCAAGATCCGTGGCTTCATCCTAAAACGAGCTCTAGGCCACAAAAATGCAAACCAATACCATCATCATGCTCGTCTCTTCCTCCTAAATTCATCCATGGCCATTGATAGTGTTGATTTTACCTGAAATTGAAACGCCTAAAAACAAGAAACCCAAACCCTAGTTTCGGGTAGGGCTTTACAGGCTATAAAAACACAATTCAATATTGTAGATAGCTTGGAAATCATGCAAGGATCAAGAATTTGTCCATGTTTTGTCAAAAAGATGCAAGAATGAGAGGTTGCAATTTCGTGTACAGGGGTATGTTCAAGGAGACTTACAATGCGATTTAGGGAGGGTGAGGGCTTGATTCTGATTGCTTTAGCCTCAATGGATGTCAAGCAAAAAGTCTACGTTGAGTTTTTGTGCTGAAGTGGCCTCTAACCAAGATTTTGATCCCAGACTTTTTCAAGCTTTTTTCAAGTTTTTTTTTTGCAGATTGTGCAACCTCTTCATCCTGAATTTCGTGTCTTTGCCTTGTGTGAGTATAAGGGAATGAATTAGGTTTAGTTTTGGGCTTTGAATCCATGAGCATTGATGATTTTGGATTTGCTTTGATCCTCCATGAACAAGCTTCCAAATTTGTCAAAAAATCCCATATTTGTTTATGATATGCCTTGATTCGAATTTGGTCCTGTCCATAATGATATTAAAGACCTGTATCAATCAAAAAGATTCTAATTGATTAAGATTTGGATTTTATTTGGATTTAAATTGATTAAAAATGAATTAAATCAATAAAAATCAAATAAAATAGAAAAATTAATAAATGGACATGAGGCTGAAGCTAGGACACGTGTGTGGTGTGACAAGATCAAATCAAGTGGAAAAAAGTGGGCCCATTTGACAAAATTTGAAGTTTTTGGGATAGTTGACTTTTGGCAATTTTGGAAAAATGCCCAACTTCAACAATGCACAACTTCTTCAATTTTGAACTTTTGGAGGTGTTCTTGGACTTTTTAGAAATATTGAGATGTCCTCTAACCAACCCTTTTGGTCTCATCTCATTTTGATATTCCATGCTCAAGTTATAAGCTTTGGAAAAAAAAGTGTTTTTGTTGACTTTCAAAAATGACCTATAATGTCCAAATTAGTAACTTCTTGTGAGTGCATTTCTTGATCTTGGGGTGTGAATATGGATTGTAGGAAAGTGAATCCTCTTCAAAATGAGATTTGGATGGGTCATTTCTCATAAAGTATGAGAAAGTTATGCTTGGTTAAAGTTGAGTTGACTTTTCCTACAAAACCCTAATTTAGCAACTTTTGAATCTTGATGAATCTTGAGCAATCCTTAATGAATCATGATCAACCCTTGATCAAATGATGAATTATACTTCAAAATGAGAATGTTGACAAAAAATCTTGAGGTTTGACTATTTGTAGGTCACAGTTGACATTGAATTTTGAGTTTTTCTAAGTTAGAAAACTTTGACTTTTAAAAATGAAATCTTGACTTTTTGATTTCTTGATGAATAAGTTTCATATTTTGACATGTTTTGATGAATTGTGATCTTTGACATTGAATTTTGACCAAAAAGTCAAAGTTTGACTTTTCAGTGTACAATTGACTTTTGATCAGTTGGCTGGAAATTCACTATCAATCCAACTGATCTTGAACAATGTTTTAGGTCATGTCATTAGGTCAAAATGATGAAATTGAACTATTGAGATCATGCTCAAACCAATTGACCATTTGCTAGGTCAAAAATCAGAAATTGCCCTTTCTCAGTCAAAACCCTAATTTTGACCATTTTGCCCTTTTGATGATTTGATCAAATTTCTTGAGGAATTGTGGTCCAAACTTGATCAAATGATACATATGAGTTTATAATGTTGATGTGGATAAAAAATTATGAAGTTTGAATGTAAATTGGCCATAGTTGACTTTTCCCCAATACAGTTGATTTTTAGGTCAACTGCCCAAATGACTGAGCAAAAATGTGATCCAAGGCTTGAAACTTGACATGAGTAAACTTGAGGGTCCATAATGATCCATAAAACTCATATGAAACATTGAAAGTTCAATTATCCTTGTGCAATCTCAAACCCTAATTTTGGTCATCAGTGCTTGAGGAGGTGTCTTGAGCTGATCAACCCTAGTGTAGTCTTGAACCAAGAGAGATCTTTGTGAGAAGATATTTGATAAGTGAGAGAGAAAATTTTAGGGTACAACACAATGGAAAAATAGAACAATAGGAAATAAAAAATAAGAAACGAGATACACTCATCCAAACATCTGATCTCCGAAAGTTTTACACCCTTCGTCTACTAGAGAAGTATCGGGACCAACTTTGATCCGACGTACAATCTCAACAATCCCCGTATTATAGAGAAATTATGATACGACTCTCCCATAAAACATGAAGGATTTGTTCATATTTCTTAAAATAGACGCAAACTCTTTCAAATAATTGAAAATGGTCTGAGGTAGATTAACCAGAACACGATTAAGCAAACAAAGAATCAAAAGTTTGTCATCATGATACAAGAAATCCTTACTCACACCTCGAGGTCGAAGATTTATCAGAATAAAATGAAACTAATCCTTAGCGATAGGCAATGGTTTTTCAGGGTTTGTTGGTTCGAATCCAGAGGAAATATCAATAATGGAAAACTTTTTAGCATTAAGGATGCATCTGATTAGGGCTTGGTCTATTGTGATACAAGTTAGAGTACACCCAATGGCTTCGGCAATGACAGAGGTGGTGATGAGGATAGGAAAACCATAAGTGCTTAATTCAATTGCATTTCCATCAGAGTAACAAAGGCATACATCCAAAAGGATTTCACTAGATTTGGATAGATGGGTCCCCTTAACTTGGAAATATAACCATTCCACTGTTAAGCATGTATGTCAAGATGAAAGTTTTGAATAGCACCGAGAAGATTTGGACGATTTTCATTGATGACCTCTAAAAGATTTTCATTACCACTGGAGGTTATTTGAGACATGATGAACAAAGAATAAGAAAGAAGAATGAGAAGATGATGATACGAGAGAGAGAGAGAGAGAGAGAGAGAGAGAGAGAGAGAGAGAGAGAGAGAGAGAGAGAGAGAGAGAGAGAGAGAACAAGAGAGACTTTAAATAGGAAACGAGAAAACGTAACTAACAGGAGAATTAATTTTCTTTTGAAAATCAATCATACTCAAGAGTCACTCAGTAATAAATGACTGAGCAAGAAACTAAGAAGAATAAAAGACATCTATTATTTCCAAGACGATTTGTCATGAAAAGTTGACACAAAGACAAACTAGACATGAAAGTAGATAGGTCATGCTAGCTGCATTACTTTTCAACAAAAGAAGTCTTATTTTCTTGAAAAGGAACAAATAAGGGTAATAAGTAAAGATTTTATCTAATCTAAAAAAAATTCTCCCACTGCTCGAGGTTGATATTCTTAGAGTCAAACATGACTTGGGATGTATATTTTCAAGACACCTTCTATCATGCAAAAGTATCAATAGTTAAATAAATAATACTAAGAATAATATTATTCACATGAAAACTAAAACACATAAGAAAAGTTTTATTCTGGACAAAATTCCATGTTTAAATTCTTCAGAATGGACTGAAATCTATCTTCAGCTAAAGGTTTTGTGAAAATATCAGCCCATTGATGGTATGTATCTATAAATTTTAAAATGAGGATCCCTTTATGAGCATAGTCTCTAATAAAATGATGTTTAATTTCTATGTGTTTTTCTCTAGAGTGTAAAATAGGATTCTTACTTAAGCATATGACAATTGTGTTATCATAGAATATATGAATGTTACCTTCATAAATCTAGAAATCTTCAAATTGACTCTTCATCCAAAGCATCTGAGTACTGCACAGTGATGATCAAATATATTATGTGTTAGTAGTTGATAGAGCAATGGTTGACTGTCTTTTGCTAGACCAAGAAATGAGATTATCACCCAGAAACTGATAGTTTCCATAAGTTCTTTTTTGTTCTATTCTATCTCCAACATAGTCTGCATCACAGAAACCTGATAGCTTGTATTTTAAGGCTTTCTTATACATCAAGCCAAGGTTAGATGTTCCCTTCAGATATCTTAGGATTTTCTTAATAGCTGTTAAGTGAGTTTCGCTTAGGTCTGATTGAAAACGAGCACATAAACACACACTGAATAAAATATCTGGACGAGAAGCAGTAAGATAAAAAAGAGATCTTATCATACCACAATAGAGCTTTTGAAAAACCTTTATGCTTACCTCATCTTTCTCAAGAATGCATGTAGGATGCATGGGAGTCTTTTCTGGTTTTCTATCTGACATATCAAATTTCTTCAAAAGTTCTTTTGTATATTTGCTTTGATGAATGTATGTAATTTCTGGAGTTTGAATTATTTGAATTCCAAAGAAATATCTTAGTTCTTGCATCAGGATCATTTCAAATTTTTCCTGCATTAACTTAGAAAATTATTTTGCAACAGAAGGATTAGGAGAGCCAAAAATCATGTCATCAACATAAATCAGGAAAATCATAAGGTTGTTTCTAAAGTTTTTACAGAAAAGGGTAGTATCCACCTTGCCTCTTGAAAAACCATTTTCTAAGAGAAACACACTTAGTCTCTCATACCAAGCTCTTTGAACTTGTTTCAGACCGTACAATGATTTCTTAAGTTTGAAAACATGTTATGGAAACTTAGTGAATTCAAAACATGGAGGTTGGTGAATATATACCTCTTCAGAAATGTAACCATTTAGAAAAGCGTTTTTGACATCCATTTGATATAAAGTAATATGATTATTAGCAGAAAAAGAGATTAGAAGGCGGATAGATTCTAACCCGGCGAATAGGGAAAATGTTTCATTATAATCAATACCTTCTTGTTGACTACAACCTTATGCAACCAGTCGTGCCTTATTTCTGACGACTTCTCCTTTCTCATTTAACTTATTTTGGTATACCCACTTGGTTCCAATCATGAGTTCCTTTAAGATTAGGTACCAGATCACATACATCATTTACGAAGAATTGATTCAGCTTTCTTGCATTTCCAGAATCCATTCATTATCTTTAAGATCCTCTTGACATGATATTGGTTATATTAAAGACACCAATCCCAAAAGAGTTTCCTTAGACTGCTTGAGCATGGATCTTGTTCTAACAGGTTCAGTTTTATCTCATGGAATTACATATTCAGATAATACTTGTCTTTTCCTTTGTCATTTATGAACTGATAGACCTTCAGGTACTTCTGACGAGTCATCCTTTTTATCAGAACCTTTCTCTTCAGGCTCTTTAGTCTTATCTCCAGAGCCTGCAAGAATTATTTCTAGATCTGCAAAATTCTCAAAGAGCTTTGACTTTTCTGGGTCAAGCTTATCATAAAATCTAACACGAATTGATTCCTCCACAATATGTGTTTCTGTATTGTATACTTTCTAGCCCTTAGAGCATTCAAAATATCCCAACATAATACACTTCTGCGCTTTAGAATCAAACTTGTTAAGATTCTCTTTAGTGTTCAGAATTAAACAAGAACATCTAAAAGGATGGAAATATGAGATGTTGGGTTTTCTTCCCTTACACAACTCATAAGGAGTCTTTTAAAAAATAGGTCTTATAGATATTTTATTCTTAATATAACATGTTGTATTCACAACTTCTGCCCAGAAATGCTTAGCCACATTAGTTTCATTGATCATGGTTCTAACCATTTCTCCCAACGTCCTATTCTTCCTTTCTACAACTCTATTTTGAAGATGTGAAAAACACAAGAAGGGGGGGTTGAACTAAAAAACTTGGATCACAAACAGCTTAATGACACAATATTTTTATCCTGGTTCGTTTGATCTCAAACTACTCCAGTTCACCCGTCAAGGTGATTTCGCCTCTCTCTAACAAGGTCTTAATCCACTAATCTCAAAAGATTACAACAACTACTTTAACATCTGTTAAAGTCTTCTTGAGTACAACCACAAACCGGTTAATCTCAAGGAAATATTTTACAAATAATTGAACAAGAATGTGTTGTTGTTTTCTAACAAAACAGTTTACCACAACTGTGATAATTACACAGGTTAAGCTTAGAATAGAATAAATTTGCTAGAGCTTGAATATGCGTGGTTTGGAATTCTCTGCAAATTGATGTGTGCGTATGTACATGCTTCTTTGCAAGAAGACTTGTTTATATAGACAAAATAATGACGTTGTCCATAAAACAAGTTTAATGTTAATAACACACTTTCCTTTTGTAGAAGATCTTGTCTGAAGAAAGCCGTTGGCATTTAATTCTGTCTTGAATATTCAGTAACACTTTAGAGTCTTCTTTCCTTAACTGCTGATGACACTTCCAAATGTTGATGACTTGGTTTGATATGTTCTTGTTCAGAGTCAGAGTTTACTTGATTAAGCGTAGATTCTGGTCATCAATCTTCAGCGTATAATCTGATAGCTTCAGCGTGTAGCACATATGTCTGATCTTCTGATGCTGATTCCATCAGAACTTCTGCATAAATAGAACATATTTTTAAGGTGAATATTTTTTCTTTGTATATATTCTTTGTATTTATTTATTCTTTGTATTTGTTATCATCAAAACTCTAACCAAGGGTTGTAGAATCAAACTATGTTCTAACAATCTCCCCCTTTTTGATGATGACAAAAATCAGATTTTTCAATTAAAAATAAAGAATAAAAAGTATAGAGTTAAGAAGAAAAACTCCCCCTGAGTTGATTAATTCCCTTAAATTCCTTGAGTCTTTGAGCATCAGAGTTTAACTGCGTCTTTCATCAGAGTTTTGTACCTGTTCAAGCTTTTCAGAAGAAAGAAGTTAAGTAGTTCAGAATGTTTGAGACTTCTGTCTCAGTAATCCGTTATTGAAAATATCTTATTCTTTCTCATCCTTTTTGTCAGTTATCAAAAAGAACATATAATCAGAGCTAAAAAGGATTTATATTAAAAATAAGAAGCAATGGTAAGAAGTTCAGAACAGTAGCAATGTAGAACAAATATTACAGATAAACAGATTTTAAAAACCAAAAGAAAATCTAAGAGGGAGGAGGAAGTCGTGTAAACAGAGCTTCCAACAAGCCCTTGATCTGGGTGTTGGTTTCCTCTTGTTTGCTCAAAATGCTCTTGATTTCCTTGTTTGTATCATCCTGTTTATCCAACCTTTCCTGAATAACAATATTTGCTCTCTTCAGTTCTTCCAGAGTTTGCCTTTCATAGGAGGGAGCTGGAGAATCTTCAGTAACTGGATGCTTCTCAAAGCATTCTGCAAATTGATCATTTTGAACCAATTCCTCTGCAGAAATCATCTCATCTGGAGCAACAGTCAGAGTGAGACCTTCTGACTCTGGTTGAACTTTGTCTACTGGATGATGTTCTGGCCAGGGAGCATTGTCCAGAGGGAGAATCTCTTCCTTGAGTAGTTGGCTCAGAACTTGATCTTCAAATACCTTTAGCAGATTACTGAAATTCTATTGAACTTGTCCGTAGCTCTGTTCTTTTATATTATGTGTTTTAGAACTTATCCATTTTCTGAAACTTGTCCAAATATAATCTGAGGCAGCAGGATTGGTCATCTCAAGACTAGCTTGCTTCAGGGAGGTTATCCATTTCTGCATTTCTGTTTCAAACATCAATAAACTAGTACCAACATCTGGTGTGGGTTCAGATGGTTTTGGTTTTGGAATGGCAGTTTTGTGGGTTATAGCAGCAAGACATTCAAAAACAGTTAGATTAATGACAAGTTTAATGTTGTCATCTGGATTGCTCTTTGGTGAGGGAGTGGGAGAGTCTGGTATAATTATTGGACTAGTTGGGGAGTTTGGTGGTGTTAATTCTAGTGAAGAGGGAATTTGTGGAATGTCTAGAATGGTGAGGGGCATACGGATGGCCAGAGGTTCAATGATTCTTGGAATAGGAATTGTATCTGAATCTGAAGTAGGTTCTTCAGATTGATTGGATTGAACATTGTGAGGTTCTGATTCACAAGTTTCAGAAGTTTGAACTTCTAGTTGTGGTTGTTCAGGTTGTGGAGATGGTGAATGAGGAATATCTGGTTGAGGAGATGGAGGTAGTGGTATTTCTGGTTGTGGAGAGAGGGGAATATCTGGTTGTGGAGCTTCTGTGGTGGTTTCGGAGTTTGGATTTTCTGGTGTGGGAGCAGAAATATTTTGGTAAAAAGATTCAATATCTGACAGAACTTTTGCAAGTTCTGGTTGAGTTGATTCAGTATTTGGATTGATAGGAAGGGAGTGAGTTTCTCTAAGACTTAGAGTTTCTGAGGGGTCAAACGCTATGTCAAAATCATCAAACATTTGTGGGGTAGGAATTTATGATTGGGTAGGTAAGGGTCCATATGTTGATAAAGATATTGATTTTAAAACATTAACAGAAGAAGGATTACCTTTCTTTTTAGCAGCTTTTGGAGTCCGCTGGGATGATCCTTCTGCTGCTGCCTTCCTTTTCTTGTTCTTCTTCAACACAACTTCTGGAGCCGCCTGTTGCAAGTCCTGGATATTTAACCCTGGTGCAGTGCCATCTGCCTTGCACGCATCCAAATATCTGACGATAATATCAGGCTTGGAATCAATCTCTGAGAACATAGGGAAATAATCTAGAGGGATTCTTCTGGAAGTAATGGTTGCAAAGGATGTAACAGTGGGTTCCTTTTTGATGTTCTCAATAATTTTCATCTTTTTCAGATTCTTTGCATTCAAAGGCTTCCCAGCAGTTGCCTCTAGAGAGCTGATTTCTTGTGCTTCTGTTAGATGCTCTATCAGCCTATTCTCTGTCAAAATATCTGATATGAGCCTTCCAAGGGGTATCCAGTCCCTTTTGGTATGCTCATCTTCTCTAGTCTCCTTAACACTGGTCCTCAGATGATTGAATAGCAAGTGAGCCAGATTCACCTTAGTCTTCTTGGAGATAAAGTATATCAGAATTTGCTGATCAATGTTTATGTAGTCAGGAGAGCTGGTTGGCTTCCTGTGGTTGATGCATCCCAGAATTATCTTAGCCCAGATTCTGTGATGATCCTTCAGATCCCTTATCTTGCTGGAGGGAAGACCCAGAGTGAAAATTTCTTTTGCAATTGAAGCAACATCAGCACATCTTTCAGCCATGTCTATACACCTTACGCCACCACCATTGTAACCTATCAGTCTTGCAATTAGGTATTTAGTAATTACTATCTTCTTCCCCATTACATACGAAGTGACTTGATGGTTGGAGGCTGAAGCATGAATCCAGAATTCTTTCACAAGAACTGGAAACGTTGGACCTAGAAGACAGTCAAAATACTTGTTCCATCCTTGAGCATTTACCTCTTCAGAGAGATTGAATCCATTTTCTTGAAGACTTTCAAAATCCACAATCAGTTCTGAAAGAGCTTCTAGGTTGTCAATGGGCGTGAGAAGAGTTCTGAATGGTTCTTCATATTGTTCCATAGATTCAGTTCTCTGAGTATTGGTATTTGGGACGCTTGAGGAAGCCATGTTCACACAAGAAATTTGAGAAGAAAATGAAAGGGTTTTGAAAGTACAAACAGAAAACAATTAGAATGTATTGAGAGAGTAAAAGTGAAAGAGTGTAACGAGTGAAACTTGTGTTTAAATAGATTTTTGAAAACATAAACTGCAAGAGAGGGAAATAATTAGTAATGATTATAAGCATTAATGACAGTTGATTTTAGGGGATTCAGAAGAATATTGGAACGGTTACCCATGACATGTGTCTCAATGCACCCAATCAGCGCTTTTGACCTTTCAGAAAAGTGAACGCGTGTTCAGCCTCAGAAGGTAGCTGATGAATGGATGACAACTGTTTGCTTACGTGAACAACACACATCTATCCTTAAAATGAAACGCTCAGATCTTCATGGATAGATTCTGATACAATCTATACTTCTAAAATTCTGAAGGCAGGTTGATCAGCAGTTCACAAAAAATAACCAGAATTTTGAAGGTTAAGATATGTAAATAAAACAATTTATTTTGGGCAAAGCTTCATGCTGAGATGTTTCAGAATGAAGTTAAACCTATCTTCAGAAAGAGGTTTTGTAAAGACATTATCCCATTGATGGTCTGTGTCAATGAATTTTAAATTAAGGATCCCTTTCTAAATATAGTCCATAATAAAATGATGTTTTATTTCTATATGCTTAGCCCTAGAATGCAAAATAGGATTTTTACTGAGACAAATAGTAGAAGTATTATCACAGAGGATAGAGATGTTACTCTCAAATATATTGAAGTCCTCAAGTTGACTTTTCATCCAGAGCATTTGCGTGCTACATCCAGCTGCTGCTATGTATTCAGCTTCTGCTGTTGATAGATCTATTGTGGATCTTCTTTTGCTGGACCATGAGATCAGATTTTCTCCCAGAAACTGGCAGCTTCCAAAAGTGCTTTTACGTTCTACTCTGTCTCTAGCAAAATCAGCATCACAGTATCCTACTAGGCTGTAATCATTTGATTTTCTATAAAACAAACCCAGATTAGTAGTACCTTTCAGATACTTGAAAATTCGCTTAACTACTGTTAAGTGATATTATCTAGGATCTGATTGGAATCTAGCACAAATGCAAACACTGAATAGAATGTCAGGCCTTGAAGCTGTCAGATACAAAAGAGAACCAATCATACCTCTGTAGACCTTCTGTTCTACCTTTTTGCTTACCTCTTCTTTTTCCAAAATACACGTGGGATGCATTGGAATCCTTGAGGGCTTACATTCTGAGAGATCAAATTTCTTCAGAAGTTCTCTGACATATTTTCTCTGATGAATGTAAGTTTCTTCTGGAGTTTGACTGATTTGAATGCGCAGAAAGAATTTTAGTTCCCCCATTAGGCTCATCTCAAACTCTGCCTGCATACATTTAGCAAACTCTCTTCCCAGAGAGGGTTTAGTGGTTCCAAATATGATGTCATCAACATAAATTTGACACACTAATATGTCATTCTTAACTGTCTTACAGAACAAGGTTGTGTCCATTTTCCCTCTGGTTAATTCCTTTTCTAACAGGAAGTTACTTAGTCTTTCATACCAAGCTCTGGGAGCTTGTATCAGACCATAGAGTGACTTCTTTAGTTTGAAAACATATTCTGGATTTTTGGAACTTTCAAAACTAAGGGGTTGGTGCACATATACCTCTTCTTCTATATAGCCATTTAAGAATGCACTTTTGACATCCATCTGATATAGAGTGATGCCTTTATTAACATCAAATGATATTAAAAGTCTGATAGATTCTAACCTGGCGACTGGAGCAAAGGTTTCTGTATAGTCTATCCCCTCTTGCTGACTATAACCTTGTGCTACCAGTCGTGCTTTGTTTCTGATGACTTCACCTTGCTCGTTCAGTTTGTTTCTGAACACCCATTTTGTACCAATGACATTGAATCCTTTTGGTTTAGGAACCAGATCCCATACGTCATTTCTGGTGAATTGATTTAGCTCCTCTTGCATTTCCAGAATCTAGTCATTGTCCAGAAGTTCTTCATCAATAGTTGTTGGTTTAATCAGAGAAACTAATCCCATGAGAGATTCTTCAGAGTTTCTGAAGGTTGATCTTGTTCTGATTGGATCTTCCTTCCTTCCCAAAATTGTATCTTCTGGGTGATCAATGCTGCTTCTGATTGGATTGCTTGTAGTGGCTCTTTCTGATGTTGAGGGAGTGTCTCTATTGAGAGCCTCTGATGAGTTATCTTTAGTACCTGTGAGTTCAACTTCCATACCTGCAAGGAATTCATTCTGCTTTGACTTTTGAGAGTCAAGCTTATCATCAAACCTAACACTGTTTGACTCTTCAACAATATGTGTTTCTGTATTGTGTACTCTGTACCCTCTTGAGCGTTCAGAGTATCCTAACATAATACACTTTTGTGCTTTAGAGTCAAACTTGTTCAAATAATTTTTTGTATTCAAAATAAAACATGTACATCCAAATGGGTGAAAATAAGAAATGTTGGGCTTTCTATTCTTCCATAATTCATATGTAGTCTTTTCCAGAATAGGTCTTATGGAGATTCTATTCTGAATGTAACACGCTGTGTTTATTGCCTGTGCCCAGAAGGTCTTAGTAACGTTAGTCTCGTTGATCATGGTTCTGGCCATTTCTTGCAATGTTCTATTCTTTCGTTCTACAACTCCATTTTGCTGGGGAGTTCTAGGACAAGAGAAATCATGCAAAATGCCTTTTTCATTAAAGTATACTTCAAAATCTTTATTCTCAAATTCTCCACCATGATCACTTCTGACTTTGACGATTCTAAGATCCTTTTCATTCTGAACTTGGTTGCAGAAGGTAACAAACACAGAGTGTGACTCGTCCTTGTGTCTTAAGAACATTACCCATGTCCATCTGCTATAGTCATCTACTATTACTAACCCATACTTCTTGCCACTGACTGAAGCAGTTTTTACTGGTCCAAATAAGTCAATGTGCAGAAGTTCTAATGGCTTAGAGGTGGAAACAACATTTTTGGATTTGAGAGCAAGTTTAACAAACTTGCCTTTCTGACATACTTCACACAGAGCATCTGAATTGAACTTCAAGTTAGGAAGTCCTCTGACCAGATTGAGTTTGTTAATCTGAGATATTCTTCTCATACTAACATGCCCAATCTTATGTGCCAGATCCATTGCTCGTTGTTGACAGACAGTAGACATTTTACATTCTGACTTTTCAGTTTAGAAAGTTTGATTTTATAAATGCTGTTTTTCCTCTTTCCATTAAATAGGATAGTCCCATCTTTCTGACTAACAACTTTGCATGAATTTTGATTGAAGATTATATCATAATCGTTATCACTTAATTGACTTATGGATAACAGGTTATGCATTAATCCATCAACTAATAACACATTACTTATAGAGGGAAGATTTCCATTACCTACTGTTCCAGAGCCATTGATCTTTCCTCTCTGATTGCCTCCAAAGCCCACGTGGCCTCTAGGATTAAGTTCCAGGCTTTGGAACATATGCCTTCTTCCCATCATGTGTCGTGAGCAGCCAGAGTCCAGGTACCATGATTGGTGTCTTTACTTTGCTGCTAAAGATATCTGCCACATGTATGATTTTATCCTTATGTACCCATATTTTCTTGGGTCCTGATTTGTTAGTTTTACCAAAATTCTGATTGAATTTTGGTTTGACAGAATAATCACTACTCATGTATTTTATGTCATGTTTGTGCCCATATATAAAGTGTGAATCAAGTGGAGTGCGTTTTATAACTAAGTCCATGGCATTTTTTGGTGTAGGTACCTTACCTTGATATCCTATCCCTTTTCTGCCATTTCTGCTAACTCCATAGATCATTGAAGCCATCTTGCTTCTGTCTATGTTTTTAGTTAGAAACTTCTGAAAGTTGTGATCATACTCTTTGATGATCTCATCAACATTGCTGGGAGTTTCAGGGATTATTTCCTTCTGAGAGTTTTGCAACTGGTTTTCTAATTTTGAAATTTTTTCTTTTAAATCAGAATTCTCCAATCTGAGACTCTCAATCTTATCAGAGTCAGAAGCAAGATTCCTTTTCAGGTTTCTGAATTTGACTCTGATCTGCTGATACCTTTCCAGAATTTCATTAAGGCTTTCAGCAAGTTCATCCTTAGTAAAGTTTATAGTAAAGTCAGGGAATACCTCTTCAGTGTCTGATTCTGAGTCTGAACCAGAAGCTTCACTGTCTTCAGATACGTTTGCCATGAGAGCTATGTTTGCTCTTTCATCATCTGATTCTGAGTCAGCTTCAGATGTGTCAGAATCATCCCATGTAGCCATGAGGCTTTTCTTCTTTTCTTTGATAAACTTCTTTTTAGGCTTCTCCTTCTAAAGCTTTGGGCAATCACTTTTGTAGTTACCTTGCTCGTTACATTCATAGCAGATGATGTCTTTGTTGTTTGGCTTTCTGTATCCTGAAGAGCCTTCAGATCTTCTGTGTCCAGAGAAGGATTCTGACCTTCTATATCTGAATGAGGATTCATTCTGATTTTCTGATCTTCTGGGATTCCTGAACTTTCTTTGCCTCTGCTTCTATAGTTGGTTCACCCTTCTGGAGAGGAGTGATAGTTCATCTTCTTCTGATGAGGATCCATCAAAGGTTTCTTCTACAACCTGCAAAACTTTGGAGTCAGATTTTCTTTAGATTTTAAAGCTAATGGCTTACCTTGCTTTTGAGGTTCGTCTTCTTCTAGCTCTATCTCGTGACTTCTGAGGGAGATGACAAGTTCCTCCAGAGAGATTTTGTTGAGATCTTTGGCTAGCTTAAGCATTGTGACCATTGGCCTCCACTGTTTTGGCAAGCTTCTGATGATCTTCTTAACGTGATCAGCAGTGGAATACCCTTTGTCAATAACTTTTAGACCAGCAACAAGAATTTGAAATCTTGAAAACATAGTTTCTATTGATTCACTATCTTCCATCTTGAATGCCTCATACTTCTGAATGACCGCAAGGGCTTTGGTTTCTTTGACTTGAATGTTGCCTTCATGCGTCATTATCAGAGAATCAAACATATTCTTGGCAGTTTCTCTGTTTGATATTTTCTCATATTCTGAATAGGAGATGGCGCTGAGAAGAATTGTTTTGGCCTTGTGGTGATTTCTGAATTCACGCTTTTGCTGATCATACATCATTTTCCTGTCTATCCTCTGACCACGTCCATCCACTGGGTGCGTGTATCCATCAGTCACCATGTCCCACAGATCAGCATCATGGGACAGAAAGAAACTCTCAATTCTGTCTTTCCAGTAGTCAAAGTTCTCTCCATCTAAGACTGGAGGTTTTCCACTAAATCTGTCCCTTTCATCATTGTTGTCATTGCTGATGTTTTAACTTGGTCCTGCCATTGTGTTTTTCTGACGCTGGATCTTGTACTAACACAGTTAAGTGCTTAAGCTCAGAACCAGGCGCTCTGATGCCAATTGAAGATGTGAGAAACACAAGAAGGGGGATTGAATTGAAAAACTTGGATCACAAACAGCTTAATGACACAGTATTTTTATCCTGGTTTGTTTGATCTCAAACTACTCCAGTCCACCCGTCAAGGTGATTTCGCCTCTCTCCAACGAGGTCTTAATCCACTAATCTCAAAAGATTACAACAGCTACTTTAACAACTGTTAAAGTCTTCTTGAGTACAACCACAAACCAGTTAATCTCAAGGAAATCTTTTACAAATAATTGAACAAGAATGTGTTGTTGTTTTCTAACAAAACAGTTTACCACAACTGTGATTATTACACAGGTTAAGCTTAGAATAGAATAAATTTGCTAGAGCTTGAATATGCGTGGTTTGGAATTCTCTGCAAATTGATGTGTGCGTACGTACGTGCTTCTTTGCAAGCAGACTTATTTATATAGACAAAATAATGACGTTGTCAATAAAGCAAGTTTAATGTTAATAACACACTTTCCTTTTGTAGAAGATCTTGTCTGAAGAAAGCCGTTGGCATTTAATTCTGTCTTGAATATTCAGTAACACTTCAGAGTCTTCTTTCCTTAACTGCTGATAACGCTTCAGAATGTTGATGACTCGGTTTGATATGTTCTTGTTTAAAGTCAGAGTTTACTTGATTAAGTGCAGATTCTGGTCATCAATCTTCAGCATATAATCTGATAGCTTCAGCGTGTAGCACATATGTCTAATCTTCTGATGCTGATTCCATCAGAACTTCTGCATAAATAGAACATATTTCTAAGGTGCATATTTGTTCTTTGTGAAGATGTGAAAAACACAAGACGGGGGTTTGAATTGTTAAAACTTGAAATCAAATGCAGACAACACGTTATTTTTATCCTGGTTTGTTTGATCTCAAACTACTCCAGTCCACCCGTCAAGGTGATTTCGCCTCTCTCCAACGAGGTCTTAATCCACTATATTCAACTGAATACAAAACTGCTTTAACAACTTCTAAAGCCTTCTTGAGTCTAAACCACAAACCGGTTTCTCAAGGAAATTCTTTCTTACAGATAAATGAACAACTATGTGTGTTTGATGTTTTCTACAAAAACTATATATCACAACTGTGATAATACACAAAATGAAGCTTAAGAAACTAGAATGCTAGAACTATAGAGTAAGAAATTTGAGAGCTTTAGCAAACTGTATGAGTGAGGATGAAGATGATTGGCTTATGCGTGTAGGAGAATTGTAGAGTATTGTAGATCATTAGCCTTTTCCTTTCTCACTGATTTGTTTAAATACTTCTTGGAATAGATACGTTGATGCCAATAATTCCATTTCAATGCTCATTATGTTCTTTCCATTTTGAGAAGATCTTTATCTTGGAATAAACCCGTTGGTAATTAATCTGCCTTGAATGCAGTACCGTTGGCACTTCAGAATGTTCTGCTTGATTAAGATCAGAGTGTGTTGGCTTTAGCTTATTCTGATTGCTTCCGAGTGCTGATGACATGGTTAAGATCTTGATTAGAATCAGAGTATGTTGAGCGCATATTCTGTTCATCAGACTTCAGCGTAAGCACATGTATTGATCTTCTGATCAGACTTATCTTCTGATGCTGATTCCATCAGAGTTTCCTGTAAATACACAACGTAATTTTTAGGTAGCATCTATGTCATATATAAAACTCATAATTCATTTAATCTTGTATTTTGTTATCATCAAAACTCTAACTGAGGGTTGTAGAATCAAACTATGTTCTAACAATCTCCCCCTTTTTAATGATGACAAAAACCAGATTTTTTCAATTAAAATAAAATGATGAAAGTATCAGAGTTTAAGGATAAAGAGGAAACGATATCAGAGATAATCAGATAATGAGTAAAAAGTACCAGAGCTAAGAGGTTGAGGAATAAATAGTATCAGAGTAATGATAAGAAAAACTCCTCCTGAGTTGATTATTTCCCTTTGATTCCTTAAGACCTTGAGTATCAGAACTTTATTGAACCTTTCTTTGAGCATCAGAATTTTGCTTCATCAGAGTTCTTCAGATTCTTGTACCTGTAAGCTTTTCAGAACATCAAATATATAAGGATGTTAGAATGTTTGAGACTTTTGTCTCAGTAAACCGTTATTGAAAAATATCATTCTTTCTCCCCCTTTTTGTCAGCGATCAAAAAGCATATATAATCAGAGTTAAACAGATCAAAGTAAAAACACATTTGTATTAAAACAGAAGCAACGGTAGTTTAGAACAAGTAAAAATATTACAGACAAACATGTAAAGAAAACAAGTATTGAAAACGAAAGTTAGGGTAAACGTTGTGAATGGTGTGAATGGTGTTTAAATAGATTTCAAAAAAGTTTTTGAAAACATAAACGGTTAAGAGAGAGAGATAAATCATGATTAATAGCATTTAATGATGGATGATTTTGGGGGATTTCAGAAAGATACTTAAATGGTTACCAGTGACATGTGTCTCAATGCATCTAATCAGCGCTTTGCCTTTTCAGAAGCGTGAACGCGTGTTCTGCCTCGGGAAACAGCTGATGACTGGATGAAACTTGTTTGCTTTGAGTGAACATCACTTCTATCCTTGAACTGAAGAGCTCAGAGCTTCATGAATAGATTCTGATACAATCTGCATTTCTAAGAATTCTGAAAGAAGATTGATCAAAAGTTCACAGAGTAATAAACATAATTCTGAAGGTTAATATATAAAATTAAAACAGTTTTATTCTGGACAGAGCTTCATGCTGAGATGTTTCAGAATGAAGTTGAACCTATCTTCAGAAAGTGGTTTTGTGAAGATATCAGCCCATTGATGGTATGTATCAATAAATTTTAAGTTTAAAATTCCTTTCTAAATATAGTCCCTAATAAAATGATGTTTTATTTCTATATGCTTAGCCCTAGAATGCAAAATTGGATTTCTACTTAAGCAAATAACAGAGGTGTTATCATAGAGGATATGAATGTTACTCTCATAAATCTGGAAGTCCTCAAGTTGACTTTTCCTCCAGAGCATTTGTGTTTTGTCTTTTGCTTCTGCTTCTGCTGTTGATAGAGCAATGGTGGATTCTCTTTTGCTGGACCACGAGATCAGATTTTCTCCCAAAAACTGGCAGCTTCCAGAAGTGCTTTTACGTTCAACTCTGTCTCCAGCAAAGTCAGCATCACAGTAACCTACTAAGCTGTAATCACTATATTTTCTATAAAACAAACCCAGATTAGTAGTACCTTTCAGATACTTGAAAATTCGCTTAACAGCTGTTAAGTGAGATTCTCTAGGATCTGATTGGAATCTTGCACAAATGCATACACTGAATAAAATATCAGGTCCTGAAGCTGTAAGATAAAGAAGAGAACCAATCATACCTCTGTAGACCTTCTGTTCTACCTTTTTGCTTACCTCTTCTCTTTCTAGAATGCACGTGGGATGCATTGGAATCTTTGATGGCTTACATTCTGAGAAATCAAATTTCTTCAGAAGTTCTCTGACATATTTGCTCTGATGAATGTAAGTTCCTTCTGGGGTTTGATTGATCTGAATTCCCAGAAAGAATTTCAGTTCTCCCATTAGGCTCATCTCAAATTCTGGCTGCATACACTTAGCAAATTTTCTTCCCAGAGAAGGATTAGTAGATCCAAATATTATATCATCAACATAAATCTGGAAGACTAAGATGTCATTCTTAACTGTCTTACAGAATAAGGTTGTGTCCACCTTCCCTCTGGTGAATTCCTTTTCTAACAGGAAGTTACTTAGTCTTTCATACCAAGCTCTGGGAGCTTATTTCAGACCATACAGTGACTTCCTTAGTTTGAAAACATATTCTGGATTTTTTGAACTTTCAAAACCAGGGGGTTGGTGCACATATACCTCTTCTTCTATATAGCCATTTAAGAATGCACTCTTGACATCCATCTGATACAGAGTGATGCCTTTATTAACAGCAAAAGAAATTAAAAGTCTGATAGATTCTAACCTGGAAACTGGAGCAAAGGTTTCTGTATAGTCTATCCCCTCTTGCTGACTATAACCTTATGCTACCAATCGTGCCTTGTTTCTGATGACTTCACCTTGTTCATTCAGCTTGTTTCTGAACACCCATTTTGTTCCAATGACGTTGAATCCTTTTGGTTTAGGAACTAGATCCCATACGTCATTCCTTGTGAATTGATTCAGCTCTTCTTGCATTGCTAGAATCTAATCATTGTCCAGAAGTGCTTCATCAATCGAAGATGGTTCAATCATAGAAACAAGTCCCATGAGGGATTCTTCAGAGTTTCTGAAGCTGGCTCTTGTTCTGATTTAATCTTCCTTTCTTCCTAAGATTGTTTCTTCAGGGTGATCCATGCTGCTTTTGGATGGTCTTTTCTGAGGTTGATCAACAGAAGATGCTGGATTGCTTGAAATGCCTCTTTCTGATGTTGAGGGAGTGTCTCTATTAAGAGCTTCTGATGACTTGTCTTCAGTACCTGTGAATTCAATTTCCATACCTGCAAATACTTCATTCTGCTTTGACTTTTGAGAGTCAAGCTTATCATCAAAACGAACACTGATTGATTCTTCCACAATCTTTGTTTCTGTATTGTATACTCTGTACCCTCTTGAGCATTCAGAGTATCCTAACATAATACACTTCTGTGCTTTAGAGTCAAACTTGTTCAAATAATTTTTAGTGTTCAAAATAAAGCAAGTACATCCAAATGGATGAAAATATGAAATGTTGGGCTTTCTGTTCTTCCACAATTCATATGGAGTCTTTTCCAGAATAGGTCTTATGGAGATTCTATTCTGAATGTAGCATGCTGTGTTTATCGCTTCTGCCCAGAAGATCTTAGCAACGTTAGTCTCGTTGATCATGGTTCTGGCCATTTCTTGCAATGTTCTGTTCTTTCGTTCTACAACTCCATTTTGCTGGGGAGTTCTAGGACAAGAGAAATCATGCAGAATGCCTTTGTCATTAAAAAATGATTCAAAATCTTTGTTTTCAAACTCTCCACCATGATCACTTCTGACTTTGATGATTCTAAGATCCTTTTCATTCTGAACTTGGTTACAGAAGGTGACAAACACATAGTATGACTCGTCCTTGTGTCTTAAGAACTTTACCCATGTCCATCTGCTATAGTCATCTACGATTACTAACCCATACTTCTTGCCACTGACTGAAGCAGTTTTAACTGGTCCAAATAAGTCAATGTGCAGAAGTTCTAATGGCTTAGAGGTGGAAACAACGTTTTTATATTTAAAAGCAGGTTTTGCAAACTTGCCTTTCTGACATGCTTCACACAGAGCATCTGAATTGAACTTCAGGTTAGGAAGTCCTCTGACCAGATTGAGTTTGTTAATCTGAGATATTCTTCTCATACTAACATGCCCCAATCTTCTGTGCCAGATCCATTGCTCGTTGTTAACAGACAAAAGACACTTTACATTCTGACTTTTCAGTTCAGAAAGTTTGATTTTGTAAATGTTGTTTCTCCTCTTTCCATTAAACAGGATAGTCCCATCTTTTTGAGTAACAGCTTTACATGAATTTTGATTAAAGATTATATCATAACCGTTATCACTTAATTGACTTATGGATAACAGATTATGCATTAATCCATCTACTAATAATATATTACTTATAGAGGGGAAGATTTCCGTTACCTACTGTTCCAGAGCCAATGATCTTTCCCCTCTGATTGCCTCCAAAGCCTACATGGCCTCCAGGCTTAAGTTCCAGGCTTTGGAACATATGCCTTCTTCCCGTCATGTGTCGCGAGCAGCCAGAGTCCAGGTACCATGACTGGTGTTTCTGCTTTGCTGCTAAAGATATTTGCAACATGTATTATTTTATCCTTAGGTACCCATATTTTCTTGGGTCCTGATTTATTAGTTTTACCAAAACTCTGGTTGAATTTTGGTTTGACAGAATAATTGCTACTGGTATATTTGATGTCGTGTGTGTGCCCATATACAAAGTGTGACTTAAGAGGAGTTCGTTTAATAACTAAATCCATGGCATTCTTTGGTGTAGGTACCTTACCTTGGTATCCTATTCCCTTTCTGCCATTTCTGCTAACTCCATAGATCATTGAAGCCATTTTGCTTCTATCTATGTTTTTAGCAAGAAACTTCTGAAAGCTGTGATCATACTCCTTGATGTTCTCATCAGCACTACTGGGAGTTTCAAGAATTGTTTCCTTCTGAGAGTTTTGTAATATATTTTCTAATTTTGAAACTTTATTTTTCAACTCAGAATTTTCCAACTTGAGACTCTCAGTTTTATCAGAGTCAGAAGCAAGATCCCTTTTTAGGTTTATGAATTTGACTCTGATCTGCTGATATCTTTCCAGAATCTCATTAAGGCTTTCAGTAAGTTCAGCCTTAGTAAAATTAATAGCAAAGTCAGGAAATACCTCTTCTGTGTCTGATTCAGAGTCTGATTCAGAAGCTTCACTGTCTTCTGATATATTTTCCATGAGAGCTATGTTTGCTCTCTCATCATCTGATTCTGAGTCAGCTTCAGATGTGTCAGAGTCATCCCATGTATCCATGAGACTTTTCTTCTTTTCTTTGCCAAAATTTCTTCTGGGCTTTTCCTTCTGAAGCTTTGGGCAGTCACTCTTGTAGTGTCCTTGCTCGTTGCATTCATAGCAGATGATGTCCTTGTTGTTTGGCTTTCTACTTCCTGAAGAGCCTTCAGATCTTCTGTGTCCAGAGGAGGATTCTGACCTTCTGTATCTGGAGGAGGATTCGTTCTGGTTTTTAGATCTTCTAGGATTCTTGAACTTCCTTTGCCTCTGCTTCCACAGTTGGTTCACCCTTCTGGAAAGGAGAGACAGTTCATCTTCTTCTGATGAGGACCCATCAGAGGTTTCTTCAAGAACCTGCAAAACCTTAGAGTCAGATTTTCTGTTAGATTTTAGAGCTAACGGCTTACCTTGCTTTTGAGGTTCATCAAGTTCTAGCTCTATCTCGTGACTTCTGAGGGAGCTGACAAGTTCCTCCAGAGAGATTGTATTGAGATCCTTAGATAGCTTTAGCGCTGTGACCATTGGCCTCCACTATTTTGGCAAGCTTCTGATGATCTTCTTAACATGATCAGCAGTAGAATATCCTTTGTCCAGAACTTTGAGACCAGCAACCAGAATCTGAAATCTTGAGAACATTGTTTCAATAGATTCACTTTCTTCCATTTTGAATGCCTCATATTTCTGAATGAGCACAAGAGCTTTAGTTTCTTTAACTTGAAGGTTGCCTTCGTGCGTCATTCTCAGCGAATCAAACATGTTCTTTGAAGTGTCTCTGTTTGATATCTTTTCATATTCAGAGTAAGAGATAGCACTGAGAAGAATAGTTCTGGCTTTGTGATGGTTTTTGAAATCACGCTTTTGTTAATCAGACATTGCTTTCCTGTCAATCTTCTGACCACTTGCATTTACTGGGTGCGTGTGTCCATCTGTCACCATATCCCACAGATCAGCATCATGGGCTAGAAAGAAGCTTTCAATTCTGTCTTTCCAGTAATCAAAGTTCTCTCCATCAAAGACTGGAGGTTTGCCACTGAATCTGTCTCTTTCTTCATTGTGGTCATTGCTGATGTTTTGATGTTGTCCTTCCATAGTGTTTTTCAATGCTGGATCTTGTACTGACACGGTTAAGTGTTATGAACTCAGAACCAGGCGCTCTGATGCCAATTGAAGATGTGAAAAACACAAGAAGGGGGTTGAATTGTTAAAACTTGAAATCAAATGCAGACAACACGTTATTTTTATCCTGGTTCGTTTGATCTCAAACTACTCCAGTCCACCCGTCAAGGTGATTTCGCCTCTCTCCAATGAGGTCTTAATCCACTATATTCAACTGAATACAAAACTGCTTTAACAACTTCTAAAGCCTTCTTGAGTCTAAACCACAGACCGGTTTCTCAAGGAAATTCTTTCTTACAGATAAATGAACAATTATGTGTGTTTGATGTTTTCTACAAAAACTATATATCACAACTGTGATAATACACAAAATGAAGCTTAAGAAACTAGAATGCTAGAACTATAGAGTAAGCAATTTGAGAGCTTTAGCAAACTGTATGAGTGAGGATGAAGATGACTAGCTTATGCGTGTAGGAGAATTGTAGAGTATTATAGATCATTAGCCTTTTCCTTTCTCACCGATTTGTTTAAATACTTCTTGGAATAGATACGTTGATGCCAATAATTCCATTTCAATGCTCATTACGTTCTTTCCATTTTGAGAAGATCTTTGTCTTGGAATAAAACCGTTGGTAATTAATCTGCCTTGAATGCAGTACCGTTGACACTTCAGAATGTTCTGCTTGATTAAGATCAGAGTGTGTTGGCTTTAGCTTATTCTGATTGCTTCTGAGTGCTGATGACATGGTTAAGATCTTGATCAGAATCAGAGTATGTTGAGCGTAGATTCTGTTCATCAGACTTCAGCGTAAGCACATGTATTGATCTTCTGATCAGACTTATCTTCTGATGCTGATTCCATCAGAGTTTCCTGTAAATACACAACATAATTTTTAGGTAGCATCTATGTCATATATAAAACTCATAATTCATTTAATCTTGTATTTTGTTATCATCAAAACTCTAACTGAGGGTTGTAGAATCAAACTATGTTCTAACACTTTGTATATATTCTTTGTATTTATTTATTCTTTGTATTTGTTATCATCAAAACTCTAACCAAGGGTTGTAGAATCAAACTATGTTCTAACATATTTTGCTGTGGAGTTCTAGGGCAGGAGAAATCATGGGATATGCCATTAGAATCAAATAATTCATCAAATTGTATATTTTCAAATTCTCCACCATGATCACTTTTGACTCTAACAATATTAGAATCAAATTCATTTCGCACTTTAGAGTAGAACCTGGTGAATTCAGAATGTGACTCATCCTTGTTCCTTAGAAATATTACTCACATCCAACGACTATAGTCATATACAATGACAAGTCCATACTTCTTACCGTTGACTGGTGCAATTTTAATTGGATCAAACAAGTTAATGTGTAAAAGTTCCAAAGGTCTGGAGGTGGAAACAACATTTTTAGCCTTAAAATAAGTTTTTAGAAAACTTGCCATTCTGACATGCTTAACAGAGAGCATCTGAAGTATACTTCAGCTTAGGCAGGCCTCTGGCTAACTCAAGTTTATTTAGCTGAGATATTCTTCTCATGCTAATATGACCCAAGCGTCTATGCCATACTGTTGTACCCCAAAATTTGCCCTCCCATATTCATCAAGATTTGTCAAGTCAAGGTCACAAAATTCCCCAAGGGTTGTGCAGCTCAACTGTCTCCTATACAGTCAAAACTAGGGTTTGTGTTCTGATCAAGAATTGAAAGTTTTCAAGGGCCCAATCAAGTCTCATATGCCTATAAAGATGGCCAAGCATCCTCATGTCAAGTTTCAAGGCATTCAGCTCAAAATTGCACAGTCAAAACCCTAGATTGCACTACAGTCAACTGTAGGGGCAAAATGGTCATTTGACAGTCAAAAGTTCAAATTTTTGGTCAACATATCATTTTGAAGCCACAAACATCATTTGATCAATGCTTGATCATGATTCTCAAAATTTGGCTCAGAAATCATCAAAGATGCAAAAGTTGCTATATTTGGACAGCTGAAAAAGTCAACTGAAATTGACCAGGGCATAACTTTCACATGGATTATCAGAAAAATTCCATCCAAAGCTCATTTTGAAGAGAAAGACATTTCCTACAACTCATCTTCATATTCCAAGTCCAAGAAATGCTCTCACAAAAAGTTATCAATTTCAACATTATAGGTCATTTTCAAAAGTCAACAAAAAGGGACTTTAGGTCAAAGACCATAACTTGAGATTGGTAAATCAAAATGACATGGGACCAAAGGCATTGGTTAAAGGACTAAAAGACCTTTCCAAAATGTCCAAGAACATGTGAAAAGCTTAAAAATTGAGCAAGTTATGCCTTGTGGAAGTTGGGAAATTTTTGGGAATTTTGAAAAGTCAACTTTACTTCAAATGATCCAAAAATGCAAATGGGCCCATTTTTCTTCCAAGTTTCTTCATGCCAAGCCTATGCACGACCATTAGGCCCAAAGGGAAGTATTTTCATATTTTTTAATTATTTATTTGAATTTATATTAATATTAATTCATTTAAATTATTTTAATACAGGAAAAATATAAACCTAACCTAAAAAAATCCTTTTATGCATGATTTGGCTTCTATAATTCGTGCACATGTTAATAGGGAAAGATTTGGTGCTAATTGATCAGATTTGATACAAAATACATGAGAAAAAGATTGGAAAAGATCCTTAACAAATCAAATACTCAAAACAATTATTGCCTTGGATTTGATCCAATTTTCTTAACCTAATTGCTTCCTTACATAACCTAGATCATGACCCTAAGCCAAAAAGACTGGAAGCTGCGCAGAAAACCAATATTGAAAGCTTGAAAATTGCTTGGAAAACAAAAATCTGAAATCAGTGCTAGAGGTCGATTCAAACCTCCAAACCTATTCCAAAGGCTTCAGTGGCGATTGCTGGACACATCCCAATCATTAGCATCAACTCAGACCCCAAGAATTGGTATCTCGAACTTGAACTGTACAGCACAAATTTCATAATTGTGCATCGCATTCTAAGCATCATTTGTGAAATTTAATGGTTGAATCGTGTTCATCATGAAGTTTTGAAGCTAACTGATATTTCCAATTGTGTTTTTCTGTATTATATGCGATTATGCCATGTATGTTTTTTAGGGTTGCAGGTTTCTTAAATTGGGGCTTTTGCGTAGAGGAAAAATTAGGACTCATGAATGCCATGGTTGGATTCAGTACCTCAAGACGAAGATATCTTGACCCTCGCGCCTAATTTATGTTGAGAAACGAGCTAATCGCTATTTTTGTAAACTGGCCTAAGACCACGTTTCTAAAACCGTTGCTGTATGCTTATGTTTCAGAAGAAAAAAAAACTGGGTGAGGACGATGATACGTTGGCAAGACGTGATTGGCATGTTCAAAAATCTCGCGCGCGTTCCAAGCAGGGCTCCACTTTTCCTTTATATTATTTGTATATTAATTATATTACAAACGCGTTGAATTGCTTCAGTGGCACAGGTGTTAAGCTTGCATTGTCTAAGACCTGGGTTCGAGTCCCAGGTCTGTATAATGTTTCATATTATTTTTCATTTCAAGCTTCCATGCAGCGCTAACGTTAAGACACACCATATGCCTCCATCCTCAAGATATACACGTGTCCTGGGAGATCTAATCAAGGGTTCAGGTTGAAGGCATATCATGGATGTAAGTCAACATAGCTGTAGGCCGTCCAAAAGGTCAACGAAACTCAAAGCTAATGGGCCAGAAATCACCAGGCCTGAACCTCACAAATTGGGGCTACACCCCACCCTGGTTTGTTAATTTCATTTATTTTCCTTATATCTTTTTAATTCTTATTTTATTTATTTGTTGTTTTAATTCAGTAATTATTTTTTACAAAATATGAAAAAAATATCATAAAAATCAGAAAAAGGCAAAAAAATATAATTTTTATTTTAATCACTTTTATAAATAAATTACATGTAATTATTTAGTTTAATTAGGTTTTTCATTTTAATTCCTTTTAAAAAATCCAAAAATTTAGAATTAGGTTAATTGATAATTTTTATATCTTTTTTTTTAATTTTTCCTTTTTATCACCATATTATTTATTTATTTATTTTATTTTATAATTAAATGTCCATAAATAAAAAATTAGGGTTTAATTTAGGTTAATATAATATTTTCACAATAAACTTAAAAAATGTTAGAATTAGGGTTTGACGCTTCCTTTTTTAATTAATTTCTCCTTAATCTTAAAAAATACAAAAATACCAAAAACATTTAAATTTTAATTTTAATTCCTTATTAAATTTAATCTTTTTTTGCAAAAAGGGTCCAACGCCCATTGTTTTTAATTATTTAATTTGCGCATTTATTTCATGTCATTTATTATAATTTTGTACCTCTCCCAAAGCACTGTAATTTAAATTTCTCGCACTTTTATTTACTTCGCATTATTTACTTTTCCGCCAAATCGGGTTCTAGAAATTTAGGCGATGTGGACCCGCGCCATTTGTAATAGCCTTAGATTTATTTTCCCGCAAACTTTTTAACTGTTAACAAATGCATGCAAGAATGAATGCCCTAATTAAAATCAAGCGTAGAACACAACAAACATGGCAAGACAAATAACTGAAAACGACACACGAATCGCACACACCACCCCTAGGGTATGCCTCACTGTTGCCTTTCGAAAGGTGATCGTCAAGTAGAGGACGTCTTAGTAAGTCCTCATGATCCGGGAACCTGGCATGAGGGTAGCTTCTAAGGTGTCTTCCCATTGCTCCGGTGATCACCACGTCCCTAAAACTCGAATTGACCCGAACACCTCCAACGGTGGTGCTACCTACCTCTCAATGGTGGGATGGCACTACTTTAAAGGACATTTACACAGACGAATTTCTTAGGGTAGGTAGGTTCTCGAGGATACTTGCTCTAATCTCAAAACAAATCAAAACATCTTTTCACACCAACACATTTTCAAAAGCTTTCAAAGCAATTTTTTCAAACACTCTGACGTACGAGTCGATCTGAAATTTTTCAAAGAAACTTTTTTAAACCCACATTGAAAAGCAAGCAAACAATTTTGGAAACACAATGAGCAAGTATCTAAGAGCCCATGGATAAACATGGATAGAAAGGGTGCTAACACCTTCCCTTTCTATAACCTACCTCCTGAACCGAGAGCAATCTCTATAAGGAATTTTTCTGTGCTTTTGTCCTTTCCATGTTGGAGAAAATAAAAGACGGTGGCGACTCTTGCTTCCGCGACATTTCGCGAACCAGCGTTAAACAGTCAGTTCCAGATCCACCGATCACAGAACTGGCGACTCTGCTGGGGACTTAAACTTAAAGTGAGGTGTACCTTAGGGCTAGCTTATAACTATGTTTTCAATTGTTTTCCTTGTGTGCTTTATTATTGTGGGTTGCTTGGGAGTCCTATAGATCCTAAACCCGGATCTGGGGGATACCTTTCTTAGAAAGTAGCAACAAGGCTGTGAGGGAACTGTGCGGGGTATACCGACATGGTTGAAACAATCTGCTACGTTGATGTGGCACTTTGGTGTGTACCGGTAACCCTTGAGTTCAGTCAAGGAGAGTACGGGGCCTCCGCGTGGTGTCGTGAAGCATCAACAGACCTTAGGAACCTTAATTGAACTACCTTGGCCTCTTTAGGGTAGTGAGATAACTGACTTTGGTGCAGTCCGAGGTTGGTTGATACTCGATACTACGCTCAATTGAGGGCTGCTTTCCTGGAATATTTCGGTCGCCAGTTCAGTGGCTAAATCGAAACGATGAACAACGAAAGCAACCCCGTGATATTAGGAACCTTAGAACCCGGTTACTTCTAATAGGACAGGTTGAACCCACCAACTTCAAGAGGGTAATACCCAGACCTCATGCTGGCCTAAACCCTAAGGGCTCTTTTGTGTGACTTGCGTGCCTTCGTACTTGACTACTTGCATGCTTGTTATCTGACCCTTGATGTCTTGCAGGTTTTGTTCATAGTCCTTAATTGGGACTTATAACAGGGTGTACTAACCACTTGCAGGTTCTGTTTATAGTCCTTAATTGGGACTCATAACAGGGTACTAAGTTTCTTGCAGGTCTTGTTTATAGTCCTTAACTAGGACTCATGACAGGGTTTACCCAAATTGCTTGCAGGTCTTGTTTATAGTCCTTAACTAGGACTCATGACAGGGTTTACCAAATCTCTTGCAGGTTGTGTTTATAGTCCTTAATTGGGACTCATAACAAAGTATACTGAATTTCCTGCAGGGTCTGTTTATAGTCCTTAATTGGGACTCATAACAGGGTTCACCTACATCACCCCATGCATAGCATGACATCATACCATTGCATACATGCTAACCCATTTCAAGGATCTCAAGGGCTTATGATGCAGGTCAGGATAAATCAAACATCTAGCCAGGGGCAAAGAGGATTTATTTTCCTCTAGCCAAGGGTGTCAGGGGCTATGACCCACTGGATATGGTGAGCCTTTGACCCTTGAAGAAGGACTCTCAACAATATGCAGTACCTTCAGTCAAGCTACCGGTTCCAAATGCTAACAAAGTCTCTCTGTTTACCCCGCGAGGTCCTTGAAAACATTACATGCATATCATACATCTCATTGCATTGCAGGTATCCCTTTGACAGGTTGCTTACCCTTCTCCGCTGTTTATTTCAGCCGCTCGTCATGAATCCTGAATCATCAGCCGAGCAGACTATCAAGGACCTCCAGGCTCAGAACGCCCAGTTCCAAGAGCTGATCATGAATTTGACCCAGGGGCAACAAGATCTGAAGGCTCTGCTCTTGAAGAAGGACAAGAAAAAGAAGAGGACTGTCTTGTTCAGCCCTAGACGCAGATCTGGGAATGCACCACAGATTGAAACTGAGAGGACAACTCCATCTGTGGGAAAAAGCAGTCATCAAGAGGACAGGGTGCCCAGTCCAGAGGTCTCTGACAATGAAACAGATTTCGACGACGAACAGTACCCTCCGGCTGAGGACAAGTACAAACAGTTGGAGGATAGGATGAAGGCTATGGAGGTGCAACAGGCACCTGGGCTGGATCTTGGAGATTTGGGTCTGTCAACTGGTGTGGTTATTCCCCGGAAGTTCAAAGCACCATCCTTTACTAAGTATGACGGGGCATCTTGCCCCAAGCTGCATCTAAGGTCCTATGTTCGGAGGATTCAGCCATATACTGCAGACAAGAATCTATGGATCCACTTCTTCCAGGAAAGTCTTTCAGGGACTCACCTCGAATGGTTCTATCAGCTGGATGGGACCAAAATTCGTAACTGAGAGGAGTTGGCAACTGCTTTCTATAAGCAGTACCAGTATAATGCCGACCTTGCTCCTACGCGTACCCAACTCCAGGGTATGTCGTTAGGATCAAGTGAAGGTTTTAAAGAATATGCGCAGAAATGGAGAGATCTTGCTGGAAGGGTACAACCACCTCTGACTGATCGGGAACTGGTGGACATGTTCTTGGGGACCTTGTCTGGTCCATTTTATAACCACCTGATTGGGAACTCGTCTGCTGGATTCACAGATCTTATCTTGACTGGAGAGCGAATAGAAGCTGGCATCCGGTCTGGGAAAATTCAAGAGGCTGCACCTTCGGACAAAAAGCCTCATCATGGAAAGAAAGAATCTAATGCCGTGCACGGTAAAAAGAGCCGTCATGAGACCGGGGCAATCCAGATCTCCAGCCCTGGACCTGCTCAACAAGGACAGGGGCAGCAACGCAAAGAGAAACGGCAGTACACCAAACTCAACATGTCGATGGATCAAGCACTGCAACAACTGTTGAAGACAGGGCTGATCACCTTAAGGGCTCCTCTCCGGAATCCGAACACTTCTGCTCCCAACTATCATCCCAACGATAAGTGCGCATATCATTCAGATAGCCCGGGGCATACTACAGACAACTGCTGGCCTCTCAAGAATAAGATTCAAGATATGATCGACGCTGGAGAGATTCAGTTTGAAGTGCCAGAGACTCCGAACATAATCACTGCTCCGTTGCCCAATCATTGAAGCCTTTTATTCATTTGAATATTTTGAGTTGTACTTTTCTTTGCTTACACAAACAATTAATGTCATAGCAAACTCTTTTATTCTATTAATGCATCGCATATGTCTGTTTTGGAAATTAATACAATTATTTTCATTATGTTCAAATATCTTTTCATATTTTTTCTGATGTCAACTCTCGGTTAATAATTCTAAGCCTCTTGAGGGAGGATGAAGAAAACGATACCATAATCTACAGTATGCTTTTGAACAGACCCCGCTGATGAGGTACAGGCATTGTTTCAATCCCTAAACACTGGAGTTATAAGGATGATAATCCCTCGTCAACCCCTCTGAGCCAAAGAAGTAGGAGTTTTTCTTTTCAAAATTTAAAACCCTTAATCATAACCTGGGGCAGGGTAGTTCTCTCAGTTGATCCAAGTGCATAACGAATGGCACCAAAGAAGTCCTTACAAAACGAAGAAAGACAGTGATGGTTCCAAATAATCATAAGGACAGGTAGTCATTATCTCAAAAAAAAAAAACCCATTAAGTCAAAACCCATGAAGGAGACTTACAAAACTGGGGCATCCCGCTGACTGTAATTCCAAAAAGGAAGCAGTTCAGGCAAAAAAAAAGGGAAAGGGATAACAAAAATCATACAGGAGAGAGGTCACACAAACCCTCAATAACAAAAAGGAATGACTGCCTATTCAAAATAAGTTATCAACATCCGAATCATCACCGGAACGTCAGAGCAAAGACTCAAACAAGGTCTAACGTATGATCAACTGAGTTTAGGTTTGGAGAACATCACGAAGAGCGGGTGGGTACAAATAAAATTTGAGCCTTTATCCTTTGTTTCTTAAACCGTGAACCGAGCCACGTTATAACCCTTAAAAGTCCTAGCTGAAGCATGGGTTGGTTCGAAAGCATGCTGTTACGAAAGGTATCCTGACTCCTTAAGGCTCACGGTAAAATACGGAGTTGACATCACGTTTTACAAACAATCATTGGTTTTATGAAAAGAATGCATTTTCAAAATCTTCAAGACAGACATAAGCTTTGAATTTTTAACATAACTTTGTTTGCATATGACTTTTTGTTTGAACAGCATAGAAGTTCGCACGACGAAAGCCTAATGAACAGAAGCACCTCCAATCAAGGGGCATGGCATGAGCATGGTCCATCATCTGGGGAAATCCAATCAAGATTCGGAGAATCTCTCAAAGGCCACATAGCCTGGGGCAAATCTCCGCCTAAGTCACTTGGGGCATTCCAACAACGAATCTTGCCTGATCAAACATCTTCTGGTGGCATGACAAAATACTTCTAACAGGGGCAACTCCTTACATTCTGAAAGCACGGACATAGTCGAAAAAAATACTACGCACAATCAAAGACCCGCTAGGTTGACATACCTAGGCAAAAATAAGGGCTTCCCGACGAACCAAAAGGGTTCGGGCAAAAATAAGGGATGAAATGGAAAAAATCTGTACACCCGGCAAGTCGAAAACCTGAAAAGGAGGCTTGGGCAAAAATGGGTATCCCGGTGGACTGAAAACCCGAAAGGGCGGTCCAGGCAAAAGTTAGGGATCAAAGCGTACGACTATGTCCTGTCATCTTGTCACCTGCCTACCAGAAGAAGGTGGGTCCATCAACAACTATCAGCTCCTCACAGGTCTTCCTCTCCCACCTCAGAAGCAGGGGCAATGATGAGCCGTCCAAGCGATCTAATTGTGCTGTCCATCAGGGTATCAAGGTAGGTTCAGCTGAAGAAGATAACCAGATATCTCGACTCCCCAGAGAGTGAGCTAGCAAGTCCGTACACTCTCCTCAAGCAAAGCTATTATCAAACTTAAGGAAGTTGGGTATCCTCCAGCAGATCTCAACGTTTCCCAGCAGCATACAAGCATTCTTAACAAGCATCCCCGGCAGTTTCGACCTAAAGATTGTTCCCCGGCGGCATATCAAATATTCAAAGGAATCACTCCCCCGCAGTTCCAAAACCCCCCAGAAGAGTCCAATCCAGTTTCCCCAGGAAAGTTGGAATTCATATCCCCAAGCAGCAAGCTTATCCCCAGTAGATTCTGGAAGCTTATCCCCTAGCAGGGCACGAACGCGTCGTCCGGCTTGATTTAAAGAGTTATTTCCTTAACAGGATATAACTGGGTTATCCTCAGCCAAAAGCCACGGAAAGAGCGTCGTCGACAGAATCTTCTTATCCCCAGCGAAGTCCATTCATACTTCCAATACAGCAAGGTATCCTCAACGAGTCATCCTCAACAATTCAGCAAAAGCATCTCCCCACAGAGTATTTCTTCCCAACATGGTCACTAGAATATCTTTTTCTCCCCGCAGAATCCTCCATTCGCCAAGTTTATTCCCCAACGGAGTTATCTTCGTCTATTGGAATTCTTGCAACTATTATTTAACATCAGCCCAGGATACGACTTCCCGGCACCCGTCAAGGATTTATTTTCTTAGACAAACATACATTCATAAAACGTCACATACATCATTATAGCATGCATATGCATCATACTACACGAATCTCATTGATTTTGAAGACATACGGTTCATGCATCATGATTTTGCATCCAATTATGTCTCGCCTTTTCAGGAAAAAGATCAATACAAAAATGACTACTATCAACTATCGCAATTCATTCTAGATATAGTTTCAGATATGACCCAGAGATGGTGACGTTCTGATACTGCTTCCAGATTTCCTTCTAGATATAGTTTCAGATGTAAACCCAGCGATGGTGACGTTCTGATACTGCTTCCAGAATTCCTTCTAGATATAGTTTCAGATGTAAACCCAGCGATGGTGACGTTCTGATACTGCTTCCAGATTTCCTTCTAGATATAGTTTCAGATATGACCCAGAGACGGTGACATTCTGATACTGCTTCCAGATTTCCTTCTAGATATAGTTTCAGATATGACCCAGAGATGGTGACGTTCTGATACTGCTTCCAGATTTCCTTCTAGATATAGTTTCAGATGTAAACCCAGCGATGGTGACGTTCTGATACTGCTTCCAGAATTCCTTCTAGATATAGTTTCAGATGTAAACCCAGCGATGGTGACGTTCTGATACTGCTTCCAGATATCCTTCTAGATATAGTTTCAGATGTAAACCAGATATGGTGACGTTCTGATGCTGCTTCCAGATATCCTTCTAGATATAGTTTCAGATATGACCCAGATATGGTGACGTTCTGATGCTGCTTCCAGATTTCTTTCTAGATATAGTTTCAGATATGACCCAGATATGGTGACGTTCTGATGCTGCTTCCAGATATCCTTCTAGATATAGTTTCAGATATGACCCAGATATGGTGACGTTCTGATACTGCTTCCAGATATCCTTCTAGATATAGTTTCAGATATGACCCAGATATGGTGACGTTCTGATACTGCTTCCAGATTTCCTTCAGATATAGTTTCAGATATGATCCAGATATGGTGACGTTCTGATGCTGCTTCCAGATCTCCTTCCAGATATAGTCCAGATGTAAACCAGATATGGCAACATTCTGTCACTTATTCCAATTGAAGATATTTCAAGACCTCCTCTAGTCCAGCTAAATCGATGCCCAACAGATTTTTCTGATAAAGACTCAGCAGTCCCCTATGGTTCCCTCTCCAGCGGTGTGTGAGGTAGTAATCCCTTTTTCAGATGTTTCCCTCTCCGACGATGAGTGCGAGGTGATATTCTCCCTATGGTTCCCTCTCCAGCGGTGTGTGAGGTAGTAATCCCTTTTTAGATGGTCCCCTCTCCGACGGTGTGCGAGGTGACAAGTCCTTTTCAGATGTTTCCCTCTCCGACGATGAGTGTGAGGTGATATTCTCCCTATGGTTCCCTCTCCAGCGGTGTGTGAGGTAGTAATCCCTTTTTAGATGGTCCCCTCTCCGACGGTGTGCGAGGTGACAAGTCCTTTTCAGATGTTTCCCTCTCCGACATTGAGTGAGGTGATCATTCCTTTCAGATTATAATTGCTTATGGTTTGCTTCCCGATGTTGCAAAGATGGTAATTCCCGCCAAGATTTTTCTCAACGAGCGTTGTTGAAGTTAAAATCATCCAAGGTTCTCTTATCATTCATGCTAAGGCAGTAACCATACCTGGTTCATTCATCAGCGTTTGAAGCTCCAGATTCAACTCCTGTAACCAGTCAGGACACATCCGTATCAAGCATCTAAAATCAACTCCTGCAACGTGTCAGGTACTCATTTGTTCTTTTGCAGGTATGCAGGTTCTCGCTAAGGAATCTCTTACCCGATCAACATCCAGATGGCATCTATAAGCCCATCATCCTATCCAACAATCACCAAATGGCATCTGTAAGCCCATTCCCATCATCACTGCTACTATGTGAGCGCAAATTTCTGGGCACTCTAGTGTCCAATCATCTTCTACCCTCGGATTACGAAAGGCACGTCAGCCAATCTGCATCCTCAGGTCTAAGAAGATTGAACAGGGGCAACTGTTGTACCCCAAAATTTGCCCTCCCATATTCATCAAGATTTGTCAAGTCAAGGTCACAAAATTCCCCAAGGGTTGTGCAGCTCAACTGTCTCCTATACAGTCAAAACTAGGGTTTGTGTTCTGATCAAGAATTGAAAGTTTTCAAGGGCCCAATCAAGTCTCATATGCCTATAAAGATGGCCAAGCATCCTCATGTCAAGTTTCAAGGCATTCAGCTCAAAATTGCACAGTCAAAACCCTAGATTGCACTACAGTCAACTGTAGGGGCAAAATGGTCATTTGACAGTCAAAAGTTCAAATTTTTGGTCAACATATCATTTTGAAGCCACAAACATCATTTGATCAATGCTTGATCATGATTCTCAAAATTTGGCTCAGAAATCATCAAAGATGCAAAAGTTGCTATATTTGGACAGTTGAAAAAGTCAACTGAAATTGACCAGGGCATAACTTTCACATGGATTATCAGAAAAATTCCATCCAAAGCTCATTTTGAAGAGAAAGACATTTCCTACAACTCATCTTCATATTCCAAGTCCAAGAAATGCTCTCACAAAAAGTTATCAATTTCAACATTATAGGTCATTTTCAAAAGTCAACAAAAAGGGACTTTAGGTCAAAGACCATAACTTGAGATTGGTAAATCAAAATGACATGGGACCAAAGGCATTGGTTAAAGGACGCAAAGACCTTTCCAAAATGTCCAAGAACATGTGAAAAGCTTAAAAATTGAGCAAGTTATGCCTTGTGGAAGTTGGGAAATTTTTGGGAATTTTGAAAAGTCAACTTTACTTCAAATGATCCAAAAATGCAAATGGGCCCATTTTTCTTCCAAGTTTCTTCATGCCAAGCCTATGCACGACCATTAGGCCCAAAGGGAAGTATTTTCATATTTTTTAATTATTTATTTGAATTTATATTAATATTAATTCATTTAAATTATTTTAATACAGGAAAAATATAAACCTAACCTAAAAAAATCCTTTTATGCATGATTTGGCTTCTATAATTCGTGCACATGTTAATAGGGAAAGATTTGGTGCTAATTGATCAGATTTGATACAAAATACATGAGAAAAAGATTGGAAAAGATCCTTAACAAATCAAATACTCAAAACAATTATTGCCTTGGATTTGATCCAATTTTCTTAACCTAATTGCTTCCTTACATAACCTAGATCATGACCCTAAGCCAAAAAGACTGGAAGCTGCGCAGAAAACCAATATTGAAAGCTTGAAAATTGCTTGGAAAACAAAAATCTGAAATCAGTGCTAGAGGTCGATTCAAACCTCCAAACCTATTCCAAAGGCTTCAGTGGCGATTGCTGGACACATCCCAATCATTAGCATCAACTCAGACCCCAAGAATTGGTATCTCGAACTTGAACTGTACAGCACAAATTTCATAATTGTGCATCGCATTCTAAGCATCATTTGTGAAATTTAATGGTTGAATCGTGTTCATCATGAAGTTTTGAAGCTAACTGATATTTCCAATTGTGTTTTTCTGTATTATATGCGATTATGCCATGTATGTTTTTTAGGGTTGCAGGTTTCTTAAATTGGGGCTTTTGCGTAGAGGAAAAATTAGGACTCATGAATGCCATGGTTGGATTCAGTACCTCAAGACGAAGATATCTTGACCCTCGCGCCTAATTTATGTTGAGAAACGAGCTAATCGCTATTTTTGTAAACTGGCCTAAGACCACGTTTCTAAAACCGTTGCTGTATGCTTATGTTTCAGAAGAAAAAAAAACTGGGTGAGGACGATGATACGTTGGCAAGACGTGATTGGCATGTTCAAAAATCTCGCGCGCGTTCCAAGCAGGGCTCCACTTTTCCTTTATATTATTTGTATATTAATTATATTACAAACGCGTTGAATTGCTTCAGTGGCACAGGTGTTAAGCTTGCATTGTCTAAGACCTGGGTTCGAGTCCCAGGTCTGTATAATGTTTCATATTATTTTTCATTTCAAGCTTCCATGCAGCGCTAACGTTAAGACACACCATATGCCTCCATCCTCAAGATATACACGTGTCCTGGGAGATCTAATCAAGGGTTCAGGTTGAAGGCATATCATGGATGTAAGTCAACATAGCTGTAGGCCGTCCAAAAGGTCAACGAAACTCAAAGCTAATGGGCCAGAAATCACCAGGCCTGAACCTCACAAATTGGGGCTACACCCCACCCTGGTTTGTTAAGTTCATTTATTTTCCTTATATCTTTTTAATTCTTATTTTATTTATTTGTTGTTTTAATTCAGTAATTATTTTTTACAAAATATGAAAAAAATATCATAAAAATCAGAAAAAGGCAAAAAAATATAATTTTTATTTTAATCACTTTTATAAATAAATTACATGTAATTATTTAGTTTAATTAGGTTTTTCATTTTAATTCCTTTTAAAAAATCCAAAAATTTAGAATTAGGTTAATTGATAATTTTTATATCTTTTTTTTAATTTTTCCTTTTTATCACCATATTATTTATTTATTTATTTTATTTTATAATTAAATGTCCATAAATAAAAAATTAGGGTTTAATTTAGGTTAATATAATATTTTCACAATAAACTTAAAAAATGTTAGAATTAGGGTTTGACGCTTCCTTTTTTAATTAATTTCTCCTTAATCTTAAAAAATACAAAAATACCAAAAACATTTAAATTTTAATTTTAATTCCTTATTAAATTTAATCTTTTTTTGCAAAAAGGGTCCAACGCCCATTGTTTTTAATTATTTAATTTGCGCATTTATTTCATGTCATTTATTATAATTTTGTACCTCTCCCAAAGCACTGTAATTTAAATTTCTCGCACTTTTATTTACTTTGCATTATTTACTTTTCCGCCAAATCGGGTTCTAGAAATTTAGGCGATGTGGACCCGCGCCATTTGTAATAGCCTTAGATTTATTTTCCCGCAAACTTTTTAACTGTTAACAAATGCATGCAAGAATGAATGCCCTAATTAAAATCAAGCGTAGAACACAACAAACATGGCAAGACAAATAACTGAAAACGACACACGAATCGCACACACCACCCCTAGGGTATGCCTCACTGTTGCCTTTCGAAAGGTGATCGTCAAGTAGAGGACGTCTTAGTAAGTCCTCATGATCCGGGAACCTGGCATGAGGGTAGCTTCTAAGGTGTCTTCCCATTGCTCCGGTGATCACCACGTCCCTAAAACTCGAATTGACCCGAACACCTCCAACGGTGGTGCTACCTACCTCTCAATGGTGGGATGGCACTACTTTAAAGGACATTTACACAGACGAATTTCTTAGGGTAGGTAGGTTCTCGAGGATACTTGCTCTAATCTCAAAACAAATCAAAACATCTTTTCACACCAACACATTTTCAAAAGCTTTCAAAGCAATTTTTTCAAACACTCTGACGTACGAGTCGATCTGAAATTTTTCAAAGAAACTTTTTTAAACCCACATTGAAAAGCAAGCAAACAATTTTGGAAACACAATGAGCAAGTATCTAAGAGCCCATGGATAACCATGGATAGAAAGGGTGCTAACACCTTCCCTTTCTATAACCTACCTCCCGAACCGAGAGCAATCTCTATAAGGAATTTTTCTGTGCTTTTGTCCTTTCCATGTTGGAGAAAATAAAAGACGGTGGCGACTCTTGCTTCCGCGACATTTCGCGAACCAGCGTTAAACAGTCAGTTCCAGATCCACCGATCACACATACCCACTGCTATTCATTAATAGACATTAATCATTTTACATCTCGATTTTTAAGATCATAAAGCCTTATTTTATAAATGTTGTTCTTCCTCTTTCTAGTGAAGAGAACTGTGCCATTTTTCTGACTCACATATTTACACACTTTTTGATTAAAAATAATGTCATAACCATTATCGCTTAATTGGCTTATGGATAACAAGTTATGCATTAGACATTCAACATACAAAATATTAGATATAGAAGGATGATATTCATCACCAATTATTCCGGTTCCTTTTATCCTTCCTTTCTGATCTCCACCAAATCCAACATCTTTAAGTTCCAGGTTTTGGAACATATGCTTTCTTCTTGTCATGTGTCGTGAGCATCCAAAGTCCAAGTACCATGACTTGTGTTTCAAATCTGCTGCATAGGATATCTAAAACATACACGATTTTATCTTTTGGTATCCATAATATTTTGGATCCTTTAGAATTAGTTTTCTCAGAGTTTCTAATAAACTTGGGTTTCTGTGCAATATTCACTATTTGTGTCTGTGCAGAAGGATAAAGATATGAAAATGGAGAAAATGGTTTATTTTCTTGAATATCTTCATTAGAATCATAATCAATTCCTCTTTTCCTATAATGACTAACACCATAGATCATGGAAGCCATTTTGCTTTTATCTATATTATTGTTCAAGAATTTTTTAAATGCCTTATCATATTTGTATAAAACAGTTTTAGAAGATGGAGATGCTTTAGAAAGAGTTTCTTCAAGTTTTAAACATTTCTTGTTCAGAAAGACATTTTTCTCCTTTCTAAAATAAAGATGTCTCCTTTTTGTTCTTCAACTTCTTTCTCTAGCTTACCATATTCTTCAACTTCATATTCATGAACTTTTTGAAGGTTCTTGAATTTTTGTTGAAGTTTCTGATACCTGCCCAGAGATTCAGATAAACATGATTCTAGTTCAGCATGAGAGAGTTCAGAAATTACCTCTTCTGAGTCAGACTCTGTTTCTGATGTGTTTCCATCTGAGGTAGTGGCTATGGATTCTACATTTGCATACTCCTCTTCAGATTCTGATTCTTCAGAGTCTGATTCATCCTATGCTGCCATGAGACCTTTCTTCTTTCCATTGAAATCCGTTTTCTTAACCTTTATTTTTTGGTGATTTCCTTATAGAGCGTTGGACATTCACTTCTGTTGTGTCCAGGATCCTTGCACTCGTAGCAAGTTACTTCCTTGCTTGCTCTTCCTCTTGCAGATGGTTCTGAAAGATATTTTTTGCATCTGGGTATTTAGAAGTTATTGTGTCTTTTCTTCCATATTTTTTTGACTCTTATGGAAAGAAGGGTCTATTAATCTTCGTTGTCAGAAGGTTCATCTTTAGAATCTTCTACTTCTTCAGCTTGGAACGCTTGGCACTTTTTTGACTTGGTCCTTTCTGACCTTGATCGCGGAGTAACAAACTTTCCTATTTTTGGGGGCTCATATTCTTCTAGATCTATTTAATGACTTCTAAGGGAGTTTTGTATCCAAATTTCCCCCCTAAGATTCCACTATCATATCATATAAACTCAATCACAACAAGATCACACACTAGGGTTTGGCTCTTCTCCTTATCTTTAGCTTTGCCCATGGGAAATCACCAAGCACCTTGATTTGTATCTTGTTGTAATCTATATTTTGATTAACTTTTAACTAATAAATACAATGTATGTTTGCCCTAATTGTTGATATCATAGGTGAAACCACAATACATTCTAGCATGTTGATCCATAGGTTCATGAATTTATTTCCACGCCTTCTTCAACAAAGCTTCATTGAGATTCAAGCTTCATTATTGAAGATATTTTGAAGTAATATAATGACAAAGTCTATTATGATTCATCATGCCTCAAGTGGTCAAAAATAGTTCAAAGGTACAAGGGTTGATTGAAGAAGTTTGACCTAATTGGACAAGTTCGTGATTCATTGATCACAAGTGCATATTTCCCTCAATTCTCAATATTTGGAAGTGGTCATGGTTGCTATGGTTCCTCATTATCGTCCTCAACAACTTCTACTTATATGACAAAATTATTTGTGCAAGAAAGTTGATCAAAATTGTAAAAGGATTTCTAAGGTATCTTGTTGCTCTAGGAGCTAGGGTTTTAAACTTCAGAGGGGTATATCTTGCTCATATTTTGGTATTTTTGAGTGATTCCAAAGACATACTTATCTTCAAAGGGTTATAAAAAAATCACTTCAAAAGTTTCAAGGAAATTTTGTGTGGAAGGTACCTAATAATGAAGAAAGATTACAAGTCTTCCAGATGAATTATCAAATTCCCATATGTGACTTCAAAAGATCATAACTTGGTCAATTTTTATCTCCTTGAGCCCATTTGTTTCCACAACGATCTTAAAGATATGGACTTCAACCATTCTTTTTAGTGAAAAGTGTGAAAATGGATGGAAGATGCCCTAAGGATGCAAAAGATTATAGGTCATTTCATGAATTTTTTCCAACTTCAACAAGTCATAACTCTCTCAATTTTTGGAGTTTTTAAATGGTTCAAGTATCAAAATTCCATTCAATAGATCCACTTCATGCCATCTTTTTTGATAAAGAGCAAATTTCAAGTGGAAGGCCAAGTTTGGATGCAAGACATTATAAGTCATTTTTGATGAAAAACTTAAAAATTTTCTAAGTATAGAAAGTTAACCTCTTTTTCTCAACTTTGACTCATTACAATTTTCAGCTCAAGCATCCATTTGATGCCATTCTTTGCACATTTTAAAGCTTGTGATCTCATCTTTCTAAAGCTTCAAGAATCATGTCCTAAGACTCTTTGAGCTGAGAATGCCATTTATTTGAATTTAGTAACTTGAAACTGAAGTTTCTTCATAAGTCAGAATTTGAAATTCATGTTTTGGCTTCTAAACATCAAATTATCATGCGTTTTTGATCTAAACATGTTTAACCAACTTGCCAAAGTGGATTAGAGCCTTAAAACACAGGGATTGGATGAATTTTGATGCAAAAAGATCACACCTTACTCGTGTATTAGGTTCACACAATTTCCCTCCAAACTTTATCATTTCACATGCTTGAACATTCGACCAGCTTCCCTACAAATAGAGGATCATACCTCATTCATTTTCTCAAGCTTAGAGAGCCAGAATCACCCTGCCAAACTCCCTCTTGAACCAAATTTTCCGCAACTTCGAATTTGCTCTTACATCCTTTCTCAATCATTTTTATTTGTCAATTCATCTTCCTTGAACCTCACTGAAGCTAACAGAAGAAGAATTTAGCTCTAAAACTCCCTGAGTCGTGCTAGCCAAGTCAAGTTTCAGAGCTATGCAACTTAACTTCAATAGGTAGATTCTTTCACCAATTCTCTCAAATTTTGATACTATTATGAAGCTCTCATCATCCTGATTCTAGCCGCCACAATTGTTTTCAACTGGAAGTACGTTTTGACTATGAAAATTCAAATCCTTTTTCAAAACTTCTCTTCCAAAACGACTGAGCTATAACTTATATAAATTTTTCGCGAAGGTACCATTGGAATCGTCTTGAAGAGACGAAGCGAATGACACTGGTCTCATCTTCTAACTTTACAGTTTCTAAAACCTGCAGATTTTGTTGGCTGGAGGTTGAAGATAACCAATGTGTCATCTATCAACCAATGAAAGCGTGCCACACTTATTTTTAAAAATCTGATTTAATTAATGATCTTGTGTTTATTCCACTAAAGATCATGATATGCACAACGTGTCTGATCCATTTAGCTTACTAATGCGTTTTGACTCTCATTCATTGGTCCACATTTTTTTGACTTTAATTTTTATTTCTGATTTTTATATTGAAATTGTTTTAAACTTCAAAAAATCATAGAAAATTCATTTCTGATTCAAAAATTATGAAAAAAATCACAAAAATATTTTCAAATATTCTCTTTTTGAATTTTATTTTTTCATAATTTTATTTTTAGATTTCATATTTTTTAGATTTTTTCTTTGTTTTGGTTTGTTTTTAATTACTTAATAAATACTTTTGAACATTTTTAAATTCTAAAAAAATTCATCAACATCATTTCCATTATTTCTGACCTTCTGAATTTTTTTTTAGAATTTTATTTTGATTTATACTATATTTGATCTTTTTTTCATTTATTTGAGCAATTTTAATTAGTTTAAAAATAGTTTATGACTTTAAAAATATCACCAAAAATTTTATATATACATTTGAGTATATTTCTGATTTTTCTTTGGCTATCATTTGATTTTTCTTGGTTGATTTGAATGTAATTTCCATTTTCCCCTCTTATTTTCATTTTAAAATCATTTTTAAAAACCCTTTTTCTTTATTTTAAATACAATTATTTTTTGTATATATTCTGGCTGATCTTGGACTATAAAATTTTGATCATGAGCTTTATTAACATCATTGGATCCATGGTGTTGAGTCTAACTCCATAAAAATGGATGAACGATTTTAATAATGGTTTGATTAATTTTTTTTTTGGGTTCAAATGTGGTTTAATTCTTCTCCCATCCATCTTCATCTTATCCCCTTCTTATTATATCATATGTTGTTAGAGGATGATGTACATATCATCTCTCCAAGCATAAGACACATAAATTGCTATTGACCGACCTCAAAATAGGTGCGACTTCTATATAAGTCCATTTACGATTGCTTAACATAACGCTAAATTTTGTCCCGATTTGAGAAATGATCGTTCATAGCCCACCCCATGTTTGTAAGCCCAAGTATGTTAATTTGAATCCTTTGATCCAATAACTTTGAGATTCATTGTTAGGAGGCTTTGGTCTTATCAATCCTCTAATGAATCTTCATAAACTTTGGTCGAAGTGAATCACTTAAACATCGTTGATCATTTATTGTTGCCTTGAGAATTTTAAATGAATGATATACTTGACAAAAAGCAAATGAAACTTGTTATTGAGAGGCTTTGATTTTATCAATCTTCTAATGAGTTTCAAATGCAAGTTTCAAGATGGTCATTCAATTAACCACTAATTTCTAACAATTGACTTCATTTTTATGCTTTTACTTTATGCTTTTACTTTAAGCACATTCGTTTTAGCATTTACATTTCATGCTATTTTCATCTTAGCTCATTTGAGCATTTTTCTTTTTCTCTTTTGAGTTTTTCATTTCGTTTTTGAAGATACTTAATAATCAACTTGACCCTTAAAAAACTTTAATGTTACTTGGACTACTTGGTTACTATCCTTGGCATTATGGAGATTAGACTTCTTAGACTTAGGAGTAGAGACCTTAACCTACCTTAAGACCTTGTGACCTCAACTGCTATATTGTCTGGAGTTCTTGGGATTTACCTCAAGACATTGGGTTGTTTGTTTGTTTTATGTGCAGGTTATTGTGATTATATGCTTTGACTGTGATCTGGAATTCATCTGTATATAGTCGTTACTCTGCCCAATTTTTGTGAAGACTTAATACAATTGAAGCTTGGTTTCTTAAGAGGTTTAGTATCTCTGCTTTCTTGGTTTCAATCCAAAGGAGGAGAATTCTACATTGACTCATTATTTCAAGTGTTGGCTTCTTGTTGGTTAGACCATTCTTTTCCCCTAGCTTTTACTTTATGCCTTAGGATAGTCCCTTCATCTCCTCCAATCTTCTTTAATTTCAAAATCTTCTCTCTCCTTTTGAAAACTCTTCTTATTTTTAAACTTGAACCACTTTCATAATAAACTTGGACTTATGTCCATGTATTTTCAAAATATTTTCTTAATTAAACTTTAATCAACTTAATAATACCTTGACATTTTTGTGAGAAGACTAAAAGTCAATCAATCTCATTCAAACCATTTTGCCACTTTGGCTTTTTACTTTAAAATTTTCTCAAATGATTATACTCTTGTCAATCCTTGTAGTGATGCAAACTACTATACTTCTATGATATGTAATGAAGTGAGATATTTTCCACTTGGGTGTTGAGCGAAGCTTTGTTGATTTTTAAAATCCAAGCCATATCCTCCACTTTGAGATGACGTAAATTCTCCTTTCTCATAATTGTGGGTAGTAAGTATGTTTTCCACTCGGACAAGACAATGATGTCTTGTCTCTTAAAATTAAACCAACACGCTTGTGTTTTAAAATTTTGTAAAGGTGAACTACGTGTACTCTGATCCCCTATTGCACAGAAGGTGGTACATAGGCACTAAAGGTTCACAACCGCGACTTTGCAAAAATCTTAAAACAAAATACATCTTTTTCTCATCTCCACAATCCATTTTTATACAATGTTTATAGCCAAAATACAAAGATTTTCAAAGAGGTTTCTACATAGTACCATAAATGTTTAGGGTGCTAATACCTTCCCTTTGCATAACCAACCCCCAAATTTAAATTCTCTCCCTATCTTTTTGGGTTATTTGGTCTTTTCCCATTCCTTTGGAAAAAAATAAAGCGTGGTGGCGATTTTTATTTTGATTTGTGCGAGTTGAGTCAATCCAAGGGCTTAGTCTTAATATTTCTACCGCTACAGAAAAAATGGCGAACTCACTGGGGAAAGATTGACCTTTTGCTGGTCCATCTCTAAGTGGGTTGAGCCTATATTTATTTATTTGTGTATTTGCTATTATTTGTTTGTATATTATGTATTGTATATATGTTTTTCTGGATTTTCCTAGTTTTCAGGGTGCTTGGTGATTTCCCATAAGTCCTATACCCAGACTTGGGAAAACTTAAGATAGGACGGGCGGTATAGTCATGTTAACTTTGAGGGAGTAATCCCAAAAAAGGAGACATGAGATCCTCCACTCAGTGGAGGCCCCTTTGACTATAGTGTTGCTTACTGAGAAATCGATAAGACATGTTACTTTCGACCTGGGAGCCTGTTGAAACTGAGGACCGTAGAACCTTTAACCCATCTTGCCCTTTTAGGTGTAATGCAGAAGCTATGACGGAGTAATCCGGAAATGGTTGTCATGCGATACTATGCTCGAACGAGTTTTTCTTGAGAATATTACTAATTACCGAGTCAATCAGGACATTAGTAATATCCGAAGGAAGGATGTAGACTCTGGGAACCTCTAGAACCTTGTTCGACAGGTGATAAACTTTTAGATCATACCTTATTGGTAGTACCTTCATCCTCATACTCATGACTTTGAATCTATGAACCCTATGTTTGGGATCTTGTGTGTGATTGTTGCGTCATGCATTCATGCATCCATGAGCATCTTCTAAAGACACTATATTTCAAGGGACTTAAAAGTTAACTCTTTGTGAATGTCTCAGGTACGTTTTGATTATGGATTCTAGAAAAAGAAATATTGGGAAATACAGTTTCAAAGATCCCAAGATAGATGAGCTGATGAGTCTGGTACCCGAGATCGAGAGTTCTACAAAATTTTGGAGGAAGTATGGGTCCATCATTTCCCTTATGAAGCTCATGATGAAGGAGGGTATTCTCTCAACTTTGGTCCAGTTCTATGATCCAACATATTGATGCTTTAATTTCCCTGATTATCAGTTGATGCCTACATTAGAGGAGTATTCTTATCTGCTGGGTTTACCTATTACCGATCATATTCCTTTTACAGGTTTAGAGGGGGAGCCAAAATCCCATGAGATTGCTGCTTTGATCCATTTGGGGAAGTCTGAGGTTGAACCCCACATGACTACCAAAGGAGGGATTAGAGGATTACTAGCTCAGTTATTATTGGAGAAAGCTTGCTATTTTGCCAGAATGAATAGTACGATTGCTTTTGAGGCCATCTTTGCTCTACTTGTGTATGGGCTGTTCTTATTTTCCAATGTCGACAAATTTGTGGATATCAATGCCATCAGAATCTTCATGGTTGGGAACCCAGTCCCTACATTGTTGGGTGATGCTTATTACTCTATTCATATTCGGGATTCTTATCATGGAGGGATGATCATATGATGCACGCCTTTGTTATATTAGTGGTTTATTTCTCACTTGCCTCGATCTAATGCTTTATGAGGTGTCAAGAAGGAACCTCTTTGGGCTCCGAAGATTATGGCCCTCACTCATTCAGATATGTTTTGGTATCATCGGGCATACCATGATGTAGAGATTGTCGACAATTGTGGTAGTTTCCCTAATGTACCTCTTCTTAGTACAAATGGAGGAATTAACTACAACCCAGTTCTTACATGATGACTACTTGGATATCCGATGAGGGATAAGCCAAATAGTATTCATTTGAGTGGTTTCTTCCTTAAAGAGGGAGAAGTTCATAAGGAATCTAATGAGCGAATTACAAAGGCTTGGCGTCATATTCATAAGAAGAGTAGGAAGGAATTGGGACCTAGAGGGGCTGTTTCTTTGGAACCTTATCTTCAGTGGGTACAAGCAAGAGCCATCTAGTTGAAGATGCCATATTCCCGAGAAGCACCCATGCCTGATATGTTTGTGAAGACCACTCCTCCCTTATTGGATGATATGGAAAAGCTCTAGCTTGCCTTAGTCAGGATGCAACAAGAAAAGGAAGCTTGGAAGAATAAGTGTCATACTTTGGAGGTGTCTTACCGAGCAGATCTGAAGGAGAAACATGATCTGATCGAAATTCTTGAGAGTCGTGCTGTAGAGGCGATGGAAAGGCAAGAGGATTTATTTTCATCTAAACCTCAATTGGGCCTTAGTTGCTCAACTCCCGACTCTGGTGATTGGAAAGAGGTCGCCAATAAATATGCGGAAGAGAACCAGAGGTTGAAGGCTCAGATTGCAAGACTTCTAAGAAAGCGTCAGCGTAAAGAGTGATCTCCATAAACTTTGATTTTATAGGGTTTTTAGGCTTTATCTTCATATTGTACTTGGGATTATTGAAACTTGTACTGAGAAGTTGTAATTCGTTTTGAAGTTATTATTATGAGATTTTCAATATTTCAAATGTGTTAGTACTTTGATATTTTCAAAATTGTCTATAAATCTTTGAGTTCCTTGAAATATTAATAATAAAATAAATCATGTGCATTGCATATCATGCATCATATTGTACATACTTCTTGCATATTCAGGTGTCTTACTGAGCTTTTTTACTTCATATAGAAAGTTGTCTTATCAATAGAATACTCTGGCCAATTTCAGAAGGAAGATGGATAATCTAGAACAAGAGAATCACGAGCTGTGCAAAGAAGTTTCTGCTCTGAAGGACGGTATGGCCAATCTGACTGCTCTAATGGAATCTTTGGTGGCTGCTCAGCCACTTGCTCAGCCTTAACAAACAATAGTTACTACTGAAGCTCCAACTGTTTCTATTTCTTCTACTCCAGCTGCTTTTGTTCAGAATCATTTTCCTCAAGGTTATCCCTGAGGAATGCCAGAGAACTTTATGCCGGAAGGTTTTAATCAGGATGCTCAATTTGCACCACTTGATCAGGCTACTGCTGCTCCTGCACCTCATGTGGTGCATATTACCCTTGCTGCTAGAAATGAGATTCACTATGTTGCACCTCCCTCGGTGAATGATGTACCATTTGATAATGATGAAGTGTATCATTCTATTCTTGCACCAAGTGAAAGTTTGGGTTTATATGATCAGATGGATGATTTTTAGGATCAGTTTGATAAGGTGCAGAAAGAGTTGAAGGCCCTCAGTGGAAAAGAACTATTTGGGAAGAATGTGAATGATATGTGTTTGGTTCCAAATGTGAAAATACCTGCAAATTTCAAAGTACCAGAGTTCGAAAAGTACAAGGGAAACACCTGCCTTCGTGCTCACATAGTGATGCATGTGAGGAGAATGCCTACTCACACCGATGATCAACGCTTATTGATTCATTTCTTTCAAGAAAATTTGACTGGTGCAGCGTTGAAATGGTATATGAGCCTGGACAGTGCCAATATTCATTCTTTCAATGACTTGGGTGAGGAATTTATCGGATAATACAAATACAATATGGACATGGTGTCTGACTATGATCAACTCAGGGAAATGGTCCAGAAGGACAAGGAGTCATTTAAGGAATATGCACAGAGATGGCATGAAGTAGTCGTCCAGGTGATTCCTCCAATGGAAGAAAAAGAGATGACAAATATTTTTCTGAAGACCCTAGATGAATTCTATTATGAAAGAATGGTGGCGAGTGCACCCAATGATTTTACCGAGATGGTGGGAATGGGCGTCTGTTTGGAAGAAGTTGTAAGAGAAGGTCGTCTGACAAGAAGTGAAAATTCCGGCAGTGTGAAGAAACCATCATATGGATTTGATAAAAAGAAAGAAGGAGAGACAAATGTTGTTATTCAAGAGAGAAGGGTTAATCCTCCTAGGAGAAATCATCAGCGCCATCAACAGGTTGCCTCGATAACTCCAGTTGTTAATACAACTCTGACTACAGTTACTTATCAAAGACCTGCCCCTCAAAGAAATTAAGGGTAGAATCAGAGGAGAGAGGCTTTTGATTCTATCCCCGTGAGTTATGCAGAGTTACTCTCAGCATTGATCTTGAAAATTTTGGTCTAGACTAGACAACCCCCTGCTATACCCTCACCTTTGCCTTGGTACTATAAGGCTGATCAGATGTGCGCTTTCTATCAGGGTGCACCAGGGCATAATGTGGAAAAATGTTATCCCCTGAAATCGGAGGTACATAAAATGGTGAGGTCTGGCCTTTTGTCTTTTAAGGATGCCAGCCTTAATGTCAAAGACAATCCTTTGCCAAAGCATGGAGGAGCGAATACTGTCAACATGGTTGCTGGTTATCCAGGGGGCTTTCACATTTATGATATCAACTTGGTCATAGGAGACTTGGTAAAGATGGATGCAGACCTTTGCGAGTTTAGTTACTATACTCATGACCATGCTGGTTGTGGTATCTGTAATACTGATATACAAGGTTGCGATAAGATAAAGGCTGATTTGTAGGAGATTATGGATGAGGCTCTCATCCATATAATCAGGCCTAGGGCAGAATATGAGGAAGAAGGGAACATGGTCTTTGGACGTCTCGGAGAGTTCCAGATCTTTGATGTGGACCATATGAATGATGATCTCGTGCAATTGCACGCTACTTTCTGCAACATGGTTGGTCAGGTAGAGCACCAATATGGATCTTGCCGGGTTTGCTGTAGGGATTCCCGAGAATGTTCCATTGTAAGAAGAGGAATTCAGTTGTTATTGGATAATGGAACTATCAAAGTTTCAAGCCAAAGAGATGATCACCATGAGGTTAATAAGATTGTAGTTTTCCTGGCCGAGGTTGAATCAGATGATGAATATGCTTATGCGGATGAATTCTTTTCCTCAGATGAGGATATATTCTTCAACAATGATTCTTTGGTACCCAAATTTTCTGAAGAAGGTGTGAACATAATTGTGCCTTGTTTTAATGATTCTGCCCCTATTGAGATTGAATACTGTAGCAATCCGATTGTTTCCCCAGTAGTGATTTTCTTATCGAGTCCCGTTCCTTACAAATCAGACAAAGTTATATTGTACAAGTACAATGCTACAATTCTAGAGGATGGTGAGGAGGTTTCTATCCAGCCTTTGTCTAATTTTGAGAATTCTACTGAGGCCAGTAGAGTGACCCGTAGTGGTCGTGTGTTTGCATCGGTTGTTCGAGGAAATGATAGCGCAAGTAAGAAGGTTGTGGAAAGTGTTGAAAATAAGAAAGCAGTAGGGGAGTCCAATGGTGCTACCCTGGAGAAAGATATGGATGATATATTAAAGATTATTAAGATGAGCGACTATCGGATCGTGGATCAGTTATTGAAGACCCCTTCAAAAATAACTATTCTGGCTTTGTTGATGAACTCATATGCTCATAGAGAATCTTTAATGTAGGTGTTGGATCAAGCCTTCATGGAGAGTGATATGCCGTTAGATCAATTCAGCAGTGTGGTAGGTAATATTACATCCTGTGATAACCTAAGCTTTTGCAATGATGAATTTCCTGACGAAGGGAGGAATCACAATTTGGCCCTCCATATATCCATGAACTGTAAAAATGATCCATTGTTAAATGTTCTGATTGATAATGGGTCCATCTTAAATGTTATACCGAGTAACACACTGATAAAGATGAAATATCAAGGAGCTACCATGTGCCATAGCGGCATAATCGTAAAAGATTTTGATGGATCAAGGAGGTCTGTTATTGAAGAAGTGGATCTACCTGTTCACAGAGGCCCACACTTGTTTCAGATTACTTTCTAAGTCATGGATATTGTGCTCGCATACATTTGTTTACTGGGATGGCCATGGATACATGAGGCAGGTGCTGTCACTTCGACTCTACACCAAAAGTTGAAGTTCGTGTGTGAAGGAGAGGTGGTCATTATAAATGGAGAGCAAGCATTGATGATATCTCATCTATCATATTTCAGTGTTGTGGAAGCAGATGAAGCTTCTATTGGAACGCAGTTCCAAGCTTTATCTGTTGATACATAAGAGAGAATGAGAATTCTATGGCTTCATTCAAAGATGCTTAACAGGTTATGCGCAATGGCTCAAGCAAAGTGTGGGGACAAATTGATAATACATCGATGAACAAGAACATGGCTGGTTTGGGATTTTCTGCAAAGAATGGTAAAGGTGAAAACATGAAGCCGAAGTCTACTATGAGCAGCTATCAGGATATTTTCCATAGTGGAGGATACCTTCACCCAATAGTTTCTGGAGTTAATGCTATTGTGGAGGATGAAGAAGAACGAGAGATGCTAAATCATGTGACGCCTGGAGTCAAAATCCAGAACTGGGTCACTTTTGATGTTCCCTCTTGCATCCATGTCTCAAAGTAATTTCTTTTGTTTATCTTTTCAAAAAGCTTTCACTCTGCCCAAGGTGAAAGTTAATATTGTATGGGCTTATATGTTTGCTTTGATCATTAAAATCATAAATAAAAGTTGTCTTTGACTCTCAAATTGTGTTTTTATTTTCTGCTTTTTCTTGGAAAATGGTAATCAGAAAAAAAAACCTTTTTTAAAAATAAATAATAACTGTAAATAAATTTGCATAATCACTTGATATATGTGTCAGTTTCTAAAAGAAATCATAAACCACATGTGCAGATTAATTAAAAAACCTGTTGAATATAATGACCCTGCACCCTCTTCCAACTTTGAATATCCTGTGTATGGGACCAAAGAAAAATAATATGGTGAGATTCCACAAGAGGTTTCACAATTGCTCGAGCGCGAGGAAAACGTCATTAGGCCGTATAAAGAGCCGTTGGAGACAATCAATTCGGGTTCAGAGGAAGAGCCAAAGGAAGTTAAAATTGGAGCATTGTTGCATCCAGATATGAAGAGCATGTTGACTGAATTATTGAAAGAGTATGTGGATATCTCTTCTTGGTCATACTAAGATATGCCTGGTCTAGATACTGATATTATGGAGCACCATTTGTCTTTGAAGCCAGAGCACCTGCCTGTCAAGCAGAAGTTGAGAAGAACTCACCCTAATATGGCAATGAAAATAAAAAGAAGAAGTGTTAAAACAAATAAATGTCTGTTTTCTTGTGACATCAGTGTAACCTCAATGGATTGCCAATATTATACTTGTACCAAAGAAAGACGGAAAAGTTCGCATATGCGTAGATTACAGAGATCTAAATAAAGCTAGTCCAAAAGATGATTTTCCATTGCCACATATTGATATGTTGGTTGATAGTACAACAAAATTCAAAGTATTATCCTTGATGGATGGATTTTCCGGATATAATCAAATAAGAATGGCTCCCGAGGACATGGAAAAAAACAATGTTTATCACACCCTGGGGAACATTCTGTTACAGAGTGATGCCCTTCGGGTTGAAGAATGCTGGAGCAACGTACCAAAGGGCTATGACAACCCCATTCCATGATCTGATGCACAAGGAAATCGAGGTATATGTTGATGATATGATTTCCAAATCACAGACCGAAGAAGGGCATGTGGAAGATTTGTTAAAGTTGTTTTAGCGTTTGAGGAAGTATCATCTCTACTTTAATCCAAACAAATGCTCCTTCGGTGTCCAATTAGGGAAATTTATAGGTTTCATTGTCATCCAGAAAGGAATTGAAGTTGACCCTAATAAAGTCAAAGCAATTTAATAAATGCCTGCGCCAAGGACTGAAAAGAAAGTTAGAGGCTTCCTTGGGCGGTTGAATTACGTTTCCAGATTCATTTCCCACATGACTGCAACGTGTGAACCGATCTTTAAGTTGTTAAAGAAAGATTAGGGTTGTGTGTGGACGGATGATTTCCAAAAGGCATTTGAAAGTATTAAAGAATATCTTCTTGAACCTCCTATCTTGCTCCCTCCCATTGAAGGAAGACCATTGATCATGTATCTGACAATGTTGGATAATTCTATGGGCTGTATTTTAGGACAACAGGATGAAACAAGAAAGAAATAATATGCCATCTACTATCTCAGTAAGAAATTTACTGACTGTGAGTCGCAGTATTCTATGCTGGAAAAGACATGTTGTGCTCTGGCCTGGGCGGAAAAGCGGTTGCGGCAATATATGTTGAATCATACTACTTGGTTTATTTCCAAAATGGACCCAATTAAGTATATCTTTGAAAAGCCTACCCTTACTGGGATAATTTCTCGTTGGAAGATGTTGTTGTCCGAATACGATATTGAATACTGCACCCAAAAGGCTATAAAAAGCAGTGTGCTGGAGGATTATCTTGCTCACCAACTGGTTGATGATCATCAATCTATTAAGTTTGATTTCCATGATAAGGATGTGATGTTCTTGAAAGAAAAAGATTGTGATGAACCTTTTCCTGGGGAAGGTCCTGATCCTGAATCCCGGTTGGGTATGATATTTAATGGAGCTGTGAATGCTAATGGAAAAGGAATTGGTGCTGTGATTATCACTCCTCATGGATCACACATTCCTTTTACCGCAAGGCTGACATTTGATTGTACCAATAATATGGCAGAGTATGAGGCTTGGATCATGGGTCTCGAGGAAGCCATTGATCTCAGAATTAAAGTTTTAGATGTGTATGGTGATTCAACTTTGGTAGTTATTCAGATTAAAGGAGAATGGGATACTCGTCACCATGGCTTGATCCCTTATAACGATTATGCTAGAAGATTACTACCCTTCTTTAACAAAGTTGAATTTCATCATATTCCCAGAGACAAAAATCAAATGGCGGATGCCTTGGAAACTTTAGCTTCTATGTATCAAGTGAATACTTGGAATGATCTGCCTCGTATCACAATATGACGTTTGGATAGACCGGCTCATGTGCTCGCAGCAGAGGAAGTGTCAGATGACAAGCCTTGGTATTATGATATCAAGCATTTTCTACAGACTCAAGAATACCCGGCTGGTGTGTCAAATAAAGTTAGAAAGACATTGAGAAGGTTGGCAGGTAGCTTTTTCCTCAATGAAAATGTGTTGGATAAAAGAAATTATGACATGGTCTTGCTTAGATGCGTGGATAGACACGAAGCAGACATGTTGATGCATGAAATCCATAAAGGTTATTTTGATACCCATGCCAATGGACATTCGATGGCAAAAAAGATGCTTAGGGCAAGTTATTATTGGCTGACAGTGGAACCTGACTGTTACAAATTTGCAAAGAAGTGCCATAAATGCCAAATTTATGCTAACAAAATTCATGTGCCTCCAACACTTCTCAATGTTATTTCATCCCCATGGCCTTTCTCTGTGTGAGGTATTGACATGATTGGAATGATTGAACTAAAGGCATCGAATGGACATCGCTTTATATTGGTGGCAATTGACTATGTCTCCAAGTGGATGGAAGCAACTTCATATGCTAATGTCACTAAATAGGTGGTAGTGCATTTTATCAAGAATAATCTGATATGTCGGTATGGTGTGCCAAGCAGGATTATCACCGACAACAACTCAAATCTGAATAACAAGATGATGACTGAACTTTGTGAAGAGTTCAAGATTGTCCACCATAATTCATCTCCTTACAAGCCAAAGATGAATGGGGCTGTTGAAGCTACTAATAAGAACATCAAGAAGATCATCCAGAAAATGGTTGTTAACTACAAAGATTGGCATGAGATGCTCCCTTTTGCTCTCCGGGTATCGAACTTCTGCCTGCACTTCAACAGGGGCAACCCCGTTCTCTCTTATATATGGCATGAAAGTAGTGCTCCCCATTGAGGTTGAGATTCCCTCCTTACAGAATTTTCAGAGGCTGAATGGGTCCATAACAGGTTTGACCAGTTGAATTTGATTGAAGAGAAAAGAATGCCGGCCTTGTGTCATGGTCAATTATACTAGAAAAGAATGAAGAAAGATTTTCACAAGAAGATCAAGCCTTGTGGATTAAGAGAAGGCGACCTCGTGCTAAAAAAGATCATGTCTTTTAACGCTGATTCTAGGGGCAAGTGGACTCCCAATTTTGAAGGCCCGTATGTTGTCAAGAAATCCTTCTCTGGATGTGAAGTGATTCTTGAAACAATGGATGGCGAGCAGTTCCCATGTCCTCTGAATGCTGATGCAGTCAAGAAATACTTCGCCTAGAAAAACAAAAAGAACAACTCGCTAAGACGAAAACCCAAAAGGGCGGCTTAGGCAAAAAGGAGCGTCTCGGTAGGCCGAAAACCCGAAAGGGTGGTCTAGGAAAAAATTAAATACATAAACAGAATAAATGTTCCCGGTAGCTTGAAAACCCGCAAGGGCAATCTAGGCAAAAGGTTGGGATTTCCTGGCAAGTAACTGCATCAGACAAGACTTGATCGTTGAAGCAATAATCTTCTTGGATCCTCACCGATCTTCAATAGAGGTCTCTGCTCAGGAATTCAAAGTTGTTAAGGAGAATAGTGGTCATTGTATTTCAATGTATCTTTTCCAATGTATATTACCATTTTTCAAACTTTGTAATCATCTATGGAGTCTCTCTATTTGTATACTATCATTCTATTAATAAAGTTTGAGCTTTTATCCAATTCTTTGCAAATCTTATTTTATTTAGATTACAAAGACTTCATTTATTATTGATGGTAATTTTCAAAGCAAACAGATTAAATAACAAAAATTGTTTTTTTGAAAAGAATTTACAAATCACTTCTTGCTTTAGATTTTGTGACTCAAGGAGAACAAACATAGTGGCTCCAGGAATGGACGAACTCGAAATTTTTTTGGAGGTCTGAATTCCCCAGGAGGACTCTCCCAAGTCACTTTTGCTGGTGCGAGTATGATCTTCTTGTGTTTCTCTGATAATTGAAGTAAGGTGCGCTATTGGATTTGTGATCCCATTTCCCCCAGTCAAGTCTTGGTACATTCTGATTTCGGGTTTGCATGGTATGAAGTCTCTACCCCAGATTCCCCAGTAAGGTCTTCACTCGCATGACAAAAGTCTCTTCCCTCTTGGTGTGCTGAGATGGAACCATTTGCAAAACATCACCCTTTGCAGTGCTAGCATTTTTTGTTTTAGTTTTTTTTCCCGGCAACTAGACAAGGGTAATGTCTTTTCTAAGAAATGATGAAACAATTGTCAACTCTTTGGGTTTTCTCCCGCCAAGTGCTGGATTTTATTTAAAATCCCCATAAGTTTTATTTCTTACCGTAACATTTGATTTCTTAAATTCCTGGGTAAGGCTATCCCCGTGAAGTTTCATAATTTCTCCCCAGAGAAGTTGGTGCAATCATCACCCTCAGTATTGAAGAATGTATCTTGGTGCCCCCTCAAAGATGTGTTATTATCCTCCCCGATGAAGACAGTATAATAGCCCCAACTGATGTCTCGACAATATGGTTTTGGGTTCCCTAGTAAAGTCATTATGGCAATCCCCAATAGAAGTACAGACCGTGAAACATTTTCTTTCTCCCCTTTAAAGTATTTGTGATATTCCCTGGTGAAGCCTGAAGGAAGTTGTTATATCCCTATATTTGTATTGGTTTACTGTTATGATTTTGTTCTTTCCCAGTAGAGTTACATCGTGAAATAGGAATTTGTTTCCTCAGTTGGTGCTTACTTTCTCATGAAATTTTCATCTTGGATGTGATTTAGCCGAGTATTGGCTGTACCCAAGTTGGTTTTGTCTGGTTGTCCCTAATGTTATACATTTGTTTTGTCAGCATGTACATGATAATATTCATACATTCATACATACATCATGCATAGTTAATTTTTAGCAAATCATTGCTCATATGCATCCATTAATATTTTGTTGGCATATTACCCTATTTTACAGAGTTGTGTTATCCTCTCTCTAATAGAGTGTCATCCTTAAGCAGAAAGTGTATATCCTTTCAATTTACCCATTGAGCTATCCCTTGTGGAAGAATTTTTATTTAGCCTTCCTTTCAGCTCATTGTCTGGAAAGAACTTGGTTCCCTCTTGAGTTTATTTCTCATGAGATATTATTCTGGTTGACTGTTTCACTCCGGTTTATTTCTAGTTTGGATGGGTGATCCCCAACTGTGTTATTATTTTGATTTCTGCAAGTTTCGAGAATGTGCATTTTATTTTTCACGTGAAGATTCTATCTCCTCAACATGAATACAATTGCATTTCCCCAGGAGGTCACATTTCTCTCCCCAGGAAATCATTATTTGCAATTCCTCCTCATAACAGCAAGTGGCAGGTCTCTTTATTTGAGCAACCTGTACTTCCCCAATAAGTATAACAGTTCCCAAAGAAGATTTAGATTTGTTACTCCAATGAATGGTAGCCTTGTTATTATGGAAGGTAGTTTGTTGTTGAGATTTGTTACTCCAATGAATGGTAGCCTTGTCATTATGGAAGGTAGTTTTTTGTTGAGATTTGTTACTTCAATGAATGGTATCCTTGTCATTATGGAAGGTAGTTTGTTGCTGAGATTTTTTACTCCAATAAACAGTAGCCTTGTCATTATGGAATGTTGTTTGTTGTTGCAATTTATTATTCCAATGAATGGTAGCCTTGTCATTATAGAAGGTAGTTTGTTGTTGAGATTTGTTACTCAAATGAATGGTAGCCTTGTCATTATGGAAGGTATTTTGTTATCAAGATTTATTACTCCAGTGAATGGTAGCCTTGTCATTATGAAAGGTATTTTTTTGTTAAGATTTGTTACTCCAATGAATGGTATCCTTGTCATTATGGAAGGTAGTTCGTTGTCAAGATTTGTTACTCCAATGAATGGTACCTTGTCATTATGGAAGGTCGTTTATTGCTGAGATTTGTTACTCCAATGAATGGTAGCCAGGTCATTATGGAAGGTAGTTTGTTGCTGAGATTCGTTACTCCAATGAATGGTAGCCTTGTCATTATGGAAGGTAGTTTGTTATTGAGATCTTTTTCCGATGAATGGTAGACTTGTGATTATGGAAGGTAGTTCGTCATTGAGATTCTATTGCTCTGAAGAAGTTCATTTTTTCCCGGTCATGAGTAATGGTGCTGATTATCATTACCACCCTAATATTGGTATTTACTGGTATTATCTTACCACTTCTTTCCCCGGTGGGTCGACGTTACCTTTTTTCTATCTCCTCATTGAGCGGATAGTTCGCAGTCATCTGTCAATCACTTTTATCCTTTTCTTTCTCTCCTCAATCTTTGAGTTGATGATGCTTTGTCTCCTCTTAGGGCTTTACCCTAATAGAGTCGGGTCTCTGGTTCACCAGTGATTGATTTTTCTGGTCGGGTCTTTCCTTTTGATCCTATTTTATTTTCTACATCCCCAGTCAGGTCTTGCATCCTTTTTAGATTTGTTCATTTGCATTCATAATCATAAGCATTGCATGGCATCTTAGGGACAAAAATAGGGCTTGTTTTATATTTAAGTATCTTCAATCACGTCAACACGAAGATTTTTAACCTTTGTATCTCCGGATAGAAGACACTTAAATAAGGGCAACTGTTGTACCCTAATTTTTCCCCCTAAGATTCCTCTATTATATCATATCAACTCAATCACAACAAGATCACACACTAGGGTTTGGCTCTTCTCCTTATCTTTAGCTTTGCCCATGGGTAATCACCAAGCACCTTGATTTGTATATTGTTGTCATCTATGTTTTGATTAACTTTTAAATAATAAATATAATGCATGTTTTCCCTAATTATTGATATCATAGGTGAAAGCACAACATATTCTTGCAAGTTGATCCATAGGTTCATGAGTTTATTTCCATGCCTTCTTCAACAAAGCTTCATTGAGATTCAAGCTTCATTATTGAAGATATTTTGAAGTAATATCATGAAAAGTCTATTATGATTCATCATGCCTCATGTTGTCAAAAATAGTTCAAGGGTACAAGGGTTGATTGAAGAAGTTTGACCTAATTGGACAAGTTCTAGATTCATTGATCACAAGTGCATATTTCCCTCAATTATCAAAATTTGGAAGTGGTTATGGTTTCCATGGTTCCTAATTATCATCCTCAACAACTTCTATTTATATGACAAAAGTATTTATGTAAGAAAGTTGATCAAAATTGTAAAAGGATTTCTAAGGTATCTTTTTGCTCTAGGAGCTAGGGTTTTGAACTTCAAAGGGGTATATCTTGCTCATATTTTGGTATTTTTGAGTGATTCCAAAGACATCGTTATCTTTAAAGGGTTATCAACAAATAACTTTAAAAGTTTCAAGGAAATTTTATGTTGAAGGTACCTAATGATGAAGAAATATTACAAGTCTTCTAGATGAATCGTGAAATTCCCTTATGTGATTTCAAAAGATCATAACTTGGTCAATTTTTATCTCCTTGAGCCTATTCTTTTTCCAAAATGATCTTAAGCATATGGACTTCAACCCTTATTTTAAGTGCAAAGTGTGAAAATGGATGGAAGATGCCCTAAGGATGCAAAAGATTATAGGTCATTTCATGAATTTTTTCCAACTTCAACAAGTCATAACTCTCTCAATTTTTGGAGTTTTTAAATGGTTAAAGTCTCAAAATTCCATTCAAGAGATCTACTTCATGCCATCTTTTTTGGTCAGGAGCAAATTTCAAGTGGGAGACCATATTTGGATGCAAGACATTATAAGTCATTTTTGATGAAAAAACTTAGAAATTTTCTAAGTATAGAAAGTCAACCTCTTTTTCTCAACTTTGACTCATTACAATTTTCAGCTCAAGAATCCATTTAATGCCATTCTTTTCACATTCTAAAGCTTGTGGTCTCATCTTTCTAAAGCTTCAAGAATCATGTCCTAAGACTCCTTGAGCTGAGAATGCCATTGATTTGAATTTAGTAACTTGAAATTGATGTTTCTTCATAAGTCAAAATTTGAAATTCATGTTTTGGCTTATAAACATCAAATTAGCACACATTTTTGGTCTAAACATGTTTAACCAACTTGCCAAAGTGGATTAGAACATTAAAACGCAAGGATTAGATGAGTTTTGAAGCAAAACAGATCACACCTTACTCGTGCATCAGGTTTACACGATTTCCCTCCAAACTTCATCATTTCACACGCTTGAACATTCAATCAGCTTCCCTATAAATAGAGGTTCATACCTCATTCATTTTCTCAAGCTTAGAGAACCAGAATCACCCTGCCAAACTCCTTCTTGAACCAAATTTTCCGCAACTCTGAATTTGCTCTTACAACCTTTCTCAATCATTTTTCTTTGTCAATTCATCTTCCTTGAACCTCACTGAAGCTAACAGGAGAAGAATTAAGCTCTAAAACTCCCAGAATCGTGCTAGCCAAGTCAAGTTTCAGAGCTCTGCAACTTAACTTCAATAGGTAGATTCCTTCACCAATTCTCTCAAACTTTGATACTATTATGAAGCTCTCATCATCCTGATTCTAGTCGCAACAATTGTTTTCAACTGGAAGTACATTTTGACTATGAAATTTCAAATCCCTTTTCAAAACTTCTCTTCCAAAATGACTGAGCTATAACTTATATAAATTTTTCGCGAAGGTACCATTGGAATCGTCTTGAAGAGACGAAGCGAATGGTACCAGTCTCGTCTTCTAATTTTACAGTTTCTGAAACCTGCAGATTTGGTTGGCTGGAGTTTAAAGATGACCAACGTGTCATCTATCAACCAATGAAAGCGTGCCACACTTATTTTTCAAAAATATGATTTAATTAATGATCCCGTGTTTATTCCACTAAAGACCATGATATGCACAACGTGTCTAATCCATTGGATTAGCTTACTAACGTGTTTTGACTCTCATCCATTGGTCCACATTTTTTGACTTTATTTTTTATTTTTTATTTTTATATTTAAATTGTTTTAAACTTCAAAAAATCATAGAAAAATCATTTCTGATTCAAAAATTATGAAAAAATTCACAAAAATATTTTCAAATATTCTCTTTCTGAATTTTATTTTTTCATAATTTTATTTTTGGATTTTATATTTTTTTAATAATTTTTTTTGTTTTGGTTTATTTTTAATTACTTAAAAAAATACTTTTGAACATTTTTAAATTCTGAAAAAATTCATCAACATCATTTCCATTATTTATGACCTTCTGAATTTTTTTAGAATTTTATTTTGAATTCTACTATTTTTGATATTTTTTCCATTTATTTGAGAAATTTTAATTAGTTTAAAAATAGTTTCTGACTTTACAAAAATTACCAAAAATTTTATATATACATTTGAGTATATTTATGATTTTTCTATGGCCTCATTTGATTTTTCTTGGTTGATTTGAATATAATTGCCATTTTCCCTTCTTATTTTCATTTTAAAATAATTTTTAAAAAACCTTTTTCTTTATTTTGAATGTAGTTTTATTTTTTGTATATATTCTGGCTGATCTTGGACTATGAAATTTTGATCATGGGCTTTATTAACATCATTTGATCCATGGTGTTGAGTCTAATTCCATAAAAATGGATGAATGATTTTAATAATAGTTTGATTTTTTTTTTCGGGTTCAAATATGGTTTAATTCTTCTCCCATCCTTCTTCATCTTATCCTCTTCTTATTGTGTCATATGTTGTTAGAGGATGATGGACATATCATCTCTCTAAGCGTAGGACACATAAATTGCTATTGACCGATATCAAAATAGGTGCAACTTCTATATAAGTCCACTTACGATTGCTTAACATAACGCTAAGTTTTGTCCCGATTCGAGAAATGATCATTCGTGGCCCAAACCCATATTTGTAAACCCAAGTATGTTGATTTGAATCCTTTGATCCAATAACTTTGAGATTCATTGTTAGGAGGCTTTGGTCTTATCAATCCTCTAATGAATCTTCATAAACTTTAGTCAAAGTGAATCACTTAAACATCATTGATCATTTATTGTTGCCTTGAGAATTTTAAATGAATGATATACTTGATAATAAGCAAATGAAACTTGTTGTTGAGAGGCTTTGATTTTATCAATCTTCTAATGAGTTTCAAATGCAAGTTTCAAGATGGTCATTCAAATAACCACTAATTTCTAACAATTGACTTTATTTTTATGCTTTTACTTTATGTTTTTACTTTATGCTTTTACTTTAAGCACATTTATTTTAGCATTTACATTTCATGCTATTTTCATCTTTGCTCATTTGAGCATTTTTCTTTTATGTCCTTTTTATTTTTCTCATTTGAGCTTTTCATTTCTTTTTTGAAGATACTTAATAATCAACTTGAACCTTAAAAAATTTTAATGTTACTTGGAATACTTGGTTACTATCCTTGGCATTATGGAGATTGTGGACTTCTTGGACTTAGAAGTAAAAACCTTAACCAACCTTGAGACCTTGTGATCTCAACTGTTATTTTGTCTGGAGTTCATGGGGTTTACCCCAAGATATTGGGTTGTTTGTTTGTTTTGCGTGCAGGTTATTGTGATCACATGCTTTGTCTGTGATCTGGAATTCGTCTGTATATAACTGTTACTCTGTCCAATTTTTATGAAGACTTAATGCAATTGAAGCTTGGTATCTTAAGAGGTTTAGTATCTTTGCTTTCTTGGTTTCAATCCAAAGGAGGGGAATTCTACATTGGCTCATTATGTCAAGTGTTGGCTTCTTGTTGGTTAGACGGTTCTTTTCCCCTAGCTTTTACTTTATGCCTTATGATAGTCCTTTCATCTCCCCCCATCTTCTTTAATTTCAAAATATTCTTCTTCCTTTTGAAAACTCTTCTTGTTTTTAAACTTGAATCGCTTTCATAATAAAATTGGACTTATGTCCAAGTATTTTCAAAATATTTTCTTAATCAAACTTTAATCAACTTAATAATACCTTGACATTTTTGTGAGAAGACTAAAAGTCAATCAATCTCATTCAAACCATTTTACCACTTTGGCTTTTTACTTTAAAATTTTCTCAAAAGGTTAGACTATTGTCAATCTTTGTAGTGATGCGAACTACTATACTTATACGATATATAGTGAAGTGAGATATTTTCCACTTGGGTGTTGAGCGAAGCTTTGTTGATTTATAAAATCTAAGCCATATCCTCCAATTTGAGATGACGCAAATTTTCCTTTCTCATAATTATGGGTAGTAAGTATGTTTTCCACTCGGATAAGACGATGATGTCTTGTCTCTTAAAATTAAACCAACACGCTTATGTTTTAAAATGTTTTAAAGGTGAACTACGTGTACCCTGATCCTCAATTACACGGAAGGTGGTACGTAGGCACTAAAGGTTCGCAACCGCAGTGGGTGCAAAAGTCATAAAAAATACTTCTTTTTCTCATCTCCACAATCCATTTTTTATACAACATTTATAGCCAAAATACACACATTTTCAAAGAGGTTTCTGCAGAGTACCATAGATGTTTAGGGTGCTAATACCCTCCCTTTGCACAAGCAACCCCTGAACTTAGATTCTCTCCCCCTCTTTTTGGGTTATTCGGTATTTTCCCATTCCTTTGGAAACAATAAAGCATGGTGGAAATTTTTATTTTGATTTGTGCGAGTCGAGACAATCCAATGGCTTAGTCTCAACATTTCTACCTCTACAGAAAAAATGGCGACTTCACTGGGGAAAGATTGACCTCTTACTGGTCCATCCCTAAGTGGGTAGAGCCTATCTTTGTTTATTTGTGTATGTGCTATTATTTGTTTGTATATTATGTGTTGTATATATATTTGTATGGATTTTCCTGGTTGCAAGAGAAAGGGGTCAAGAAAAATAGAGAGAAAAGCCAGATGTTTTGTTGTGTAGACAAGCCCTCAAAATATGACACCTTCAAAAAGCCATAACTATCCATAAAGCTTCCACTCTTGAGCTTTGAAATCCAAATCCTTGAACCTCCCTAATGATGTAATAGTGTAGGATTTTAATTTCCACAAATTTATTGTTTTTCATTATTAGTAATTAGGATGTGTATGGCAAGACTAAAATCAATCCTTAGACAACCCTAATCCAAGACAAAACAATGCATGAAATCAAAACACTTGCACACTACACCTCTAGGGTTAACTCCACTTGTTGCCTTGAAAAAATGGTCATGTTATGCATGTGAGATGCCTTAGCAAAAACAATAAAAAATACAAGATCATAGTCCCCCGATGACGCTATAAATGTTGCCTTACAAATGATCTTAGTCCCTTAAGAAAGATGCTAAGGTATCTCACAATATTGCTATCTTATGACTATACGATGACCCACGCCCGTCCCTTTACATCTAATGATAGGGCGTATTATCAATCAATGATAAGATAGCAATACCTAAAGGAGGAGGAAATGAAAAAAGACTTTTTGAGTAGGTAGAATGCTCGTAGTTGCTTTCTCACAACATTTTAAAACATCTTTCAAATACACCAACACTTTCAAATGAAATATTTTCAAAAGTCAACATTTTGTATGCATTCTTATAGAGACGAGAATCATTACAAAGTTCGCCTAAGCAAAGGCACTTTCAAAATGAAATATTTTCAAAAAGTCCAACACTTTATATGCATTCTTATAGAGACGAGAATCATTACAAAGTTTGCCGAAACAAAGGTTCTTTTAAAAAATACTTTCAAAACCCACCACAAATACATTTAAAACAAAGCAATTTCAAAAGTGATCTAGCAAGAAACTAAGAGCCCATAGATAACTATGGATAAAAAGGGTTCTAACACCTTCACTTTTCATAACCTACCCCCCGAACTCAAGAAAATATCTCAAAGGTCTTTCCTGTTCTTTTCACCCTTTCCTTATTGGATAAAAGAAAAGTCGGTGGCGACTCTTGCTATCCGCAACAATTGCGATCAAACGCAAAACACCCAAGTCAGATCTCCCACCGTGTTACAGAATTGGCGACTCTACTGGGGATAAATCTTAAAAGTGGGGTTACCTTAGAGATAAATCATATTTAATTACTTTCATTATTTGATTTGTTTGCTGTACATTTATGGATCCTTGTTTGGGTTTGTATTGATCCTCTACCCGAATCTGGAAACATCATTAGGTAAGTAGAAATAGATTGTGGAAACTGTACGGTGTGGATCGATATGGTTGAAGCAATAACTACGTTAGTGTGACGCATTTGTTGGTACCAGTATCTCTTGTGTTGAATCGAGGAGAATATGGGGCCGCTGAGCAGTGTCATGAAGCACTAACTGACTTTAGAACCTTTAATTGAACAACTTGGCCATAAGGAAGTAGTGAGATAGCCAGCTTTGGTTTAGAGCCGAAGACTGGTTGATGCTCGATGCTACACTCATTGAGATCAGACTTTCGGGATATTTTGGTTTCCAATAAAGAGGCTTGCGCTAAAACAATGCCCGATGAAGAAAGATCAATGATATTGAGATTCCCTAGAACCCGATTACTTCCTAGGACATGTTGAGCCAACTAAACTTCAAGAGGGTACTCACCTATAAACTCCATGAAATCCTAAACCTTATAACTTATTTTCTTTGTTTGTACATAACAACTTGTTTTATTTTGCTTGTATTTGTACATAACATCATGACATCATACCATAGCATTTCCAATAAACATTTCAAGGATCTCAAGGGTCTGTAATGTAGGGTTATGGTTAATTAGATGTATATCAAGGGGAAAGAGGATTTATTTTCCTCTAACCAAATGCCGTCAAAGACCAAAGCATGATAACTTGAGCCAAGGGCTATGACCCACTTGATATGGTGAGCTTGATTCTCGTAGAAGGGCATTCAACGATACGAAGTTATTCAATCAAAACTGAGATCAAAATCCAACTACTAACATTTTCTTATGTTTACCCCGCGAGATCCTTGAAAACATTGCATCCATATATCATGCATCATTTCATGACATGTTTTTGCCCATACAGGTTTTCTCATCCGCTAGCTGTTTATTTCATTAGAGATGGCTCTCGAACAAACTGTCCAAAATCTTCAGATCTAAAATGATCAACTTCAAGATTTGTTCCCGAATCTATCCAAGGGGCAAGAAGAAGTGAAATCACTCCTCATTGAGAGCATGACCGAGAAGAATCTTAAAGATGAAAAGGATGGCTAGTTGAAGCAATTACAAGCTGATATAACAACAATGAGAATCCAGATGTTGAGACAGATGGCTCTTATCCAAAACTTAGCTCGGGGACAAGAAGAGTTGAGAATTATCGTAAATAAGCTTCATCAAGATGAATACAACCGTATGAAACAAACGGCTAGGATTGAGGATCAAGTCATTAATCAACCTCCAAGTTAAATTGGTTAAGAGTAGGCCTTTTTAAATTTCTACAACATCGCGAGTCCAACAACGACCTCGACAACAACAATGGGGAAATCAGCAAAGGAAAGACGAGCCCAAAGGATAGTTTACCAAAATTAACATGCCACTGTCTCAATCTTTGCAACACATGTTGAGAATGAATATGATTACGTTGATAGGACCTCATCCAAACCCCAAAACTTCTTCTCCTAACTATAATCCCGACGCAATGTGTGCCTATCATTCTGGAAGTCCTAGACATAATACTAACGATTGTTGGGCGCTGAAATACAAGATTCAAAATATGATTGATGCCAAGGAGATTGAATTCGGCCCTCCTGAGTCTCCCAACGTGATTACTGCTCCCATTCCAAATCATTGAGAGTGTCTAGTTCATTTTGAATTTTTAATTGTAATTTCTTTTGTTTATTCGAACACTTATCTATTAATGTTAAACTTTGTTTCATTAATGCATTGCATATGTTTGTCTTGAATTAATCCATTCATTTTCACTATATTTAAACTATGGTTTTATCCCCTTTTTGTGATATTCAACTCTCGTTAAAAGTTGTAAGCCTTTAGAGGGAGGATGACGAAAACAATACCATAATCTCATACAATATGCTTTTGGACAGACCTTGCTGACGATATACAAGCGTTCTTTCAATTCCTAAATAGTGGAGTTATAAGGAAGATAATCCCTAGTCAACCCCTTTGAGCCAAAGAAGTAGGAGTTTTCTTTTTCACACAAATTGAAATCTATAATCAAAACCTGGGGCATGGTAGTTTCTCAGTTAATTCAAATGCGTGTTTAGTCACAAGCTTTCACTTCATACATAAAGAATGACATCAAAAACATCCTTTTGAATCAAAAGACGGCGATGGTTCCCCGTAAAATAGGAAGTCATTACCTCTCAAAAGAAAAAGCCCACTAAGTCAAAACCTACGAAGGAGACTTATGAAAAAAACAGGGGCATCCCGCTGACTATAATCTCAAGATTAAAATAGTCAGGCAAAAATTAGGGATAATAAATCCAAAAGAGGTCGCTACAAATCCTCGACAAGCGAAAAATGTTGCAAGAAATGACTTCCTTCTCCAATAAACTTAACTTATCGGAACCATCACCAAAATATCATTCCATATTCAATGGGAGTTCAAACGTACAATTAACTGAGTTTAGGACTGAGGAACGTCATGAAGAACAGGTGGGTACAAATAAACTTTGAGCATTATCCTTTATTTCTTAAACCGTGAACCAGACCATGTTACAACCCCTTAAAAGTCCTAATTGAAGCATGGGTTAGTTCGAAAGCATACTTTTACAAAAGGTATCGTGACTCCTGTAAGGCTTACTGTAAATCCTGAGTCAAATTCATATTCTTACAAAAATTTTTTATCTGCTAAAAATGCATTTTTAAAACTTCAAGACAAACATAAACTTTGTATTGTTTGAATACCGCTATTTGCATATAGCTAATTGTTTGACAACGGAGAAATTCGCCCGACGAATATCCAATGAACGAGATCCTCTCAATAAACAGAATCACTTCAAATCCAATGACAAACCCTCCATAGTCAAGGGGCATGACATGTTATTGTCTGACTCACCTGTGGCAGTCAAGTCAAGATTCAAGAATATCTCGTAAAGTGCTGAATAGCCAAGGGGAGATCTCCATCTAAATCACTTAAGGCATTAAACATAAATTCCAGCTAAGGGTTACATACGATCAAGCAAAATTTTTTTGGTAGTGCTACAAACACTTACTACTGTAGGCAATGTCAACTCTCCACACCCTATGAAACACAAACATAGTCAGAAAATACTACACATGAAAAAAGACCTGCTAGGTTGACACGCCTTGGAAAAAATAAGGGCATCCCGGCAAACCAAAAGGTTTGGGCAAAAATTAGGGATGTATATGCAAAAGATTGTACACCCGGAAAGTTGAAAACCTGAAAAGGTGGCTTGAGCAAAAAAGGGTATTCCGTTGGACTGAAAACCCGAAATCGAGGTCCAAGCAAAAGTTAGGGATTAAAGCGTACGACTATGTCCTGTTATCTCATCATTTTGTCTATCAGTAAAAGATTTGTCACTCTGATCAACATTTACTAAGGACTCCGGGAGAAGACAGAGTTCAAGCTGTCAATAAATCCCCACAAGGCCAAATTCATGGATATCCCCATATAATCACTTCAATAAGATTATACCACAAAGTTAAATTCATGCAATCCCCAACCAGAGTTTCAATCTCTCGAAAACCCTCTCCCCATATGAGTTGGTCTTAAGAAAGTAGCCTTGTGGAGTTCTTCCTAAAGAATTCACTTCCCCAATAAGTCATCAAAATATTCTCTTCAACAAGGTTTATTTCTCCCAACAAACTGCAAATTCCCCAGCTTGAGTTTGCCTCTCAGACTATTACAAATCAATGGACAAAACCCCTTAATCCCCGATAGAGTCATGGCATTCCCCAACGGAGTCGTTACTATCCTCAATAAGTTATTGCGAAGCCTGGAAACCGACCATATAATAATTAACTTCAGTAAGTTGTTACGAAGCCTGGAACCCGACCAGTTAACAATTAACTTCATCCAATTCAGAAATTTGCTGTGAAGCCTGGAACCTGACCAGATAACAATTTAAATTCAGTAAGTTACTGCAAAGCCTAGACCCGACCAAATGATAGTTTAACTTCTTCAATTGCTGAAACCTGGACCCGACCAGATAACAGTTCGAGTTGCTTAAACCTGGACCCTACCAGATACCAGTTAACCTCAAGATCAAATTGCTGAAACCTGGACTTGACCAGATAATAGTTCGAGTTGCTGAAACCTGGTCCTGACCAGATAACCGTTTGAGTTACTACGAAATATGGACCCAACCAGATAATATTTTAACTTCTTCAAATCACTAACAAAACTCCTCTTCCCCAGTAGAGTTTGCCACTATCCCTAGTGAGTTGATGTAATTCCTGGAATCCGACCAGATAACAGTTAACTTCTTTATCCCCAACAAGTTGTTGTGAAGCCTGGAATCCGACCATATAATAACTAAGCTTTCTTCCTCTCCAATCAAGAGATAGCTCCCCAATAAAGCAATGGACAACTAAAACTCCTGAACTCTATTCCCCAAGTAGAAATCAACACTCCCCACAGAGTTTCCTCAGGCAAATTCAATGTTCCCCATTAGAATTCTCCTCAAATAACAAAGCAGGAATCCCTAGTGGAAACACTCTAAATAAGGTTTGAAGATGCACATACTCTTCATCCTCAACAGCGATCTGGGATTTAACTTCTCAAAACTCCCCAACATATGTCAAGGATTTAATTTCTCAGACAAAGATGCACTTCAATGACATTTCACATTCATACATCATAGCATATGCATACGAAGCGCATATAACACAACCTCATTTTTAAGAACACCATTACACAATGAATTTCATACATCATGACATTGCATACATTTAACTCTTTACCTTTTCAGGAAATATCAATCAACAGATAATTATCATCAACAATTTTCAACAGGTCTAAGATTAGTTCCTGAAACAAGACAAAGCAACTACCTACGCGACCAAATGCAGCTTCACACGGGCTCATCCTGAAGCAATCTTACACAGATTCATTCTCATAAATTTCCAAATGTAGCTTCACACGGGCTCATCATAAAACAATCTTACACAGGTTCCTTCTAACTTCCAGATGAAGTTTTACATGGACTCATCCCGAAGCAGCCTTACCCAGGCTCCTTCTCATGTATTTCTAGATGAAGTTTCACACGGACTCATCCCGAAGCAGCCCTACCCAGGATCCTTCTCATATATTTCCAGATGAAGTTTCACACGGACTCATCCCAAGCAGCCATACCCAGGCTCCTTCTCATGTATTTCCAGATGAAGTTTCACATAGACTCATCCTGAAGCAGCCTTACCCAGGATCCTTCGCATATATTTCCAGATGAATTTTCACACAGACTCATCCCGAAGCAGCCCTACCCAGGCTTCTTCTCATATTTTTCCAGATGAAGTTTCACACGTACTCATCCTGAAGTAGCCATACCCAGGCTCATTCTCATATATTTCCAGATGAAGTTTCACATAGAGTCATCCTAAAGCAGTCCTACCCAGGCTCCTTCTCTTATATTTCCAGATGAAGTTTCACACAGACTCATCCCGAAGCAGCCCTACCCAGGCTCTTTCTCATATATTTCCAGATAAAGTTTCACACGAACTCATCCCAAAGTAGCCCTACCCAGGCTCCTTCACATGTATTTCTAGATGCAGTTTCACATGAACTCATCCTGAAGCAGCTCTACCCAGACTCCTTCTCATATATTTCCAGATGAAGCTTCACATGGACTCATCTCAAAGTAGCCTTACCCAGGCTCCTTCTCATGTATTTCCAGATGCAGTTTCATACAGACTCATCACGAAGCAGCCCTACCCAGGCTCCTTCTCATAAATTTCAGATGCATTTTCACACGGAGTCATCATGAAGCAGCCCTACCCAGGCTCCTTGTGATATATTTCCAGATGAAGTTTCACATGGACTCATCCTGAAGCAGCCCTACCCAGGTTCCTTCTCATATATTTCCAGATGCAGTTTCACATGGACTCATCCCGAAGCAGCCCTACCCAAGCTCCTTTTCATATATTTCTAGATGCAGTTTCACACAGACTCATCCCGAATCAGCCCTACCTAGACTCATTCTCATGAATTTCCAAATGAAGTTTCACACGGACTCATCCCGAATTATCCCTACACAGATTCCTTCTCATATATTTCTAGATAAAGTTTCACACGGACTCATCCTAAAGCAGCCATACCCAGGCTCATTCTCATATATTTCCAGACGAAGTTTCACATGTACTCATCCCGAAGCAGCCCTACCCATGCTCCTTCTCATAAATTTCCAGATGAAGTTTCACACAGACTCATCCTGAAGCAGCCCTACCCAGGCTCCTTCTCATATATTTCCAGATGCAGTTTTACACGGACTCATCTCGAAGCAGTCCTACCCAGGCTCCTTCTCATGAATTTCTAGATGAAGTTTCACACTGACTCATCCCGAAGCAGCCCTACCCAGGATCCTTCTCATATATTTCTAGATAAAGTTTCACACTGACTCATCTTGAAGCAACCCTACCCAGGCTCCTTCTCATATCTTTCCAGATGAAGTTTCACACGGACTCATCCCGAAGCACCCCTACCCAGGCTCCTTCTCATAAATTTCCAGATGAAGTTTCACATGGACTCATCCCGAAGCAGCCCTATCTAGGCTCCTTCTCATATATTTCTAGATGCAGTTTCACACGGACTCATCCTGAAGCAGCCCTACCCAAACTCCTTCTCATACATTTCCAGATGTGACTTCACACGGACTCATCCTGAAGCAGCCCTACTCAGGCTCCTTCTCATATATTTCCATATGCAGTTTCATACGGACTCATCCTGAAGCAACCCTACCCAGACTCCTTCTAATTTATTTCCAAATGCAGCTTCACACAGGCTCATCCTGAAGCAATCTTACACGGGTTCCTTCTAATGTACTTCCAAATGCTGCTTCTCATGGGCTCAACACGGGTCCATTCCAGCATATCATTCAGATTCAATCGAGTAAAGATTTATTTTGATACTTCTCCAACACTTGCTATTTCAGTGTAAATCGACCAAAGATTTATTCTGATGCTTCTTCCAATCTCTATCGATAGTCACCTTCGATGGCATCTATAAACCCATCTCTGAAAATTATTTATAACTTCTCCAAATGGCATCTATAAGCCCATTCCCGAGTCAATACATCATCGAGTGCAAATTTCTAGGCACTTTAGTGTTCAATTATATTTCACCTTCAAATCACGAATGGCGGATCCACCAATCTAACTCTTCAGGTTTAAGAAGATTGAACAGGGGCAGCTGTTGTACCCCAAAATTTTCCCTCTCATTTCTCAAGAAATTTCTCACAAGATTTTCAACTGCTCAAAATTGCACAAGGATTGATTAGCTCAAGACACTTCCTCAATACTGATGACTCAAATTAGGGTTTGAGTTTGTAGAAGGATAAATGGAATTTTAATGCCTCAAAAGACTTTCATGGATCATTATGGACCTCCAAGAATTCTCATGACAAGTTTCAAGTCTTGGATCACAAAATTGCTCAATCAATTGATCAGATGACCTAACATCAAATGTATTGGTGAAAAAGTCAATTGTAGCACCAAAAGTCAAACTTTGACTTTTTGGTCAATATCAAGTTTCAAAAATCAAATTCACCAATACATTCAAGAATATCAAGCTTGATCATCAATGAGTCAAGAAATTCAAAAGTCAATGTAAAAAGTCAAGATTTCCAAGACTTAGAAATTTTCTAAGTGTTTTATTCATGATAATTTCATTACTTCATTCCAATCTTTCACCAAGATGCAAGATGATTCAAAGAAAACTTTAAACATGAAAGTTTTAGATATTGATGAAATCTATAACTTTGCTTTGCTGATTAAGTCCTAGAAGTGCTTGGATTTTGAGTTATAAATTCATGAAGTCATAACATTTTCATCTAACACTTAGAGAAAATTTCAACAGATTTTTGGTCATCCAACTTCTTGGAATTTTTTCACATAGTTCCAAGATGATTTTGTCAAAATGGCCAACATGAAAGTTATAGAGAATGTTTCAAGCTTTCCAAAACATCCAAGAGCATGAATTTATCATACTTGAGCTAGGATATTCAAGGGCATGAAGTTGGGCATCCATTCTTGAATTGCAAGTCACTTTGTTGAAGAACACATAACAAAACCCTTATGCTATGCTGCATAATATTGTGTTACATGTCTTATTTCTTGCAAATCTCATCATAATTTAATGCTTACACTCACTCTTGAGCTATTACCTAAGTGTTTGAGCCATTTTCGAAAAGATCTTTCCATTTATGGCATAAAGTTACCATTTCTATTCTTGAAAAGAAAACGTTTTGGTACAAATTTGTCTTGAGCACATACTTTGTTTGCTTCTGATTTTGCTCCACCATAAATCATGGAAAGTAACCCTCTAAACCAGCAACGTTGGTACTTTATCTTAGGACCATGACATAACTTGATATTTGCAATCCAACCTAGCCATAACTCCATAGTTTGTAAACCAAATTAGCTTGTTCACAAACCTCTTGCCTATAAATAGGAGAAGCATTTATAAGAGAAAGGGGTCAAAAAAATAGAGAGAAAAGTCAGAAGTGTTGTTGTGTAGACAAGCCCTCAAAACCTGACACCTTCAAAAATCCATAATTGTCCATAAAGCTTCCACTCTTGAGCTTTGAAATCCAAATCCTTGAACCTCCCACACCTTGCATGTTCTGTCCAAACAAACCATCCAAGCACTCTACATACATCATATAGAGGTTGTTCAAACACAAGAACAACTTTTGTAACATCACTATTTTCCAAGCTCAAGAACAGTCAAGACAGAAACTCAAGCTCAAAGCACAAATTCCAGCTTCAACGTAAGTCTTCTTGACTTTGAACTCTTCATACAAGCATCATTTGTGAAGATAAAATGTAGATATCATTTCCTTGAAGCTAACCATATGCTTATCTTTCATTTTCATTAACCATGTGTTGATAACTAACCCATGTATGCATCAAAACAATGATAGAGTGAAAAAATTGCAGTATGAGTTGACACATACCCACATGAGTCTACTCATTTAGTGGCAGGACATGTTATGAGTTGACATAAACCTTATGAATCGATGCATACTGCTATAACATACACAAAACAGAAAGAAAAAAGGCACATGAGTCGACATAAAACATGAATATGTTGACACATGCAAGAAATGAGTCGACATATACCATTATGCATCGACTCATACTGGGATGATTTGGTTTTACAAGAGCACGAAAAAGTTATGTGTCGATGCGTAGATGCACGTGTCGACACATAATGGTTAAAAATGAAATTTTCATCTCTTTTACACTATTTTTATACATTCTATATATTTTCTTCATGGATATTCAATATGGTTGTAATATTTAAGCTCCTATTTCATCCCCATTCATAAATTGTACTCCCCACCCCCTTAATGATGTAATAGCGTAGGATTTTAATTTCCGCAAATTTATCGTTTTTCATTGTTAGTAATTAGGGTGTGTACGGAAAGACTAAAATCAATCCTTAGACAATCCTAATCCAAGACAAAACAATGTATGAAACCAAAACACTTGCACACTACACCTTTAAGGTTAACTCCACTTGTTGCCTTGAGAAAATGGTCATGTTATGCATGTGAGATACCTTAGCAAAAACAACCAAAAATACAAGATCATATTCCCTCGATGACGCTACGAATGTTGCCTTACAAATGATCTTAGTGCCTTAAAAAAATTCCATGTGTTGTACCCCAAAATTTCACCTCTCATTTCATCAAGACATTCAAAATATGAAATTTGATCATCAAAAAAATCAAGAAGGTCAAAAATCAAACTTTTGCAAGACTTGGAAAATTTTTCTAAGTATTTTTTATACATGATTAATTTCATCACCTCATGACATCTTTTTTCATTATAATTCAAAATAATTCAAGATGTTACAAATAATTCAAGTTATTACAAAGTGGAATTTTTGCAAGATTACAAATCCTAAACTTTGTCTTGGTTGAACTTTTCCCTTTGACTCAAACCTTGCCACTATGCTGTCCATAAAACCAAACTTGTGTCATGCTACAAACAATGTTGTCTAAACTACTGCTGAATAAAGCCCCATATGCTGTCAAGTCTAAGTCTCCTGTACTGTCTACATAACATCCCAAAACCATGTCAAAAACAGTCTGTTGTGCTGCTATAAAACAGCCTTGCACCAAGCTGCCACAACACTCCAAAACTGCTGCAAAAACAACCTTGCTATGCTACTACCAACCCAGTCCTATCCTGCATTATCTCAGTCCCATGTTTGCACTGAATTTTTATATGAGAGCTGCATCTAAAAGGAAATGATACAACATACCCAAATTTTTCAAAAACATATTTGTTTCCCCCCAAATCTAATCCAAACTTCATCTATAAAATAAACTGTTCTCGCAACACACAAGGTGGGGGAGGGGGGGGGGGGGGGGGGGCTTTTGGAGAAAAAGAGAGGTTGGCTTTTGGAGAGAGAACAGAGAGTTTTTGAACAACCAAAAACAAAAGTCTTTGTAACATTTTCTCATTAAAAGAAAACCAGCTCTACTTTCATTCAAAATAAAAACCCTCAACCCATCATTCCATCTTACAAACTCTCCCATAAACCAACCAGTCAAACACTTCATATCACATAGAGATTGTTCAAACACAAGAAAAGTTTCTGTAGTGCCATTATCATTACCTTCCAAACACAAACAAAAACAATATTGTATAACTTGACTGGGTTGGAGTTGGTTCAACAACTTTCAATATAAAGGATAGATTACATCATCTTTTTAGAGGTTCATTGAGGCTCTCACAACATCTTGAAAAGTATTCAGATTTAAAACACCAAGTGAAGTCTCAAGGTAAGTCTTCTTTACTTTACATTTTTTTCATATATCACTAATGATTCATCTTTGAAGATGAAATGTGGTAATCATTGACCCTTGAAGCTAACCATTTGCTTGATGTTTATTTTTATCAATCATATACTGTGAACTAACTTGTACAGACCATAAAACAATGTTTAAGGCAAAAAACTGCAGCATGAGTTGACATATACTCACATGAGTCAACTCATTTTGGTGACAGAACAGGGTATGAGTCGACACAAGGCCTTATGTGTCGAGACATAATGCTATCCAGACCCCAAAAGAGAAAGAAAAAAGGTGCATGCATCGACACAAAACACGAATGTGTTGACACAAACAGGAAATGAGTCGACATATCCCATTATGCATCGACTCATACTGAGTTGAGTTGGTTTTACAGGGGAAAGGAAAATTATGTGTCGATGCATAGATGCATGTGTCGACACATAATGGTTAAAAAATATTTTTCCTTTCTTTTTACACTATTTTTATATTTTCTTCATTGTTATTCGATATGGTTGTAATATTTAAGTTTCTACTTCATCCCCATTTGTAAATTGTACCCCCATCCCCCTAATGATGTAATAGCATAGGATTTTAATTTCCACAAATTTATCACTTTAATATAATCGTTAGTAATTAGGGTGTGTATGGAAAGATAAAATCGACCGTTATAAAACCGTAATCTCAAAGACAATGCATGCAATCAAACACACTATTCACACAAGCACCTCTAGGGTAACCTCACTTGTTGCCTCGGAAAATAGTCACGTCCCTCGAATATGGGAGTTTTAGCAAAGACCCTTGATAAAAAAGATCGTAGTCCCTCGATGTCCCTCGATGTTGCCTTCGGTAAATGATATAGTCCCTTACGAAAATTGCTAAAACGCCTCATAAGTTGCCTTCTATGACTCTACGATTGACCCATGCCCGTCCCTTCACATCCAACGATAGGGCTTCTTACCAATCAATGGTAAGATAGCCATATCTAAAGGAGGAGGAAAAGAACAACAACCTTTTGAGTAGGTAGGATACTCGTAGTTTCTTTCTCATAAGCTAAAACCATCTCCACACTCACACTTTCAAAACATCTTCAAAAACAAACATCTCTTTGAACTATTTTCAAAACCAACACTTTGTATGCTTTCTTATAGAGACTAGAATCATTACAAAGTTTGCTGAAACAAAGGCGTTTTAAGAATATTTTCAAACTTACACAAATCACAAAACATTTCAAACAAGGCATTTTCAAAGTGATCAAGCAACTAAGAGCCTGCAGATAACTACGAATGAAAAGGGTGCAAATACCCCCCCTTTTCATAACCTACCCCCCGAACTCAAGAAAATATCTCGAAAGGTTATTGGATAAAAGAAAAGTCGACGACAACTCTTACTATCCGCAACAATTGCGATAAAACGTAAAACACCCAAGTTAGTTCTCCCACCGTATTACAGAACTGGCGACTCTGCTGGGGAGAAACTTAAAAGTGGGGTTACCTTAGAGCTAGATCACCTTTATAATGCTTTCCTTGTTTGACTTGCTTGCTTTACATTTTTGGGTCCTTGTTTTGATTTTGTTTTGATCCTCTACCCGGATCGGGGAACATTATTAGGTAAGTAGCAACAGATTGTGGGGATTGTGTGGGCGATACCGACATGGTTGAAGCGATGCCTATGTTAGTGTGACACATTTGTTGGTACCGGTTGCCCTTGAGTTTAGTCAAGGAGAATACGGGGCCATTGTGTGGTGTCATGAAACACTAACTTACCTTAGAACCTTTAATTGAACAACTTGGACATTAGGGAGTAGTGAGATAGCCGACTTTGGTGCAATCCGAAGTTGGTTGATACTCGATGCTACGCTCATTGAAATCAGACTTTCGGGATATTTCGGTCGCCAATAAAGAGGCTTGCGCTGAAACAATGCCCGATGAAGAAAGATCAGTGATATCGAGATTCCCTAGAACCCGGTTACTTTCTAGGACAGGTTGAACCAACTAAACTTCAAGAGGGTACTTACCTATGAACCTCATGCAAGCCTAAACCTAAGGAATGGTTTGCTTTGTGTGTATGTGTTTACTTGTACATAACATCATGACATCATACCATAGCATTTTCAATAACCATTTCAAGGATATCAAGGGTTTGTGATGCAAGGTTATATTGAACCAGATGTCTATCAAGGGGCAAGAGGATTTATTTTCCTCTAGCCAAATGCTGTCAAAAACCCCAAAGCACAATAGCTTGAGTCAAGGGCTATGACCCACTTGACACGGTGAGCTTGATTGTCGTAGAAGGACATTTAACGATGCAAAAACTGTAATCAAAGTTCAACTTCTAACATTTTCTTGTGTTTACCCCGCGAGATCCTTGAAAACATTGCATCCACATATCATGCATCATATCATGACAGGTTTTCCCCGTACAGGGTATCTCATTTGCTTACTATTTATTTTAGTAGAGATGGCTCTCGAACAGACTGTCATAGATCTTCAGACCCAAAATGATCAACTTCAAGAATTGTTCCTTAACCTATCCAAGGAGAAAGAAGAAGTGAAAGCACTCCTCATTGAGAGAATGACCAAGAGGAATCCTGAAGACAACAGGGACGAACAGTTAGAACGATTACAAACTGAAATGGCAACAATGAAAGTCCAAATGATGGGACAAATGGCGGGTCAGATGGCTTTTATCCAAAACTTAGCTCAGGGACAAGAAGAGTTGAGAATCCTCGTCAATATGCTTCATCAAGACGGATATAACCGTATGAAATAAATAGTTAAGATTGGGGATCAATTCATCAATCAACCCTTGACAAAACAAGAAGTGGTTTTGGCCGAGAGAATACCTTTCAAAATGGATATTGCACCGCGGGTCCAACAACGACCTCGACATCCATGATAGGGTGATCAACGCAAGCAAGATGTGCCCAAAAGACAATTTACCAAGATCAATATGTCCTTGGCTCAGGAATTGCATCATTTGTTGGAGGCCAAGCTGGTTGCATTAAGGGAGCCTCCTCAAAAACCTAATACTTATGCTCCTAGGGGACACGACACTAACCACTATTGGGCGTTAAAGAACAAATTTCAAGACCTAATCGACGAAGGAGTGTTGGAGTTTGCACAAGATGGTCAACTGGATTTTTTTCTGTCACCCCTCAAAGACACACCATATGAAGTGAGAAATTTAGGCGGAGAATCTTTCATTCATTCAAATTTTCAGTTGTAATTTCTTTGTTTGCTTAAACATTTACCTTTATGTCAGACTTTGGTTACTTTCATTAATGCATTGCATATGTTTTTCTTGAATTAATCCATTCGTTTCCACTATATTTAAACTGTGCTTTTTATTCCCTTTTTTGTGATATTCAACTCTCGTTAAAAGTTACAAACCTTTAGAGGGAGTATGACAAAAACAATGCCATAGTCTCATACAATATGCTTTTGGACAGACCTTGTCGATGATGTACATGCGTTATTTCAATTCCTAAACAGTGGAGTTATAAGGAAGATAATCTCTAGTCAACCCCTTTGAGCCAAAGAAGTAGGAGTTTTCTTTTTTGCACAATTTGAAACATCTAATCATAACCTGGGGCCGGGTAGTTTCTCAGTTAATTCAAATGCGCATTTAGTCGCAAGATATCACTTTATAAATATCCTTCTAATAAAAAAAATGGTGTTGGTTCCCCATGAAATAGGCAGTCTTTACCTCTCAAAAGGAAAAGCCCACTGAATCAAAACCTATGAAGGAGACTTAAAAAAACCGGGGCATCCCACTGACTGTAGTATCAAAATAAAAACAGTCAGGCAAAAAAATTGGGGATAATAAAAGAAGTCGTTACAAATCCTCAACAATGGAAAAATGTTACAAAAATGTCTTCCTTCTCAAATAAACTTCCAGTATCCTAACCATCACTAAAATATCATTCCAGATTCAATTGGAATCCAAACATGCAATTAACTGAGTATAGGACTGGAGAACATCATGGAGAATGGGTTGGGTACAAATAAAATTTGAGCCTTATCCTTTGTTTCTTAAACCGTGAACCAGGCCATGTTACAACCCCTTAAAAGTCCTAATTGAAGCATGGGTTAGTTCGAAAGCATACTGTTACAAAAGGTATCCTGACTCCTGTAAGGCTCACTGTAAATCCTGAGTCGAATTCATATTCTTACAAAATTCTTTTATCTACTAAAAATTCATTTTTAAAAATTTCAAGACAAACATAAACTTTGCATTGTTTAAATATCGCTGTTTGCATATGGCTAATTGTTTGACAACGGAAAAATTCACATGAAGAATATCCAATGAAAGGAAATTATCTCAATAAATAGATCCACTTCAAATGGAAATACACTTCCAATGACAAACCCTCCATAATCAAGGGGCATAACATGATTATTGTCCAACATATCCGGGGCAGTCAAGTCAAGATTCCAAGAAATCTCTTATAATTGGGGGCATGTCTCCATCCGAATCACTTGGGGCATCAAACATGAATTCCAGTAAAAGGTCATGCACGACCAAGCAAACATTTTCTGGCAATGCTACAACACTTACTATTACAGACAATGATAAATCCTCACGAAGTCACTTTCATAAGGTGATCCCCAGTGAAGTCACCAGAGCCACCTCTACAAAGTTATCCCCACAGAATAATCTTCACGGATAAGGGTCCAAACCCCACAAGGCCAAATTCATGGATATCCCCATAGAATTATCCCTACAAAGTTATATTCATGCAATCCCCAACCATAGTTTCAATCTCCGGAAACCCAATCCCCAGCCGAGTTGGTCTTAAAAGAAAAAGCCTTATGGATTTCCCCCTAAAGGAAACACCTCTCCAGCAGGTCGTCGAATTTTCTCTTCAACATGGTTTATTTCCCCAACAAACTGCAAATTCCCCAGATTGAGTTTTCTTCTCAGACTATTGCAAATCAATGGATGAAACCCCTTAATCCCCGATAGAGTCATTTTAATCCTCAACAGAGTCATTACAACCCCAGTAAGTTATTATGAAGCCTGGAACCCGACTAGATAACAGTTGACTCCATTTATCTAAAGCAAGTTACTGCAAAGCCTGGAACTCGACTAGATACCAGCTCAACTTCATCATTCCCAATAAGTTACTCTAAAGCCTAGAATCCGACCAGATATCAGTCAACTTCAGCAAGCAGTTGTGAAGCTTGGAATCTGATCAGATAACAATTGACTGCATCCATTTCATCAATTACTATGAAGCATGGAATCTGAACAAATAACAGTAAATCTCAATTTTAAGTTGCTAAAGCTTGGACCCAACCAGATAATAATTTAACTTCTTCAATAGCAGAAACCTGGACCCGACCAGATAACAGTTCGAGTTGCTGAAACCTGGACCCGACCAGATACCAGTTAACCTCAAGATCAAAATGCTAAAACCTGGATCTGACCAGATAATAGTTTGAGTTGTTGAAACCTGGACCCGACCAGATACTAGTTAACCTCAAGATCAAATTGCTGAAACCTGAACCCGACCAGATAATGTAAGTTTAAGATTGCGCCTAAGAGGGGGGGGGGTGAATTAGGTGGTGGTCGATTTTTGATTTATTTTACACTTTCTGGTTTTGTTTTAGTGCTATGGAAAATGGTAAAGTGCAGAAAGTAAAGAGACACGGAGATTTATCCTGGTTCCTTCCACACCCCGGAAGTACGTCCAGTCCCCTTGCAAACACGCAAGAGATTTCACTATTTTGTTAGAACTTTTACAAGACTCTTCCTAGTCTTATCAACTAAAGACACTAACAAATACCAAGAACACCCTCTTGGATTTCCAATAAGTCTCTTGAGAACAATCCTCTCAAAAGATGCCTCTTGTTTCCAACAATGGACAACAAGGTACAAAAGTATTCTAATACTTAGTTCCAACAATCCTGGAAATAAGTTACACTTTGTATAATTCTATGAAATATGATTTCTTGAAAGATGTTGATCACATAGAGTGACTTCAATGAAGTTTCTTCTTTCTTCTCTTGTAAGCAATTCAAATTGTAACACAATGGTTAGAAAATGCTCAAAGATTTCTGTTCTTATATGTGTGAAAGTGCAGAAAATCTTTGTTCTTAAAAATTAAGAAATATGAAGTTTGAATATTTTACAAAGTTCAGAATTATTGCATGAGAGAAGAGTTGTTTTATAATTTGAAAGATTTAGTATTTAAAGAAATCAAGAAACCTTTCCAAAGGGATACTTTTCTGTTTGTAAAACTTGAGAAGATGCAATGTATGACCATGCAACCATTGGAGTTTACACAAGATGGTCAACTGGATTTTTTTCTGTCACCCCTCAAAGACACACCATCTGAAGTGAGAAATTTAGGCGGAGAATCTTTCATTTATTCAAATTTTCAGTTGTAATTTCTTTGTTTTATTAAACATTTACCTTTATGTCAGACTTTGGTTACTTTCATTAATACATTGCATTTGTTTTTCTTGAATTAATCCATTCGTTTCCACTATATTCAAACTGCGCTTTTTATTCCCTTTTTTGTGATATTCAACTCTCGTTAAAAGTTGCAAACCTTTAGAGGGAGGATGACAAAAACAATGCCATAGTATCATACAATATGCTTTTGGACAGACCTCGTCGATGATGTACATGCGTTCTTTCAATTCCTAAACAGTGGAGTTATAAGGAAGATAATCTCTAGTCAACCCCTTTGAGCCAAAGAAGCATGAGTTTTCTCTTTTGCACAATTTGAAACATCTAATCATAACCTGGGGCCGGGTAGTTTCTCAGTTAATTCAAATGCACATTTAGTCGCAAGATATCACTTTATAAATATCCTTCTAATAAAAAAAATGGTGTTGGTTCCCCATGAAATAGGCAGTCTTTACCTCTCAAAAGGAAAAGCCCACTGAATCAAAACCTATGAAGGAGACTTAAAAAAACCGGGGCATCCCACTGACTGTAGTATCAAAATAAAAACAGTCAGGCAAAAAAATTGGGGATGATAAAAGAAGTCGTTACAAATCCTCAACAACGGAAAAATGTTACAAAAATGTCTTCCTTCTCAAATAAACTTCCAGTATCCTAACCATCACTAAAATATCATTCCAGATTCAATTGGAATCCAAACGTGCAATTAACTGAGTATAGGACTGGAGAACATCATGGAGAACGGGTTGGGTACAAATAAACTTTGAGCCTTATCCTTTGTTTCTTAAACCGTGAACTAGGCCATGTTACAACCCCTTAAAAGTCCTAATTGAAGCATGGGTTAGTTCGAAAGCATACTGTTACAAAAGGTATCCTGACTCCTGTAAGGCTCACTAAATCCTGAGTCGAATTCATATTCTTACAAAATTCTTTTATCTACTAAAAATTCATTTTCAAAATTTCAAGACAAACATAAACTTTGCATTGTTTAAATATCACTTTTTGCATTTGGCTAATTGTTTGACAACGGAGAAATTCACATGGCGAATATCCAATGAAAAGAAATCCTCTCAATAAATAGAACCACTTCAAATGGAAATACACTTCCAATGACAAACCCTCCATAATCAAGGGGCATAACATGATTATTGTCCAACATATCAGGGGCAGTCAAGTCAAGATTCCAAGAAATCTCTTATAATCGGGGGCATGTCTCCATCCGAATCACTTGGGGCATCAAACATGAATTCCAGTAAAAGGTCATGCACGACCAAGCAAACATTTTCTGGCAATGCTACAACACTTACTATTACAGACAATGATAAATCCTCAAGAAGTCACTTTCATAAGGTGATCCCCAGTGAAGTCGCCAGAGCCACCTCTACAAAGTTATCCCCACAGAATAATCTTCACGGATAAGGGTCCAAACCCCACAAGGCAAAATTCATGGATATCCCCATAGAATTATCCCTACAAAGTTATATTCATGCAATCCCCAACCATAGTTTCAATCTCCGGAAACCCAATCCCCAACCGAGTTGGTCTTAAAAGAAAAAGCCTTATGGATTTCCCCCTAAAGGAAACACCTCTCCAGCAGGTCGTCAAATTTTCTCTTCAACATGGTTTATTTCCCCAACAAACTGCAAATTCCCCAGATTGAGTTTTCTTCTCAGACTATTGCAAATCAATGGATGAAACCCCTTAATCCCCGATAGAGTCATTTTAATCCTCAACAGAGTCATTACAATCCCAGTAAGTTATTATGAAGCCTGGAACCCGACTAGATAACAGTTGACTCCATTTATCTAAAGCAAGTTACTGCAAAGCCTGAAACTCGACTAGATACCAGCTCAACTTCATCATTCCCAATAAGTTACTCTAAAGCCTGGAATCCGACCAGATATCAGTCAACTTCAGCAAGCAGTTGTGAAGCTTGGAATCTGATCAGATAACAATTGACTGCATCCATTTCATCAGTTACTATGAAGCATGGAATCTGAACAAATAACAGTAAATCTCAATTTTAAGTTGCTAAAGCTTGGACCCAACCAGATAATAATTTAACTTCTTCAATAGCAGAAACCTGGACCCGACCAGATAACAGTTCGAGTTGCTGAAACCTGGACCCGACCAGATACCAGTTAACCTCAAGATCAAAATGCTAAAAGCTGGATCTGACCAGATAATAGTTTGAGTTGTTGAAACCTGGACCCGACCAGATACTAGTTAACCTCAAGATCAAATTGCTGAAACCTGGACCCGACCAGATAATGTAAGTTTAAGATTGCGCCTAAGCGGGGGGGGGGGGGGGGGGGGTGAATTAGGTGGTGGTCGATTTTTGATTTATTTTACACTTTCTGGTTTTGTTTTAGTGCTATGGAAAATGGTAAAGTGCAGAAAGTAAAGAGACATGGAGATTTATCCTGGTTCCTTCCACACCCCGGAAGTACGTCCAGTCCCCTTGCAAACACGCAAGAAATTTCACTATTTTGTTAGAACTTTTACAAGACTCTTCCTAGTCTTATCAACTAAATACACTAACAAATACCAAGAACACCCTCTTGGATTTCCAATAAGTGTCTTGAGAACAATCCTCTCAAAAGATTCCTCTTGTTTCCAACAATGGACAACAAGGTACAAAAGTATTCTAATATTTAGTTCCAACAATCCTGGAAATAAGTTACACTTTGTATAATTCTATGAAATATGATTTCTTGAAAGATGTTGATCACATAGAGTGACTTCAATTAAGTTTCTTCTTTCTTCTCTTGTGAGTAATTCAAATTGTAACACAATGGTTAGAAAATGCTCAAAGATTTCTGTTCTTATATGTGTGAAAGTGCAAAAAATCTTTGTTCCTAAAAATTAAGAAATATGAAGTTTGAATATTTTACAAAGTTCAGAATTATTGCATGAGAGAAGAGTTGTTTTATAATTTGAAAGATTTAGTATTTAAAGCAATCAAGATACCTTTCCAAATGGATTCTTTTCTGTTTGTAAAACTTGAGAAGATGCAATGTATGACCATGCAACCATTGGAGAAAAGGTGTGAAGGATATCTTTAATCAAGTTCAGATTTTTCAAAAATTACAACGTGTAAATCGATTAGCATTAGATGTAAATCGATTGCACGGGTTTGTAACGTTCTTGTTTTCAAAATTTTTGGAGTGTAAATCGATTTACATGATGTGTTAATCGATTTACAGGTGTTAAAAAATTAACTCAATTCAGTAATCAATCGATTTACATTCCATGTAAATTGATTGCTGCCAGGGGCAATCAGTTTTTGAAAAAACATGTGTAAACCGATTTACATGATATGTTAATCGATTTACATTAGTGAAAAACTTAGAATTTGCTTTTAAAACTTTAAGTGAAGTGTTGTGGTTAGTGTGTATATCATTTTTGAGCATTTCTAATCAATGTAGTTCAAATGAGAATTGATATACTTGATTGCTTGCCATGATCCTTGAAGCTTTGAGTGAATGATGCTTTAGGCTAATTCAACTTCTTTTCCTTCTTGCCATAGTGCTTGTTTGTCTTTCATCAAAACTAAAGTTGAGTTGAGGCTTGAGATTACATTCTCCCCCTTTTTAATGATGACAAACCATCTTTCTTTATGAGTTGTTCAGAATTGGAGCAAAGAGAGTTTTCTCCCCCTAAGATAGATTTCTCCCCCTTTGGAGAAAAATATTTGAAAACTTGCCCTGAAAAGAAAACTTGAAACAAACAACCATAAAGTTCTATCACATCCTTCTCCCCCTTTGACATTATCAAAAAGAAGGGAAAGATGTAACATAAGATGATACTTATAACAATTTGAAACAAATATGAACATAAACTAAAACACAAATTTCTAAAAAAAAGTTCAAATACACATAATACAAAAACTAACACTTGAAGCAATTATCAAACACAAAACATAATGATAAATAACAGGAATTTTAATAATATTGGTCAGGAAAATATTAGAAGGGTCCTTGATATGGAAACTTTTGTTGTAGAGGTGGTTCGGTGTATTGAGGAGGCGGAGGTACTGGATTGTTTGGATTGTATGGAGGAATATGGAGATGTGAGTAGAGGTATGAAAACTGTTGGTTCACATCGTTCTGAAAAGCATTGATGCAAGAGGAGGTAGAATCATTTATCGCGGTCCATTGAGCATTGATGTTAGTGTTGAGAGATGAAAATTGTTGAGTCATATAATCCATAACATCTTGGTTGGTTGGACCAGAAGAGGCAGCAGGAGGAGGAACTTCATTTTCTTCTTCATCCGCATTATTGCCTTCATCACCTACAACATCCTCTCCAATATATGTGATGGTTTTTGCTTCAGAATCGAAATGAACACCCATCCGAGAATCAACATTTTTGATGGAGATCTTATTGCTGATTGGATCTATTTCAACCCTCTCAAACCCAGTAAAATCAATATCAAATGCTTCCAAGATCCTTGTGATGAAGTATGCATATGGCAGAAAAGTAGCCCTTGTGGCAACTCTTAACATATGCACCACAATCAGTTTAGCCCAGTTTACCGAAATGCCATTTTTCCTTGCATAGAGAATTTGCAATTCTAGATCGGTCACAGTACAGTGATTTCCTGCTCTAGGAAATAAAATATATACCAGAAAATAATGGAACAATCTATCATCAATGTGAAAATTACCAGCACTCTAAGTGTCCCGAGCCGGAATAACACCGCCAAGACTATGAATCCGCTTTGCACGGTATTCTGCTTCTGACAACCGGCCAATGCTGTAGAAGAATTCTCTCTTCCTATAATTTTCCCAGTCAGCATCCTCTGGGTCATAGAGAGAACTTCAAGTATATGGAATGTTCAAAATTCTGCCTATTGTTTTTGAATGCAGAGGAATTCTTGTTTCGAGCACATAGGTATATCATTTGTTGTTATCATAATGCATGTTACTGTAAAATACTCGAACTAGATCCGGATAATAGTAACCACGTGATGATATTAACGGTTCTAACCCATAAGTAATCAAATCATTTTGAAAAGTGAAGCATTCATCGGGAAATGTAGATAACATACCGAATTTGGGAGCTGAAATTATTTTCTTTTGAAAATGCTTGATGAATCTTTCACGTTGTGTATCCGAGAGGTACTCGAGCAATGAGTTTTCAGAGGCTGCAACAGTTTTCTTCTTTCCTTTTTCTGAGACTGTTGCTTTTCTTTTGGGAGCCATGGAGATGGTTAGGGTTTTGAGTAAGGAAGATAGAGAATTTTTGGTGTTGTTATGAGATAGTGAGTGAGTTTTGGTGTTATGAGATAGTGAGGGAGTTTTGGTGAGATTAAATAGTAGAGTAGAGTAAGTGAGGTCTTTATGAGACTTAATTGAGTGGAGTTGGTCAAGATTCCATGATTGGTCAAAAAGAAGGTGGGAGGTTGAGAGGCAAGGTAAGGTTGACCAATATATTAAAGACTCATAAAAATATCACATGCTGAACATGTGTAAATCAATTGGTGTGTAGGATCAATCGATTTGCACAGTGAAAAATTAAATAAAAACGCTTCAGTTTCAGTGGTAAATCGATTTACATACTTGGTAAATCGATTTACACAATTTTTTTTAATTAAAATTGATTTTGGTTCAGTGTTAAATCGATTTACACACTAAGTAAATCGATTTACTTAAAAGAAAAAAATTTAAAACAGTATTTTTAACATTTGAAACATTTTCTAAACCCATATATATGTACATTTATGTATAGTTAAGGATAGAGTGAACCTTATATATCTTGTTCATCTAGGATTCCGAGTTCACGACGAATTTTGAAGAATGCATCCTTTGCAAGTGGTTTTGTGAAAATGTCCGCGAGTTGATTTTGAGTGTCCACAAAAGTAATCTCGACATCTCCTTTGAGTACGTGATCTCTGATGAAATGGTGTCTGATGTCAATGTGTTTTGTCCGGGAATGCATAACTGGATTTTTTGTAATATTGATCGCGCTTGTGTTATCACATCAAAGTGGAATGCATCCAAGGTTTACTCCATAGTCAAGTAACTGTTGTTTTAGCCAAAGAATTTAAGCGCATCCACTTCCAGCCGCAATGTATTCTGCTTCGGCAGTGCTGAGAGCGACGCTTGCTTGCTTTTTGCATGACCATGAAACCAAGGCATTTCCGAGAATGTGACATGTTCCACTTGTACTTTTGCGATCAGTCTTACAACCTGCATAGTCAGCATCAGAATAACCAACTAGATTTCACATACTACCTTTGGGATACCATAATCCGACGTTGGTTGTTCCTTTAAGATATTTTATTATGCGTTTGACTGCTGCAAGGTGAGACTCTTTAGGATTGGCTTGATATCTTGCACATAGGCAAACGCTAAACATGATGTCAGGTCTACTTTCTGTTAAATAGAGAAGAGAGCCAATGATTCCACGATACTTATTTATGTCAATAGAGTTCCCTGATTCATCTGGATCAAGATAGGTGTCGGATCCCATAGGAATTGCACTTTCTTTGCTGCTTTCCATATCAAACTTCTTTATAAGGTCTTTGCAATATTTTGATTGGTTTATGAAGATACCGTGTTTGAGTTGCTTAATATGAAGACCGAGAAAGAAATTCAATCTTCCCATCATAGACATCTCAAACTCTCCTTGCATCATAGTTGAAAACTCCTTGCACATATTTTGGTTAGTTGAACCAAAAACAATATCATCTACATAGATTTGTACAAGTAAAGTATGATGATTAACATTTTTTATGAAGAGAGTGGTATCAAAGTTACCCTTTACAAACCCTTTTTCACATAGGAATGCGCTTAGTCTATCATACCATGCCCTTGGTGCTTGCTTTAGCCCATAGAGAGCTTTCTTCAATTTGAAGACATGATTAGGATGTTTGAAGTCTTCAAATCCGGGAGGTTTCTTTACATAGACTTCTTCATTTATGAATCCATTGAGAAATGCGCTTTTTACATCCATTTGAAAAAGTTCAAAGTCCAATGAGCATGCATATGCAAGTAATAGTCTTATTGCTTCCAAACGTGCTACCGGAGCAAAAGTTTCTTCAAAATCAATTCCTTCCTCTTGGTTGTATCCTTGAGCAACTAGTCTTGCCTTGTTTCGAGTGATTATACCATTTTCGTCCATCTTGTTTTTGAATACCCATTTGGTTCCAATGATACGTTTATTTCCTGGATTAGGAACAAGTTCCCAAACTTCGTTCGGCTCGAATTGGTTTAGCTCCTCTTGCATGGCAAGGATCCATTGATCATCTTCTAGTGCTTGAGCCACTTTGGTAGGTTCAACTTGAGATACAAAAGCCATATTTAAGCATGCATTAAGTGTGTGTCCAATAATACCACAGTAAAAATAGTTTGGAACAAATTTGCTCTTGTATCTAGGAATTTGTTTTCTTTTAGATACATTAGGATTTTTCTTTTGATGATTATCAACAACTTGCTTCTTTCCTACTATCTTGGGATTGGAACTATTACTAGCCTTTACAAAAACAGTGGGATTGTTACTTGGTTTCTTAGTATTCACATAACCAAGACCTCTTTTATCATTTGGATAACATTGTTGGCTTAGTAATCCTTCCAATCCTATTTGTCCTCTTTCATATCGTTCAATGACTCTTTTCAATTGAACAATTTGAAAGACATTTGATTCACACTTGGAGCATGCAAAGTTTTCCTTTTCTTTTATAAAATTATGTTTTTGAAGATCAAAATCTTTAGTCATGGTGTCAATTTTTTCGAGACAAATTAGAAGTTATTTTTCTTGGCTTGACACCTTTTTGTATAAACTTTTGCATTCTTTCAAGAGTTCATCAATGGCACCTTGAACATCATCATCAAAAAGATTAAATTCATTACTAACCTCTTCTTAGTTGTCGGAGTGATGCGATGCCATTAAGGCTAAATTTGCACATTTGTCGCTTTCCGATTCCGATGTACTACTCATATCATTATCTTCCCATGCTATGTAGGCTTTCTTGTGTTTTGAGTCCTTTCCTTTGAATCCGTTTTTCTTTGGGAGATTTGGACAGTTTGGCTTGATATGTCCTTGCTTTTCACATTCATAACATGAGACATCTTGTGTTGATGTGGAGGCTTCTCTTTTCTTGAAGTGCTTTCTCTTATTTGCATGAGATCCACCCTTGTCATTTCTGCCAAAAAACTTCCCAAGTCTTTTAACAAGAAGCATGAAATTTTCATCTTCTTCCGGATTGTCTTCTTTTACTACTTCCTTTGAATCAATTTTTAAGGCAATGTTTTTGGATTTCTTTTCTAGATTCTCATGTTTTTCAAGTCTACCGAGTTCCATTTCATATTCTTGAAGTTTGCCAAATAATGTAGCGGAAGTCATTGCGGAGAGACTCTTCTTTTCCGAGGTTGCCGTTACCTTTGGTTGCCATTCCCCAGTCAATGATCTAACGACTTTCAAGTTGAGTTCATCATTTGTCAAGGTTTTACCAAGAGCACTTAAGTGATTTGTCAAGTGCACAAATCTCTTTTGTAAGTCAAGAATGGATTCTCCGGGTTGCATTCGAAATAGTTTGTATTCTTGACTTAGGGTATTTAGCCTTGATCTTTTTACTTCAGCCGTTCCTTCATGAGTTTGTACCAAGGTATCCCATATTTCCTTTGCTGTTTTGCATGTCGAGACACGGAAAAATTCGTCCATACTAAGTGCACCTTGAAGAAGGTTTATTGCCTTTTTGTCATAGAGAACTTTCTTTTTATCATCGTCGTCCCATGCAGTTTTAGGCTTTGAAGAGCCAACGCCATTGATTACCTTTACCGGGATAAATGGACCATTTTCAACGGCATCCCATATTTCCTCTCCTTGTGCTTCTAGATGCGCCTTCATGCGTATTTTCTAGAAGTCTAAATATTCACCACAGAATAGAGGAGGCTTGTTGTTACTACCACCATCTCTGAAAATGGGTTGATGATTTGCGGAAGCCATTCTGGATCTCTAGGAGCAGGTTACCTATAACCTGCTCTGATACCAATTGTAAGTTTAAGATTGCTCCTAAGAGGGGGGGGGGGGTGAATTAGGTGGTGGTCGATTTTTGATTTATTTTACACTTTCTGGTTTTGTTTTAGTGCTATGGAAAACGGTAAAGTGCAGAAAGTAAAGAGACACGAAGATTTATCCTGGTTCCTTCCACACCCCGAAAGTACGTCCAGTCCCCTTGCAAACACGCAAGAGATTTCACTATTTTGTTAGAACTTTTACAAGACTCTTCCTAGTCTTATCAACTAAATACACTAACAAATACCAAGAACACCCTCTTATATTTCCAATAAGTCTCTTGAGAACAATCCTCTCAAAAGATACCTCTTGTTTCCAACAATGGACAACAAGGTACAAAAGTATTCTAATACTTAGTTCCAACAATCCTGGAAATAAGTTACACTTTGTATAATTCTATGAAATATGATTTCTTGAAAGATGTTGATCACATAGAGTGACTTCAATGAAGTTTCTTCTTTCTTCTCTTGTAAGCAATTCAAACTGTAACACAATGGTTAGAAAATGCTCAAAGATTTTTGTTCTTATATGTGTGAAAGTGCAGAAAATCTTTGTTCTTAAAAATTAAGAAATATGAAGTTTGAATATTTTACAAAGTTCAGAATTATTGCATGAGAGAAGAGTTGTTTTATAATTTTAAAGATTTAGTATTTAAAGCAATCAAGATACCTTTCCAAATGGATACTTTTCTATTTGTAAAACTTGAGAAGATGCAATGTATGACCATGCAACCATTGGAGAAAAGGTGTGAAGGATATCTTGAATCAAGTTCAGATTTTTCAAAAAGTACAAAGTGTAAATCGATTAGCATTAGATGTAAATCGATTGCACGAGTTTGTAACGTTCTTGTTTTCAAAAATTTTGGAGTGTAAATCGATTTACATGATGTGTTAATTGATTTACAGGTGTTAAAAAATTAACTCAGTTCAGTAATCAATCGATTTACATTCCATGTAAATCGATTGCTGCCAGGGGCAATCAGTTTTTGAAAAAACATGTGTAAATCAATTTACATGATATGTTAATCGATTTACATTAGTGAAAAACTTAGAATTTGCTTTTAAAACTTTAAGTGAAGTGTTGTGGTAAGTGTGTATATCATTTTTGAGCATTTCTAATCAATGTAGTTCAAATGAGAATTGATATACTTGATTGCTTGCCATGATCCTTGAAGCTTTGAGTGAATGATGCTTTAGGCTAATTCCACTTCTTTTCCTTCTTGCCATAGTGCTTGTTTGTCTTTCATCAAAACTAAAGTTGAGTTGAGGCTTGAGATTACAGATAACAGTTTGAGTTGCTGAAGCCTGGACCCGACCATATACCAGTTAACCTCAAGATCAAATTGCTGAAACATTGACCCGACCAGATAACAGTCCAAGTTGCTGAAGCCTGGACCCGACCAGATACTAGTTAACCTCAAGATCAAATTGCTGAAACCTGGACCCAACCAGATAACAGTTCGAGTTGTTGAAACCTGGACCCGACCAGATACCACTTAACCTCAAGATCAAATTGCTAAAACCTGAACCCGGCCAGATAACAATTTGAGTTGCTAAAACATGGATCCGACCAGATACCAATTAACCTCAAGATCAAATTGCTGAAACCTGGACTCGATCAGATAACAGTTTGAGTTTCTGAAACCTGGACCTGACCAGTTAACCATTCGAGTTACTATGAAACCTGAACCCGACCAAATAATAGTTTAACTTCTTCAAATCACCAACAAAACTCCTCTTCCCAAGTAGAGTTTGCCACTATCCCTAGTGAGTTGCTGCAAAGCCTGGAAGTCGACCAGATAACAATTAACTTCTTTATCCCCAACAAGTTATTAACGTCCATTCTCTCTAATCAAGATATAACTCCCCAATAGAGCAACAAACAACTAAAACTCCTGAACTCTTTTCCCCAAGTAGAAATCAACACTCTCCATAGAGTTTCCCTCAAGCAAAATCAACGCCCCCCAGCGGATTTCTCCTCAAACAACAAAACAAGAATCCCTAGTGTAAACATTCAAAACAAGGTTTGAAGATATGCATACTCTTCATCCCCAACAACATTCTGGGATTTAACTTCCCAAAGCTCCCAATCACTTGTCAAGGATTTAATTTCTGAAGCAAAGATACATTTCAACAAATATTTCACATTCATACATCACATTACATACATCACATTACATACATGATAAATGCATACAACATAATCTCATTTATTTTGAGAATATCATCAAGCCATGCTTACATCTGCATGTAACTAACCCTCTTCCTTGCAGGAAAAGTCAATCAATAAAAATCCTCTTCTGGAAAATACCACCAACATTTCTCAAAAGGTTAGAGATTAATTCCTGAAACAAGCCAAGGAAACTATCTCTACAACCAACAAAAAGCAGGTTCCAGATTAATACCTGAAACAAGACAGGACAACTATCTGTGAACAACTGATTATAGATTAATACCTGAAACAAGACAGAACAACTATCTACATGAGCAGATTGAAGATTAAATCTAGAAACAAGACGGGAAAACTATTTTTCTTTCTTTTTGGTGAGATAGAGATTAATTCCTGAAACAATCCAGGGCAACTATCTCTATGACCAACAATAAGCGGGTTCCAAATTAATACTTGAAACAAGACATGATAACTATCTGTGAACAACTGGTTGTAGATTAATACCTGAAATAAAACAAGACAATTATCTACATGAGAATATTGAAGATTAGCTCCCGAAATAAGACGGGGAAACTATCTTCCTTTCTCAAATAGGTCAAAGATTAATTCCTGAAACAAGCCAGGGTAACTATCTCTACGACCAACAAAAAACAGGTTCCAGATTAATACCTGAAACAAGACAAGACAACTATCTGTGAACAACTGATTATAGATTAATACCTGAAACAAGACATGACAACTATCTACATGAGCAGATTGAAGATTAACTCCCGAAACAAGACGTGGAAACTGTCTTTCTTTCTTTTTGGTGAGATGGAGATTAATTCCTGAAACAAGCCATAGCAACTATCTCTATGATTAACAAAAAGCGGGTTCCAGATTAATACCTCAAACAAGACAGGACAATTATTTGTGAACAAATGGTTGTAGATTAATACCTGAAACAAGACAGGACAACTATCTACATAAGCAAATTGAAGATTAACTCCCAAAACAAGACGGGGAAACTATCTTTCTTTCTTTTTGGTGAGATAGAGATTAATTCCTGAAACAAGCCAGGGAAACTATCTCTACGACCAACAAAAAGCGGGTTTCAGATTAATACATGAAACAAGACATGACAACTATCTGTGAACAACTGATTATAAATTAATACCTGAAACAAGACAAGACAACTATCTACATGAACATATTGAAGATTAACTCCCGAAACAAGATGGGGAAACTATCTTTCTTTCTTTTTGGTGAGATGGAGATTAATTCCTAAAACAAGTCAAGGCAACTATCTCTACGACCAACAAAAAGCGGGTTCCAAATTAATATCTGAAACAAGACATGACAACAATCTGTGAACAACTGGTTGTAGATTAATACCTGAAACAAGACATGACAACTATCTACATGAGCAGATTGAAGATTAACTCCCAAAACAAGACGGGGAAACTATCTTTCTTTCTTTTTGGTGAGATAGAGATTAATTCCTGAAACAATCCAGGGCAACTATCTCTACGACCAACAAAAAGCGGGTTCCAGATTAATACTTGAAACAAGACAGTACAACTATATGTGAACAACTGATTATAGATTAATACCTGAAACTAGATAGTACAACTATCTACATGAGCAGATTGAAGATTAACTCCCAAAACAAGATGGGGAAACTATCTTTCTTTCTTTTTGGTCATATAAAGACCAGTTCCTGAAACAAGACAGAGCAACTATCTACACGACTAGACGAAGCAATATCACACGGATTCCTTCTCATATACTTCCAGACGTAACTTCACACGGGCTCATCCTGAAGCAATCTTACACGGATTCCTTCTCATATTTTTCCAGATGCGGCTTCACAGAGGCTCATCCTGAAGCAATTTTGCACGGGCTTCCTTCTCATATGTTTCCAGATGCAGCTTCATATTGGATCATGAAGAAGAAATCTTACATAGATTCCTTCTAATACATTTCCAGACATGGCTTAACACGGGTCCATTCCAGCATATCATTCATATTAAATCGACTAAATATTTTTTCTGATTCTTCTTCCAATTTCTACCAACAATCACTCCGGATGGCATCTGTAAGCCCCTCTATGACAAACTATCCATCGTCTCTCTAAATGGAATCTTTAAGCCCATTCCTGACATAATTAACCAACACATCATCGAGTGCAAATTTTTGGCCATTCTAGTGTTCAATCATCTTTCACCTTCAAGTCACGAATGACGGACATGCCAATCTAACTTTTTAAGTTTAAGAAGATTGAACAGGGGCAACTGTTGTACCCCAAAATTTGCCCTCTCATTTCACCAAGACATTCAAAATATGAAATTTGATCTTAAAAAAAATCAATGTCAAAAATGAAACTTTGCAAGACTTGGAAATTTTTTCTAAGTATTTTCTATACATGATTAATTTCATTACCTCATGACATATTTTTTCATTATAATTCTAAATAATTCAAGATGTTACAAATAATTCAAGTTATTACAAAGTGACATTTTTGCAAGATCACAAATCCTAAACTTTGTCTTGGTTGAACTTTCCCTTTGACTAAAACCTTACCACTATGTTGTTGAAATAACTGGCTGAAAATCATCAAACAATGAAGTTGCCATGGAACGTCTTTTAACCCATATGAAGGGAAAGGTAAACATCGAGAAAACCTGAGAAGGGAGAAGTCAAGGTCTTGTGACCAAGAGATTGGGTAAGGGAGTCTGTTACGCGAGGGGAAGGTATTAGCACCCCACGCGTCTGTAGTACTCTACGGTATCCACTATTGTTATCTATCTTATGGGTGTGTTTAATCTATGCTTACTGTTTATTACTTCTAAAGGGAGAATGCATGAAAAAGAAATGAGAAAATAATGTAGGGAAAATAAAGTTGTACTCGCTTGAGCCCTACCCCAATGCCTACGTATCCTTTTTAAGGAATCTGAGCTACCGTAGTTCGACTCACATGTTTTTGTTTATTTTGTGTTTTTTATGGACAATGTTATTTCCGCCTTCTGCCGCAGCTCGGAGTTTGGAGACTTATGCATTGGCACAGAAGTAAATTAATCATGTCCTTACCTGAAAAGGGTTTTCTGAGAAAAGGTTCTTGGATGCACAAAAGGTTTGAGTTGGTTTGTATTTTGTTACCTTGAAAAAGGTTTTAAGTATGATTAACATGTTTTTGATTTGCTAAGAAAATATGTTTTAGTTTTAGATGCATATGCAAAAGGGGAAGAAAAAGAGTCTAAGGGAGACTAAACTATTTCTAACCTAATGTTATCATACAATGGTAGTCCTACGGTTTGGATTAATAAAAGGGAAATGTCTACCTAATGTTAGCATGCATGGCTTACAACCTAAGGTCTAACTTGCGTCCAAAGTGAGCAAGCATGTCCTAAGGGAACATGGTATGTACAAGGATAAAGCAATCAAGCTAATAAGCTCAAGATAGCACACCTAAAGAGATCCTATCTAAGTTAGCATGCTAAAGAAAGTCTAACAAAACTATCCTATGGGGAACATTAAATGAGAGCGAAGTCGTGATCTCAATTTCTAAATTGAGTGACTCATGAATCAACAAGAAATAAAGGAAAGCGATAAAATCCTATAGGGAGCATGCACTGAGTGAGAAGTCGTGATCTCAATTCCTAAATTGAGTGACTCATCGATCAACAAGAAATATAGGAAATAGATAAAATCCTATAAGGAGCATGCACTGAGAGCAAAGTCGTGATCTCAATTCCTAAATTGAGTGACTCATCGATCAACAACCAAAGAAACAAACACAAGCCCAACACATATAGCAATGAAGTGTGGAATGCCTGCTACAGGTCATTAAATAGCGACTTCAATCGCACGCTCTTTGTTTCCTACTTCTCATGGTATCTAGAAAGCAATAAAATCCTACTTCTCACGATATCTAGAAAAGCGGTAAATAAGTGTAGTAAAGTGCGTAGAAGTATGAAGGTAGTAGCGGCGGCTACCAAAGCGAGAAAATCGTCAAGAGAGGACGAAAGCAATAGAGAAGCAGGGAGTATGCGTCGAGCAAGCTTCACCAAGAAACCAACAAAGTCAGAAATAATATCCAACTAAGATAAAGGAAAATGCGTATTGCGAATGTAACGCGTAATTAGAAGTTCATGCATAAGACATCATAAAGTATCACATACATCAAGACAACATATAATACGATATGAATTTCTCAGGATGATGAGAAATTAGGCGTGCAACATCGGGAGCAAGTATAAGCCGTATGCTTTGATTACATAATTTCCTGTTATGTTACATAATCGAAAGCAAAAGGGATGTACCTTACACAATGAACAAACACGTCAAAAAAACATGGTAAAGCGGCACGGGAATGCGGATAAAAACTAAAAGAGAAAAATTATTTTTTATTAGTTTTTTATGTAAGGACAATTCCAAAAAATTAAAGAATTAATTCCTGAAATTTTCTATTATCTTTTATTATTATTTTATTTATCATAACAAAAATATAGAAACTAAAAAGGTCATAAATGAAAAAATGAGCTCAGGGGGGTGAAAAACTGGAGTCAGGGGTGTAGAGATTAGGGCGCTAGGCCCATATAGAGTGAATCCAAGAAGCTGTTTCTTGTTGTACAACTTCAAGTTTCCAAAAACCATGACATTGGGCTTAGGATGAGGTACAGATCGGGCCATTAACAAACAAACACCAAGCCCAAACCAGATTCAACATTATTCTTATTATAATATTTTCTTCTGAACTAAGAATGAAAACAAAAAAAGAATAATAATAAAACATGAAAATTAGGGTTTATTGTTCAAAGTTGTGACTCTTAAAATTCTTAAACAACATTCTCCCTCATCTCTCAAAGCAGCGGTGTGCAATCCACCAGTGATTCCCGCCTCCGTTAGTTACGGTTCAACCTCCACCTTCGCCTCATGTCTCTAATTAGACATCAATATCTGGCCACCGCGATAGATCGTATCCCCTCGTCTCTCCCTAAATCATCTTTGTCTCAAATCGTGACTCACAGAGTCGTTCAATGATCCAAATCTTTGTGGTGATTCCGACCTTACCGCTTATCATTACTCCCTCAAACTCTCAACTCGCTCACTATCAGGTTGATGGAGGAGCTTCAACTGAAGCCTCAATCAGAACTCTCAGTCGGAGATTTAGAGACTCCGACGATGATATAATGCAAAAAGACCATAAACTAGCAAGAATTCGAAGAACATAGCGTCTCAATCAAAAGGTTCAGAGAACTCACCAACCGGAGTTTGTTCGATGCGATTTTCGCAGTGGTGATGACGATAAAAAGTATCAGGTACACGTTCTTATCTCAATTCAGTTTCTCCGATTAGTTCTTCGTCCTCCTCTTCTTAGTGTTCTTTCCTTCTTCACTTTCACGTTTCTGAACTGGTTGAGTCATCCCGTTTTACAGTAGTTTGTGTTACAATATCGCTACGATAATATTGATGACACTACAAGGATATTGATGAAGACGCTGGAGATTGAAGAAAGTATAATGAAGGTGATGATGATTTGAAGCAAGCTGTAGAGATGATACAGAAGTTTTGATTGCGAAACAAAAGGTTGAAGGTGCAAGATGATAATGATGAAGGTGTTTGGATCTATTTTCACGGTGTTGAAGATGACGCAGATATATATATATATATATATATATATATATATATATATATATATATATATATATATATATATATATAGAGAGAGAGAGAGAGAGAGAGAGAGAGAGAGAGAGAGAGAGAGAGAGAGAGAGATAGATAGATAGAGAGAGAGAGAGAGGAAAGATCGCTGAAAGTTGTAGTAGGTGAATACCAAACGAGAAGAGAGAATTGAGAGGATGAAGAAGAGAGAAGAAAGAGACCTCTCTGATAATTTTCTAGTGAGTTCTCTTATAAATGATTTTTTATGTGAATGAATAAGGAATCGTGAAACACTTTTCTCTCTCCATTTTGTTCCATTCTGTTATATTTTGTTATATCCCCTGCTGGAAGTTTGTTACAAAATTGGTTAGAAGATATGAATCTGTTAGAAGTTGGTTCAAACAGTTAGAAGGATAAAAAGTTGTTTTTGGATCTGTTTAAAACTGATAAAAGTTAGTTATGGTAGTTAGGAGATAGAAAATTCTGTTGAGAGTTTGTTGAAGACAATTAGAGGTTAGAAAGCTTAGAAATTGGTTGTTGGATTTCTATTATGAACCAATTAGAAAAAATTGAGTTAGTTATTCTGTTTAGGATGTTGGTTAGAGATTGAAATTGATTAGGACTTGTTAGAATGGATTTTTCCTTTGACAGATTTTCAATAACATAGTACAAATAATGGTTTGTAATATTAATTAGTGGATTCTTTTCTGGTTTTTTGATGTGCATGTTTTATGTTATGTGCAGCGAGATTGGTTTATTGGTTATTGTGAATTGGACCTAGCTCAATGTCCCATGGTGAAAAGTTGCAAGGCAATGGTTTTGAAGTATGAAGCCTGAGACGAGAAATTGGAGACAGAAAGATATAGTTTGGAGGATCATTGTTAAGGTAAGAAGCTTGAATTATGGACAAGAGGGTAATGAGTTATGAAGGTCATTGAAGATGGAGAATTTGGATTATGTTTAGTTTAGGATTAGGTTTCTTTTGATGTGATTTTACAGCCTTGATGTAAATGGTTCTTGAATTTTTATTGAATCATGCACATGCTTTTAACAAAAATTTAAATTGGATGTGGTTTTATGGTGCAAGGCTAGAGTTAACAATCTGAACTGGTTGTTTATGGCGATGTTTCTCACTACGACGGTTAACTCCGAGAAGTTGAGTGTGACTACAACTTACTTCAGAATGGTAGTAGAAAAGGGCAGGCGGCAGCGGCAGCTGCCAGCATTTTATGTTTTGTTTTTATTCCACGATGAATTGGTGAATGGGGGGATTGATGGGCTGTTTTGGAATGAGATGAAACAAGGCATCAATTTTATTAGGATGCAATTGAAATTTTGTACCTTTTGTAATGTTTCTTTGAAATGCCAGATTTTGGATGTAAAGACAATATTGAATGGTTTTTTATGTGAAGAAATTGGAACTTGAATAGACTTGATCTTTAATATTTGAAATTTGGATTTGAACCTTGCTTTCTTGAATTATGCCTTGCAACTTGGAAATTAGTCTTAGGATGCAATTGAAAGTTTGAATGACCTTGTATGCCTTGAATGCAATATTAATTTGGAAATTCCAAATCTTCAATCTCCTATCCGAAATCAAGTCTTCTTAAAATAGCACTAAGAGATCCCTAATGTTTCTCTTCGTTTGAAACTTGAATGAATGAAACACATGATACCAAACCCTTTTTGTGAATAATTCACGAGATAAATTCCAAGATGACTAAAGAAAGTCTTTCATTTGAAATTCAAAGTCTTGCTTATGAATGAACATGATGTGCTTTATTCTTCAAAGTGACTTGAATTCCAAGGAATCCACGTGGATGGACTTTCCAAACTTAATACATTTGAGTCTTAAAATATTGGTCCAATTTAACGAATTCGAACCACTTGAGCTCATGACTTCAAATAATCCCTTGAACGAATACTTTCATCATAATGAATCCAACACTAATTTAATTCACTCAATACCCATCAAAATTGTATAATAAGAAATGAGAGAACCAATGATGCCTTAATCTCAGTGAATTCATAACATCATCCTTGTATCACGTCTTTAATTAATGATCAACAAAATTTTAGTGCTTTGAATCCTTAAGAACGAATGATAAGGCTTGAAGCATAGAATACCTCATGGATATCTAATGATCCTCAACTGAACAAAACTCAAGCATGAGTATAGGTAAAACCTAATTCTCTGGCTTCAGATACTCAATGAGGAGAAAGATAGATTTAGCCAAAATCCTGGTTCAAAATAAACTCAACTGCAACCTTGATGAGACACTAAGTAACATAAGTAAAAACCCTAATGCACTTTGCTCCGGATGAATATTTAATGAGGAAAGAAATCCACAAATCCTGAACTACAAACCCACATTCCACTACTTGAAGAGGGACCAAAAGAAATAAACTTTATTGAATATATACCTCAAAACACTGTGAAACCCTAATATCGCACAACCATTGAACATTGAACCTCAAGCGCTTTATTGAATGAAACATATGCAATGTTAGTGACCTGGTGGAGGTTATGTATATGATGATGCATAAGCCAGATGATCCTTGTTAAAGGGTAGGACAAAGTAGGGGTATTATAGCTGACCCTATTTAATCATCTTAAACTTGAAAGTACGATTGGAGTATGCCTTTCGGAAGTTCGAGGTAGAAGATGATTAAATAACAATGCCAAAAATTTGTTCTGAAAGATGGTAGTAAGTGTTTAATTTTGCAACATCCGCTGGGGAATTAAAAAAAGGACGGAACTAAACCAGAGATATACTTCGATCAGGACACGACGACATCAGAATACATCGATCAGGGCACGATGACTGAAAGGAAAACACCGATCACGACACGATGATTGAAAGGGAGACATCGATCAGGACACGATGGATGTTTGAATCGATAGCGACGAGTATAGAAAGAAGATATGGACGAGTATCAATAAAGGTTTAAACACAGGCTAATGTTTGAATCAATACAGACGAGTATTGAAAGAAAATACAGACGAGTGTGAAGAAAGGTTAAACACGGACGAGTGTTTGAATTAATACGGACGAGTATTAAAAGAAAATACAGACGAGTATCAAGAAAGGTTAAACACAGACGGGTGTTTGAATAAATACATGCGTGTATTGAAAGAAGATACAGAAGAGTATCGATAAAGGTTAAAACACAGACGAGTGTTTGAATCAATACAGACGAGTGTTTGAATCAATACAGACGAGTATTGAAAGAAGATACATACGAGTATCAAAAGGTTAAACACATACGAGTGTTTGAATCAATACGAACGAGTATTGCTAGAAGATACATATGATTATCAAAAGGTTAAACACAGACGAGTGTTTGAATCAATACGGACGAGTATTAAAAGAATATACATAAAAGTATCAAAAGGTTAAACACAGACGAGTGTTTAAATCAATATGGACGAGTATTGAAAGAAGATACAAACGAATATCAAAAGGTTAAACACAAACGAGTTTTTGAATCAATACAGATGAGTATTGAAAGAAGATACAGACGAGTATCAAGAAAGGTTAAATACGAACGGATGTTTAGGAAGCTGACACATACGAGTGTTTGAATCAATACGGATGGGTATTAAGAAAAGATACAGATAAGTATCAAGGAAAGTTTAAACACAGACAAGTGTCTGGGAGACTGACACGGATGAGTGTTTATAAGTTGACACAGATGAGTGTTTAGAAACGGACACAGATAAGTGTTTAGGAAACTGAATTATTTGTCAGGAAAGAACTGACTACCGGATGAAAAATGGGTTTAGAATGACAAGGTGTATTGATTTTGCTGGGAATTCAGGGTACAAGGTACCGGCACCGTTAGCGGGGCATTGTGAAGGTGAAAGTTATCAGTTGGGTTTTTGGAAGCAATATCCTCTTGAGGGGACGTATTGTTGTCCTTGAATAATTCAGGTCTTTCGTGTAAGGTACCTGATCTGGCTTATGCTTCGTATGCATGTTTAAATTTCTTTTTCCGCAAAGACCCATTATAATGAATCTACTATGCACTTTTGAGGATGCAATATTATGCAGTGATAACTATATACAATGCAAATAAATAGAATTTATTGGGATAAGCGACGGCTCCCTGGGAACTATTGATCATCACTAGAGATGCCAATACATATCGGTGCTGGAAACCTGCAGTACCGAAGATTACTGGGGATACTGATAAGAAATTTGCACCGGGGAGCTCGTGATACCAAAGATTATCGATGATTCTGCTGAAGATTGAATTGCTGACGAAGCGAGTTTATAGGTACACCATTGGATTCTGAGTTGTATTGTTGAGGAGGAGATACTTTGGCCAGGCTTCCATACATCCTAAACCGTTGAGAGGATGGTAAGACTGAATATAATGAAGAATGGGTATTGAAAACCATGTGGATCTCTTCGAATACATGCCCCAAGTTTATGCCACACTGGGGAATTACCACTTGAATCACTTTGGGGTAAAAGATGGGCATGGACACCTGTGAATGCCCCGGTTTACTCCACTGGGGATGCTCCGATTTAACTCCAATGGGGATGTACTTGATTAACTCCACTGGGGATGTACTTGCACGTGCCAAGTAAAATAGAAACTCCAAACTTTCTGAATTCACTTAGGGAATCAGGTTTGAAATTGTCTGTAGTAGATGAAGGCAGCTTCATGTTGGCCAGGTCAGGGTGACCGTTATGAGTTGCTACATGCAAAGAAAAACAACACTTGGAATGCATACAACACTCCCTCATGATTATATATCAACGTAAAGTCAAGTTTTATTTTAGCTTGAGAACTTTTATTCCCCATGATTCTAATGCAATGTTTAATAGCGAATAAAACACATTCTGCACACGAAAAACATTTTTATGATAATAAAAGACAACTATTTTGATGAAAGCAAACTTTATTGATTGGCCAATTAATAGGAATTTGTACAAGGATGCGACTCCTATATGAGTTAGTTGCGAGAAAGAAACGAAAAAAATACAACAGGTATAAATGGCAATGAGAGATGCTCGAATTTGAATTAAAACCGGTATCGCTACAATTCCCATATCCTCAGTAGTCTCAATGCCTTGCCTGTGAAGAGTAGCAGTTGGATCGATCAGTTCACTGCCAAGGTGCTATAGATGTGCATGTTTCATTCGTGAAGAGAATTCAGACTACTGCCTCTCGCTTAAGATCCCTAACTTTTGGTTGGATCGCCCTTTCGAGTTTTCGATCCAACGGGATACCCATTTTTGCCTAAATCGCCCTTTTGGGTTTTCGACTTAGCGGGTTATTATCCTTTTTTCATTTTATCCCTAATTTTTTCCTGGGCTTTCATGTCCACCAGGATGCCCATTTTAGCGGGTCTCTTTAAGTGTAGTATTTTTTGACTGAGTCCGAATTGACTGGGAGTGGAACGTCTTCCCCATCCATGTTCGTCAGGATTAGAGCACCTCCTGAAAAGACTCTCTTCATGATATATAGTCCCTCGTAATTGGGAGTCCATTTTCCCCTTGGATCAGAATGACTTTGCATGATAACCTTTCTCAAGACCAAATCACCAGGATAAAACGTCCAAGGACAGATCTTTTTATTGAATGCTCATTTCATCCTTTGATGGTACAATTGGCCATTAAAAATGGCTTCCAGGCACTTTTTGTCAATCAAATTGAGTTTGTTGAATCTTGTCTGAACCCACTCTGCCTCGTCAAGCTTGGTTTCCATCAGAAGCCTCAATGAAGGAATCTCTACTTCGACAGGAAGCACTGTATTTATACCATAGACAAGAGAAAATGGAGTTTCCCCCATCGAAGTACGCACAGACTTTCTATAGCCATGCAGAGCAAAAGGCAACATTTCATGCCAATCTTTGTATGTTCTGACCATTTTCTGGACGATCTTCTTTATGTTCTTGTTAGTAGCTTCGACTGCACCATTCATCTTTGGTCGATACGGCGATGAATTATGATGTTCAATTTTGAACTCTTCACACAACTCCTTCATCATGTTGTTGTTAAGATTAGAACCATTGTCAGTGATGATTCCGTAAGGAATTCCGTAACGGCATATGATTTCTTTTCTGATGAAACTAGTAACGACTTGCTTGGTTACATTCTTATAAGAAGCTTCTTCCACCCATTTAGTAAAATAGTCAATAGCCACTATAATGAACCTATGACCATTTGAAGCACTTGGTTCAATCCTTCCAATCATGTCAATCCCCCACATTGCAAACGGCCATGGGGAAGTTATAACATTCAAAGGAGTTGGAGGAACATGAATTCTGTCTACATACAGTTGGAATTTGTGGCACAACTTTGCATATACACAACAATCACTCTCCATAGTCATCCAGAAATATCCTGCGCGTAAGATTTTATTTGCCATAGAATGCCCGCTTGAATGAGTCCCGAAAGAACCCTCATGGATTTCCTTTATGATCGACTCTGCTTCGTGTCTACCCATGCATCTGAGCAGAACCGAGTCATAATTTCTCTTATACAGGACGTCTCCTGATAAGATTAACTTAGATGCTAACCTTCTAAACATACGCTTATCACAAATTGTAGCATTTTCGGGACACTCTTTCTTCTCAAGGTACCGTTTGATGTCGTAATACCACGGCTTCTCATCAGACACATCCTCGGTCGAGAGACAATGAGTAGAAAAGACATGTGCTGGCTCTTTGTAACGGAGGATGCATATATTAGGCGCCTGATTCAGAAAGCTCACCGAGAACATTGATGCTAAAGTAGCTAAAGCACCGGTCAACTGGTTTTCATCTCTGGGAATATGTTCAAAGGTGATTTCATCAAAAGCGGGTATTAGCTGCATGATGTAGTCTCTGTGTAGAATCAAACTGGGGTGCTTCGTTTCCCAATCACCTTGTACTTGATGTATGACTAAAGCAGAGTCTCCAAAGATTTAAAGGATTTTGATTTTAAGGTCAATGGCTGCCTCGAGCCCCATCATGTAGGCTTCGTATTCTGCCACATTGTTTGTACAATCGAAACATAACTGGGCCGTAAACGGTGTCTAAGTATTATGTGGAGAAGTCAATATTGCCCAATGACCTGTAGCGTTTTAGGCACCGTCAAACATAAGAGTCCATCGTTCTTCTAGATCGACCCCATCATAATCATCAAGCTTCATAACATCTTCATCAGGGAAGTCAAATTTCATTGATTGGTACTCTTCCAACGGTTGATGAGCGAGATGATCCAAAAGAATGCTACCCTTGATAGACTTTTATATAACACACTAAATGTCATATTCAGATAAAAGCATCTGCCATCAAGCCAGTCTGCCTGTAAGTTCCGGTTTTTTAAAGATATACTTTACCGAGTCCATCTTTGATATCAGAAATGTTGTGTATGTTAGCATATATTACCTTAGACGTCGATCTGCCCAGGTAAGTGCACAACAAGTTTTTTCAAGCAAAGAATACCTGGATTCGCAATCGGTAAACTTTTTACTCATATGATAAATGATGTTCTCTTTACGTCCTGTTTTGTCCTGCTGTCCAAGCACACAACCCACATATCCTTCCAGCACCGCCAAGTACATGATGAGTGGCCTTCCGGGAACTGAAGGAATAAGGATTGGTGGCTCTTGGAGATACTGTTTGATCTTTTCAAAGGCTTCCTGGCAATTATCATCCCATTGGACATCTTGATTCTTGCGCAACAATTTAAAGATGGGTTCACAAGTAGCTGTGAGATGAGAGACGAACCTGGCTATGTAGTTCAATCTCCCTAGGAACCCTCTTACTTCTTTTTCATTTTTCGGTGCTGGCATATTTTGTATTGCTTCTACTTTGTCGGGATCTACTTTGATTCCTCGCTGACTTACGATGAAACCAGGTAGTTTTCCAGATCGCACCCCGAAGGTACACTTATTCGGATTAAGCCTTAGCATAAACTTTTGCAGACACGCTAATAACTTTTACAGATGGACCAAGTATTCCTCCTCGGTTTCGATTTTGCAATCATATCGTCAACATATACTTCAACCTCTTTATGAATCATATCATGAAAGAGCGTCACCATGGCACATTGATGTGTTGTACCAGCATTTTTGAGGCCAAAAGGTATGACCTTATAACAGTAAGTACCCCATGGAGTAGTGAATGTCGTCTTTGTCATGTCTTCTGGGGCCATCTTTATCTGATTGTATCCCAAAAAACCATCCATGAAGGAGAAAATAGAGGACTGAGCCGTATTATCTACCAATACATCAATGTGAGGTAATGGGAAGTCATCCTTTAGGCTTGCTTTATTCAAATCCCGATAGTCCATAGACATGCGCACCATGACATCTTTCTTAGGGACGGGTACGATGTTGGCAATGCAATCTGATTATTCACATACCAACAAGAAGCCTGCATTCAACTACTTTTTAACCTCTTCATTGATCTCGAGATACATATCTGGACGAGTTCTGTGCGGCTTTTTCTTCACCGGAGGACATTCTGGCTTGAGTGGCAAATGGTGCATGACTATATCTATATTTAAACCAGGCATGTATTCATACATCCAGGCGAAGATGTCGGAGTAATCTCTGAGAAGCTCAATCAACCCCTTCTTTACATCATCTTGCAAAGCGGCCCCTATCTTGACCTCTCTTTTTACTGTGTCGGTACCGAGGTTAATGATCTCAATGGATTCTTGATGAGGCAGGATCATTTTCTCTTCTTGTCTCAACAGTCTTTCCAATTCCTATGGAATTTCATAATCTTCCCCACTATATTCGTCGACTTGGACATTCGGATTTCCAAGGATATTGGTGCAAGGAACTGTAACATCATTATTTTTAATGGAATTCGAGGCAGACCTGCATGATTGATGAATCATGCCCTTTTAGAATATAGATGCGAATTGGAAAATGGTTAAAGAGTTAGAAGGAAAAGCATTGCCATTTTTTTAACTAAAATAAGAAAATACAGAGAGTAAAAATTGTATGCAAAAATGCCATGTTATTCAATTTTAAACAAACATAGAAACATGAGGGGGCCCATTTCACAAACTATCAACATGCTTCGAGAAAAACATGTGATTTATTTAAGACAAGAACATTACATGTCAAAGAAAACCACTTAAAGAATATCGATAGTAGTCCAATTGCCGAGCTCTTGGTCATGTGAAATCTGGTAAATATACTGAGCCATATCCGCACCATCTTCACCATCGCCTTCCACTGCATGGATTTGTCCCTGAACACTTGGACCAACACTAACAAACACTTCTGAAAACGGGGGAACCTGTTTTCCTTTGAGCACAGTTGGACCCGTACCAACACGATATGAAAAAGAGGATCCGAACCCAAGTCCAGACTTGTCCTAATTTTTGTGCACCTCGATCACTTTGCCCCAGTCTTCATTGGGAATTCCATACTCCACAATGGCTTTGGCATATCTCAAGGAAACCATTGGAACTCTGGACTTCTTTGTAGTTTCCAGCATGCTGGAGACTCTGTCAACAAAAATGATTTGCAAGGCTTGGAAAGGGGTTTCATGTGTTAGAATAATGTTTGAATCTACTACCCTAAGTTAAAGTTTTGATGATAACAAAATGCAAGAATATATAAATTGTATGATTCATGTAAGACATATATGCTACCTAAAAATTATGTTTTGTTTTACAGAAACTCTGATGAGTATCAGCATGAGAATATCATCATCAGCATCAGAAGATGAATTATCAACATCAGCATCAGAGGATGTTATATCAGATGCCAGAATCAGAAGATCAACATGTGCTTACGCTGAAGCTTGATGAACAGATCTGCGCGTAACAATTTAAACTCTGATCAAGACAACAACGATTCATCAGCATCTAGCAGCGTCAGAATAAGCCAAAGTCAGAACATGCTTTATTGGCAACGGTACTGTGCATTCAAGATACTTTATTATCAACGACATTATTCCAGACAAAGATCTGCTCAATATGGAAAGAATGTAATTGGCATTGAAACGGAATAACTGACTCCAACGTACCATTTTCCAATGCTATATAAACAAGCAAGTGAGGAATGAATTGGCTAATGCTCTACAACTCTCTACACGCCTAAAGCTATTCATATTCATCCTCATTCCCAGTTTGCTAAAAGCTCACAAATTACCTATTATATTGTTTTAGCATTCTAGTTCTCATAAGCTTAATTTGTGTAATATCACAGTTGTGATAAACAATTTTGTAGAAAACATTCAACACACTTAGATTTCATTTCTTTGTAAGAAAGTATTTCCTTGAGAAACCGGTTTGTGGTTTTGACTCAAGAAGGCTTTAGCAGTTGTTAAAGCAGTTGTAATATTCAGTTGAATATAGTGGATTAAGACCTCGTTGGAGAGAGGCGAAATCACCTTGACGGGTGGACTGGAGTAGTTTGAGATCAAACGAACCAGGATAAAAATAACGTGTTATCTGTATTTGATTTCAAGTTTTACAATTCAACCCCCCTTCTTGTGTTTTTCACTTCTTCAATTGGCATCAGAGCGCCTGGTTCTGAGCTAAAACACTTAACCGTGTCAGTACAAGATCCAGCGTCAGAAAAACACAATGGCAGGAACATATCAACACAGCAGCAATGACAACAATGAAGATAGAGACAGATTCAGCGGCAAACCTCCAGTCTTTGATGGAGATAACTTTGATTACTGGAAAGACAGAATTGAAAGCTTCTTTCTGGCACATGATGCTGATCTGTGGGACATGGTGACAGATGGATACACACACCCAGTGAATGCAAGCGGTCAGAAGATTGACAGGAAAGCAATGTCTGATCAACAAAAGCGTGACTTCAAAAATCACCACAAGGCCAAACCATTCTTCTCAGCGCCATCTCTTACGCTGAATATGAAAAGATCTCTAACAGAGACACAACAAAGAACATGTTTGACTCACTCAGAATGACGCATGAAGGCAACATTCAGGTCAAAGAAACTAAAGCTCTTGCGCTCATTCAGAAGTATGAGGCATTCAAAATGGAAGAAAGTGAATCCATTGAAACAATGTTCTCAAGATTCCAAATTCTGGTGGCTGGTCTCAAGGTTCTGGACAAGGGATACTCTACTGCTGATCATGTCAAGAAGATCATCAGAAGCTTGCCAAAATAGTGGAGGCCAATGGTTACAGCGCTGAAGCTAGCTAAGGATCTCAACAAAATCTCTCTGGAGGAACTTATCAGCTCCCTCAGAAGTCATGAGATTGAGCTAGAAGCTGATGAACCTCAAAAGCAAGGTAAGCCTTTAGCATTAAAATCTAACAAAATCTGACTCTAAAGTTTTGCAGGCAGTTGAAGAAACATCTGATGGGTCCTCATCAGAAGAAGACGAACTTTCCCTCCTCTCCGGAAGAGTGAACCAACTATGGAAGCAGAGGCAAAGGAAGTTCAGGAATCCCAGAAGATCTGATCAGAATGAGTCCTCTTCCAGATACAGAAGGTCAGGCTCTTCTTCTGGATACAGAAGATCTGAAGGCTCTTCAGGAAGCAGAAAGCCAAACACCAAGGACATCACTTGCTATGAATGCAACGAGCAAGGACACTATAAGGGTGACTGTCCAAAGCTTCAGAGGGAAAAGCCCAAAAAGAAGTTTGGAAGAGAAAAGAAGAAAAGTCTCATGGCTACATGGAATGACTCTGACTCGTCTGAAGCTGACTCAGAATCAGATGATGAGAGAGCAAACATAGCTCTCATGGCCAACATATCAGAAGACAGTGAAGCTTCTGAATCAGACTCAGAATCAGACACCGAAGAGGTATTTCCAGACTTTGCAATTAATTTTACTAAGGCTGAACTTGCTGAAAGCCTTAACGAAATTCTGGAAAGGTACCAGCAGATCAGAGTTAAATTCAGAAACCTGAAAAGGAATCTTGAATTTGACTCTGATAAAACTGAGATTCTTAAATTGGAAATTTCTGAGTTGAAAAATAAAATTTCAAAATTAGAAAATGTTTCACAAAACTCTCAGAAGGAAACAATTTCTGAAACTCCCAGCAGTGCTGATGAGATCATCAAGGAGTATGATCATAGTTTTCAGAAGTTCCTTGCTAAAAGCATAGATAGAAGCAAAATGGCTTCAATGATCTATGGAGTTAGCAGAAACGGCAGAAAGGGAATAGGATACCAAGGTAAGGTTCCTACACCAAAGAATTCCATGGGTTTAATTATTAAACGCACCCCTCTGAATTCACATTTTGTGTATGGTCACACACATGACATCAAATATACTAGTAGTAATTATTCTGTGAAACCAAAATTCAACCATAGTTTTGGTAAAGCTAACAAATCAGGACCCAAGAAAATATGGGTATCTAAGGATAAAATAATACATGTTGCAGATATCTTTAGCAGCAAATCAGAAACACCAGTCATGGTACCTGGACTCTGGCTGCTCACGACACATGACGGGAAGAAGGCATATGTTCCAAAGCCTGGAGGCCACGTAGGCTTTGGAGGCAATCAGAGGGGAAAGATCATTGGCTCTGGAACTGTAGGTAATGGAAATCTTCCCTCTATAAACAATGTTCTGCTAGTAGATGGATTAATGCATAATCTGTTATCCATAAGTCAATTAAGTGATAACGGTTATGATATAATCTTTAATCAAAAATCATGTAAAGCTGTTAGTCAGAAAGATGGGACTATCCTATTTAATGGAAAGAGGAAAAACAACATTTATAAAATCAAACTTTCTGAACTAAAAAGTCAGAATGTAAAGTGTCTTCTGTCTGTTAACAATAAGAAATGGATCTGGCACAGAAGATTGGGGCATGTTAGTATGAGAAGAATATCTCAGATTAACAAACTCAATATGGTCAGAGGACTTCCTAATCTGAAGTTCAATTCAGATGCTCTGTGTGAAGCATGTCAGAAAGGCAAGTTTGCAAAACCTTCTTTCAAATCTAAAAATGTTGTTTCTACCTCTAAGCCATTAGAACTTCTGCACATTGACTTATTTGGACCAGTTAAAACTGCTTCAGTCAGTGGCAAGAAGTATGGGTTAGTAATCATAGATGACTATAGCAGATGGACATGGGTAAAGTTCTTAAGACACAAGGACGGGTCACACTCTGTGTTTGTCACCTTCTGTAACCAATTTCAAAATGAAAAGGATCTTAGAATCGTTAAAGTTAGAAGTGATCATGGTGGAGAGTTTGAAAATAAAGATTTTGAGTCATTCTTTAATGACAAAGGCATTCTGCATGATTTCTCTTGTCCTAGAACTCCCCAGCAAAATGGAGTTGTAGAACGAAAGAACAGAACATTGCAAGAAATGGCCAGAACCATGATCAATGAGACAAACGTTGCTAAGATATTCTGGGCAGAGGCAATAAACACAGCGTGCTACATTCAGAATAGAATCTCCATAAGACCTATTCTGGAAAAGACTCCATATGAATTATGGAAGAACAGAAAGCCCAACATTTCATATTTTCATCCATTTGGATGTATTTGTTTATATTAAATACAAAAAATTATTTGAACAAGTTTGACTCTAAAGCACAGAAGTGTATTATGTTAGGATACTCTGAACGCTCAAGAGGGTACATAATATACAATACAGAAACACAAATTGTGGAAGAATCAATCAGTGTTCGTCTTGATGATAAGCTTGACTCTGAAAAGTCAAAGCAGAATGAAGTTTTTGCAGGTATGGAAGTTGAATTTACAGGTTCTGAAGACAAGTCATCAGAAGCTCTAAATAAAGACACTCCTTCAACATCAGAAATAGGCACTGCTAGCAATCCAGCAACATCTGTTGACCAACCTCAGAAAAGACTACCCAGAAGCAGCTTGGATCACCCAGAAGAAACTATCTTAGGAAGAAAGGAAGATCCAATAAGAACAAGAGCCAGCTTCAGAAACTCTGAAGAATCCCTCATGGGACTTGTTTCTTTGATTGAACCTTTCTCAATTGATGAAGCACTTCTGGACAACTATTGGATTCTAGCAATGCAAGAAGAGCTGAATCAATTCACCAGAAATGACGTGTGGGATCTAGTTCCCAAACCAAAAGGATTCAACGTTATTGGAACAAAATGGGTGTTCAGAAACAAACTGAACGAACAAGGTAAAGTCATCAGAAAGAAGGAACGACTGCTAGCACAAGGTTATAGTCAGCAAGAGGGGATAGACTATACAGAAACCTTTGCCCCAGTCGCCAGGTTAGAATCTATCAGACTTTTAATTTCGTTTGTTGTTAATAAAGGCATCACTCTGTATCAGATGGATGTCAAGAGTGCATTCTTAAATGGATATATAGAAGAAGAGGTTTATGTGCACCAACCCCCTGGTTTTGAAAGTACAAAAAATCCAGAATATGTTTTCAAACTAAAGAAGTCACTATATGGTCTGAAACAAGCTCTCAGAGCTTGGTATGAAAGACTAAGTAACTTTCTGTTAGAAAAAGAATTCACCAGAGGGAAGGTGGACACTACCTTATTTTGTAAGTCAGTTAAGAATGACATCTTAGTCTGTCAAATTTATGTTGACGATATTATTTTTGGATCTACTAATCCTTCTCTTGGAAGAAAATTTGCTAAGTGTATGCAGGCAGAATTTGAGATGAGCCTCATGGGAGAACTGAAATTCTTTCTGGGAGTTCAGATCAATCAAAATCCAGAGGGAACTTACATTCATCAGAGCAAATATGTCAGAGAACTTCTGAAGAAATTTGATCTCTCATAATTTAAGTCATCAAAGATTCCAATGCATTCCACGTGCATTCTGGAAAGAGAAGAGGTAAGCAAAAAGGTAGAACAGAAGGTCTACAGAGGTATGATTGGTTCTCTTCTTTATCTGACGGCTCCAAGGCCTGATATTTTATTCAGCGTATGCATTTGTGCAAAATTCTAATCAGATCCTAGAGAATCTCACTTAACAGCTGTTAAGCGAATTTTCAAGTATCTGAAAGGTACTACTAATCTGGGTTTATTTTATAAGAAATCTAGTGATTATAGCTTAGTAGGTTACTGCGATGCTAACTTTGCTGGAGACAGAGTAGAGCGTAAAAGTACTTCTGGAAGCTGCCAGTTTCTAGGAGAAAATCTGATCTCTTGGTCCAGCAAAAGGCAATCCACAATTGCTCTATCAACAGCAGAAGCTGAGTACATAGCAGCAGCTGGATGCAACACACAAATGCTCTGGATGAAAAGTCAGCTTGAAGACTTTCAGATTTTTGAGAGTAACATCCCTATACTCTGTGACAATACTTCTGCCATTTGCTTAAGTAAAAATCCTATTTTACATTATAGGGCTAAGAATATAGAAATAAAACATCACTTCATTAGGGACTATATTCAGAAAGGAATTTTGAACTTAAAATTTATTGATACAGACCATCAATGGGCTGATATCTTCACTAAACCACTTTCTGAAGATAGGTTCAACTTCATTCTGAAACATCTCAGCATGAAGCTCTGCCCAGAGTGGAAATGTTTTAATTCTATATAATAACCTTCAGAATGTGTTTTATTTTACTGTGAACTTCTGATCAATTTTGTTTCAGAAAGTTAGACATGCAGATTGTATCAGATTCTATTCTTAAAGATCTGAGCGTTTCAGTTCAAGGATAGATGTGCTGTTCACCAAATCAAACAAGTGTCATCCAGTCATCAGCCAATCTCTGAAGCAGATCACGCGTGCACGCTTCTGAGAAGGCAAAACGCTGATTGGATGCATTGAGACACATGTCTGGTAACCGTTCCAAATATCTTTCTCAAATCCCCCAAAATCAGCAAGCATTAAATACACGTAATCATGAGTTAAATTGTAATCATGAGTTAATTCTCTCTCTTAAAATCGTTTACATTTTCAAAACATCTTTTGAAATATATTTAAACGCCTTAACATCATTCATTAAACTTTTACCGTTTCTTATAATCATCCAAATATTTTCTACATTCTTACTTGTGTGTTCATCTTTTTCCAAAGAAAACCCTTTTTCAAGCTTTTCTCAAAGAAACCCTAAGTGTGAACATGGCAACTTTTAGCAATGTTACTGCAGGTTCCCAGCAAGAGGCTTCATCTGAACAATACCAGATTCCCTTCAGAACTCTACTTACTCCGATGAAGAACTTGGAAGTTCTGTCTGAACTGATCGTTGATTTCACCAGTTTGAAAGATAATGGCTTCGATTTGACTGAAGAAATTAGGGCACAAGGATGGGAGAAGTATTTTGATAGGTTGGTGGGGCCAACATTCCCCATTCTGGTTAAGGAGTTCTGGATTCATGCATCTGCTTCAACGCATCAGGTTACATCATACATCATGGGGAAGAAGATAGTGATCACTGAGGATCACATTGCTAGGCTGATTGGATACAACGGTGGTGGCATCCGCTGTATTGACATGGCAGAAAGATCTGGAAACACTGGCTTAGTTGCTAGACAGATTTTCACTCATGGGGTTCCCAGCAGCAAAATAAGAGATTTGAAGGATCAGCACAGAGTCTGGGCAAAGATCATCTTGGGCTGCTTCAACCACAGGAAGCCCACAAGCTCTCCTGACTACATCAACATAGATCAGCAATATCTGCTCTATTTCATTGCTAAGAAGACCAAGATCAACCTTGCTCATCTTCTGTTCAATCATTTGAAGACCAGCGTCAAGGAGACAAGAGAAGAAGAGAAGACTAAAAGGGATTGGATACCCTTCGGAAGATTAATATCAGATATTCTAACTGAGAATAGGCTGATAGAACACCTTACGGAAGCACAGGAAATAAGTTCTCTGGAACCAGCGGTTGGCAAGCAGCTGAACGCCAAGAATCTGAAAAAGATGAAACTGATAGAGAATATCAGAAAGGAGCCCAGCGTCACTCCTCTTGCTGAAATCACCAGCAGAAGAGTCCCTCTGAGCGACTTTCCCATATTCTCTGAGATTGACTCTAAACCAGTCATCGTTCTCAGATACTTGGATGCGTGCAAAGCTGATGGCACAGATCCTGATCTGAACATCAAAGATCTGCACCAGCAAACTCCAGAGGTTACTTTGAAGAAGATGAAGAAGAGGAAGGCTGCTTCAGAAGGACCATCCCAATAGACACCAAAGAAGAGAGGTAATCTATCTGCTGTTAATGTTTTAAATTCATCTGCTGTTCCAACATTGATTCCTACCCCAGCTTCATATGAACTCCCAATTCCCATACCAACTATTGATGACACCGAACCAGAGTTTGACCCTTCTGAGTCACTAACTCTCAGGAGATCCCGCACCAAAAATCCAAAACCCATAACATCAACAGAATCAGAACTTGATAAAGTTCTTTCTGAAATTGATCAACGTTCTTCCGCCCCCTCTCAGAAAATCCAAACACTCAACCAGAAATTTCCCACTCACCTCAACCAGAACATACACTCTCACCCATACCAGAAACTACACCTCCCTCTCCATAACCAGAACTTAATCCACCTTCACCTCAACCACCATCTCCACAACCTGAGTCTCAACACTCTGAGTCTCACCACTCTGAGGCTCAAACCCATGAACCTCATTCACCTCAAACCCCTGAACCTCATTCTCCTCAATCCTCTGAACCTCAACCCTTGGCAATTCAACTGCCTTGTGGTACAACTGTAAACATACCCCAACTGCCATCCTCACCAGAAACTACCCCTCCTAATACTCCAAACAGTCCAATCATCATTTCTGATTCTCCCACTCCATCTCCCAAACAAAATACAGAAGACCACAGTAAGACCTTCATTGACCTGACAGTCCTTTACCGCCTTGCTGACCTTAAAAACAAAATAGCCATTCCAAAACCCAAACAACCAGATGTTGGTTCTGGTATTTTGAATTTTGAAACAGGCATGCAGAATTGGATTGCTTCTCTAAAGCAGGGTTGTCCTAGAATGATTGAACCTGCTGCTTCAGACCAACTCTGGACACAATTCAGAATGTGGGTACGCGCTGAAGCCTTCAAGCTGCAAGACATAAACTATGAACAGGCTCAACAGAACTTCAGCAAACTGCTGAAAGAAGTTGAAGGTCCAGTCATGAGTCAGCTGCTGAAGGAGGAAGTGCTCTTTCTGGATAGTGAGCCATGGTCTGAAAAGCGTCCAACTTCAAAAGTTCAGCCAGCAGAAGATTAGACAATTCAAGCTGAAGATGTTAGTCAAGCTGAAGATGTTGCAGAAAGCTCTCAGAAGCATCCTGTTTCTGACGTCTCTCAAGCTTCTTTGGACAGGCAGACTCTTGAAGAGCTGAAGTAGAATGATATTCGTCTGCAGCAAAGAATGGATGAGAATGATCAAAGAATGAAGGAAAGGATGGATGTGCAAGACGGCAAGATTGATACAATAGTCAGCATGGTGCATCAGCAGAAGGAAACTGCTGATCAGATCAAGAACATGCTAGAAGCTCTGTTCACACGCTTTCCACCCCAACCTTAGATTTTCATTCATGATGTTTTCATTTTTTCTTTCCATGTTTTCTGTATTATCTTCTATGCTTTGAATTAAATATAACCGTTTTTCTGCTCTGATCGTTTTAGCTTATATTACTTGCACTTTTTGATTGCTGACAAAAAGGGGGAGAAAAAGAATGATATTTTTCAATAACGGATTACTGAGACAAAAGTCTCAAACATTCTAACACTCTGATATACTTGAATGTTTCCTTGTTTTGCATAAGCTTAAAGGTACAAGAAGTTAATTATCTTTGATACACTGAAGCTCTACTCCAGTAAAAGAAAGATCTGATGCTAAAGGATTCAAGGAATTAAAAAGGGAAGTAATAAACTCAGGGGGAGTTTTCTGATCATAACTCTGATAGTTGTCTTCTTATCCCCTTAAGCTCTGATACCTTTTATTCCTCCTTATCTTTGATACTATTTAATTCTGATACAATTTATTATTTGGTTATCTCTGCTACTTTTCTCGCTAATTTTCAATTGAAAAATTCTAGTTTTTGTCATCATCAAAAAGGGGGAGATTGTTAGAACAAAGTTTGAATCTACTACCCTAAGTTAAAGTTTTGATGATAACAAAATGCAAGAATATATAAATTGTATGATTCATGTAAGACATATATGCTACCTAAAAATTATGTTTTGTTTTACAGAAACTCTGATGAGTATCAGCATAAGAATATCATCATCAGCATCAGAAGATGAATTATCAACATCAGCATCAGAGGATGTTATATCAGATGCCAGAATCAGAAGATCAACATGTGCTTACGCTGAAGCTTGATGAACAGATCTGCGCGTAACAATTTAAACTCTGATCAAGACAACAACGACTCATCAGCATCTAGCAGCGTCAGAATAAGCCAAAGTCAGAACACGCTTTATTGGCAACGGTACTGTGCATTCAAGATACTTTATTATCAACGACATTATTCCAGACAAAGATCTGCTCAATATGGAAAGAATGTAATTGGCATTGAAACGGAATAACTGACTCCAACGTACCATTTTCTAATGCTATATAAACAAGCAAGTGAGGAATGAATTGGCTAATGCTCTATAACTCTCTACACGCCTAAAGCTATTCATATTCATCCTCATTCCCAGTTTTCTAAAAGCTCACAAATTACCTATTCTATTGTTTTAGCATTCTAGTTCTCATAAGCTTAATTTGTGTAATATCACAGTTGTGATAAACAGTTTTGTAGAAAACATTCAACACACTTAGATTTCATTTCATTATAAGAAAGTATTTCCTTGAGAAACCGGTTTGTGGTTTTGACTCAAGAAGGCTTTATCAGTTGTTAAAGCAGTTGTAATATTCAGTTGAATATAGTGGATTAAGACCTCGTTGAAGAGAGGCGAAATTACCTTGACGGGTGGACTGGAGTAGTTTGAGATCAAACGAACCAGGATAAAAATAACGTGTTGTCCGCATTTGATTTCAAGTTTTACAATTCAACCCCCCTTCTTGTGTTTTTCACTTCTTCATCATGTACTTCCCAATCCACTTCGACATAACGAAAACAAGTAACATGGTTGATCACAACATCTTCCTCTCTACCAATGACGATGAACTTGTCTTGGATGATGAATTTCAAATGTTGGTGCAGAGTTGAGGTTATAGCCCTGCCATATGTATCCACGGGCGCCCCAGCAGACAGGTATAAGGCAGATGAATATCCATGACATATAATGACAGGTAGAACACGTGGGGACCAATCTTGATGGGTAGGTCAACTTTCCCTTCTACAGATATTCTTGACCCATCAAAAGCTTTGACCGTCAGCATGCTAGGTTTCATCATAACCCCGTCCATGTTCAGCTTGAACAAAGTATGTTTAGGAATCACATTCAAAGAAGACCCAATGTCTACTAAGACTCGAGACATCACATTGTCTAAACATATGATGGAAATATGCAACGCTTTATTATGAGCTCGGCCTTCAGGAGGAAGCTCGTCGTCACTGAAACCCAGACAGTTCCCTGCGGAAATATTTGTAACAACCCCTTCAAGTTGGGCCACGAAAATTTAGGGATTCACATGAGAACCATGCAAAATTCTCATCAAGGAGGTACAATGAGCTTCAGAATACAAAAGGCGGGATAAGATTGATATATTTGCAAACATCTGATTCAGCTGGTTAACCACCTTAAAATCAGTCTTCTTGATCACCCTGATTAACTGGTCTATTTTTTGTTCAAAGGGCATCCTGGGAGAATCATTAACTACTGGCTTCCCCTTATCTTTCACAGGAATCACTTCAATAACTTCTTCAGGAGGTGGTGGAGTTGGAGCGAAAACTCTCCCGCTTCGGGTTATTCTACTAGTTCCAGCAATGTTGGTTATATCCTTATTTTCAATCAGCGGACAAAAAAATTTCTTTCCACGGATGTAAACAACATTGTATTCCCATGGCACTACCCTATTATCAGTTATCAGAACAGATACTGGATTTGGAATTGTCAGTGCTTGGATTGGCAGGGGAGCAACCAGATTCTGACATGGCGCAAGGAGCACTAGAACTTGTATAACCAATGGAATTCTTGAAGTGTTTCTCTGAATATTGGTCGGAAAATACAAAATCTCTAGAATAGAAACATCACCTTCAGGGTTGACTTTCTCAACTTTAACGGCCCATTCGTCCATCAGTCTCTGAATGGAATTTTTCAAATCATCACACTCGTCCGGATTGGATGAGCATTTCAAAAAAAGTCATGAAGCAACTGTAGAACTTCTTGCTGTAAAAGATGCTCTCTCAAAACTGCCATTGACATCTGAACCTCTTCAACCCGAGTCACTAAGTCATGGAAATCATCGAACTCAATTGCAATGGCAGCGGCCCCATGATAGGGAGGCATAAGATTATTCTGAATATTATGGCCTATAGGAGCAAATCTTAACTCCTTGGAATATAAAAGATATTGCACCTTACACATAAAAGCTCTACAGTTTTTGATTGAATGGCCTGGAGCGCCTAAATGAAATTCACAGCATGCATAAATGTCATAACCCATTGGAAGTTCTGCTGGTGGGGGGCTAACACTCGGAGCTGTAGTAAATCACAAACTAGCAATTGTGGAAGCAATTGGGCATACGACACCGGGATTGGATCCAACTTCCTCTCAGGATACCTTTGCTGCCATTGTTGACTCCTTTGTCCTTGGGGCCTCTGATTCTGTTGATAGTTTTACGATGGTGCATATTGTTGTTATGGAGAAGAAGCAGGAGTTTGATAATATGGAACCTGTACAACAACTTTTCTTTTATCAACAGAGTCATTGCTTACCTCTCCTTCCTTTTTCTTGACAAAATATCCAGACTACAATTTCTTTTCACCATCTGAGTTGTTGTTACCATTCGTGCCAGATGCACCTGTAATAGTCCCTACTTTGATACACATTTCAACCTGTTCCCCGATGATAACCATATCCGAAAATGAATCAGAAGTACTACCAAGCATATGTTGCAAATACGGACCTCGGAGGGTAATCATGAACAAATCTACCAGTTCACGTCCAGGAGAGGAGGCTGAACCCTCGCGGCCAAACTGCGCCACCTCTGGGCATAATCTTTGAAAGTCTCATTAGTCTTCTAAGACATACTCTACAACTGTACATGGTTGGGCGCCATGGCAGTGTTTTAATAAAAATGTTTCAAGAAAGCATCGACAAGCTCACCCCAAATACTAACATGAGTTTTCTCCAACTGCATGTACCACTCTAATGGAGCTTCAGCCAGACTGTCCTGAAAGATATGCATAAGAAACAACTCATTGCTAGCATAAGCGGCCATCTTTCTGCAGCAAGATCGAAGATGAGTCTCCGGGAAGGTAACCCCCTTATAATTTTTGAATTCCGGTACCTTGAACTTTAGTGGAATCACAACCCCTGGAACCAAACACATAACAGCAGCAATGGATCCTGGTTTCTTGGAAGTCTCTATAGCCTTCAGGCATTCTTCTAGAGCCTTGTACATCTTAGCAGTTTCAGACAAATCAACTATAAAATCCTTTGGAGGGACATCGAGATCGATGACATCATGGTGGTCGTCTATAATCAACCGTGGGTTCTCTTTAGGAATTACCCCATTGTCATTCCTGGGTCCACCATTCTCAAACGTAGAGGCACTGTCAACTAGTTTATTAACACTAAGTCTGAGCTCTTCTTGCCCTTGGATGACGGCATGAAGAGTTTCCATGAATTGATTCATTCGATCACACATGGTTTCCATGTCTTTGTAGAGAGCGGCCTGGTTCTGTTCAATCTGCTCCATAATCCTCAACTTGTTGGCTCGAGTGCGATAAGGATGTAAGGAAGTCGTCTTGTAGATTCTGACAATAAGAGGCAAAAACCATCAGACAAGAATTCCCGCTAGAAAACTTGCAATTCATGAAATGCATGATATGTATGATGTATGAAATGATTTCCCATTACGGTTTTCCCTAGCTCAATTGACGTCAGTAATAATCGAGTAACATGATGATAAGAATGACCATATAAAGAAAACATCTAGAAATGGGAGAAATTCCCACAGAATTCAATGCAAGAAAGTTGCGAGAGTACAAGATAAGTGATTCCGTCCAACAAGCTTGGCGATAATCGAGATAACAATATAATAATCAGTCTGAAGGTGGGCTACCATTCTTCCTCCATCTCTATCTCACATCACTAAGGCCCAAATAAAGTGCCTTAGCAATAGCTTCAAAGTTGGGTTCTTTGGAACAACAACAAATATATGCTTGTTAATTTTGAGCAAATGAGAGTATTCTTCTGGAGTTGGAACGATCTGATAGTCCTGGAAGGTAAAACATCGTAACTCATAGTCATAAAACTGAAATAGAGTCAAAGCACCACCATGTCTTTCACTAGAAGCCTCTGCATTAGGACGAACTAAACGGTCTTTTATACTCTTAAAAGGAGGCCAAGAACTTGAGCGGAAAACTTGAGCAACACTGATAAGTAAAATTGTCTCTTCTGGCCCTCTTGAGAACATCATTGTTGCTAGACGTTACTGACGGAAACAATAACTTCGTGAGATGCCCCAGAATGGACATGCACATGCAAAGTTAGTACGTAGTTTCATTTTTTTGACATTTCTTTTAAAATTAAACATGCTATGATATAAGTGCAAATGATCATGGGGTTACTACTTCCATGATACCAATTTCTGCTGTACTGTCTCTGCGTAGTCAGCTAGTACCAGAATCATAGGTTTGTAACATAATCGGAAGAACCTCATGAACATCAAATTTGGAACTCAGAAAATAAATCTGAGAACCTCACAGTCACCGACAGAAATACAGAACATAACAATTGGAACAAATAGTCACCCTTTGAGAGTAACCATCTTAACATAGTAACCATATGTACCTGTGACAATGATTCCCTCCCCACTCACGGGTGAAAAACTAGGCCAGGGTAAGGTCAAAGGTCTAATCAGAGTCAAAGAGTTCGTCTGCTAGTATCATCATACGATGACACCCCTCCGAACCTCCTCTGAAGTCATGGGTCTCATGGTCGGGTCTACAAGAAATATGCCTCGTATCCGCCATGGCCACTCTATTCCTAGCTCATATGGAATTCACTCATAGCCTGGGTACGTGGCCTTTTACCTCTTGTAACACCGACCCAATCAAGAAGCAGATCCAGTACAACAATAGTATATGGAAAATATTAAAATGCAATGCATACATATGCTCAGGTATATACAAAATGGATGAATAAATAGAAAGCATAAAAGTAAACACCCAAAGAAAAGAAACAAGAGGTTGGAGCAAATCTAGGATGGACCAGCATTCAGTTGACCTATCCCCATTGAAGTCGCCAGCTGAAATAACCGGCTAAAAATCATCAAACAATGAAGTCGCCATCAAACGTCTTTTATCCCATATGAAGAGAAAGGTAAACATCTAGAAAACCTGAGAAGGGAGAAGTCACGGTCTTGCGACCGAGAGATCGGGTAAGGGAATTTGTTATGCGAGGGGAAGGTATTAGCACCCCACGCGCCCGTAGTACTCTACAGTATCCACTCTTGTTATCTATCTTATAGGCGTGTTTAATCTATGCTTACTGTTTATTACTGCTAAAGGGAGTATGCATGCAAAAGAAATGAGAAAATAATGTAGGGAAAATAAAGTTATACTCGCTTGGGCCCTACCCCAATGCCTACGTATCCTTTTTGAGGAATCAGAGCTACCGTAGTTCGGCTCACATGTCTTTGTTTGTTTTATGTTTTTTATGGATAATGTTAATTCCTCCTTCTGCCGCAGCTCGACCTTTGGAGACTTATGCATTGGCACAAAAGTAAATTAATCATGTCCTTACCTGAAAAGGGTTTTATGAGAAAAGGTGCTTGGACGCATAAAAGGTTTGAGTTGGTTTGTATTTTGTTACCATGAAAAAAGGTTTAAGTATGATTATCATGTTTTTGATTTGCTAAGAAAAGAAGTTTTAGTTTTAGATGCATATGCAAAAGGGGAATAAAAAGAGTCTAAGGGAGACTAACATATTTCTAACCTAATATTATCATACAATGGTAGTCTTACGGTTTGGATTAACAAAAGGGAAACGTCAACCTAATGTTAGCACACATGACTTACAACCTAAGGTCTAACTTGCGTCAGAAGGGAGAAAGCATGTCCTAAGGCAACATGGCATGTACAAGGATAAAGCAAACAAGCTAATAAGCTCAAGAGAGCACAGCTAAAGAGATCCTATCTAAGTTAGCATGCCAAAGAAAGTCTAACAAAACTATCCTATGGGGAACATGCAATGAGAGCGAAGTCGTGATCTCAATTTCTAAATTGAGTGACTCATCGATCAACAAGAAATAAAGGAAAGCGATAAAATCCTATGGGAGCATGCACTGAGAGCGAAGTCGTGATCTCAATTCCTAAATTGAGTGACTCATCGATCAACAAGAAATAAAGGAAAGAAATAAAATCTGATAGGGAGCATGCACTGACAGCGAAGTCGTGATCTCAATTCCTAAATTGAGTGACTCATCAATAAAAAACCAAAGAAACAAACACAAACATAACACATATAGCAAATGAAGTGAAAAATGCCTGCTACAGGTCTTTAAACAGCGACTTTGAGCGCACAATCTTTATTTCCTACTTCTCATGGTATCTAGAAAGCAATAAAATCCTACTTCTCATGATATCTAGAAAAGCGGTAAATAAATGTAGTAAAGTGCGAAGAAGTATGAAGGTAGTAGCGGTGACTACCAAAGCGAGTAAATCGTCAAGAGAGGACGAAAGCAATGGAGAAGCAGGGAGTATACGTCGAGCAAGCTTCACCAAGAAACAAACAAAGTCAGAAATAATGTCCAGCTAAGATAAAGGAAAACACATATTGCGAACGTAATGCGTAATTAGAAGTTCCTGCACAAGACATCATAAAGTATAACATGCATCAGGATAACATATAATACAATATGAATTTCTCATGACGATGAGAAATAAGGCGTGCCGCATCGGGAGCAAGCATAAGCCGTATGCTTTGATTACATAATTTCCTGTTATGTTACATAATCGAAAGCAAAAGGGATGTACCTTGCACAATGAACAAACGCGTCAAAATAACATGGCAAAGCGGCACGAAAATGCGGATAAAAACTAAAAGAGAAAAAGTATTTTTTATTAGTTTTTTATGTAAGGACAATTCCAAAAAATTAATGAATTAATTCCTAAAAATTTCTATTATCTTTTATTATTTTTTTATTTATCATAACAAAAATATAGAAACTAAAAAGGTCCTAAATGAAAATATGAGCTCAGGGGGGTGAAAAACTGGAGTCAGGGGTGTAGAGATTAGGGAGCTAGGCCCATATAGAGTGAATCCAAGAAGCTGGTTTTTGTTGTACAACTTCAAGTTTCCAAAAACTATGCCATTGGGCTCAGGATGAGGTACATATCGGGCCATTAACAAACAAACACCAACCCAAACCAGCTTCAACATTATTCTTATTATAATATTTTCTTCTGAACTAAAAAAGAAAACAAAAAAAGAATAATAATAAAACGTGAAAATTAGGGTTTATTGTTCAAAGTTGTGACTCTTCAAATTCTCAAACAACATTCTCCCTCATCTCTCAAAGAAGCGGTGTTTGATCAACCGGCGATTCTCACCTCCGTTAGTTACCGTTCAACCTCCGACTTTGCCTCATGTCTCCGATCGGACATCAATATCCAGCCACCGCAAAAGATCGTCTCCCCTCGTCTCTCCCTAAATTATCTCTGTCTCAAATCGTGACTCACGAAATTCGTTCAGCGATCCAAATATTCGCGCTGACTCCGACCTCACCGCTTATCATTACTCCCTCAAACTCTCAACTCGCTCACTATTAGGTTGATGAAGGAGCTTCAACTGAAGCCTCGATCAGAACTCTCAGTCGGAGATTTAGCGACTCCGACGATAACATAATGCAAAACGGCCATAAACTAGCAAGAATTCGAAGAACATAGTGTCTCAATCAAAAGGTTCAGAGAATTCACTAATCGTAGCCTGTTTGATGCGATTTTCGTGGTGGTGATGACGAGAAAAATTATCAGGTACACGTTGTTGTATCAATTCAAGTTTCTTCGATTAGTTCTTCGTCCTCCTCTTCTCAGTGTTCTTTCCTTCTTCACCTACACGTTTCTGAACTGGTTGAGTCGTCCCGTTTTACAGTAGTTTGGTGTTACAATATTTCTGCGATAATATTGATGACACTACAAGGATATTGATGAAGACGCTGGAGATTGAAGAAGGTATGATGAAGGTGATGATGATTTGAAGCAAGCTGTAGAGATGATACG